>CM045909.1:8827796-9427796 GCA_025169955.1 Salix arbutifolia
TACGCACCGTATCAGCAAAACACACCTGAACTTCTTAAAAAAAATGATCTCTCTTCGAGAGAAACGACTTTTGAAGCTGTGGTCGCGGTTTGGCATTTTCTCACTTACAATGGTTCTTTATAAAGTCATCCTTCTAATCATCGTGTTAGAGAATAACAACAACAAAATGTTTTTTTTTAACGTAAAAATGTATATTCTAAGCTAGCTTTGTGTGTAAATTAAACTAAATCTCTTCTTTGTATGATCTTGAGCTTATCCCATATATTAGAGACTGAGTGTTTGTTTACGAGGATGGTTGAAATTGTTTTAAAAAATGTTTTTTATTTAAAAATATATAAAAAATATTTTTTTTATTTAAAAAAAAATTAATTTTGATATCATCAATACATAAAAATGATCTAAAAGCACCAAAAATATTAATTTAAAGTAAAAATTAATTTTTTTTTAAAAAATACTTTTAAAATATCAAATAAAAACTTGAAATTTAAAATATTAGTAGATATAGTTTCAATGTTTGAATCCACCGAATCAAGAATAAAAGAGGCATTTTCTTTACCATCATATCAATCCTTCACACTATCATTTTAAAATGTTAACTAATAAATTGTTTTTTTTTTTCTTTTTCATTGTCAAAAATATACAAGTGATGAGAATATATTCGGTGATGAGAATAATTCTATGATGATTTTATAGAACAGCATCTTATTATTTATAAAAATATAAAACTCACGACCAATAAAAAATAATAAAAATGTTTTTAAGATTTACACACCCCTTTATTTTTTTTATTAAATGGACTCTATAAAATAATTAATAAAACATTGCTAGCACTATAAAAGATAAAAACTTGCAGACCAAAATAGCTGGGAAAACAGGAATTAAATGTATTTTCTAAAAAACAAAAGCTGGAAATAAAATCTAAGCATGGGGGGGAGTTTTCATTTTTTCAAAAAATAAAAAAGAGATGAAACATCGAATTTAATTTCACGCCATTAACCAAAAGAGGGGTCTTCTCAGTGGGACAGCACAAAACACAGAAGGGATAACTTGGTCAAAAGTGGATGAACGAAGGATGCTAATCTTTTTTCTTTTCTAAAGCTTCGGCGTAGAAAAACTTAGAGAATATGAAATGACAGTGGGAAGATAATAAAAGAAAAGCAAGTGGCTCGATGTGAACGACAGAGGAACTTTCAAGGAAGGCAGGTCAAGGTGACATACACGTCAATGGGGGAGCTTGCAAGTTCCTCACGCGTTAATACTGTCTGTGTCCACGCACAGTAACGCACGACGGGGAAGGACTCTTTCTTCTCTTCTCTAATTCTCCCTCCTCTCGTCTCGTCCAACACGCCCTATTTTTATTCCTTTTCTATTATCATCACCACCCGCTTCCAAGAATTAGTATAATTAATAATAATCTCTGGCTTCTCCATCGGTATTCTATCAAAATATTATAGTGATATTTTCTTTTTTGTAGTTGTACTTGACCAAACCCAAAAATAAACAGCCTACAAGTCTTCGTCTTTATCTTATTGCTTTGTGACATGGTGGTTTCTTCTTGATTTTTCTCACCGAAACACCAGAAGGAGGAGGAGGGAGTAGGGTTCCAATAGCGGTTGCTTTGCTTTGGTTTACCAAATGGGCAACTGCTTGGATTCTTCTGCTGCTAAAGTAGATTCTACTCAGAGTTCACATACTCCTGGTAGGTAACAAACTTTTTTTCCTTTTGTTTTTTATAGCTTTGTTGTCTTTGCATCTTCTAGCTTTCTTAGATTTGGTTTCCTTGTAATTTTCTTGCCCAGATTTATTCTGCTGTTACCGCAACTGCCTGTTTGTGAAACCCAAAAAAAAAAAAAAAAACCTTTTGAGCTTTCTCTATGATTACTAACCTTCTCTATCAACAATTCTGCTGTACCTGATTAGTATTTGAAGTGAGCCCTGATATTCCTTATTGTTTTTTGCATTTTTAGTTGTTCTTAGGGTTCTCTTCATTCTTAATGTGTGTGATCTTTCTTTTAGAAGCAATTTTGAATGCTTGTGATTTGGAACATTTGCTTATGATTTTGGCTGGATGACTAGAGTCCAGTCTCTGTGAAGAAGGGTGATAAATCAATTTAAGTGATCGCATCCAACTTGATAATTGCGTGTTTACTTGGTGCCATTACACCAGTGAAGGTAGGATCCACGTGAAATGATATATGGCTTTGTCATGAAATTGTGTTCTGACATTCGTAATCCCCTCAGGGGAAATTATTCGGTGAACCTTACTTACCATCTAAGATCATGGACTAACCACTAGAACTACTACAAATCATTAGATTTGTCCAAGCCATCAGTTTATTGAATGCCATTTAGAATGTGAATCTTTTCATGCTAGATATCACAATAATATTAACGGAATGAAATAATTAATATTGTATCAATCACAATGAAACTTTGACAAATTTAATGATGTCTAATTTTATTTTTTTTAGCTTGCTCCATAATATTAGATGTTGAATTGGGCCTGATAGTTTCTTATCCTGCAGCATGCTAAAAATTCGCCAGGTAGCATTCCTTTTTTCTCCTCTTTCCTAGTGATTTTTAGGAAACACATTCACATTTTGAGCTGTAGAGTCAATTGGAAATGTGTTGTTGATATATGTGGAAGACTGTTGTTCAAACCACTTCTATAAACTATAATAATTCACAGTGTCATCATTGGAAAGCAAACCGTACCATCCCAAGGATTTCGATTAGAAGCTTAAAGAGCTTGTTTGGCTAGCCTAGATTAGCCTGTGTGATTTTGGTGGGTGCAATGTTGAAGATTAATGTCCATATTGTATAGTCGTGTACTTCACACCAGCCATCGTTGTTGATAGAATATGATACCTAAAATGTTGATTCGTTTATCTCTTGCTACCATCAGGAGCCTCAAGAATTTCCAGCAGAACCAGCCGTTCTTCAGTTCCTTCTAGTCTGACCATCCCATCATACAGTGAAAAGAGCAGTTCTGAATGTCTTCCGACACCAAGGAGTGAAGGTGAAATATTGTCATCTCCAAATTTAAAAGCCTTCTCATTCAATGAGCTAAAAAATGCCACCAGAAACTTCCGTCCCGACAGTGTTCTTGGTGAAGGTGGCTTTGGTTGTGTTTTCAAAGGATGGATTGATGAAAACACTCTGGCTGCCTCAAAGCCTGGATCAGGAATGGTTGTTGCAGTCAAGAAGCTTAAACCTGAAGGTTTCCAAGGCCACAAGGAGTGGTTGGTAGGTTTTCTCTCTTGTGAAATTCAATATTTTTCAGACTGGAGTATTCGTTTCTTGCATACTAATAGCTGGCTGGTATCAGACAGAAGTTAATTATCTTGGCCAACTTCATCATCCAAATCTGGTTAAATTGATTGGGTACTGCGTGGAAGGTGAGAACCGACTTCTGGTCTATGAGTTCATGCCTAAAGGAAGCTTAGAGAATCATCTCTTCAGAAGTAAGTAATCCAATGCACTGAGTTAATTTGGAAGCATTATGTGCTGTAACTTGTACTATGCTCCTACTATATGCTTGTACTTCTTGAAACTTGACCCTTATGTTTTATGGATGCAGAGAAATATGAATTAACAACCTTTCCCACTCATCTGTTTTAGTCCATGGAATAGAAATAAAGTAATTTGTATAACTTATTCGGTGAATTGATTTATTTGCTTCTGTTTGAGGATGAAGTGACAATAGACAAAATTTTAGGAAGTGCAGTTTTTTTCTTACCTCTCTGTAGTTATATCCTCTTTTTTCTTATCTATCTCAGATGAATCTTTCTGGTTAAAATCAGCCAAATTGCTAATGGAGACAGCATCTTCTAAACAAAATCTGGCTTCTTCATTCGTGCTATAGTTCTTTTAGCTGTGAATGGATCACAGGCCAGACAATCAATAACCCTTAGTTACCAGCCACTCACCCTTCCGGATAAGTTTCCATGTTAGCAACGGATGTCTGGGACTGATCCACCAAATTTTCTTAGGTCCACCCCCACTTGGACGGATATCTTTCTCACCAAATTTTCCGTGAGATCAAAGGGCCAGTTGGCCTGCCTGTATGAATATCCAAGATATGGGGGTGCTAAACTTCTCTGTGATTTAGGTCCTCGTATTTTGTATCTTTAAACATGGACAATCACTAAAACCCGGTGTCAGACTTGTTGGACTATAGTGATTTTAAGACAATAGTTGCCAAAGTGTCATCAATATTTTGTTGGGGGACTTCTTGAACCACCTTGAGTGATGAAAGTTGCTTCGTTGCAATTTAATTTCACATGTATTCCTATTTTTTAAAATTTTGATGCATGGTATGATGTATTTTGACCTCTTGCCTAAGGTTTTTATTCTTGCTATAATTCTTAGACAAGCTCACAAAAAGAGTTTAAATATGGCTAGAACCTATCATTTATGAGATTTTACCATGACTGTCCTTTTCTTATTGTCGTAAACAAGCGAACAAGCAAAAATTTCTGGAAATCATGAAAGTCCTTGCACATGCACCTATGAAAACTTGACAACCTTTTATTCTGTATTTTGTTTTACAGGAGGACCACAGCCACTTTCATGGGCAGTAAGGGTCAAAGTGGCTATAGGTGCTGCCAGAGGGCTCTCTTTTCTTCATGATGCGAAATCACAAGTCATATACCGTGATTTCAAGGCATCTAATATTCTACTAGATGCGGTATGCTTAATAAAGGCTTGATTGATCTAGTTTTTTGTTCATTTTAAATCAAGAATGAAGTTTCTTCTTGTCATCTGTCATTACCGGTAATGTCATCCCATTAGATTTCTGGTGCTAACAATGCCTTGGCATGCAGGAATTTAATGCAAAGCTTTCTGATTTTGGTCTGGCCAAGGCAGGCCCTACTGGTGATAGGACCCATGTGTCCACTCAAGTTATGGGTACTCATGGGTATGCAGCACCTGAGTACGTTGCTACAGGTCTGTAGAGTGCTTTTCCTAATTAAAGAATTTTGCTCTTTCCTTGATTTTTTTAAACCAGTAATAATTTATTATGTCAATCTCTCACCTTTGTGCTTCCGAACTAGGTTGGTATTTGTGATAAAACAGTGGACGTGTGATTATTTTATTCTTTATGCTAATCCATTTTTAGTCATTGTTATCTCTAATGACTATGCGATGCTTCTCCCTTTCTAGACCAAGCCTCTTCTACAATGGCCAAACTTTTTTATTATGTCCAGGTAGGGGAAGGGTTGTTGGTTAGAGGAAATGATTGGTCAACTGACATTTTAAATAAAATGGCCATGTCACCAAAGAAAGAATCAGCCTCTGGAAAGGAAGCTTGAAAGATCCAAGCTTTCATGGGACTAAGATCTCTTTCTCTCTCATGTGCATGTTTAGGTGTGCTATAATCTTTGTAAAAGACAAGTTTATGCAAAAATGATCAGCGAATCACTTTGGCGGGACTGTAACTGGTTTACAGCCATACCATTAACATCAGTCCTGGGACCTCATTTACTGTGAAGTACTATTTTTCATGTAAACATAGCTGTTGACGTAGGTTGAGTTTAATTATCTGATACGAGTGTATCTATGTTCAGTCCCCAAAGGGCTTGAGATCTACCTTGCAGGTCTCGGGTTTCAGTCAGGGCATGCTCACCTTGTAAGAGTGTGGGGCAACCGAGATTTTACTCATTTAACCCGGGTCCGCAAAGAGTGTCTAAAGGAGGGTGGAGTTTACTTGAATCCAAAAAAAATGTATCTATGTTCAGCATCTTCAATGTTGTTCACTCAGAGCTGATGTCGTACATGCATGTTATAAAATATTTCTTGGACATGGAATTCCTATACATGTGTGTATTGTAACAAAGCTTCCATTGCTGGACAGGTCGTTTGACAGCCAAAAGTGATGTATACAGCTTTGGGGTTGTGTTGCTTGAATTATTGTCTGGGCGACGGGCTGTTGATAAAACTAAGGTGGGTGTGGAGCAGAACCTGGCAGACTGGGCGAAACCATATCTGAATGACAAGAGGAAATTATTCCGAATTATGGACACCAAGTTGGGGGGACAATATCCTCAGAAAGGAGCCTTTATAGCTGCAAACCTGGCTTTGCAGTGCCTGAGCCCTGAAGCTAAAGTCAGGCCTCGAATGTCAGAGGTGTTAGCAATGCTGGAGCACATCGAGTCCCCAAAATGCGCAGCAAAAAACTCCCGCTCAGAGCATCTAACAGTTCAGACACCTGTCCGACAGTCCCCGATGAGACATCATCACGCTCCCGGGACTCCAACAGCCAGTGCCTCCCCACTGCCATCCCACCACCAATCTCCGCGGTTACGATGAGCAGCAGACGATCACCTGTAAATCCCATTTTATTTGCTTTTGTATTTAGTTGTAAAATCTATAAAACGGTTGTGTGTATCACGATGCAATTTTGGATTAGAGAAACTGATACGATCACATATTGTACCGAAAGAGGGTCGTGGGAGGTTTAAAAGCTGGCTTATACCTTAGTCATGTCTTGTTCTGGTAACATAGACGTTCGTTTCTTGTTTCAGTAATCTTTGTGCTCGCCATCTGTAATTACTTCGCGGTTATAATGAATTTGATTGATGCAATCTGAGTTGATGTTTTATTATCATCAAATGTGTTGATCCACAGAATAGCCAGTCATCTGTAATTACATTGTTATAGATAAGATCTGGGTTTATGTTTTATCATCATCAAGATCAGCATAGGATCAAGGGCAATGGACGCCTGAGTCGAAATTGTGATCCATTTCCTTGGTGGTTATTTTCACGGAAAAAACCAGGAAGCTCAATTTCATTTCATGTTCATTAACATTTTCACCACTTTGTTTGCCAGTATACTCTTGAATGCCTATCGATTCAATCTCCTGATCCCACTCCCTTCTCAACGCCTCTATGTTAAACAACACAACTGTATCCATGACAATTAGGCATGTATTTCTCTTTGAATAAATTTCTCTCGTACAAAAAAAAAATCATATATAGAAATGAAATCCATAACGGTAATGATATTAATGTATTTGGAATTTACTTTTTTGTTATGAATGAGAAGAGAAAAGAGAATTTCACAAGGTTAGTCTACTGGTAAAGATGTTGAATTTAAAAGGTATATTTCCTTTAAGATTCAGAGTTTGAATTTTACCAATTATATTTTTTTAGGGTTGTGATTTCTAGTGTAAGAAGTAGTAGTTTTAATCTATTTTTATGTAGAAATTTATGTGAGTAGGGATATAAAATCAGTGGCTAATGCACTAGACTTTAATGATACTCAATGCATTGCAATTTAATTTGAAACTCGACAGTCCTTATCCTAATCCTAACATAAAATCGTCTACCAAGACAGACAAATCTCAGATCTTATAAATAAATAAATAGTTTTAAAGAATTTAAATGATGTGAGTAATTTTTGGAAGAAGAAGATGGAGTCGGCGCCGATTCGGGTACCGTACCGGAATCTCAAGAAGGAGATAGAGGTAGAAATGGTGGGTCTGGAAATGGAGTCTCCTAATCCTAATTCGGATGCAGATTTGAGATCTCAATCCACCAAACATCGCAGTAGCTTAATCACTCTTGTTCTCAGCTGCACCGTCGCCGCTGGTGTTCAATGCGGTTGGGCCTTGCAGCTCTCTCACCTCACTCCCTATATACAGGCAACTCCATCATCTCCTAAGTTGATTTTTCTCTGCATTTCATTTCTCTAGTTGTACTAAAGCAATTGACGTGGGAGGTTTTTCTTGCAGACTCTTGGAATTGGACAAGCCTTTTCGTCCTCCATTCGGCTCTGCGGTCCTATTACAGGCCTTGTGGTAGGTTTTGCCAATCATCTTTTGCTTGATTGAAATTTCTGAATCAGCTGATGAAACTGGAATCTACTTCTAATTTTTGCCGCATCATGTATAAATTTCGACTATCTAGTTAATTTTTAACTGGTGAATGAATATACATAATTATATTTGCATTTGGAATGAATATGCATTAGATAGATGAATTTGATTTGACGACATGGCATCTTAGAGAGTTTTAATTAATTAATTAATTAATTAATTATCCTAAAATAAAAGGGCTATTAATCACATGGTGGTGATTACACCAGTAACCTTTCTGCATTTTTCTTTTTAAAGAAATTTCCACTCTTTGAACCTGTAGCCTCCAAGATTGGTATGGGCAACGAGCAATTTTACAGTATTTGCCTGCATGGCAGGCACTGCTGTTATTAGTTGGATATCAGTTGGTGAATATTCTGAAGGAATCGAACATGTAATCGGAGGGAATGCACCAATCATGATAGCTGCCTTGACTGTATTTGCTCTTCTTGGCTTTCTTCTTGCTGTATGTACCTGTTCTTACAGAACATCGCTATATTTGTTGTCCATTTCTTCCCTCAATAGCATGCAGTGATTGCTTGTGCGCTGCAGATTACCTGTAGTGTTCCATTTTCTGTCACGGCAGAGTTGACTGCTGATTCAGGCGGCTGCCGAGGTTTGTATGGAAATGTTTTTCATCAAGCAACTGTCTTTACCTGATATGGTTGTTGTGTTAAACAGATGATTCTGATGCTCTTTACATCGTTTCAGGATTGGCTATAGGAGTTCTCAATCTTGCAATAGTTATTCCACAGGTAGATGAGCAAATCATGCATTTTTTCAGTACATTTGGGCTGAAGTTAATGAACCCATGTCACCTTTTCTACTGGACTCCCGGAGTTTTGTTGGACTTCATATGCTGTAACTACGTGCCAGCTCTGCCTTTTGGAGAGATCGATTTCAGATTGTGTTTGGTTATTGCCGTTGAAATTTGAATATGATGGACCATAAGGAGGAAACATACCAGCCGAATCTTTCAACTCTCAAGCTGCCGAATCTTTCAAGAAGATCCTTCCAGTCTGGTTTTCATTTTGGTTAGCTCCAGACCGGGCTCTCGACGTTGTAATTGTCAAGGACAGGAGCATGCTAGTTGGTCTGCGTTCCATTTTATTGTACGTATAGTTTTTATATCAAAAGAATCGTGCGTCACATGTTCTAATTCATTAATTTTTTGACCGACATCATGGGCATCTGTACCATCATCTGTAGAGTATAAATCATTTGAATTGAAAGGGTTATACAGGCATGTAGCTATAGATACTTGACTAGAAATCATGAGTTGACTGGGTCTAAGCTTACATTTTATGTAGTTATTAACAGAAATTGTATTATAATCATCATTTAAGCTCGATTCTTGATTCCAATCCATACCTTCTGTTTTTTTTTAAATATTTTTTTTTAGAAATGTATGAAAATAATATTTTATTTTATTTTTCAATATTTATTTTGATATAGCACATCTCAACAATAGAAAAAATTAAAATAATAATTTCAAGCAAAACAAACAAATAAATAAAAACACGCAATGTGACCTGTAAATACTGGAAAAGAAAAAAAAATGGTGTTTTTAAATTATTTTCATGTGATTATGCTAAAATAATTTTTAAAAAAAATATTATTTTGATATATTTATGAATAAAAAATATTTTTAAAAATAAACCTAATTAAACTTTCAAATAGGTGTAAGTTAAGGCTCTGTTAATTACTGTGGTGGTGGTTGTTTTATTGTTTTTCAAAGTATTTTTTTTAAATATATTTAAGTATTCTTTTTTATTCATTAAAATTTATTTTTGATATTAGTATCTTAAAGCAATTTAAAAAATAAATAAAATCTTAATTTTTTTTTAAAAATACTGTTAGAATATTTCAGAAAACAAAAGTTGGTTACAGTGCGTGGCGCGCATCTTTAACAGGGGCCTTGCTGAGCATTGTAGATGGCAAGACTTGAATTATCATTGAAAAGCTGTACTTGCCTCAGTTGCCATGTCATTATCTTGTTCATCTTCGTGGAAAGCCTTGAGTAGTGACTTGTAAGTTACTCTTTACAAGTTATTTTATTTTATTTAAGAATATTCTCAGACCAAATTTCTGGCAAATGTTTCAACTTTTACAAAGTGTACACAGCTTTAACTCTGTCCGTGATTTTTTAATATTTTCTGCCGTGAGGTGAGCGCCTAGTGCTAGTCTTTTGCCCCAGTGTGTTTCCTTCCTCCGCTTCTGTTCCTCGTAAGTAATGTTTCTATTACTACAATCAAAACTTCACATGTTTCAAAAATAAAAAATAGTAACGATGAACCCTAATTTCTCCCTTGAATTTGATACATTTATTATAAATGGTTGGGTCAATTTTAAATAATTGACTTGCTGATCCGGTTACTAATTCAGAGGGGTTTAACCCTCTTCTTTCGAGCCTCCATTAAAAAACCAGAGTTTTTTAATTCACTGCCTTCCCGGAGATATCACGGTGTTGAACGGACGGTTGTGGTTAAGGGGCTGCCTGTCTTCGAAAAAAACGTTACCCGGCCACGAGGAAAATTTAAATTAATAAAATATAGCAGGTCCGGCTTTTATCTGAAACAAGAAAGAGAAAAGAACATGGTGGGTCTGGTGGTTGAGAAATCAACATCAATGCCATATTTTGATGGCCTAGAGTTTTGGGAAAATAAAAAAAAAATCTTTTTATTTAGCAGTGACGTCAGATTAGTCTTCAACTGGGTAGTGTTTAACTGTTTATTGTTGTTTGTTAAAGTGTTTTTTATTTAAAATTATATATTTTTTTATGTTTTAGGATTTATTTTAAATATCAATATATAAAAATATTTTATAAATAAAAACATGTCCACAACAGCACTGGTTGGATGTAACATTGTATGTTAAGAGTCCTATGAGAGTATAATTAAGATTATTTTCAATGTATTTATTTTTAGAAATATATTAAAATAATATAAAAAATATTTTTACTATGGATAAAATCAACACTAGTAAAACATGCAAAGCAATGTGATATGAAAAAAGATAAAAAAAGAAGGATGAAAATACAACATGGGAAAAAAAAAACACAATTTATTATGATTTTAAAAACTTTTCGAACTACAATTAAATTTATTTGCACTGGTGTGTGTGCGCGTGTGTGACGTTCACCGATAAAGAGAGATAAATGTGAGGGAAAAACAACAGTGCCTTGATTTCTGGCTGAGAACATGGATCCGCCCCCATTCAGCAATGATTTGATATTGTATTTTAAATTTGTTTTTGAAAAAAATTATTTTTTATTTTAAATTATTTTTTAAAATAATTTTTATTTGTAAATATCAAAAATAAAATATGAAAATAATATTATTTTAATATATTGAATAGTATAAAAGCAATTTCACTCCACAAACTCATGCAATAGAAGCAACTTGTCCTTTGCCCAGTTTTAAGGCAGTATCATCAATTATGTGGGTCCAACGCAGCGCCATCCTACCCCAATGCGTTCCAGCACGTTTTTCTTAAATTATTTTTAAAAATTCTTATATTATCTTGAGGTGTGAATTTAAATACGAACATGAAAATTATTTTAATATATTTATAGAATAAAATAATTAAAATAATTTTTCCGAAGATCCAGCTTTGACAACTGTGATATTATTAAAATACAAAATGTCCAGTCTCCAGGAATCAAATCACCAAGATATATGTGCTACACAGTATACACATGCATAAAAATAAAGGCTTCTACATTAAAAGAAAGTAAAATAATTAAAAATTAAAAAATCCGAACACACAGCAATTCCTTCATGGCCGACTTTCAAAAATTGACGAATTTATAATTTCTCTTTAATTATCTTGTCAATTTATACCTTTAATTTTTAATCCGTATCAAATGTGGACAAAAAAACATGACGCAGACACTACTAGCAAGAGATCGACGTTCATTCGAGGAGGCAATGCGTTGGGACAATACTGTTTGGCACCGGTTTTAAAATTGGTTTTGAAAAATCTTGAATTCTTTTATTTTAGATTAGATTATTAAAATATTTTTAAATATTTTTAAATCATTTTTATGTGTTAATATTAAAAATAATTTTTAAAAATAAAATAATATATTATTTTTATATATTTTTAAATAAAAAATATATATAAAAAAAACATAGTTTTTCCAACTTTAAAATCCCAACCTTCGTTTCTAGCATTCCAATCACTTGAAAGACTAATCGAAATTGCCAAAACTCCATTACCTCACCCACGAGGTTGTGGGCATTGCATGCTTGTGGCTAAATTAGCTATTTTTGGGTCCATGTGTTGGACGCTCGATTCGCTACGAGGGTCCAATTGGCTGCCGGTTGTTAAGTGATGTTATATTATTTTTAAAGTATTTTTTTGTTTATGAATATATTACAATAATATATTTTTAATTTTTAAAAAAATAGTTTTGATATCAATACATCAAAATAATATAAAAATAAAATAAAATAAGAAATAAATAAATTTAGGTTTCCCAAACAAGAAATAAAAATAAGAAAAAAAATTACATTTATTTTTTAAAATGGCTTGATTAATTAACTTTGTTTGATAAATATAAATTATTATTTTAGATCTTCGATTTATTTTAGAAGTATTTTTCCATTTAAGATTCAATTATTAATACTTAAAAGAATCTAAACATAAGTACTTTCAAAGGATAAAAGTTAGATCACATGGATGGATATCATTCACCTGTCCCGCATCCGACCCTATTTATTTATTTTAATGAAAACCTATGATATTTTAAAAATAGCCAATAAAAAAAAGGGCTGGGAACACACAAGAAAAAGAAAATATAGTTAAAAAAATTTACAGGCACATCAATTTTTCAACCACTGATCGAAGTACAAAAACAGTAGGAGAAAGACATCGTCTAGCTGTATTGGTCCGCATATGGATTCCGTCAAAGCTACCAAGAATCATCTACAAATACTGCCTAGAACGTCAATTTGGGAAAAAAATCCGAGCTCCTAATCCGGTCCCTCATCATTTGAAAAACACCATAATTCCTAGCTAACCAGGTTGACCATGGAGCAGCAGGAATCAAAGCTTTTTCTGCATCTCCATTGCCGGAAAAGATCATCAATCTCCCTCTAATTAATTGATTCGACTAGATTTAACGATGCTGCATGTCTAATAAATCGAATAATACGTTAAAACTCAAGAAAATATTCAGTACCATTCATAACTATCGTTCAGTACCATTCATAACTATCGTTATAATCATGACATCGATCATAGAGATTGCCTCCGAAACTATATATATATATATAAAAACGAGCACGGTTGGAAAGGTAATTAAGAGTTGGTTGTGAGAGGTGATCAGGGTTTGGAGAATAGAAGAAGATGACGAAGGCCATCATGGTGGTGGCAGGAAGAGAGATGGCTGTATTGTGAGCACGAAGACAAAAAAGACCAGCTCTTGTAGGGTTAGAGCAACAGGGGTTTTGCTCGGGCTTTTCAAAGCCCTCTCCATCGCTTTCTCTTTCCCGTCTCTCTCAGCACGTATACACACGAAACCATGGCACAGAGAAGGCTCGAGACTGATGAAACGATAATGGATAGGAAAGCTTCCGTCCTGGTGCACGATACCTGTTGGTGGTTTAGGTAGCAGCCCCTGCCCCTCTGCTTGGACCCATCCCTAGATTCTCCATCACTCTCCCTTTCGGATGCTTGCAGTACTTCCCCTTTAGGCCTCAACCTGCCAGCTCATTTTCTTTTTTCTCCCCATTAACTTTCCTTGCTCGCGAAATCAATCAATAGAGCTTATTATATAGAATATATATTTCGAAAGGTGCAAGTGAGCTTAAATATTGAGAAACTTTAGCTAGCGATAAAATCTGTCTCGCTCTCCTATCTACAACGAGGCGGTTCTCAATTTCTGTGTTCAAGAATATAACTTGGTGTTTTCAGGAGGAATCACTACCACTCTTCATATATAGCAGTAAATTCGCATTTAAAAAGAAAATGAGAATCGATCCCTCTTCATATAAAGAGAAGTAGAAGAATAAAATCATCATATATCGTCTCTATATCTATCTCTTCCCCGCCCTCACCAGCTCGTTCTCTAGCTTTCCTTGTAGTGATATATTAGGAGCCGAAAGATAATTAAGCTATCCTTCTGACCAAGTTTTGCTTATCGGTTCTATTAAAATAAATTTGTCGTGATGTTACTTATTCCTTTTTTCTTTTCTTGTGTAATATGTCATCGCAAGTCTCTCTTAGTTTAGTTCTGGCTGATCTCCTAGACTAAACTTTCTCCACACAGCATCTGCGGAGATCTTTCGTTTTGAGTTCCTGAGTAACAAGACATTCTGATCCCGACCACAGTACTTTTAAGATTGGTGGCGCAAGTCTAGGTGATGACGTGCAATGGGATGGCTTTCTTCCCAACAAATTTCATGATCCAAAGCTCTCATGATCAAGATGACCATCAACCTCCCGCTCCTCTCAATCCAATTCTGCCCTCTTGCGCACCCCGAGATCACTTTCATGGTACCCTCTCAATCTGATCTCTCTCTCTCTCTCTCCGAGCTAACTTGACCCGATATATTCAGAGTGTTTTTTTCATGGCAGGGGTGGCTTCATTTCTAGGGAAGAGACCATCGATGTCATTTTCAGGGATTGATGTGTGTCATGAAGAAGGTAATGGAGATGATGAGTTGTCTGATGACGGCTCACAAGCAGGAGAAAAGAAGAGGAGGCTCAGTGTGGAGCAAGTCAAGACTCTTGAAAAAAGCTTTGAGTTGGGTAACAAGCTTGAACCCGAGAGAAAAATGCAACTGGCTAGATCTCTTGGTCTGCAGCCAAGACAGATTGCTATATGGTTCCAAAACAGGAGGGCCAGATGGAAAACCAAGCAGCTAGAGATAGATTATGATCTCCTCAAGAGACAGTTTGATGCTGTTAAAGCTGAAAATAATGCACTTCAAACTCAGAACCAGAAACTCCATGCAGAGGTTAGTTTTCAGTTGACTCGTATATAGCGTTTCATGCTTGAATTAGAAATTTTCCATTAGCTCGACCTCTTCTCTCTTATTTAATGTCTATTTTCCCTTTTGGGATACTAAAATCATTACCTACAGGCAGATTTTTGCATGGAACTACAATTATTGTGTGTATAATGAGTTTCGAAACCCTATCATTCCCCCTGGTTAATTTATTCAGCTTTTTGACCTTTTCTTCGTACAATGATTTCTGTGAACTTTTCAATAAAGCTTCTTTTCTTGTGATTTGTTCACCTTTTTTTTAAAAAAAAAACACACGTTGGTTGAGCACCCACGAAAAATTAATAAAAAAAACGCAAAAAACAAAACGCTTTTTGAAGTACTGAATACTGTTCGTGGTTTTAGAGCTAAAGTCTGATAATTAGTCATGCATGTATGTGAAAGATACAGATCTTTCCTGCATGTATATGTTTAGCATATAATCTTTATGTTTTGAACTTAGCATATATGCATATGCTTCGTATTTGATCGGTCAACTCACGGGTGCAGATATTGGCACTGAAAAACAGAGAACCGACTGAATCTATCAATCTCAACAAAGAAACTGAAGGTTCCTGCAGTTTTAGAAGTGAAAACAGCTCAGATGTCAAGTTGGATATCTCAAGGACGCCAGCTATTGACAGCCCTCTACCTAATCACCATCCACTGAGCAGACCCTTCTTTCCCTCATCATCTACCAGGCCTGCAGGTGTTGCTCAACTCTTCCAAACCAACTCTTCAAGGCCCGATTTTCGATGCCAGAAGATGGATCAGATGGTCAAGGAAGAAAGTCTCACCAATATGTTCTGCAGCATAGAGGATCAATCTGGGTTTTGGCCATGGCTTGAGCAACAGCAATTCAACTAAGAAATTGAACCTGGAACGCCAAATCGGACCGCACCTGATATACTTGCAGTATATGTGGCAATAGTTAATTATCTTCGATTCAAAACAAGGGAAATCGTCTTTATTTTATGAGTTTAAAACTAAGTTCATATATATAGTCGGCACTTAATTAGATTGGTATATAAAGTACGTAGGATACCTTACGTTGAAATTTCAGGCGGGTGAGCTGAAGATCTTAATTTTCAGAGGATAAGATTTGTCTTTGAGTTATATTTTCCTGTGGTAATATATATAAGAATATGTTTGCAAGGTTGGATCGAGTAATTGAAACTAGTATACACTGGAAGAAGTGTGATGGTATAGTGTTTGCGATTTGTTTAGCTTGAGGTTGAGTCAATATATAAATTCCTTGTAAGAATTTGATGTGTTGTAATGGTAGAGTATTTGCGATCTGCAAAACTTAAGTTCAAGACAAGACATATATTTCTTATAAGAGTCTGAGATAACTAAAATTTTATTCACTCATGTATGTTCATAAAATATGTTTTTTAAAAATAGAATCTCTCGCCTACAATAAAAAAAAAAGTGTAATTGAAACTACATTGCTTGTGACTGGTTTGTAACGCTAGCATGAGTCATAAAATAAGAAAGGGATTAACTCTCTTCCCGACTTGTTTTATCTTCCTTTTGAATGTCGTGTCTGTACAAAACAGATGCTTCCGAGAGCTTTCTCCAAGCTCCAAGTAATGAAATGTTTTGCCGATTTCATAACCCCACGCCGAGAAACCTAATCAAAAAATCTTTTTTGATGTGCTGGCCGGACTATAAAAGGAAATTGTATTGTTGGTAATTCACTTTTTACTCAATTCAGTTCATAAATTTTTATTTATTTCCTCTGATACACTAATTTTTTCAGCTGCGCTAATTAAGTAATTCCAAGAAAAATGTTTTTTTTTTAATGATATAGTACTAATTTCATTTTGTTTGAACGATTACATCGTGAAATTAGTTAAGATTGTCTATTTGTTCCAGTCATCTACATAAAAGACTAATTAGGATTTATTAATTTAACCCACAGAGAGAGGTATTATATGATTGTAAAATCGAGTTTATACTTTTATGCCACATAATTATTATTCTCCTCTTTTGTTATCAAATTACTAAATATATTGTTTCAGTTTAAAAATAATTCCTATTTATTAAATGTGGAGGAAACTCTCACATGAAACAAAACCATACATAAAAAAAATGAAAATAAATTTAAATGAGGTTTGAAGCATAAAATCATGCAGTTTATTTCTAAACCAATATAAAAAATAAATTATTAATTTTAAATACCGACAAATACATAATAGAAAGATCAAATTAAAAAAAATAAGCAAGGAAAAAAAGGGGGGTCAAAATGAAAAAAGAAAAGTCTTCATGTATCCATCATCGACAGCACCAAGGGATGAGATTAAGAAAAGTAAAGGGGTAGGACGAAGCAGAGAGAGTATCAAGCACGCCTTCCGAGAGAGGAAGCGGACAAGCAGATGGAAGAGAACAAGGAGAGTCACAAATGGTTGCTCTCGTGAAGGAGACGTCGGCAATCTTTGTGCTGACACCTTTTTCGCAGTGGTCAGTCTCCCATTTCTGAGTCTTCATGTGACTCACTGCGCCAACACTGAGTCTGTCTGAATCGTACCCCAACTTCTATCCATCTCCTTTTCACAGTCTCGCTTTCTAATATCTTTCTTTAAGTCTAATCTTCTTTCTAAATTCCACTGCAACCCAAAAGACACAGCACGGCTTCTTTGACAGCCAGTTTCATCCCCCCCCCCCTCAAATTTGGATTTGTTTTAGTGGACATTAAGGTTTCTATGTCTCAGTGATCTAAGTTTTAGGGCCACACAAATTAAATTAAATTGATTTTAACCCATGTTAAATTAAAAAATAATAATCACTCTGGTTATATATCATATTTCTTACTTAAATATTTTTTAAAATCAAGAGTTTTTAAATATTAGCTTTTTTAAAATACTATTTAAATAGAGAATATACACTGTAGATGTCCCTTTCAGGAAAAGAAGCACCTCATTTTTTTTTTTTTACTGTAGGAGTGGGAGAGGGATTTTATTTTTATTTTACTCTCGAACGTTTTTGGTCTTAAATTTCTTGCTTGCTATTAGAATTTATCAGCTTC
Source organism: Salix arbutifolia (assembly GCA_025169955.1). Taxonomy (NCBI): domain Eukaryota; kingdom Viridiplantae; phylum Streptophyta; class Magnoliopsida; order Malpighiales; family Salicaceae; genus Salix; species Salix arbutifolia. The sequence goes on from CM045909.1 coordinate 8,845,678, forward strand.
TCTTTCGGTTTGCGGGTGTTGGGACTAGAAATCTACAGGAGGCAACGGGTATGTAAGTTGGATCCGAGCCCAATAAGAAATTTGGACAGCTTGGGAATACCGTTGGGCCTCTGATCCAAGCTGATGTTCAATATTTGGGCCTATCGTCTTCTTTTCGTTTTCTCTCGTTGAGTATTGGGCCTATTGAAGATGGATATCGATTTATTGGTTAAAAAAAATACAGATGTCAGTAAAGAGACCGACCCAAAGCACGTGTGAAAGGAAAACGATAGTGGTTGTATTTCAAAGTTATTTTTAATATCATGAAAATATAAAATAATCCAGTCAGTCCTCATGGAATCCACTCCTCACCCTCAACAACCTCCGCCGCCGCCAATAGTACTACCCCCTCCCTGACCCACCAATCTCCCCAACTTCCCTCCGGGGTCCCATTCCATACCTTCCCCGCCATAAACCACAGACTACTAACCAAGCTTCACGTGTCCTCCTCCTCAACAAACCTATCACCACCACCTCCTCGAAAAAACCCATTGAAGAAACGATTTTCTTTAACGGTGGAGCCCACAACGGTGACCTCATAGCCAGCCTGCTACTGGTTTTCACATATCTGGCTGCCACTGACTCTAGCTGCTGTTTCCTGGACATTTTATCTCAGGTACAGGTTTACCAGCCTGAGAGTGACAGTTATTTCAGGGATGACAGGTCAAGGTAGGAGTGATTTCTCCTACAGGGTCGCTGAGGCTGTGCCACGTTTTATTGGTGAATGAGGAGATGCCGTAATTATCTTGGAAAATGGTACTGGAGTGGATCTCAGGAGAGTTCCTCGATTCAGAGAAATCGCCAAGTATTGTCTCTCAATGGCTAAGAAGCCCGTGGTTTTGACGGGGCCGGTGTGGACATACGGGGTTTTAAGTACGAGGAAAGGGTTTTGTTTGTATCTCTTTCTTTTCGATGGTATGCAAATCCCTTCCTTTCCCGCCTCTAAACGGGAAATAATATGTCGTTTGTCCCTGAAAAAACAAAGCACGGAAGCATGAGTTTCCAAAACCAACGGGTGTTTCGGCTTGACTGGCCCTTCTCTTTTTTTTCTAATATGCTAAAATAAATTAGTCTTCAAATAAAACAATTAAAATTATATTTTTAAAAAATAGATACCCTAATAATATTAGATATTTTTAATAACACTGTAATCATCTATTTTATAAATAATTATATATGAATTTAGCATGCACAAATGTTTCAGAGAAACTATCATAAATATTTTTATTTTTTATTTTTCGTGTCGTTCTCTCACGATAGGATAATCAATTTGACCAGGGAAATGAAGATTTCTATCTCTTCTATTATTCCAAATCCTGAATACAAGGGTTATTGCTGGGTATATTTTTTTCAAAATAAAAAATAAAAAGTTTATTTAGCTGATTTTGAGAATAATAAAAGAATTGTCAACTTGAATTGGAAGAGAGATATCCATATATTCTATTATTCCAAATCCTAAATAAAAAGGTTTCTGAAAAATAGATGAAAATTATTTTTAAAATCAACACATGAAAATGATTTAAAAATAATAAAAATAATAATTTTAATTTTTTTCAAAAATTATTATGAAACTCACTATAAACAGATTATTAGTAAACTTTTAATTAACTCTCCGGGCACGAATGTTTAAGATAAAAGAGTTATATGTTTAAATGCTTTAAAATGATATAAAAATACTAAAATAAAATTAATTTTAAAAAATAAAATAATATAAAGATTAATTTTTCAGAAGCACATTAAAATAATAAAAAAGGTTTTTCCGCACAAGTTGCTGATCCGTCTTTTCTTGAATTCCTCCCGTGTTGTTTTTTCTATAAGAATAGAATTTGCCAAACGACACGTATGTGATGTAATAAGACTATTGCGAACCTAACCTATCTCAAAGATACTAAATTATAGGTTAATAAACATGAAGGACTATGTTAAAACATTAAACAAATCAAGGGACCAAAAGATAATTTGCTCCAAAATAATAATAAATAAAAAAAACGAGGTGAAACGTAACGTGAATAAAAGGAAAAAAAAAAGAAGTAGAAACAAACTTGATCGATAATTCATTCGTTGATTCATTCATCTGGCAACAGACGGAAATCCAAAAAAAAAAAAAAAAGAGGAAAAAGGGCCAAATCCATATTTGCCTTAAATTCTCTACCAAATCACCTGCAGCAGCTAGCTAGCTCCAAGCTAATATCATTTTAGAGCCCATAAAGATTAAAAAACAACTACTCCTGCCTGATTTTTCTTTCTTTCTTGAAACCCTAAACTCTCGTTTCCGTATAGGAAATTGAAATATGTTTTGTTTCTTGTAAATCATTGTCGACGCTTTGCCCATGTTTTAATAATCGACGAGGTTGTTTGGGCTGTTTCGATTTGGGTTTAGGGGTTTAAATTTTCTGATCGGAAAAAGAGAAACAGATAAAAATGAGCAATCAGAAGAAGAGGAATTTCCAGATAGATGCTTTCAAGCACCGTGTGGTAGTGGATCCGAAATACGCCGACAAGACTTGGAAGATCCTGGAGCACGCAATCCATGAGATTTATAATCATAATGCTAGTGGTCTCAGTTTTGAAGAGCTTTACAGGTCTCTTTCGTTTCCTTTTCTTATTCTTATTATTCTATAATCTCTGATGAATTTATGATCATGGGTTTTTATTAGTTGTTACCCTTAAACGTAGTTGTTGATTTGCTGTGGTTGGCAAAGGTGCTCGTGGTTAGCTTTTTTTTGTTCCTTGCGGTGTGCTATGTTTTCCCGCACGAGTAAAATTAGCCTCGGGGATGTTCTGATGATTGAAGTTATTCTTGAACTGAAGAGTCAATTTCCTTTTCTTCTTTTCAAATTCAGTCGTAGCTGCATTATTTTTGTCTTTTCATTTATTTCTTTTATTATTATATTTATTTATATTCTTTTGTGTTGGCTTGTGATGAATGATAATTTTCTTGCCCTTAAGGTAATGCTGTGCAGTAGAGTTAGCCAAAGAAATGCAACTCTTTCTGCAACTCAACTGAATTGAATACCCTCTTGCATGTTGCATCTGAATTTATGATATTCAATATCTTAAAATTCTAAAAGATGACGCAAGTGACCAACAGCGAGGTAGAGAATTGATTGTCATTTACATAATATTTTCTGCACTAGTGGTTTGTATAGATTCCATGTGGTGATGGCCTCACCCATCAGCACCCGCGACCTTTTTTTCCTTCCAGTTTCAACACCCAAAGTAGTACTTCTTGGACAACCTCTTTGATGCTAGATATATAAGGATGCTCCATCTGTTCTTTCATGTGTTTTAAGGGTATATTGCTATGTCCTTGCTCCTATCACAACTTCTATACATGATTCTCAACGCTTAGACAGTGTGTTTGCACTTAGTTTTTGTGCATTCGCTTGCTTGTCTTGATTTGAAAGGACACATGGTTACAAGAAATTGTCTGTTATCCTGCCTTTTCATTCGCTTGAAATATATATAACATGTACTGATCACTGAAACCTTTCTTTGTTTCCAGCATATAAAAATGTTGAATTATAGGCATTTTCTTTTCTTGCCTAATGCTTTTATCTGTCTTTCTCAATCTTAAGCCTATGCAAACTCTTGTAACCAATTCTTTGATTTCTGCATATACCATTTGTATCCATGGTAGACCTGCTATTCAAATTTATTTTGGCAATAGGAAGGATATGACATTAGGGTACTGCACATTCAAATGAAATCCATTATAAAGTCATAAACCATATGGTGGTCAATTTTTTTTCATGTTTTGCTTGTCTATTTCTGTTATTTTACACCATAATGTTTTAATTAATCTTAATGATGGTTCATCCATATGTCTGTCCTGCTGTTAATAAAAACATCATTAACTTTTCCTCTTAATGGTAGAGGATCCTTTTTTTTCCGGCGAGGACTTGGTCTCATTCAATATATAAAGTGGGCATGTCCTTAAGATATTTTCTCAAACTCTTTTATCTTATCCTTTTTGTTTATTTTGTTTTAAAATGAGAACGATCAGTAAATAGGTACTTTTATTACCGCTCTCTCTTTTTTCTTAGTTAACCTTTACTTGTATAAGAGACTTTTGGATATTTCTTCGGTACCGGGCTTTGTATGATTTTGTCTGAGTCTACACAAAATCAATAACTTCTATTTTGCCTGGGTTTTAGATGTTTGGCTGGTTATCTTGTCAAAACCATGGGCATTATAATACATACGTTATGTTTTAAGTAACACTGTTTTTTGTGGTTCCAGGAACGCCTACAATATGGTGCTACACAAATTTGGTGAGAAGCTGTATAATGGTCTGGTTGCAACCATGACTTCACATCTAAAAGAAATATCAAAATCTACCGAGGCTGCTCAGGGAGATTCATTTTTGGAGGAGCTGAACAGGAAATGGAATGATCATAACAAAGCATTGCAAATGATCAGAGACATATTGATGTATATGGACAGGACATATATCCCAAGTGTGCATAAAACCCCTGTTCATGAACTTGGGCTTAACTTGTGGAGAGATACTATAATACACTCCAGCAAAATTCAGGCACGGCTTCAAAACACACTTCTCGAACTAGTTCAAAGGGAACGGACTGGCGAAGTTATTGACCGAGGGTTGATGAGGAACATTGTCAAGATGCTAATGGATTTAGGTTCTTCTGTTTACCAAGAAGACTTTGAGAAGCCATTTCTTGAGGTCTCTGCTGAGTTTTACAGTTGCGAATCTCAGAAGTTCATTGAGTGCTGTGATTGTGGTGATTATCTAAAGAAAGCTGAGAAACGTTTAAATGAAGAGATAGAGAGAGTGACCCATTATTTGGATTCCAAGAGTGAAGTCAAGATAACTAATGTGGTGGAGAAGGAGATGATTGCTAATCACATGCTGAGATTAGTCCACATGGAGAATTCAGGCTTGGTAAATATGCTTCTTGATGATAAATTTGAAGACATGGGACGCATGTACAACCTGTTCCGCCGGGTTCCTGATGGTCTTTCAACAATAAGAGAAGTGATGACTTCTCACCTTAGGGAGACTGGCAAGCAACTTGTTACTGATCCAGAAAGGTTGAAGGATCCAGTGGAGTTTGTTCAGTGTTTGTTGGATGAAAAAGATAAGTATGATAGCATCATAAGCAATGCATTTAACAATGACAAGGCATTCCAGAATGCTTTGAACTCCTCCTTCGAATATTTCATTAACTTGAACGCTCGTTCTCCCGAGTTCATTTCACTGTTTGTGGATGACAAACTTCGCAAAGGTCTGAAAGGAGTTAGTGAGGAGGATGTGGAGATCATTCTTGACAAGGTGATGATGCTATTCCGCTATTTGCAGGAGAAAGATGTATTTGAAAAGTATTACAAGCAGCATTTGGCTAAGCGGCTGTTGTCAGGGAAAACAGTCTCTGATGATGCAGAGAGAAGTCTGATAGTCAAACTTAAGACAGAATGTGGTTACCAGTTCACTTCAAAATTAGAAGGCATGTTTACAGACATGAAAACCTCCCAGGATACAATGCAAGGTTTTTATGCAAGCCACCCGGAGCTGGGGGATGGACCAACACTGGTTGTCCAGGTTTTGACAACAGGGTCTTGGCCCACTCAACCTGGTGTTACATGCAACTTGCCTACAGAAATGTCAGCACTATGTGAGAAGTTCAGGTCATATTACCTTGGGACCCATACTGGTCGGAGATTGTCATGGCAAACTAACATGGGCACAGCAGACATTAAGGCAACGTTCGGGAAGGGTCAGAAGCATGAATTGAATGTCTCCACTTACCAGATGTGTGTTCTCATGCTGTTTAATAATGCTGATAGACTTGGGTACAGAGAGATTGAACAGGCAACCGAGATTCCTACAGCAGACTTGAAAAGGTGCCTGCAATCCATGGCTTGTGTAAAGGGAAAGAATGTTCTCCGCAAAGAACCCATGAGTAAAGACATTGGCGAGGAAGATGCTTTTTTTGTTAATGACAAATTCACAAGCAAATTCTATAAGGTGAAGATAGGGACTGTAGTTGCGCAAAAGGAATCAGAACCTGAAAAGCAGGAGACTCGGCAGAGAGTAGAGGAGGATCGAAAGCCGCAGATAGAAGCTGCAATAGTTAGGATTATGAAGTCAAGAAGGGTATTGGATCACAACAATATAATTGCTGAGGTCACAAAGCAGTTGCAGTCACGTTTCCTAGCGAACCCCACAGAGATTAAGAAACGGATTGAATCCCTTATTGAACGGGATTTCTTGGAGAGGGATAATGTGGACAGAAAATTGTATCGATATCTTGCTTAAAGGAATGGCTTGTTCAGGTTTCTTTTGTTTCGTGGGACGATTTAGAATTGGCAATTGGAATTGGAACTCGAACTTTGCAGGTGGAAAGTTGTTTTAGTTCCGCAAGTTTGTTGGATTTAATGAATATCCATTTCTTTGTGCTTTCCGTGCTGTCTATATTCTGCTGTAGTTGGTCTGAATTACTGAACAGACTTATGGCATGGCACCACGACATTTTCCAATTCAGACAGGTCATGCCTGAAAATGATTGGAGGTCAGGGATACATTTGCATGTGCAGATACCCTATCCATTATCATATAGTCAATCTAAACCCCAATTTCAGAAATGCATTTCTTCCTGAAACAGTTCAGTTTTCCGCACCTTGCCTGCACGATTCTCCTTAAAACTGTCAAAAGTGTTGGATTGATGTGAATTTGATGTGCCTCGCTCCTTCGGCACTCTTTTTTGGATCTGTCGGTTCTGATTATTACATGGGGTTTTCCTGGAAAGACTATGTTAATTTTTTATACCATAGTTGTTAATTGTGCTCGGCTCGTGACCCGAGAAATTTAGGGGGCACTGTCTAGTTCAGGCTAGATTTTTAGTTAAATTGGATTGAATATTTACCCGGTTGATCTAATTGGTTGTTTTTAATAGTTTGATTAAATCTAGTTTAAATCTAATCATGCCAGCATTAAAAATAAAATGATATTATTTTAATAAAAATTATTGACTTGTGGCGTGGACTTTTTTTTTAATTTGGACATCCATGTTTTTATACAAACTGTTAAGTTTGCTTTTTAATATATATATTTTTTTAATAAAAAGCAATAAATCTTTCTATGAAAAAAAAAAAGGAAGACAAATTCCATTGCGAAGTAAGAACAACGATTGCGTAGTTTTATTTGGGCCAAAACTTAGCAGGCAATAGCCCTATTGAAACCTATTAATTACGAGCAGGTAAGTTGACTGACCTAAGAAAATACATCATCTTTTTATAAATGGCACGGCCAAACATGAGTTAATTACAGCTTAGTCCTTATAGTTTATAATAACTAATTAATTAGTCCTTCAAGTATCATAAATAATTAGATAATCCCTTGGCCAATATTTCCCGTTCTCTACGTAGCAATTCTTTGTTCCAAAAATACCTCCTTTCCAAATCAAAATTGCCCGTAAAGGTGATGAAAAAAAATTAAGTTATAAACATATTTTAAAATGCAGTCAAATAAAAATTAAAAAAGGATTATGTTATTTAGTATCTATTTCTATTTTTATATTTATTTTATAATGAAACTAAATTTAGTTTTAAAATATAGATTTTGAATATTTCTTCTATTAAGAAAAATATTCACAAGGGTTGTGATAAATTTAAGCTCTCATTACCTTTTTGTTTTTGTTTGTGAAAGGAAAATAAGAGATGTTCGTTTTTAGACAACAGATGCCCCTCTTAGGGGTGTTTGGAAATTCATTTCAAAAACGTTTTAAAAAAAATGATTTTTTTTATTTTAAATTAAAAAATTAGTATTTTTATATCATTTATATGTATTGATATTAAAAAAAAAAAAAAATATTTTAATATATTTTTAATAAAAGAACATTTTAAAAACAATTTCTAAGACATTTAGATATTTAGTTAGCCCACTGGACTAGCTTAGCCGTTGATTGCAGCTACATGAATGGCACGAGCCTCCGTTTGAAGAGGACCAGAAATGGTTTTGTCAAACAGTAGCCAGCCTGTGGTTTCCCTTTTCCGCATTCTTCAAATTTATTGTTTAACATTATTTTTAAAAAAAAATTGATTTTTTTGAAAATATTTTATTTTTTTGTTTTAAATTAAAAGTTTTTAGTGTTTTTAAATTATTTTGATGTGCTGACATCAAAAATAATTTTAAAAAATTTGAAAAATATCATTTAAATACATTTATAAATAAAAAATATTTTGAAAAACAACTTCAACCACATTCCCAAATAAACCCAAAATCTTGCTATTAATGTGTGTGAATTAGAGCGTTTGTTTGTTTTTTTGTTTAAAAATTGCTTTAAGATTTTTTAAATATTTTAGATTTGCTAATATAAAAAAACAAAAATCTATTATTTTAATATATATATATATATTTAAAAATAAAAATAAAAACTAACAACCTTCAAAACAATAATATTTTAGACAATTACCGAGGGTTAAGCAGGAGTCAGCTCATTGTTAGTATTAAGAGCACGATCCCATTTGAATTTAGGTGGACAAAGTGGTCGAAATAATAATCTAAATTCTAAACCTTCTCTCGAGAAAGTTATGGCCAATGAGTGCACTTTATTTTGTATGAGGTTCCCTCTTCCTCTTTTAACCATTTTTACTCGTAGCTTTTGCTTTGGTCATTATTACATATTTCCAGATGTCCACCACCACTATGAGCCCCGTACAAAATATAACAGAATCCTCAGGACCATTCTTTCTCACAACACAACGCAAGCAAAACAAACTCAGAAGAAGATCCATGGAGATCTGGAAGCTTTCTTTAACGCTACAGCATCAACACGAGTTGCCTTTCCATCCTGTGAGGGTAAGAACATCTCCATTTCCTTTACCTTTTCTTCTCTCCCCAAGTTTCTAGCATTTTTTCAGGAAAGAAAGGCATCTCTGGTTCGTAGCAGAAATGGAGAGGGAAGAAGAAACTACAATAATGCGAGTCATTTAGGTATCCTGATTCTCCTTTTATCTACGGTGGCGTTTTCTTTGCGTTTTTTTGTTTCTCAGAAGAACTATGAAGGCCGAGAAATTCTGAAATCTTAATTTTAGAGCTTCTGTTTGTTTCCTACTCTTTCTGATGCAAAATGGTCACGGCTTTTTCTGTAGAGTTTGGTTAGAGTTGGCAAATGCAATAATTCAAAGAAGAGAAAATGAGACATGCACGCAAAAACTAGAACAATTTCCATTGCGATCACACAAGTTATAGTTACTACATCAGGAAACAGAAATACAGAAAACTTATTCTATACCCTTAGCACACCCTAAAACAAAAAATAGGAATCCAATCAGCTGGTTAATCCTCCTTTACTCTTTTTTTTCCTTCCTTTTTCCCTTTCTATAATCATATGTAGGCGAGTTGCCTGTATATAATTACACTCCGACTACGGACTTACATAGAAGGGTCTGTACAAATGGCAAATCAAATGCCAGAAACTGGATGAGAAGATAGAACACCGAAAACAAATCACGACAAACAAAAGAATGACACTCATTTAACAAGCACACTGGTTTTTATGTGAGTATTAGGTAGTACTCTTCTAGTAGGCAAAAAGAAAACCGACCTCAGATCACGTTGTTAGATGTGTCCGAGTTGCTAGAATGCACCGCAACATTCCGGCACGGGGTGTCCTGTCTTGGAATGCAGATAATATGCCTCTTTATAAAACTTCAGGCCATGGTAGCTGCAATCCTAGGAACTGGTAGTAAACAAGAGAAGACAACTCGATAAATGTTATATGGTCCCAGGCAATTAAAGATAAGATATGACGGGCTAGACCATCTTCTTTATATCAGATATATCAGAGAGGTTTGCTATAGACTTTGCAGAAGGGCCCTTTTGCAGAGTGGTGGTTGTGAAGGATTGATGCCTGGATTGGGACAAGGGGATTCCACTCCAAGTGTTTTTAGTAGGAAGTTTCTCTCCTGGAAAGAAAAAAATGCCAAAAGAAGTGGTTAGCCTCGCATCAAATTTTGAAAGATATCCATATCTATGCACGAGCATGTGTGTTTATATGATGCTACTACCAAAAAAAAAAAGAGGAAGAAGAAAGAAAACACGATGGAATGAGCATAAGAGGACATCTATGGTTGCATTCGGCAATTAACTTCACTTGATCTACATGCTGATTTCAGAAAGGCAATCTCATGAATCTTTCTTATAAGTGACCCTTAAGTACTAAAAGAGATGGGGATGATTTACGCTATCATAACTGTTGGAACATTCATTGATTTTGTTAAGGCGTGGCATACTTGGAATCCAGTTTGCAGTTTTGCCCACTGACCATTCATTCTGCGAATGCAGAACGATCAACCTAGATTGACTGACAGGAGGTAATGGTCCAATCAAAGCATTTTTAGCATCTCAAACAAAACAATCTACTTGAGCTTCCTAATGTGTATGGAATTGGACAGGCTATTCTAACGAATAATTTTCTCAGCTAGCAGTTATGACATGAAGAATTAGATTGTTTAGTAAACAATTTCGCAGTTGTTCAAACATATAATCTATTTATCTGATTGTTTAGTAAACATTATGGTTTAATATTTCACCTCTTACAGGTATTGTCACAAACTCAACCTCCGACGAGAGCCAACATTATGCAGGGAAATAACTCGAAAGGAAACACAATGTGTCAGACATGTATGTGCTGCACAATCATATGCGATATGCATGCAGGTTTGATATGCAGTGTGCGTAATTTTTGGAAGTGTGATATTACTGGGTCAGAGGGCTTGCATTATAGCATTATATGAATCTAAAGCACATTTCTCCTTTAATTTTATCAGCAAAAAGTATTTCAGTAGCGGTTGTTGCAAACTTAACAGCCTTTTATATTTTGAAGTTTGGGGAAGCTTACAAATTTTTTTGTGTAACTAACTGTGCCCATGCATTCTAAAGTTCGGCTTCAGGTTGAAGTTGACTTGAGAAGTGTTAATGATTAAGAATGAATCCAGGTTATGGGATAAATGGAATTCATGACTTTATATTGGAATAGTTATAAATGCAACAGCTGCTACTGCACTGTAATCAGTAGTTATCCGACAGTTTTAGTAATTGAATTCATGTGAAGCAGTTTCATAGGAACATCATCTCCTGCTAGCTTAATTGCTTGGCACCTACTTTTGAAGTCGTGATAATCATCACAAATTTCTAATTAATGATTGATAATTAGCTTAATTGCCTAGTGGTGAGCTCTGACAAGAAAGCCATATAAGACTAGAGGCATGATCTTTAAACTGACAATTCGTCCTACTACTAATAGCATACATCCACGCAATTAGAACTAATGGATTAATAGTCGGTAGAATTGATGAACAAGGTTACTTACACTCTCTGAAAATTTTGGGCTGGGAATTCCTGCTGCTAAGGTTCTGAAAAGTGGGGTAACTTGAAGAGGAGAACTGAACTCTGCGCCTGATGAAGCCGAAACAACAATGTCATTTTTTGTTTGCTCATCACAGGATGGAAACATCTCCACTGCAGTAAATCGAGATTCATCAGAAGATGTACTTTTAAGGTATTCTAACCTCCACATGAAAAGAAAGAAACCCACTTTGTCAGGCATGAAAATTCCTTACCTTGGGTTATATTTGCACTGGAAATAATTTCGTCACATGCACCCACAAAATTTCCCTCATCAAGATGAACCATTTGCAATTCAATTTCAATATCCTTATGCAGTACACCGGCTTGAGTTTGTTCTATTTTATCCGGGGCTGTGTATGGCAAATGAGTTGATCCTGTACTGTATTCAGAGCTTGATGGAGACTCGTATAAATCAGGTTGTCTGCAGCGTTTTAATCATTTATTAGACACTTTGATGAGTAAAACATGCTTAATCCCCAACATTAAACTTCCCTATTTCTATTACCTCCAAGATGGTCGACTTCCATCATTGCTAATCCTTAGATCCTCTATCAAGTCTTTAAAATCTTCAAGTTTAAAATCAATGTCACAGATTTTTTGTCCAAATAGATCATTTTCTTTGCTCCGGTTCAGGAAATCTTGGAGAACCTGAATGTCATGTTTTATAAACATATTAGAAAAGGAGCAAAATCTGTGTGCATTGGAAGAGTCAAGGAGAAATATAATAGGGGTACTGTTATGCTTAAGTCTGTGGGATCGACACAATCAGTTCAACTACCGTATTGACAGGATAATTATGCTTTTCTCAATAACACTGAAGGTCAAATTGAAAAACTGCACCTGGACAAGTGGTCAAGTGCATTGAATGTTTGGGTGTTGAAAACAAAAGCTCACCTTCCAAGCATTTTCCAGACTCTGATCTGTATTTTCTTCACTAACTTTGGATGCAAGTGAGCTGAGAAGCTCTGCTTGTTGCATTAGAGCAGTTATCTTTGGATCGTCCTTTTTTAGAAATGTTCCTTGAATCCTACTGTTTTGAACTGCTAAATGAAACGAAGTAATGAACAGCAAGTAAAGAGAGTATCGAAGAAGTTCAAATATTTATGACACAGAATAATAAAAAATCAACACAAACTAAATTCGCAAAGATGATAAATCATGCATGTTATTTTCTCTATCATAAAGCCCATATTGTGTCCTCAATTTTTGCAAAGCTGAAAAATCTAATGCTTTGAAAGCTGAATTGTGGGAGTTTACACGGGGCTGGACCTTACATGGCAGAAGGGATATAAAAAAGTGGAAGTGGAGGTGGAAGTAGATTCAAAGGTAGTGTTCAATGCTTTAAACTGAAAAGTCAGCAATTTAGCGACTGGCCCCAATGTCCAGGAATTTTTTTATTTCTACAAAGGAATTGGAGTATCAGGATTAGCCATACATATTTAGAAAGAAATTCATGTGCGGATTGGCTAGCTAATGAAGGCTTCTTTTTTTGCATCAGCAGGATGAAGCAGGGGTATTTCTACCCTGTTTGTGTAGGGTGCAAGTCCTTTTTCTGTTGTTTGAGGCTCCTCTCACGATTTTATTTTTTTAAAATGGAAACACAAACCGCATCCTAATTGTAAAGTCTTTGTTTGAGATGTTTTACCGTCAATGGGGACCTCCTTGACACTGCTGACATGATGCTGAGCGGCCATGTTAACACTGTGAAAGTTTTGGGGCAACACTGCCAATGGAGGTCTAGGTTGCTGATTTCCACATTGTGGGTGTAATCTGTCTCCAAAGTTGCAACTTCCTGCAAGACTAGGGATGTGGGACTTCCTGCATTTGAACAAACATGTGGTTAACTATGCTAGTTACTTTCCCACTCACTATTATCTGCTGATACCAGAAATTCACTGTACCTTATCTTCTTAATTGGAGGATCATTTTCTGGTGCTCCATCTGTGTTGAACCCATCATGTAATATGATTCTTTTGTTATTTAAGTTGATGTGCGTGTTTTTGTTCTCTTTCGCCAAAGCCTCATATTTTGCTCTCTTCTTGCACAAAGTCGAGAAGCGGTTCTTCACAGCATTATCCGTTCTGCAGAAGTAGCAAATTTTTGAAAGGAGGATATTGTAAGCATTGAATCGTACAAAAATTCGTGAATATGGAGAAGAGGGGCATGCAAAAACGTTGTATACCTGCCTGAAACAACCTTTGCAATTTCAGTCCATCTGTTTCCAAATATTTTTTGTGCCTGCGGATCAATTCAAGTTACCATATGCAGCGATGACTAAAAAAAATCTAAGCTGAAATGCAGAGGCTGTTCCAGCAGAACATTTAGATGCAGAACCACTTAACATGTTTAACCACAGAACAATTAATAATGAAGCAGAAAAACCGAACCCTATTTTGAATTTGCAAATCGAAGTAACCTTTCCCCACTAATATACATTTGAAGGGAGGGACAGAACAGAGTTGAAGTGCAGAAAAAGATCAAAATCAGAGTACCTCACACAAGAGCAAGTCTTCCTCTGGTGACCATCCTCCTTTCTTGAAATCAGAGTTCAAATATGTGTACCATCTGGAGTAATTAATAACTTAATAAGCGCCAGAGCACAGAAGACAGGGTGAGCAGAGTAGCTAAATTTAAGCTGAAATCACACTAACCTTCTTCTGCACTGTCTTGTGGTTTTATCCTTGAATTTAGATGCAATGATGGCCCAGCTGCATTAACACACAAAACCCCTCAATTTAATCAGACCATTGAAGAGTAATTCAAAGAAGACGAAGAAGAACAAGAAGAAGAAGAAGAAGAAGAAGAAGGGATTGGTGTCGATTAAATATGGTTGTTCTCACTTTTCAGTCCCGTGCTGGCTAATCTGCTGCCGAAGTATATCATCCTCCTGCAATCCAATAAATCAATCAGATATATACCAATACTCCTCCATTAAACATCAAAGAAAGCAATATGAAGGAATTAATTGATTACCTGTTGAGTCCATGTGACTATATGTCTCTCCTTCTTCTTAGATTCTTCTTCATGATTCCCACAGGCAATCTTCTTCGACTTGCTTGTCGCTTGCATTCTTTACTCTTATCACTCTCTCTAAATTTGTTTATGTTTGTGTGAGTGTGTCTCTCTGCCTTGGACGCTCCTCGCCTTTATCAATCCAACTCGCATGCTATGTGCTATCCGATGCTATGCTATAAAATAAAGCCAAGCTTTTTCTAAAAAAAAAAGAAAAAGAAAAAAAAAAGAAAGTCTCTCTTTTTGTAATCTTTTTTCAAGGATGGATACTCATGGAGAAGTATTACTGTTTGGTTCAAACTGAGCTCTCTTGGATTCTAGACTAGTAATCAACTTCTTCTTCTTTTAGTTTTTACCACTATAAATGTTGTTTATTTTCTATTCAAACAACAAACAAGCAATAAAGGAAAGGAAAAGGGGATTGAAACACCCGGCTGGCCTTTTAGGTACACTGTATATGGAAGCGTATACATATACATACATATATATACACACACATATATGTATGTATAGAGAGAGAGAGAGATCTGAATCTACTCACTTGCTCATAGGAAAAGAGGGAAGAGGTGTAGAGACAGAGAGAGGCAGGCAACAGAAACTACTCCACCACTGCTACACTCTCTTCTATGGAGTACACTGCAGAAAGATTGATCGGAAGTTGTGAGCGAAATAATCACTAGTCTTTCTCTCTCACTCATTACTCTCAGCACTTTTTTGAAATGGGAAGAGGAGAGAGAGAGTGGTGCCTGTGCAGAATAAATATTTAATTAATTTACATCAACGGATTCTTGCTTTAGTGCGCGGCTATGAGGGAAAGTTTGAAAAAAAACGCTGAAATCCATGTCATGGATGGGATATTAATGAATATGGCCGACGACACCAGAACCCTCTTCCACCTAGAAAAATAATATTCACATTATTATTGGATTTTTGACTATTATTATTATTATTATTATTATTATTCCACTGCTCCATATGCTATGCTATGCTTGCATCGTCATCACACACAGTTTCTCCCCCCCTCTTATTCTACGACGTCGCACCATACATTACCTGTAACTAATGTGGATTTATATTTTGGTCACGCCGATTGACTTTAAACTTGGTATCTTGAGATTTATAATGACTTATTTGCTTAGAGCTCGAATCGACCGACCAAATGTACGACGGAAACTATTTTTCTTTTTTGCCCGAGTAGTCTTCCTTGACTTTTTTCTTTTTTGCTAGATGATATGGCATCTTCTAATCGGTGATTAAAGAGTTGATGCGTTCCATAATTACTAAAATTGAAAATCTTTACCCATAACAAAACGACGCGTCGATCAACACTCGTATAGAAGATTTTGTAAAATATTCAAGCATCTCCAGCGTTAATCCTGCATACATTATCCATGTGTTGGAACCGTATTTTTATTTTATTTATTTATTTATTTATTTTAAAAAGAGAGAGACTGGTGGATGCGCCTGTGGTTTTTAAAAGGGAACGTGACATTTCCGTGACCTCCCACATACTATATTTCACATTCCAATTCTATGCTACAGAGCTTTTTTTAAATTAAAAAAAAATCATTTTCTCCTTTACTGTTGATTGCTTAGGAGATGGGATTGAATAGCTAGGTCACGTGCATGCGTTGCTTGCTTCCACTCCAGTCTCTTGCCTTTAATGTCTCATTGCAATTAAACTGCAGCCAGTCACACATCTGCCGTCGGATGTGTTGAGTGTTTCGAGCGCTTCATTTGAAATTTCAAAGTATTTTGTTTTGACGTGGGTGCTGTTTCTTGTTTGGTGATATGTACATTTTTGCTTTTATTGATTTGTTTCCTTCGTTTTCGTTTTGATGTGGACGGTGCTAATTTTATTATTATGTCTCTCTTTAATTACGTGATCTAACCTTATCCTATCTAAATATCTACGATATAATATATATATATACACACACGGTACGTTTTTTTCTTTCCCAATAATATCTCTTAATCTTGAATAAAAAAAACATTTAGTAGAGTCAATTTAGAAACACAAATAGACAGTTGTATCGGACATTTATTATCAATGTTTTTTTTGTTTTTGCTTTTATTTAAAGAGATATATTCTTGAATTAATTAACTTGCATGTAAACTAAGTGTTTGACACTGCTTTTTAAAAATGTTTTTGAAAAAAAATAGTATTTTTAAATTATTTTGATGTGACAATATCAAAATAATTTTTTTAAAAATAAAAAAACATTGTTTTCAAGCATTTTTCAACAAAAAAAATACTTTCAAAAGCAACGTCAACCGCACTCTCAAACAGACACAAATTAACTATGAGTGTGGTTGGGGTTGTTTTTCAAAGTGTTTTTCATTTAAAAATGCATCAAAATGATATTATTTTATTTTAAAAAAAAATATTTTTAATATCAGTATATTAAAATGATCTAAAAACATCAAAAACAACTTAATTTAAAACAATAAAAAATTATTTTTTAAGAAAATAAATTAAAACACAATGTCAACCAAACACTATTTTATTTTTCTCTTGCGGTTTTTAGATGTCAACTCTCACAACGGCAAGAAAATTTTTAGAAAAAATTTAGATTATAAAGTCAAAGGAGAGAGAGCTTGTATTTGACCACCACATTTACCTCCTTAGAGTTCAAGATTTTGTGTGCATGCGATAAGTGGACAAGAGAATGTTGCAAGTAAATGATGACTTAAAGAATATAAGAAAAGGGATGAATTAACAATAAATAAATAAATAAATATTGTACTCCATGATTAATTTTTATTTGTTTTTTTTTATCAAATTCATCATTATAGCATCTTTAATAATATTAGTATTTACACAAAAAGAATAAGATACCACAACTAATAAGATTGTGACAGTTGGTCAAATGATGGTTGTGTGTATGAGATGTCATACCTAAGAGGATTACATGTCGTCTTCAGGAAATGCAAAGTGTTTTGTACTTAACTTAAGGAGAAGCCATAAACTTTAGGATTTGTTTGTTTACTAAAAATTATTTATCTAGAAATTAAGTATTTTCTTGATATTATATGTATAGTTATAATTTATAGAATAAACCGTGTATAAAAATATATGATATAATAAAAGACAATCACCATTACATTTCTTACAACTCTTTTTATTTTATTTTTTTATAGGTGTTGAAATAGTTACATATTAATGATATGCATGTTAAATAAACTTGAAAAAACAAAGCATTAATAAGTTATTTTATATGGTATAATAAAATACTGGAAAATATTTTTTAATCTATTTTTTATAACGTTACTAGAATAAAAATAGTTCATTTTCCATAAAAACCACTTACTAGAAACAAATTATTACTTTCCAACGTACAAAAATGTGGTGTCAAGTAAGCCCTAACCTAAGTCTTTCAACCCACATCTTCCATGATATCCCACATCACTAGGTCATGCAAAAAAGAAAAGAGAGTTGGGCTTGATGGTAGCTCACTGCGAGTATGTGTTAAATAATAACATAAATTATATTTTAGAATTTTGTCTAACAGTTTAAATTATTATGTGAGAAAATTTCTTAACATAGTATTAGAGCCTTGTTGATCTAACAGTCACGAGTTTGAATCCATCACCTTTATTCTATTTGATAAGAATCAAGCACAAAACAGAGTGAGTTTGTGTGCAAGTTTTAAACCTAAAGAGCTTTCACTTGAGGGGAGTGTTAAAGAATAATATAAATCATATTTTGAGATCTCATTTAACAACTTAAACTAATCTTCGAATATGATTTATATTATTCTTAAACTTAAACTAATCTTCGAATATGATTTATATTATTCTTCGAATGCATGAATATCTTGCTGAAATAAAACGAAAACTAATGGGCATTCGCGTGTCTAAAACGAATCAAATCCTTCAAAGATGGCGTCCTGCAGGTGTGCGTATATATATATACAGACCTTAGTTCTCAAAAGGTTTGCGTTGTTAGAACACCAATCCTACATGAAATAATAAATAATAAAAGATTAACATATAAACAAGAACGAGTCATTCACCTTGAGATTTTAAGTTTCTGAATATGACAATGGAGTTATTAAAATCCACTAATCCAGCCAAGATTTCAGAACCCAGTTTTCCTGAAAATTAAGCCTCGAAAGAGAGGTTACAGGTGACGGAGGGGTGTTAATATATAAAGTTTAGAATAAACGATATATTTTAAAATTTTAACCGCAAAATTCAATACACGCCATTCTTTTCTGGAGGGAGGCTACGAGGGTGTTTGGGACAGCTGTTGCTGTAGCTTTTCAAAGTGTTTTTCATGCTGAAATACATCAAAATAATGTTTTTTTAATTTTTAAAAATCTTTTTTGACATCAGCACATCAAAATGATCTAAAAACATCAAAACATATTCATTTAAAATAAAATAAAAAAAACTTTTGAATTTTGGGCAACCGGCGGTACAACCGCGGTGCCAAACGGGGTCTATGTGTGTCAACCCGGCAACCTCCCTATAATTAAAAGCTTGGTGCATGTAATTATCAAATAGGTGACACAAAGGTAAGAACTTAGGATTGAGAGTTTTGTTTCACCTGTGGTTTCAAATTTGAATTTTGTGATTGTTAATATAATGATCACTGAAATCTTATATGGTCGTTAATTTCATGACCTATATAATTAGTCGAGGTATACATAAACTAACCTAGACATCCATGTTAATAAAAAAAACCAGGTGCATGTGTTTGATCATTCATTCTCGGTCACCTTGGATTTTTTTCTGAAGTTCTGTCATTAGATGAAGTGGAACTTGATCGAAGAAACAGTTAGAGATACAAACATTCAAGCAAAATAAAGACATAATTAGAAAAGGCGTACAAGTACAATGACTGAGATTTTGATAACTTAGTGAAGGCATATATGCTGCACTTTCCAACAGGGTAAATAAGTAGCACTCCCGTGAATGGGAAAGCACTCCCGAGATGCCAGGAGGACCCAAGAGCATAGTAACAATGATAATTGAGCAGGGAGGAAACTACAAACGGCCATCTCACTGTACGTCGTTTTCTCGGCCATCAATCTCCCGCCAAAACTGTGGAGAAAAGGTACGTAGCTGATTGGATCAAGCAGCATGATAAATGGAATACAAAACTGAAAATATCTTTTGAGATTGTTTTTTAAAATATTTTTTATTTAGAAATATATTAAAATGATTTATATTTTATTTTTAAAAATTATTTTTAATATCATGATATGAAAATAATCTAAAAATATTAATTTTTTTAATTTAAAATAAAAAATATTTTTTTTTCAATTTTTTTTAAAAACATTTTAAAATACAGTGTAAAATATCAACTAATAGGAGCTGGAAATGTGTGAATTGATGTGTAAAAGCGAACATAGTAACTGGCATTGGCACTTTGGGGGGTCGGTGGATATTTGTCCCGCAAGCAGCCATCGAAGAGCAAGAAAAACCCGAAAAGACCGACCCTATGGAATCCTATTCTAAAACTTTCAAAAGTACTGTCGGATAATTACGCTTGCTTTCTTTCTTTTCTTTTCTTTTATACACACACACACAAATAAAAAGAGTGAAAAACGTGTAATTTGGCAATGCAGTGTAGTATGTTTTTCAGTTAAAATTACTTATTTATTTAGAATATCATCACATTAAAATTATAAGAAAATAATTAATTTAGTACTTTTAAAGATAAAAAAACTTTTAAAAAACAAGTTAAATCACGCCAGCAAAAACTCTCTGAAAGGACCTTAGCAAAGGCATGTAGTGTTTAAAAAGTTAAAGGACTACCGCATATCCTGATGTCCTCTTTCTCCACCCATCATGCCTTAATTTGGCATTTTACGGCTTTGATTGGAGACGAACATCATTCTTTGTTCTTTTGGTCATTGTATGGCTTGACTCTACGTGCCCTAGCTCACTTTTTTCTATTATTGTTTTATTGTGCTAACAAAAAACAATATTAGGTGTGATTTTGAACTCCTTCTGTATGATCTTTGACGAACACTGGGTAAAAATTATTAGTGATGAAGATGCTAGATGATGGGGTGTCTTTTTAGGAGTCGACAGCGTGGAAAAAAAAACCCTAAATCTATCAGCACAAAATCAAGAATTTCAAACGGTCCCTTTTTAGGGAGAAAAGATTTATGGTAAATTATTATTGTTCTTGTTGTACATGGGGATAAATAATGAGGTGGATCTTGTACTCCATTAGGAGTTCTTGTTCTTTTTCTCCAGAAAATTACAGTATATAGATTACCTTTATGTGTTTTTTGTATATAAAAAAACTCAAAGTATAGATTAAAAAGTCTATGCAAACATTTAATTAAATTAATTGACAACTATTTGTGTAAATAATAAAAAACATTAGACTAGGACAAAGCTATATATATATATATATATATATATATATATATATATATATATATATATATAAACTAACATAGAATGATAACATTGTACAAAGTCGAACCTCCAATAAATCAAATGTCAAAGGATAGCATCAAGAGGAAGAAAAAATGAATACCAAAATTGGAAAAAACACATGAAAATTTGTAACTAGAGGTCTCAATAGAAGAAGAAAAAAAAACTTATATGTAAAAAATAAGAACAAAATAAAAAAAGTCAAAAGAATAAGAGTTAAAATAAATAGAAAATGACAACCATGTATTTTATATGGCATGAGAGAAAATTGATGGGGAAAAAACAAAATCATTATTGACGATAATTCAACCACCATATTCCATATCATGTGAGAAAAGATACAATGATGTATCTAAAAAAACCTAGAAGGTTAGGTTTCGATACCAGGTAACATCAAACGTGCTTCTTAAACGAAATAAATATCACTCGTTTGTTAGCGTGTGTCCAATAGCCCTATGTTTTTCTTTATTATAGAGGTAAATAATTATTTTTATTGTCAAAAAGATTATGAAAAGTAAAAAAAGTTTGACCACTAACTCTAAAAATTGTTAATTTTAGCATAAAAATGTATTTTTATAGTGAAACAAATCAGATATTATCGAACGATTTTTTAATGACCAATGAATCGGTGAAAAAACCAAAAATTCCCCACAAGCAAGACCACCATTTTTTCCACTCAGGGACAAAATAGTAATTTTAGCATAGCAATCCATTGTTATAGTAAAACAAGCAGCCCTATATACTCTGTTAAATTGATTGTTTACAGAGAGGTTCAGTGACCAGCTGCCCACCTTTTTTATGATATTGTCCTCAAACTCATTGGACACAAAATACAGCTCGTGAATTTACGGAAGTTGAAGGGCATGTGTCCATTCATTTGTCGTTGTGCCCATCTGTCAGGCGATCAAGTGAATCCAACGGTGTGCCTCTCATCTTCAAGGTTGCTAGCGAACACAGGTCTTGTTTCTGTCATAGTAACTTTCCTACAAAAAGACTTTCGCACCACGAACACCAAAGACAAATAGATGAAGGAGGTTTTTGATTTAGCTATGGAAAGAAAGAGGGGGTGTCGGGATTCTTGATACAAGTGAGAGATTGTCATGGATATCCCTGGAATTTAATAAATTAAGGGGAATTATCAGCCCAAAAAGATATTTATGATTACTTAATTTATTTTTTGATAAATTGATGGAAAATATCTTGGTCAAGTTCCATATTAATCAATGTTGCACGTACAAGCATTGACTAATAGCCTATTAAAAAAAACCTTTATAGCCTTAGTTTTTCTTCAATAAAATTTAATCTTTATTCAGCATACCATATATTTGCCAAGAAAAAAAAAATATATATTTATTTGGTTAGTTAATAAATGAAAAAAGAAAGAAAGAAAGAAAGAGTAGAGCTAAGATAAAAATCAATGGATTCTATATCATAAATGAAGGAAAACACGGCAACCTTTTGAGAAACAAGTTCTACGAACCGGAGCCTGGAGCCAAGATGAGCACTCGATTACCAAATCTTTATGTGCTAATCATATACTTAGCCAGCAAAGCACCCAAAAAAAGCAGTACTTAGGCAAACTAATGCAAATATGCTTTCTGAAAAAGAGAGAATACACGCCATGATTTCGTTAGGGTTAGTAGAGGCCCAAGTTCCCAAAGAGATTGATATTTTGATTGGACAGGGTGGGGCTTGTGCATCATCTTTTAGCGGACTCAAGGTACCCAGCAAGAGCGGCCAGCTCACCAACTGTCGCCTGCCACCTGTGTGTTCCTTTCAGGTTTTCTGCACAGTGAAAAAAAGGGGGAGAGAAAAATTAACACGTGGGCCTTTCTGACGCTCCCGTTCTTGACAAAAGGAAAAATGAGAATGATTAGGAGCTATATATTCAACGAGCATATGATAACTCACCTCAACTTTGGTCCAAGTATGGATTATATAAACGGGGCTCTAGACGATATATGTAAAGGCTTCACTGTAATCGGGCTCCATTGAATAATCTTCAAAATTTATTTCCTTTTTTCGTTTTTAAATCATCTTTAAATGATGGTGCTTCTCGTAAGTGACATAGATGAGCCATGACCCAATGGAAAAGATACGGCTTAATCGGTGATCATGGCAGCAGCTTGCCCACAAAAATTGCTAAAGAAATGGGTCATTTAAACCGGGCCATGTTTCTTCTCAAAATAAAATAAAATAAAATGTAATTAATTTAATTAAAAGTAATTTAAATGCGTCTCCTGGTCCCTGTTCAAAAGCAACGAGGCTGATTTTTGACATGCTATTTCATTGCCTTGTTCAATTATAGGGCCCATAATAAAACTCCTTTACACTCTTAATTTTCAAAGAAGCTGGAAAAAGGAAAGAAAAAAAGAGAGTGGCTGGCCAGTAGGAGCCGAGAGAGAGAGAAAAGTAAAAAGAAAAAAAGACAGAGACATTTTTTTGTCCACAATTTCTCAACTTTAATCTCAAATAAATAACGAATCATTAACACGAAGCTCTGATGGTTTGTTTGGTCGTGCATAGTTAAATTGCATTAATCTTTCTTTATCTTTTCATTAATCTATTGTTAGCACTGTTGGGTTTTTCTTCAGGGTAACAAGTGTTTATGTCTTAGAAAGGGTCCCCTATAACTTTTATGATCTGCCGAGCTGCCTTTTCAATAACACAATTTTTGTCTAATTTTACCACTAACTACATATTAATTTGTCTTGTTGTTTGTGCAATTTACCATGTCAGCATGTATTTTCAAGTCATTATCTCATCTAAAAATTAAAACTATTAGGTTAAATGATTTTTTGACAATAATAACAGAGCCTTGTTAATCTAGTGGTCACGAGTTCAAACCTCACTATATTTATTCTATTTGATAAAAATCACGCACAAGATAATATAGATCTGTGTACAAGTTTCAAGTTTAAAGAGCTTTCACTTGAGAAGGTGTATTAGATAATAATATAAATTATATCTTGAAATCATAACTAATCGATAAAGATTTTAGATAAGATGATATATTAAACTCTCTTTATATATATATATATATATTAAAAGTTGAGTAGATAGTTTTTTCAACAAAATCTTAATCTATTTCTAAGGGCCCTCTATGGGATTTGTTTGAGCGCTTCGTAATTATTTCCTTTTCATCAATTCAAGTTGGACTATGAAAAAAGAGGACAGCAAAGTCGGAAAAGAAGGCTGGAAAGGAGAGAGTGTTTTTACCTTGCAATTAAAACTAATCTACAAAGCTTAAACCAAGAGTACAAACTACTTTACACCCTTTGTCTCCGCACTATTTCGATTTTCCATTATTTTTTCACACGGATATAACACTTTCAATCGATCCAAACACATGAAGCATGAACCGGAACGAGACATAGGATTCAATCCTGTCCCTACTGCTTTCTCGTTTTATTTTCTTTCTCTTTGATTCTTTGTTTTTAATGTAAAAGTTTGTTTTTATTCAGGCAGAGTTTCTTGAGTGTTTATATTCCTCGATCCCATGTCTGAGAAAAAGACCCCACGTGTGGAACCGAAATCGCACAGCACATTTAGGAACCTCACACTTTTGCCGGGCCGGTTCACTTGCTTGGGATTCCTACTTCACACATGTGGGCACCATCTCGGGTATTAGAGCCACCTTTCAGGGCTGGGGTTGGCTCTTCACTTGCCCTCCCTATCTTTTCTGCAAAGCACGCTCTTGCTAAAGAGAAAGGTTTTCGGAATCCTATGCCCCCTTTCTTACTTGTATATTCCCAATATTCCCATCACTTGGTTCTTATTGCTATCCCCTTTTCGTCATGGCCAGACTTTCCATATATATGCATGGTGTCGCCCTTGTAATATACAGGCTTTTATTTAATTACATGTATAATTATTATTATTTCTTATTATTGGGAAGAGGGCCGGGGTAGATCTTGACTGGTTAATATTCCGCATAATTAGGTTAAAAACCTTTCAATATCCTAGAAGCTCCATCCATAATATATTCTTCTTCTTCCGCTGTATGACCTAATAACTAGCATCTGGGTTTGATCCACTTGGATACCTACCTCACACAACTATAAGTTTCTTCTTCTGTATGACCTAACTAGCTGCAATATTTGAACGGTTAAAGAATCTATTTTATCTAAAATTTTAAGTTGTTAAATGAGATTTTAAAATATGATTTATATTATTCTTTAACATCATCCTTTAAGTGAAAGTCTTTTAGACTTGAAACTTCTACAAGTCACACCACTTTGATTTTTATCGATTAGAAGAAGGTGACGAGGCTTGAACTCGTGACCGTTAAGTCAACAAGATTGTGATATCTTATTAAGAAATCATCTAACCTAAAAATTTAAGTTCTAAGGTGAGATAATTCCTTGACATGAACCACTTGGATGCCTAACTCACACAACTATAAGTTTCTTCTTCTGTATAACCTAACTAGCAGGATTTGAATCAGTTGCATGCCTAACTCACACGGCTATAGGCGTGCTCTACTCAACCTACTCTTTGAAATATGTTAGTGTTAATTGTTATTGATAAATCAAATATTATAAACCAGAAGCTTCCATGTAGCAATATTATTAATTATGGCAATGCAAGACTGTTAGAGAGCACCTGTGCTGCATAAATATTTAAGGGGTACGGTGGTCAAGTTGCACCTTTTGACTTGAATCATAATGCAAAAAATGGATCCCAACAATACTCTTCTATTATCTTTATCATCATTTAAATTGTCCATTTGGCTTAAATATTGTGCTCGATCTCTTTAATTGTTTTTGAAAAATAGTTTTTGACTGTTCAACAAGCAGCAGAGCAGTCCATGATATGCCGCGCAGTACACTAAAGAGTATGTTTTAATTTAAAATGAAGGTCCCATGAACTTATTATACACAAATATAATTATATATAAAATCATTAAGGGAGCGGATCAATCCCCATTCTTATTGTCATGAGAGGGCATGGTCCAAGCTGTGCCCTGCTAAAGCCTAAACCTTGCTCCACCTCCTTTTGTTCTCCCGCGCCACTGCTGGTATAGCTTCTCAATTGCATGTAGTATTTATATTCATCTACTCGCAGAATGCCATACTGTCTCTAGAAAATGTTAATGAAGCATCAGTACTAGCTACTACATGGACTCATGTAGAGCTTAATTAGCTCAGTTGTGTTTATAATTGTTTAAACTTAGATAGTCATCACACACAGTCATGTTAAAAAATAATATAAATTATATTCTGGGACTTACTTAATAATTTAAGTTTTTAGATGAGATGGTTCCTTAACATGATATCAGAGTTTTGTTAACTCAGTGATACGAGTTCGAATCTCATCACTCTCAAGATAGGATAAATCTGTGCAAGTTTCAAACTCAAAAAACTTTCACTTAAAAATATATGTTAGAAAATAATATAAATTATATTATAAAATCTCATCTTTCTGGTCGGCTAGGCAAAAAACAATCTAGCTCATTGAAGGAGAAACACATGGAGGGCTTAGCATTTAATGGACTTGTGACAATTAACGTACAATCTATCTGATCGTGGAATACAATTTCATTTGGATTGTACCGGAAAAAAAGGAATTTTATTGTTTATTTAGAGGACACTGTAGGAGGAGCAGAACCTGCAAAGGGCAACTGACAAAGAGTAGTTGATGATGAAGTTACAACCTGTCATCTGTCACTAAAGATATGCGTTCATGGAAGAGCTCGCTCACTCCCGGCCTTGCCTAACTTAGCAGACCCGGCCTTAATACTCTTTGTGAAGCAATGACTTGACAGCACCTTCTCTCCTCGTTCTGATCTTCCATGTATACTTTCATTGCAAACAGGTGACAGAAAAGAAAACTGCTGGACATGGTCAAAAGACCTGGAGTCCTGATGAATTGGTAACCCCAGTTGGTCCATTTTTGGCTTTTCTTTTCTCACTGCCCGAGCGTGTTTGCAGTACAATATTTGATTAAACTGGCTACAAATGGGACATATAGAAGGTGTCAGTGGTGTACCCCTGCACAGACTTTTGATGATGATGATGCTTTAAAAATAAAGTCTGCAGATTTATGGAATTCTTGGTCTCTGCTGGGATGCTGCTTGCTTAGAGGCTTGTGTTTTAATCCAGTGTTCAAGGAAATTTGCCCACCTGTATTCAAGGAAATTTGCCCAGGATTGAAAGCCCATGAAGAATGGAAGACCAGGCTGCCATTGCCTGAGACTCTCCTTTAATAGCTCGCCGCAGCTCCTCCGTCCTCGCGAATCAGAAACGGGGACAAGTTTTGATTCTTTCGAGTCAAGAATCCTGGACGCTCTTGCAGTCATTTAAAATAATTATATTTATATTAATTGCATTTACATGATTAATATAGTTATGGCATATGAGTATTAAAAAAAAGTTTTTTTTACTAGTAGAATCAATACTTCAATAACTTTTTAAAATAATATATAACAAAAATCCATGAACTGTATTAAAAACATTTCTGGGTTAAAAATTAAAATCCGACCTGCCGGATTCGAACCAGCGACCTAAGGATGACAGCAACCACTACAGTCCTCCGCTCTGCCAACTGAGCTAAGGTCGGCTTCATGCTAAACTTCGAATTAACTATATAAGACTTATATATCAGTATTACCTGGGGCAAATGAGCTGGGCTTAGATGTTGGGCTAATCCATTAAAACCTATATGGAGGCATAAATTTAAGGTTTTGCTTTATTTTTCCTCGTTTCAATTTAATTTCTCGATTATTCAAAAATGCTATAGTCAATTTAAATTTAAGTTAATGTCGTTCCTCTCTCTGTTTTTTGTTTTTTGTTTTTTTTTTATCGCTGTAGCCTTTTTTTTCTTAGAGTTGATGTGCAAATTAAAAACGTGTTGGAGAGCATAATTGACATTGTTTTTTAGTGTTTTTTTTTTTAAAATTTTGAAATGTATCAAAATATTTTTTTTTTGATGTTAGAATATAAAAATAATATGAAAACAGCTAAAAATTTAATCTAAAATAAATAAATTTAAACTTTTTCAAAAGTGTTTTTCAAATAATTCCCCTCCACCCTCTAAAAAAACAATACATTCCTCCATAGTTGATCCGTCCACGATGTTAAATGGTTAACTAATTAAGTCCAGCTTGTAATTTATCTCTTCTACAAAACTTTCTCCTTTGATTCTCGTAGAGACAACTCTTCAAGAATTCTAATTTCTAAAGGCCGACTCCCTTTTTTAGCTAATTAATTACTTCTTTATAAATTTCCTTTGTTTTAAATCCTAACAAAAATTACCATATATTATTTACAAGAGACCTCAATCTTTCTTCATTTATGAAAATTCTGAAGTGACAGTGAATTAATTTTAAAAATCGATGCTCTTGTGGATGAGTGTAGTTAAGATTGTTTTTTAAAATGTTTTTTATTAAAAAATATATTAAAAATATATATTTTTTATTTTTTAAAAAGAATTTTTGATATTATTATATGAAAATAATATAAAAATATCAAAATAATAATAATAATTTAAAGTAATAAAAATTTTTCATTTTTTTTTAAAAAACACCAAATCATAATTTAGCTGTTAGCTTATTGATATTAGCTGTCACTCTTGCCGCGCCATAAAGCAGCTCAATGACAATTAAATACTCGTGGCTTGAATTTTGGTCCGTATAATGTAATCACCATTATTATTATTATTATTATTATTATTATTATTATTATTTATGCAAGATAAAACCTAAGAAAAACCCTGGAAGTTTCTCTATTAAAAGGTAATTTGCATGGCGAGGAACATTGAAAGACTTGTTAATATTTAATAGAAAAATATTTATTTTGGGATCAATGGCACTCAGGAATGTGCTCTCTCACCTTGTGGGTTTTGACTGTATAAATGTCGGGCTTGAATGAAGCACCCATCACGCTGTGGGCTCAAGCCATGCACTTGAGCCCGAGTGTGGGCAAACGCTCAAAATTATGTGGGCTCAGGCTATGCATTCGAGCTTAGATACTGGGCGAGTGTCTATCATCATGTGGGCTCAGAAGAATCAGTTGAGCCTAGGTGATGGACAAGTGTTCGACACCTGTGGGCCCTAGCTTGAATTTTAAGCACATTCTCAATAACATGTTGTTGACCCTAGTGAGCATATTAAACCCAATTATCTTTTTCTTAGAGATATCTTCTATTATTAATGTTTTATTTTTGGAATTTTTTTTCTCATTAATATTATTATGGTAAAATAATTTTGTAGCTCTTTTATTCGATAAAAAAAAACTATAATACTTGTTAAATTATCTAAGCAAAATGCTTAAGATCTTACATTAAGAAATAAATATATGTTCAACACAACAAACATGTTTTTAGAAATAGACGCAATTTGTAACAGCTCATGTATGTGTATGTGTATGTGTATGTGTATGTGTATGTGTATGTGTATGTGTATGTGTATAGATTTATATTTAATGAGTCTCTAAAGTATGGCTTAGCACTTCTATATATGAAGTATTTTAGTCTCTAATTAAGTTCGGGAGTATTGTAGACACATGTATATGTCATGTTTGACATTGTGTTTCAAAAAAATTAAACATTTTATATTTTTTAATTTAATTTATTTTTTTATGTTTTTAGATCATTTTCATGTGTTAATATAAAAAAAATTAAAAAAATATTATTTTAATATATTTTTAAATAAAAAAATCTTTTAAAAACAACCTCAATTATATTTCCAAACAGCAACATGGAAGTTCTCCAAATTTAGTGCCCGTTTAGCATTGTGATCCCACTGGTTTTTGGCCGAAATTTAAAAAAAAAAATATTTTAAAGACCGGCGGTTTGGTGTTTTAAGATCATTTTGATGTGATGATTTCAAAAATAATTTTAAAAAAAATAAAAAAATATCATTTTAATGTATTTCGGCACGATAAACAATTTAAAAAACTACTGCAATTGCACTCTCAAACAAGCACTTAGATTCCCAACTTCGGCTGCTACTTATAACTGCACAACGCTTTTGAATCACATATTATACAATAATAATCAAGATACTTAATAAGCCAAGAAATTCATTTCGTTACAAAAAATCTAAAAATCTGGCTACGGGAAATACATACCACAGAAATAGAAATAGGAGAGTTAGGAGACATGTTTAATTTAGATAGCAGTATACGTACTATTATTATCGTTTCTACAGAAGTGGTTCTCCAAAATGCCAGCCTCGTTTGTCTCCAGACTCAACCTTAATGATTGTTTCAGAGCATAAATATAGTCGTGTGTGGACGACAGAAAACCCCAATCATAAGAGATCGACTATTTAACTCTGACCTAGCCAGGAAAGAAATATACTTGGTCCTGTCTCAGCTCGCTGAAACAGGTTGTGGCTGCTGACTCTCAGGATCCCTGGCTTCACGCAGGAAAGTTCTACATCTTGCAAACAATAAATTATTCAAGGAGAGTGGAAAAGGTGAGTCTTCGACAAATACAAGAAGAATGCGAACTCACAACGGCCATTTCGTTTTTTTCTCCATTTTTTTGTCACTTGCGGTATTCGTTCCAACTCTGCAAGGCCACATTGGTGAATTCGATGAATATTGGAAGAAGAAAGCCGATGAAGCCCATCAAGCCGCCCAGGAGGCTTTCTACCCGGATCCCATGAACGTCACCGACCAGTTTAACTTCCAGGTTAACAGGTGATCAGTCCGATTGAATTAAATATCAGAATTTCATTAATTAATACGACAAACTCCAAGCTCATTAAACATGCCATGCAGAAAGGTTTCCCACGTTTTAATTTCTTTCTCTTTTCAGGGTCTTGACGGAGACCAACAGCACCAGAAGGAGCCTAGTAAGGAAAAGAGGCGGAAAATGCTTAGCCACAAACCCGATTGATCGATGCTGGCGGTGCGACCCGAATTGGGCCAGTCATCGACAAAAGTTAGCTGATTGTGTCCTTGGTTTTGGACACAAAACTGTCGGGGGAAAGTATGGAAAGATTTACGTTGTGACAGATTCCTCAGACCAAGACATGCTTAACCCCAGACCTGGAACCCTACGCCATGCTGTGATTCAAAAAGAACCCCTTTGGATAATCTTTTCAGGCAGTATGATAATCAGACTCAACCAGGAGCTGATGGTAAATAGTTACAAAACCATTGATGCCAGGGGAGCCAATGTGCAAATTGCTCATGGTGCTGGTATTACTATCCAATTTGTACAAAATGTAATCATTCACGGCCTTCGCATTCATGACATTGTTATCGGAAGTGGTGGACTTATCAGGGATTCGGTGGACCACTATGGATTCAGAACTAGAAGCGACGGAGATGGGATTTCTATCTTTGGATCCTCTAACATTTGGATTGATCACGTTTCCATGGCCAACTGCCAAGACGGGATTGTCGATGTCATCATGGGATCAACTGGCATCACCATTTCCAACAGCCATTTCACTCGCCACAATGAGGTAACATGGGACTTGATTCCTTATCCAGTAGAATTTGATTCTTAATTAGATTATAATCTGGAAAATAACGGGGAAAAAACACATTTTTAAATGGTCAAATGTATCGATTAGCTCATCATTACCTAAAATAACATGCAATTTAGATAATGAGCCATTGCTAAACCAATATCAATGTTTTTCCTCATTTTAATAGATCTCTAGCTGAATAAAAACTAATAATTTCTCATGCAGGTGATGTTGTTCGGTGCAAGTGATAGCTACTCAGGTGATTCTATAATGCAAATTACAGTTGCATTCAACCACTTTGGTAGAGGATTGGTGCAGAGGATGCCTAGGTGCAGATGGGGTTTCTTCCACGTGGTCAACAATGACTACACCCACTGGCTCATGTATGCCATTGGTGGAAGCCACAACCCCACCATCATCAGCCAGGGCAATCGATTTATTGCTCCTAACAACACTTTTGCTAAGGAGGTGACCAGAATTTTTTCTTCTTCTTCTTCAAATGCTTGATTTATTGAGTTTTTTCCACTCTAATTAACTGGCTTTCTTTACGTACGTTTATGAAGGTGACCAAGAGGGATTACGCATTAGAGAGCGAGTGGAAGAACTGGAATTGGAGATCCGAGGATGATCTCATGATGAATGGAGCATTCTTTGTTCAATCCGGGAGCCCTAGCACTTCGAGCAGGCAGTTATCAAGGTTTGACATGATCAAATCTAAACCAGGAACATTTGTGACCAGGCTCACTCGATTTTCGGGGTCACTTGACTGCTATAAGGGAAAGCCTTGTTAGAAATTTTACGTCGCAGAAATAATTATTGAAATCTGATCATGTCGCTGGTATATATAGCCGATATAGAAATGTCCCATACCTTCGAGTTTACTTGAAGTGAACGTATTGTTAGAGAGAGAGAGAGAGAGTGAGCTCAGTCCCGACAAGAATGAATAAGAAAAGCAAGCCTAAGAGAATAACTGCTTCTTAATATTGTTGTCGTTTATTTAATTCTGTTCTTTCATTTTTATTACATATTAAATTATAAAATATGATCGTTTATTTAATTCTGTTCTTTCATTTTTATTACATATTAAATTATAAAATATGATCGTTTATTTAATTCTGTTCTTTCATTTTTATTATATATTAAATTATAATACGTGTGTGTGTGTGTGTGTTATAATCGGAAACTTGCAGTTTTAGATTCTATAAACATAGAAAAAAAAACATGGCCTTAAAACTGAAATGATCATCTACCTTAAATAATTTATTAATATAGTAAATGTTTATTTTAAGAGTGATTTTACTTGGAATTTTATTAAAATATTTTATTCTATTTTTATCATCAATCCAATATAAAAACATATAAATTAATAATTTAAAACTAAAATATAAATAGATCACAATAAAAAAAACAGCACCTAGATACACACACGAATTCAGCGTACTACTGAAACCAAATCTGACCTTGTTAGAGTTGTCATCCATGCAGCTGCATGCCGTAATTGAAAGAACATATATATGGCAAGATTGTGATTTTTGCCATGCAATTCTACTCTTCTCAGGTTTACATCGCAGAAGAAAACAGAAATCTAAGAGGCATTCTGGAAGCCTTACTGTAAGGAAAGCAAAATTCACCTTTTGCCCGAGGCTTAATATATTAGATCAAATCCATCATACCTCCAAGAATTTCAACTCTGCTTTATATTTTTCTTTTGTTAATTATAATTATTAGCTATTCACTGAATCCTCCTGTACGTTTTACTATAGGAAGCCAAAGTTCTTACATTTCTTGAAGTTGGCTCAACTCTGTCGGAAAAAAAGTAGCGATAATGCGTTGCAAGAACCCCAGAGTTGAGCCAATTTCAAGAAATAAATGTTCTTCGCATATCTTTCTCACACTTGTAGATGACATTCATTCACATCGATCGTTCCTTTGGCGCAGGAACTCTCAACTTGTAATCCTTTAATTTGCTGCTTTGAATCGAGATGTGGGCAACACACTTGAACAGGACACCTGCTGAGACCTCTTGCATTCGGAATCTTTTCTTGCAGCTAACTTCGTTTACAAGATATTTTTTATTTTTTTATTCAGATTACTTTTTTTCTATTTTATTGATGGTATTTTTTACAAGATATTTGAAATTATGATAGCAATTATTTTTTAAATATTTTTTTTGAAATAATATTTATTTTTATTTAAAAAAAATACTTTTAACAACAACACAATATAAAAAACTAATTATATATAAAAAAAAGAATTTGAAAAAAGGCCCCTATGACCCCATCTTTCCACCAATACCTGGGTCAAGTTAGAGAAAGGCCAAGCCCACCGATTATAATTTTGTGGCTCTATATTTACGTTCTTGTAGTTCTTAATTAGGCCTGCATTCCCGCTATTCATCAACAAAAGTACTATGGCGCTGTCTAGTGATCAACGTCCATTCTTCAAGTACTATTGCAAGAATTCTTGGCAATATTTTTGGAGATGTGATGATACCGAAGAATACAATGGTCCGGTCGATTACGAGTGCAAGAATCTGAATTATATTTCAGCAAACCCTAATCATGTAGGCTTAGCTAGCACCTTCGTACAATGAGAGAGAATTGCAGACAAGGAATATTTGTCACAGACGATATCGTGAACATCGACAATTCTTTGTCTGGGGTGGGTGCTAGTGAAGCATATAAGCAGTTGTTACAACTCAAAACAAACGAACGAACATACTTCCAGGAGCAGAATAACACCGCAAATGTTTTGCAAAGATGCAGCTGGGTGTTTTGTCGAGGATATTGTAATCAACACCTGGCAGAATTAAACCTGCAAATGGCAGACCGTGAAGAACAAAACTGTAAGCAACAGAATTGCATGTCAAGAAGAAAGGAGGGGCATGGCATTTCAACATTATATTTCAGAGAAACACATAATTATGAGCAACAAGATGAAGCAAGACCCAGAAGTTTTATCACCACCTTTCTTACCGGAAAGCACCAGCACGGTGAGTGAGACACAACCCCAAGCTTAATCACCAACCACCACAGCCCGCTAACATGATCAGCTTTCTTTCATTATTACATAAACACATATCCCAGGTCCCAATGTTTCCCAAGTTAACGAAATGTGGAATAAGGAGACAGGGTATAGGCTACTAAGTTGTGATATCTGGTATATGGGTTGACAACTTCGGAACCAAAACACAGATTTGGTATAGTTTTTTCCATCACCAATAAAGTTTGGGTAGTTCTATTATCTCCACGCCACCAAAATCTAATCCAAGAAAAGTTTATAATGAGACCCACATTTATTTCTTTACATTCTTTCCAGCTAAGCATTCAAACACTCCCTATCCTCTCCTGGGGCCACTCCTCCTTCATCCCTCTCTATAAATAGCCAAATTAATTACCCCATTATGCAAGAAGCCAAATTAATTACCCACCAGTAACACCAGAACAATTTGAATACTTCACCTATGAGATAAAGAGACTAAGATCATCACCAATTAATTCAAAGGTGTAGGGTTAAAAAAATATGGGCTGCCTCCAAAAATAATTTGAAAGAAAATTTTCTATCACCAGAGTTCTGAAGCTGCCAGCAATAACACCTTTATTTTTAATCACCAAGCTAAAGTGTTGCCATTAAGTTCATTTTATTAGTCCTTCATATGCAAAAAAAAACCCAAGGGGCAAAAGAGTGCAGTCCAGCACTATAACTCTGGCGATATTGGTCACCAGATGGGAGATTCAGGGCAACAGATACTCGAAATTTAAAAATATTTAATGCTTAGCTTCATAGTAGTTGTTGGACTAAAATCGCTTCAAGAGCGGAAAAATATTAAGGAGCTGCATCCCTATCACAACCGGTAAGAAGAAAGCAGAGGGGGGGAAGAAGGTAACAAAAGTCTAGGAGCGATTCAATTTGTAACATCCAATTCTTGGAACAACTGCACCCTTTTGGGCGCAATTCAAACTGTATAGATATCATGGGAATTGGACAAATTGATATAAAAGTCAATTAATTATTCACCTTATTAATGGTGCTGTCGTAGATTTAGATTTTGGAGGTGTGGTTGTCAACGGAAAGCTTGCTGCCAGCAAGCTTTCCTATTTTATAAATCCACAATTATTTTCCTCTTTAATGTATTTCTTATTTTGTATATATGACAGCTTATAGTTTACATGTATAGGATTATGCTGATTTTCTTTCCATGTATACATCATTGTAATCTCTATATAAGTTAGAGAAATCAAAGCCATAGGCACAAATTCAGACAATCTTTCAAGCTATTTTGACAGTGGTAACAAATAACTGATTGTTTTGCCTGCAACAAAGAAATTCAGTCAAAATATACTGTAAATGTACATGCACAAGCTACTCTAGCAGATTATTAGCATTTAAAATTTAAAGATATTGGAAAACAAACCTGAGCAGAGCTCTTGGTTTATCAATACGTGGAGTTCTTAGCTGATCTTCCCGATTATCAGTTCCATCTTGCGGTATAGCATCAGCAGCTGGCTCACCAAAGGTTTGAGATACATCGTCTGCAAGCTCCTTTAGACCCTGTCAGGATAGAGAGAGGCGTCAAATTTTAGTCCAGACTATACTCCGTGGACCAGATGCATTTTTATTGACACCAAAAAATTTTCAGCCCCAATCCTCAATGTTTTAAGCATAAAGATTTCCTGTTACCTTAAATAAGCAAAATACCAACAGACCAGAAGGCAGAAATCGGCTGGCTCAAAGCATGCAACATACATTTTACATTCGTTTGCTCTCTCTGCTCTCTTTTCTGGGATTCGAGCTTGGCTTAGAGGGACATGATTACATATTAAAATGACAGTGCCCAGGTCAATTAGCATGTAGTGGCTAAAGGATCAAACTGTAAATCTGAAACTAAGCAGAATACCTAACTTTAGCTAATCTATATCAGGGTATTAGTACACTTATGTGCAAGTAGGGGAGAACAAAATCACGGAAATTTAAATTCGATTCATTAAATAAGAAAGAGACCGTCAAACTTGGGACTTCAGAGTACGTGAGTGAAGCACGAGTTCTTCCAGAAGGTTTGAACTGATCCTGCGATATACAGAAAGCTGAAGTTGTCAGGTATAAAACTTGATTTGGGTAGTTGGAGGTTTGATAAGACACGTAAACAAAAACTAATACTGCCTTCCCTTGTCCAAAACCTCCACTTCTGGATAGTGGTGAGAGCTCAATTTTACAATGTACTAATTCAAGCAGCCAATATGATTTGTTTACAATGCCCATTAACCACTTCTAATGTAAAAATCAGATGCATATAATTAAAAAATAACCAAATGCTTTAAATGCTATTCCCAACCTCTAGAGCTTTAGGCATTTTTTCATTTTTGCCACCAACAAAGTTGCATAGGTACATCACACCCATATTTGCAATATCCTGTCACCATACAATTGAATCAGTACATTAGCAATAATACAAACAGTATATCAGACAGCAAGAACACCCATTTATGCAATTTCAAGGCTTAAAACACTGGTGAGATATCTCACATATGCCTGCTTAGGAAGCTACTGTTATATCATAAGCAACTACAATCAATCTAAAAATTAAACGGATAAAGAGGTTAAGAGAAATTAAGTGAGTAACTCACACAGTGAAAAAAGCATGGCAAAAGAAAATTCAAATACTTATCTGACTATCAGAGCATGACAACTCATGGATTATTGCTTTCAACTCTTAACAAGATTTTGGAACAAAAAAATGTTTGTTCATCCACTAAAAGTTTCAATTGCATGTAAACATCATTTCAATTATTAAATGCATCATAGATGCTCAAAATACTCTTTTCAATTCCTTGAGCAAACACAAAGAATATTACACAAAAATGTTCAATGTTTATGCTTAAGGTGCACTTCAACATAACCAAACAGTCATCCAAACATCTGACACAAAACATGTCCAATCTGTGATGTATGTACTTCGCAAATATTCTTGTGACTCAATAAACCAGATAATGCAAACTTTTCATGGGGAAAAATGTTCAACAAATCTCAGCATGTTGTAGAAATGCCGGCAACACATGGATATATAGCATTAGATATGATTTTCAATTTAAACTGAATCAAAGTTTATGTTTAAGTGTTGGTTCACCTGTTTCTCCTCCAATGAACCTACCTTTCCATCCTGCACAAAGAACAGATTGTAATGAATTCAGAGAAGGGACAGAGAAACAATGACAAACACAACCAATTACAATATAAAATTGAGCCATTTCAACCCTTCATTATTATTGAGCTTTTTTCTTCCTTTCCTATTTCAAATGAAAATGGAACAAATAAGAAAGTTTCATAAAGCACAACTTCAGTGTTTGGTGCTTCAATCGGATGGATAGGGTTGAGTGCAAATACATGAGTTTGAGACTATGAGATATATATTGACAAAGAAAATCAGAGGTAGCAAAGCCAAGAAATGAGGAATTATCATTAGGCAAACCCTACCAAGCCAGATACTAAACACTGCAACTGCCACAACTCAGAACCAATTTGTGTAAGATTTTCAGAGGCAGCATTAACCTGTATAAAAAAATGACACATTAGGATCATATTGCAGATAAATGCTTGGATTGCATGAGACTGCTCTGTAATTACCTTATATTATCTATAATATCAAAGAAATGAGTGGAAAGTGAGACTGTATTTTCAATTAATAAGGAAGATATAATAAGTTCTAAATAATAGCTTAACAAGCTGATATACCACACTAGGCTATATTAACAAAAAAAATGTTTGCATGCAACCAGGCTTTCAGCACATAAAATAAAGTTAACTGCTTGAAAGACAATTTTGGTGAAATCAAACCCTTCAACTGGTGTATCAATCAATAAGAAAGCTAAGCAGAATCAGGATTTCAATTATTGCATTTAAATGCTCTATATGCAGCTTCATTCAGTTTCCCAAAACTAAGGATCACACATTAGATGGTGAGGTCAATCAAACAAATAACCCTGGTCCTTCATTCACAAATTAAGGTGCTAGGGCAAAGAGAGATGTATCCACTTACATCATTTTGAATTGCCTTTGAGATCTCCTTTTGACTCTCCATTTTATCATCCAAAAGTTGTATTCTCTGTGTTAAATGCGTCTTGGCAGTCTAGCAAAAGAATAAATACATAAACACAACAGCATAAATGGAAAACATAACAATGTCAGCCAGCCATCCAAAAGAATAATTGACTCATAACTTGACATTCCAGCATAATAAATTCAAGGATTGCTATGTTTTGAATTATTTTCAGAAGAGTTCACCCTATAGTCTCACACGTCAGACTCTGTAAAGGAGAAAAAAGGGACAGGAACCAGCCATGCATAATATGAGATTCCATGGTCATAATCATTTCATGATAATATAATGAAATAAAGGCACCAATGTCTAGTATTGACAAGTGTTCTACTTACATGCAAATCTATCATTTAGGTGGAGCAAGGCATGGTGACTTGACTGATGATTAGGAGGGTTGACAACTAACTTTCTCAATTGCTAGGAAGTATTAATTCAACAACTAAGTTTTTTTTCCTAATTACTAGGAGGTGTAAATATCCTTTCCAAGTAATATTCATAAAACTTCATCTTCTAAAAATTAACTTATCATGATTTTACATTATCATTAGATAAAACAAAACAAAAAAACAGGAAAGCCTTCCTCCAAAGAATTAATTAGATGAATTCACTGCATCCACAAAAAAATCAATGGAATGCAAAATTCTGCTATAAATGCAACCTAATTTGATAGCACAATACAAAAAAAATTGTCTATCATCTTTTACACGATTATTATCAACATGAATTCACGTACCAATCCAGCAGAACAAAGGAGGAAAAAAATACTTAGAAATAGAGAATAGCAGATTGCCC
The DNA here is from genome assembly GCA_025169955.1 of Salix arbutifolia. Classification (NCBI taxonomy): domain Eukaryota; kingdom Viridiplantae; phylum Streptophyta; class Magnoliopsida; order Malpighiales; family Salicaceae; genus Salix; species Salix arbutifolia. Next base: position 8,884,813 of record CM045909.1, read on the forward strand.
ACACAAACACAAGTAGGCAACTAGTCAGTGGATAAATCAACAGCAAATAAAGTTCTTCACCAACACCAATTGGCTGATTAAATACTATTTTTATTCTTCAACATGGTGTCGTGAAGGCAATTTTTCTCTTCATGCGCTGCCATCCCCGGAGAGAGGAGACGGCGCGTGGAAAAGAGGCTTTCTTATAATCATAAAATTACGAGAATAATTTTTAGGAGTCACCACCTAGTATTAAGGTCACTAGAAACCTAATGGTCTGTGAGAGCCCGGGTAAGGGACTTGTTGTACAAGGGAGAGACATATCACCCTCAGTGCATCCTATCTAAAGTACGCTGCATTGTTATTTGATTGTTCTTTTTCTAATTCAAATTTTTTATTTGTAGGTCCTTCCTAAGCCCATCACTCTGGGGCTAGACTACCAGCCCGAGTGGGCCAAAACAGCAAACCCTTTTGGGGTTGGGCTTCCCGGCCCACCCCTTTTTGGGTGGCTCGGCTGGACACCACGTCCAGTTCGACCACTGTTCACATGCAAGTGAACAGTGCAAGGAGGAGAGGGAGGGTGATGGAAGGCGCACCAGTCATGGACACCGTGTAGAGGAGGTCGGGCTGGTTCCGCTGGTGGTGGTGGTGTCAGGATTGGTGGACTGTGGTGGTCATGGGAGGCGATAGAAAACTGCAGCTAAAGAAGAGAGGAGACGACCTCTGATGGTGGTCGTGGGAGGTGACAAAAAAACTGCAGCTAAAAGAGAGAGGAGACAATCTCTGTTGGTTTTGTCATTGAAAGAGATGAGGCTGCCAGTGCTAAGAAAGGAAACGAAGGTGTCCTGTTGGGATAAAAATTGATATTGTCACTGTTTTTTTTCATCCCCCTCCCTTTCTGCGTGTCCTTGCTTTGCTATTTATAGAAGGGAGATGACCCTTCGACTGCTTGTTGCGTGCAACGATGGGTTGCTTCCTTGTCTTCTACAACGGCGTGCCTACACTGTTTACACCACTGAACAATGCAATCACGCCTACAAATCTTGCAGTAAGGCACAAATACAATTTGGTCCCTGGATTTATAATTATTCTAATGGACCTTAAACTTTTAAATTTATGCAATTTTATCTCCGTCAGAACTTCAATAGCAGCCTTGAATTTACGTGTTTTTTTTACATTGGTCCTTGGTCTTAAATTTATATAATTTGACCCTTGATTGACCATTAAACTTTCAATTTTCTTCAATTTCACCCCTGATTTCATCCAATTAACTTGGTAAATATTAAATTCGGTTTCTGAAAATTCTCATCTTCTCAATTATACCTGAATTAGACTTCCATACTTGATTTTTCATCAATTAAGCCAATAATAAAATGAATTTGACCAATTTAAAGTATAATTAAGTCATTGCACTTAATTAAATCCTTCAATTGGACCCCAAATTAATCACTAAACATTATTATACTTTAAATTGGCCCACGATTAAATCAAATTGACCTATAAGTATAATTATGCCTTTCGACTTAATTTTTATGCAAATTTATCTGATAATAAATTATTTGTCTTGAATCTGCATTTTGCTTTCATTTTTTAGCACAATCGGATTCTCGAATCCGTTCTAAATTTTTAACTTGATTTTTTCACGGCATTATCCTTTTTTATTTTATTTTATTTTATTATTTTTAGGGAATAACCTAGAAATGGGTTATGACACATGGATTGGCACATTTCTATGTTAATGGAAGTACAATATGCTCTACCTTTTCACATTATCCACATCCTAGCCCCCACCCCCAGAAAAAAAAAATCATCAATGAAGCAGCACTTACAGATAGAGCCTCGGATACTTGCTCCAAATGTTTTGTCAAGTTTGAAACAGCACCTGCCATACTACGCTTTGTTACGTACATAAAATCTGAGAATTTTAGACCCTAGTTGACAACAAGGAAAAAAGATTAGCATCCTGAAAGCACCTAACTTCATCATAGAGGTACAGAGAAATACATAAGATAAATAGTAAAAATAAGAGTTTTGAGCATATGAAAAGATGTTTTGACACAAGAAAACACAAGATAATTCACTGGTGTTTAAGTAGACACCTTCCACCACATGTAACCATAACCCAAAGCCCCCAAGGTGGCAGCTGGAACTAGGAGACCAGTGAGGTTACCTGTGCCAGACAGGAGGGATTAAAACCCAATGAAACAGTAAGTCACTACATGAAATAATCAAGAGAATAGTTCATCACTGGTATAAAATGCCAAAAAAATGACATTTTGCAAGCCAATAAAAAAAAATAACCTACTGCTGGTTATGTACTGAAAGGAAAAGGGAAAAAAAGATTGTTCAGAGAACCATGAAAATAAAATACAGCAGAGGATACCCATTTGGCCAGAATTCCCATTGAGAACTGTTATTTGCCGTGCAGAGGCCAGTTGTCGAACTTCCATTGCCAACCGACGCACCTGTAGGGAGTTTCAAAACAGAAAATTATTTACATCGACATGCAGTATAATATTATATCATTCGCTATTTAAATTAAACTGGAAATCCTTATTACCTGTTGGGCAATGGCATCAGAGTAGTCAGAATCACCGTCAGATTGTTCTCCAGATTTTTCCATACCCTTAGTCAAGGACTATCAAACACAGTTACACATTTAGTTACTAGAATTTGCATAGAAATCAATTTTTATTTTATTTTAAATAAATTAAATTAAATGTAAATCTCCTCTCATTTTCAGCTATCACATGCAATGGTAAATTTAAGTAAGCTGCAAACTACCAGATCAAAACAAAGACAAACTAGGCATTCTTTAAACCAAATAATAATAATAAAGCAATAACAAAATTACCTGAAGTTCACCCAATAACTCTGATAATTTACCGTTTTTTAGCATAATCGTACCGGTATATCCTTGTAAAGAACACGGCAAGCAAAGGTCAGCCAGATACAGTTGAACAAGTATACGTGACTGATCGGAGATTAATAATAGTTATTACCTGCTCCTGCGAGGATGAGGATCCTAGAGACGCTGATTCCTGTTTGCATAGTCATGGCTACGTCCGGTAACTCAGGAACCCTGGACGGAGAGACTTTTTGTTTGAGTATCAGTAGTTGTTGGTCAGTGTGACCCGAGTATGTTTTACTGGGCCGGCATCACCTTTAGATACGTTGGGCCGGATTGGCTTCCTCGGCCTTTTGCATTTAGACTAAAATACTGCGAATCGCAAAGCCGTACAGTCCATATATGTAGGCCTGGAGGGAACCGAAAAAATACTGCTCAGACTAAAATCTAGATAAAATAAATAAATAAATACCAAAACAGTTAAATATTTATCGGCTTTTTGCGTTAGACTCTTATTTTAAGTTAACAAGATAGTTAAATATTCATCTGAAAATTTCTCATTGAAAAACCATGAATTGACTGAAACCTCTCACGTCATTTGATTTAGACCATGAAAGCAAATATAAGTGACTATGTTTATTTTTACGGTTTTTAACCTGTTTGTCATTGTATTTTTTTAAAAAATAAAAAATAAAAATAAAAATTTATTTTTTTATTTTTTTATTTTTTATTTAAATTTAATGTTTCTAGATTATTTTTGTGATGATGTCAAATTTTAAATTTGACATAAATACCCACATCTTTTTTCTTTTCTTCGGCTTTTATGCCCTCCCACCCAATTTTCCAGGGTAACTCCTGGTATTCTTTTTCTTTTTTTATTTAGTACCTCTGCTTTTGGTTCTATTTAAAAAAAAAAAAACAATTCATTTGATCAATTTTTTGTTTTGATTTAATCTAGTTATTTTTTTGTATTGTCAAACCTAGTCATCAATTTGAATTGTTTATTTTATACAGGCTAAGATAATTTTTAGGATTGCATTTTTTTTTTAGATTCCACCCTCTTTATTGTTTTTTCTAGTAGATTTAATCCTTGTTTTTTATTTTTGTTGTACAAAATTTGAGTTTTTTTTACCCGACTTATGTTTTCAACATTTAATGGTTGTTTGAAAATATAGTTGTGGTTGTTTTTCATTCAAAAATATATTAAAATAATTTTTTTATTTTTTAAAAATTATTTTTAACACCAGCATATTAAAAATAATCTAAAAATATTAGAAAAAAAAATTATTTTTTTTCAAAAATATTTTCCAAATACATTCTCAAACACCTTCTTAATTGATTTGAATTTGGCCATTGTTGAGCCCGTGTTGAAAATTTCATGATTTACAGGTTTTGAAAACTAACATGATCTCGTGAGGTTTCCCTATAATTGCTTTTTTTTTTTTTTTTTTTAAAAAATTAATATTTTATTGATTTTATTATTCAATTTTACTTAGTTGAAGATTGAACTCTCCTTTTCATGTTTTATATGACCTATGGCCTTAATTTTGTCATTTTATATTTAACTAGGTTACCTTAAATCTTTTTATTTGTTGCTCTTCGTCGTATTCTTTTTAAAATAATTTTTGTTCTTCAAATAAATCTAATTGATTTATTTAACATAGACATGCACTCACTTCTTCTTCTTTTTTTCTTGTTGTGAGTGTTGTCCATGATGAATCGACGATGGGTTTTCAACATTTATTTTTTCCGCTCCCGAGTGTAGTATTGGTGTGTCATTTATTTTAGTTGATTGCTTCCAAATTTGTTTTGCGATTCGTATGTTATCATTGTGTATAATTTAAATAGAATTATTAAACTATTATATCTTATTGAATCTAATTGAGAAGCTGTTTGGGACCACTTTTGAAACATTGTTTTCAAAATATTCAATTTTTTTTTTATTTTAAATGAATATGTTTTGGTGTTTTTAGATCATTTTGATGTGCTGATGTCAAAAATAATTTTTTAAAAATAAAAAATATATCATTTTGATATATTTCAGCACGAAAAACACTTTGAAAAGTTACAGCAACAGCTGTTCCAAACAGGCCCTGAGTCAACGACTATAATATTAGTTTTTTCTTGTTGTTTTTTTTTTTTATAATTTGTGCTCTATTAAAAAGCATGTCGACAATATATATATATATTTTTATATTCAATAAAAATTTAATGTGGCTTGTATCACGAGCCTGATTGGACGACATATAGACTTACAATAAATTGAGCAACAAACAAGAGATGAAGGGAAGGAAACTTGTTTAGGTCATGCGTGGCTATCATGAAACATATTAAGAATATTTGTTTTTATGTTTTAAAAGTATTTTTAAAATAAATTATTTTTTATTTTTTGATAATTTTCATGATTTTAATTTATTTTAACGTCATAGTAATAAAAATATATATTTTATATATTTCAAAATAAAAATCACTAAAAAACAAAAAATCTCACTCCAAAACGCTCTAAAAAAACAAAAGAGAGATACTGCGTGCCACAAGACAAACTGCGCATGATGGCATTCAATAGAACGACGAGAAAAACCGCGTTTTTGGTGGGACGGGAATGGGCTTATGGCCCATGGATGGGAGTATCAACCTATCTACTAGACACTAGTATACTTTATCCATCCAGTCCCTCCTCCCTCTCTGTCCCCGGCTCTACGAAGAAAAGGGAAGAAAGAGGGAAAATGTTGCAGCTAAACAATGTGAGCAGGGTGAGTAGTACCCATCAAAACCCTAAACTATGGCTTCTCCAATCTAACAATCCCTGCCCGCAAAAAAGTATCGCATTTAACAGCAAAACTTCAAGCACCGAAAAGAAGAAAACTCCGGGAGTGAAGTGCCAGTACTACGACCAGCAGCACAAGAACTTCACAACTTCCTCACGCTCCTCTCCTTCCTTTGCTCCTCCAGGTAGCTTTTATTTATCGGTATTTCACTTTTGATTAGTTGAATTGGAATCGCCATTGATGTTTATAATTTATATATATATATATATATATAAAGCAGGAGAATCAGCGCCCAAGCTTTTCGTGGGCCATTCGATATACAAAGGGAAGGCTGCTCTTACTGTTGAGCCTCGATCCCCTGAGTTTTCCCCATTAGATGTAAGCCCGCTGCTCTTCTCTTCTTATCTTTCGTTTTCTTTCTTTCTTTTTTCTCCTCTTTATGTTTTAAAATCAATACATGGCAGTCAGGGGCGTATAAACTAGTCAAGGAAGGCTTTGTGCTATTGCAGTTTGCTCCTGCAGCTGCTGTTCGTCAGTATGACTGGACCAGAAAGCAGGTAACCTACTATTTTCCCAAGCCTGTTCAATGCCGAATGAAATTACCGTTTCAATTTTCCAATAGTTTTCTCTGGCATATTTGACCACTTAATGCTAAAAAAAAAACAATCCTTCCGCCTTCAGATCAGGTTTATTCCGGTCATTGCCTATTTAATATCTTAAATGTATGTGTACGTGAAAGCAGGGCCTTAAACCACCTTTGGTAGTCGCGTCCTACTAAACTCTCAAGCATAAATTGGAGAAGCAGGCCTTTGATATGATTGGGAGAAAAATAAAACGTATTCCTGTGTTTGGCATGTTGTCCCCATCATAGTTATCCTTTAATATTTTATTTATGATGAGTTTTCAATGTGAGTGACAGAAATTGGGCATTTTGTAGGTATTTTCGTTGTCAGTGACAGAAATTGGGCATCTTGTAAGCCTTGGCCCAAAAGATTCCTGTGAATTTTTCCATGATCCTAATAAGGGAAAAAGGTATTCTCCGGTTTTTCAAATGGACAAAAGTTAAACATTTTGAACTTCTTTGTGTGCCCTTACTGCAATCTAATTTTTTCTTCATAATCTTGTGTTCTCACAATGACTGCTGATATGGATTATACAGCCCTAAACAGCTGGCCATGCCATGCTTCATGCTTTTGTTGTCATTGTTTTGAATATACATGACTCCACATCATCTTTTGCAATCTGAAATAATTCCTCAACGAATAATAAATGAAAATCTCTTTTTTGTGATTCCATCTTCCCGCGGTCACCAGTTGATTATACTTGATGAGTGATAATTTCTTCATTTCTAATTGCATCCAACTCTAACTAACAATATACCATGTTTGTTTCTACTCTCATATTTGACTGTCTCCGAAAGCTGCAGCATGTCATGATGCTATAAGATACTCAGAATTCAAGACTGGTTTTAGGTCCCTTAAGAACTGTATTAAGCCACATTATTGCTATGTTTCCATCCTGTATGCCTATTGATACATGCTCATTTATCATTCGGCTCAGTATAGATTGCAGGGATGCTTGTTTTTCACCATGGAAAGCATGGATGTTTGCAAATTGTTTAGTGTTTTAACGATTTGTCAAATGTAACAAAACTGTTGATATTTGCAGTGAGGAAGGCAAGGTCAGGAAGTTGTTGAAGGTAGAACCACTTCCAGATGGTTCCGGTCACTTCTTTAACCTCAGTAATTCTCTTTCCCTTGAACTCTTGGTACTGAATTTTAAAGCATGATTTCTGTGAATATTTTTTGGTTCACATCCAAAGGACTTATCATGCTGAAACTAGATCTTTGTTCATCCAAGTTCTTGCTCGTTCATCACCCTGATAAAGCTTCAAATATGTCTACCATCATACGTGGAAAAAAAATATGTCAACTATCATTAGTATTCAATCCATATGTTATGTATGGTTGAAATTTTGGGGTGCAGACTGTCCTGATGGATCTCTTCTTTACCAGTTTTGCTTTTACTTTGAATTCTATAATTGTGTTTTGTGGTGGTATTACATTTAAGTGCTGCTTGGCATAACTTCATTAACATTCAATTCTGTCATCGGAGTTGGAACAAAAATTAATTTCTCATGCATAAATGGTAATTGGATGGTTGAGCATGTAATTGCGGCTCATTGACATTTTGATGGTAAATTAATCCAATATTGTCATGGTTCTCTGTCTTTTGCAGGTGTTCAAAACAAAGTTATGAATATAGAAGAGAGCATATACATTCCAGTCACCAAGGCAGAGTACACTGTCCTCACCTCTGCTTTTAATGTACAACCTCTCTCTCTCTCTCTCTCTCTCTCTCTCTCTCTCTCTCTCTCTCTCTCTCTCTCTCTCTCTCTCTCTCTCTCTCTCTCTCTCTCTCTCTCTCTCTCTCTCTCTCTCTCTCTCTCTCTCTCTCTCTCTCTCTCTCTCTCTCTCTCTCTCTCTCTCTCTCTCTCTCTCTCGCAATTGCAAGCATCAGAAATTGAGGGTTTGTGCTAATTAATGTGATAGAATTAGCTGTGCCACTTGCCCAACATTATGAATTTTGCTATCTAGTATGACATTGTCCGTAGAGAAGCAAGACAATGTGCAAAATGTAAAAGAGTAACCCTCAAAATAGTTCCCATACGTGAAACTGATTTCAAAGTATCATGTAACTCGGGTCTATTGTTTTAAATCTTCCCATTTTGTCTCCAGAAAATGTCAAATTATCCTCAAAACTGTGTTGTTTTTATTGCATGGTATAAGCGAGTAAGAATACATTAAACATGCGTGGATATGGGCTCAATTGAGAAATATCTTATAGCTTGGAGATTAAATTAAGAATTATTGGTTAGTTTGTGAGATAATTTAAAGTGTGTCCAGTGTAAAATAGAGAACATGATGGCTGGTATATTATCAACACCAAATGCATTTGAATCTTCTCTAACAAATAGTACATCCTTCACAAAAGAATTTGAATAAAACACTGAACAAAGGACAAGTACAAAACTGGGTTTTTATGGAGTGAACATATTGTATTTTTCATTCTTCCAATCATGTTGTTTCTGATGGACTTCATGTCTCTTGCAGTATATCTTGCCATACCTCCTGGGCTGGCATGCCTATGCAAATTCCATAAAACCAGATGATAGTAACCGTGGAAATAATGCCAGTCCAAGATATGGGGGAGATCATGAATGGAACAGGTAGCAAACATCAGCGTTGCGTAGAACAGTGTTGTAAAGTGGTTATGTTTCCCCGGTTTTTAGCTTTGGTTTGATTCGATGGCCAGTAGGAGAATGCTGTAAGAAATTTTGATGCGATTTTGGTGTCCTTATTTTGTAATGAAAAAACTAGGAGACTGCATTTCTAAGTTACTATGATTTTTTGGTAGAATATTCCTCAGGTGGTGCATCTATGGTTGAGAACATTTTTGATAGGCACTTAGGTAATTTAACATGTGACAGTTTTTCTCGTTAAAAAACGAGCGTCTTAATGTATAAGCAACAGGTAAGGCGCAAAAAAGCAGAAGACTAAAGTCATTTTGCTGATTCGATAAACATCAGGGTTGCAGAAAGATTGAGAGGAAAGAGGAAGATCTCATGGATGAAGAGATAAAAAAAGACTGAATCGGGAAAAAAACTAGATACCAATTTGAATGGATTGAGAAGCATGGGAATATTTCCTTGCACTACTTTATGCTTTCACCTTATCGAAGGAGATAAGGCGCTTAACAACATGGATTTTAAAAACAAATGGATCAATCTGCACAAAAACTCCCTGAATTTATTATATGTTTTTATTTGCACCCTATGAAGGTTTTTTTTTTTATATAATTATTATTTCAAATAACTGAACTATTTCTCATTTTGATTTGCACATTTTTTGTTAGGTTCGGTCAAAATAAAGTGCAAAGCGAAAAACAAAAAAGTCAAAATAAAGTTAACAGAAATCAATTCGTTTAATATATATATATATATATATATTAGTAGCTGAACTATCGTCTGTTCTAATTTATACCCCTTATATTAGGCTTCTTCAAGAGCACTTGAAAATCACATGCACAAAAAAATAGTATAAATAATTGATAAATAAAAAAATTGGGCAATAATAAAAGCAAAAGGTAGGGGAAATAATAGGAATAAAAACTCTAAAAAGGACTAATAGAAAAGGAAAAACAGTAAATTCAAACATGTAATAGTTCAATTATTAAAATAAGTTAATCTTTAGGGAACGAGCAATAGTCTATCGAGTTTTTATTTGCAAATATACTTTTAGCAGAATATAACAAAAATAAAACTTATGTTTAATAATCGTTTCGGGATTTTACAGACAATTTACTTTGACTCTCTTTTTAGTTGGAGACTTTATTCATTCAATTTTTTATTAATAAAAATGTATGCAATTTCATCCTTGCTCTGCTTGCCATGATTGTACGTAGCAATTCCATAACCTGTGCTCTCGTTGGAGTTATTTTTGTGAAAGAGAGGTTCGCAGATTGGAAGGGACAAAGTACAGTTGCCGGGTAAAAGAGAGGAAGGATACTACCAAGCGAGCTGGGAGAGACGTCATGAATCAGTGGATTTTTCTGCATTTTCTTTCCTCTTTTCGTCTGTGTTTTCTCTGTGATTATTTTCCCTTTGAAAAGATATATAGATATATACATGCTGACATTTTTATGTCACAGACTTGCATGTCCAAACATATCTTTTTTGTAACTAAAATTAAATTACCTTAAGTTTTCTGTTTTTACATATTGTCCAAAAAGGATTTTTAATCGAACAAAAATCGGCAAGCCAATTCCATCATCCATCCATCCATACAAGTAAGGATTTTTCTGTTTTTCTCTGTGATTTTTTTTAATAAAAAACAAAAGAGAAAAAATAGCAAATATCTAGTATGTGGCCTAATGATATAAGTTTGAGACTAAGGAGTTTGTTCTCTTTGTAATTATAAGTTTGAGCCATGTAATTGCTAATATAATAATTATTAAAAACTTACATTATCATTAATTTTAGAGTCTGTAAAATTAGTTGAGGTACGTGCCAATTAATCCAGATACTCATATTAATAAAAAAAACCATCTCATTTTAAGTACCTTTGATGGATTTTTTTTTCCGATGACAAATTTTGAAATCGTTTCCTAATTCTATTTCCGGATTAAAAATTAAGTTCAGGAATATAATTAAATTTTAAAAAATTACATGGTATGCTTTTCTTACAGATAAAAAAGACGGGGACAATAATAGATTTTAAATTTCTCTCTCATTCATTTTGTTTTTTTTATTATTTTAGTCTCAAGTCTTTCCGTTCAATAATTTCTCCTAGAAAACATGCAATTAAGTGTTAATTTAGATTAAAATATGCAAAATTAGTCTAACCTATATCTTCCCGTGAAATTGAATTCCAGCTGTTAATCAATCTCAATCTCAAGATCCCGTGAGCAAAAAGCGCACAGACCTAAAAGTCAACATTTCACCATATTGTCTCGCTTAATCATAGCAGAAAAACTGAACTTATGCCCCCCGCTGTGGTCATTCTCTACGCTGGCATCAGCATCCACCAGTCCTATTCCACTCTAACGTGTTCAGAATTGTTTCTCTTAACTTAAACCTGTGGATCAATCGGTGGATTAATGCGTGTTTTTTTGTGTAATCTAGTTTCTTGCTCAACGAGTCCCCGAAACTGGAACAGCGGTAGGATAAAGAGATTATCTTGTGCATTGGCAACGTGAACCACTGGAACTCATCCATGAGTGAAATTGCAAAATGCATTTGACACTTGGCAGATTTAGCAGCACCTTCAGTTAATCCACGCCCATGTGTTACACGCAATATTTTCCTTATAAAGGGATCGAGATCCTGCTCTCCATCTCCATGCAAGCTAGCGATAGCAAATCCCACCTTGGTTTTACTAGATTTTATACAGTTTCAAACAAACAATGGAAGCACAAAGAAAACCTCAGTTTCCACCGCAGACTCAGCCGCAGCAACCAGGTAAAGAATATGTCATGTGCCCACTTCCGCAAGCCATAAACCCTGACTACAAGCCTTCCGCAAAACTTAACGTACGCACCTTGTTAATTTGTTTCTCCTTTTCTCTTAATTTCCTTATATACATATCAAGTATACACGCTTAATTATATTTATAACTTGTATGTGTGTTTATCTTCATCATCTCAATATATATATATAATGTTACTGATGAAGCAACTATATATACACGTCAGGGAAAGGTAGCTCTGGTGACTGGAGGGGATTCGGGCATAGGAAGATCTGTATGCTACCATTTTGCATTAGAGGGTGCAACTGTGGCCTTTACATATGTACAAGGCATTGAGGACAGAGACAAGGATGAAACCCTAAAGATGCTAAAGAAGGCCAAGTCAGGCGACGCAGGAGATCCAATTGCCATAGCTACTGATGTTTCATCAGAAGAAGATTGCAAGAAGGTTGTCGATCAAGTTGCGCGTAAATTTGGGCGGATTGATATTCTGGTCAACAATGCTGGCGTACAGCATTATACCAATTTGGTAGAAGAGATTACCGAGGCTTGGCTTGTGAGGCTGTTTAGAACCAACATATTTGGTTATTTCTTCATGACCAAGTAAGATTGTAACAGTATTATCTCCAATCAATTCTTACAAGCACAAATAAACTAACAGTTCCAACCATCCATGTCAAAAACTACAACACTAATTAAACACAGAAGCTAGGTAGTTTTTGTCATGAAATCATCTCAACTAAAAACTTAAGCTGTTAGGTGAAGTATCAGAATATGATTTATATTATTCTTTAACACACCTTCTCAAGTGAAAATACTTTGTTCTTAAAACTTGTACAAAGTACTTGATTTTTATCAAATAGAATAGCGATAATGAGATTCAAACTCGTGGCCGCTAGATCAACAAGGCTTTGATACTATGTCAATATATCATCTTATCTAAAAATTTAAACTGTTAAGAAAAAATCTTAAAATATAATTTATATTATTCTATACCAGTTTTACAATTAATTTCTTCAATCGGTACGTGCAGGCATTCATTGAAGCACATGAAAGAAGGAAGTTGTATAATCAACACAGCATCGGTTACTGCTTATATTGGCTCCCCTCACCAGTTACTAGACTATCTGTCTACCAAGGGAGCGGTTGTTTCCTTCACCAGGGGATTGGCCCTGAGACTTGTGGATCAAGGAATTCGTGTCAATGGTGTGGCTCCAGGTCCGGTCTGGACCCCACTGCAACCCGCATCTCTGCCTGCGTACGAGGTAGAGTACCTGGGGTCGGACGTGCCGATGGGAAGAGCAGGACAGCCTTACGAAATAGCACCTTCTTATGTCTTCCTGGCATCCAATCAGTGCTCGTCTTACATGACCGGCCAAGTTCTTCATCCCAATGGTATAGTAAAACATGAATTAACCAATTGAATATATAATTATATTTAACTAACATTAACTAATCGGACTTGTTTCGTCTAATGCATGCAGGGGGTACGATTGTAAATGGATAGATTGTTCTGTCATGCTCTGCTCGTTCTGCAAATGGTCGCACGTGTACGCTATTATATGTACGTGTTAAAAGAAATATGAGACTATCTGCTTGAATGTGAATGAGCTGCAGTAACATGGGGCTTCTAGCCGTACGGTCACTACAATAAAGATGATTTTATTTAGTGTTTTTCAGCCTACAAACTGTGGAGTTGCCTGCGGTTTGTGTGCGATGTTGTACTATTGTCGATCAATAAAACAATTATGTTCTGGTTTTTTTTATGGTATTTCGCGTATTATTCAAATATTAAACTGAAGTCTAGAATATAAATGGCTCGCAAGGTGTGTTTTTTTATCCAGGATTTCCCAATGCATTTACTTTAATTTGTGAGGGTAATTAATTAGCTGGGTAGGTTGGTATAATTTGTTATCCATGCTTTTTCAAAATTATTAAAAATAAATTTTAAAAAATATTTTTCATATAATCAACCTTTAACTCCATTAACCCCTCTAACTTCACAAATAATCTTTTTATTTTATTTTATTTTTATTTTCAGCACTCCTTTTCATACCAATCTCTCTTATAAAATAGTTATGATTTATTTTTTTATGAATCTCTTTTAGTGTATTTATTAATAGTCAATGAGAGTATAGGATTTATTTGATTATATAAAATTTACTTATTAATTCATCAATTATCCATCTAATGAATCTGCAAATAAATTAAAAGAACCGAAGTTCGATGAAGACCTCTATACATGCAAGCATAAATTCGTGCACCAGCGGAATTCTTTCTTCTTCTTCTTTTTTCGGCTCTGAGGATGGAAACATCGCCGAGGCATTTGACATGACTTTGTGAATTACTTACGTTGCTCATAATCAAACTGCTTTCTAGTCAAACTTGTTGTTATAAATTAAAATTTCTTCTTTCCAAATCAATATCTAGAACTTGATTTATAAAGAGACTTCATTGATCAAACATATAATTTAGATCTCACGAATAAATAATCAAATTAAATTAAAAGGTTAAATCTATAAAAATAAATAAAGTTTCTTTGTTGCTGTACAATAACAGTAAACAAAGCAATCATACTTACAATTATTATTTGTATGAGGACATATAAAAAAATCACAACGATAATTATTCTTCGTTTATAAAGAAATATTAAATCCCATGACTAAATATCTTTAGAGGAAAAACTAGACTAATTAGTAATATCAATTTTACAGCAATGGTATTTTTCCTATGTATCTATAGCACGGGATTTTTTTTTATCGCTGCAGCTGAATTCTGGTTCAAGATGACAAAACATATAGTTTGGTCCTTGTTGCTCCTTGAGATGTCAAATTTGACCCCTTAACATAAAAACCTTGAGATTCATATTATTATAATTAATTAAAAAGTGTTTATGTTGGAAATAAAAAATTACTAATCTCAAACAAGTTCTCACTAACTTCGTTCCATTAATTAATCAGATAACTCTTAAACTAAAATCAGTATCACTCAGGTTAGACTAGAAATTGTGTTTCTATTCGCCAGAGAAATGCCACAAGGGAATCCTTGATGACTCTTGAAACATGACACATGACACTAATATTATGGCACATGGCTGGTGATTCGAAATGGCACCAGCGCATGCCATGCAAGTATATTTAGTTTACGGTTTTCTATGGATGGGAACCGCGGAGTCCATCTTCCCAGAAAGTGGATTCACCAATCTTGCAAAGAAATAAATTGACGCGGCCATTTTGTTTCAAACCTCCCAAATTCTGCCCTAGGACTAAATTTCACCGGCATCGCTTCACCAATATAAAGAATACGAGAATACAAAAACGTTATCACATCCGACTGAAGCAGAAATAGGTGATACGGGCCCAGTTTCTTTGCAATTTTGATTTTAAGCATCAGGCATGACAAGGTGGAACTCAAGTTTCTGTTTACTTGAAAAGCAAAAACGAGAAGAATTCATAAAGTAATCTATCTTAACCTCTTTAAACAGTTTATTGTGACAAAAAGAAAAGGTATCCCGGGACAACAATTCATTCTTAGCTAATTAACTATGCATAAATATTTGATCAAAGCCATGACAAGATTGATTCTTGGGGGAATTTCAATTGTAAACCTACCTTGTGATTTCAAATATCATATTATGGTATCAAAGCAACACTGTTATCGGAGAACCAAGAAAAACAATCTCACCCTATGACATAACCTCCCTTGACAACCCTGAATTTATAATTACCCAGGTGCAATTGAAAGAGGACAACTACAAAGAATGAACACGATTGATCATAACAGCCCTAAGAGCCCGAAAGAAATTCAGGTTCATTGATGGAACAATCAATCAACCCGACAAGGGTTCAAAAGATTTGGAAGATTGGTGGACAATTAACTCACTGTTAGTATCGTGGATTCGAAACACAATTGAACCAACGCTTCGATCTTCGATTTCACATGTAGACATTGTTAAGGATTTGTGGAAAGATTTGGAAGACCATTTCTTCATCACCAACGGACCACAAATCCAGCAATTGAAATCTGTACTGACAAAATGCAAACAAAGAGGGATGACTATCATGGATTAAAACGGAAAACTTAAACAAATTTGGGATGAATTGAGAAATTTTGAATAATTACCCGTGTGTAGATGTGGGAATTGTACCTGCAATCTTGGAGGAGAGAGTGCACCTGTTCTTGATAGGGCTTGATGAACAAAGCTACGGGACAATGAGATCTAACATTTTGGCTTAAGATCCACTGTCAGGACTCAACAAAGTGTATTCGATGCTTATTCAAGAAGAAAGAGTGAAGATGATCACATGGGGAAGGGATGAACAGGGGGAAATCATGGCCCTTGCCACACAAACTCGACCCGACGGGAGAGATGGAGCTGGTATGATCTACTCATACTACAAGAAAACAGGTCACAAAGCAGGAACCTGCTTCACCTTACAAGGTTACCCAGAATGGTGGGGAGATCGACTCGGAAGTGATGGGTGAAGTGGGTCTGGCCGTGGAAAGGGAGGTGGATGAAGTTATAGGGGAAGCACAACTCGGGCCAACACAGCTCAAGTTGGGTCAACAAGCAACGCCATTGTGACGGAGAAGGAGCCGTCATCGTTGCCTGGCCTGAGCTCCAAGCAGTGGCAAACATTGCTTAAATTGTTGGAGCTGAAACAAGTAAATGAGAAAACACCGGGTAAGCAGTGGATTATAGATATCGGTGTCTCAAATCACATGACTAGTACCGTTGGGGAGCTTGATGAATTAAAAGAAATTTCTGAGTGTCCCGTGGGACTACCACATGGGAGTAGTACAGTAGCCACCAAAGGGGGAACAATTGTCCTCAAAACAAATTTGGTCCTTGAAAATGTCCTTTACATGTTAGGACTCACTTGTAATTTAATTTATGTATCACAATTGATTGATTATCATGATTGTATTGTCCAATTCGCTAAAGGATTATGTGTTATACAGGACCACATTTTCAGGATGTTGATTGGTGTGGGTGAAAGATGAGATGGACTCTACTACTTTAAAAGGATACCGCGAGCACGAGCAATGCAAGTCAGTGGTGTGATGTCACTTAATCTCTGGCATAAGCGACTAAGTCGTCTGTTTATGCGAATAAAACAATTAGTCCCTGAAGTTAAAAATCACAGTGATAGCTTGAATAAAAATTGTGATGTTTGTCTGTTTATGCGAATAAAATTACAGCTATTTTTGAACTCATTCATTGTGATTTATGGGGACCATAAAGAACAGTATCTTCATGTGGTACTTCATCTTTTATGACAATAGTCAATGATTTTTCTCGTGCTATATGGGTTTATTTGCTTGTTGACAAAAGATAAGCCCCTAATATGATTAAGAGGTTTCTCTCGATGGTTGAAAGATAATTTGACCAGCGAGTTAAAATTTTGCGGAACGACAAAGAAACTGAATTTACATGTTTAAAACAATACTTACTTGAACAAGGGATTATTTTTCAAACATCATGTATAGGCACACCACAACAAAATGGGTGGGTAGAATGAAAATACCATTACATTTTAAACGTCGCCCAGGCACTACGGTTTGAGGGATCACTTCCAATTCAATTTTAGGGAGAATGTATATTAACAGCAGACTACTTGATAAACATAACTCCTTTCTTGATCCCAAATGGGAAAACATCTTACCATGTACTCTATGGAATTGAGCCCACTTACAAACACTTGTGTATTTTGGGCTATTTATGTTATGCGCATGCAAGAACAGGGGATAAATTGGTCAGTAGAAGTCATCGATAAATATTTGTTGGTTATCCTTATATGTAAAAGGGTGGTGTCTATATGATTTGGAGAAACATGTTTTCTTTATCTCTCGGGATGTCGTATTCTCAGAAGAAGTTTTTCCATTTTCCAAAGACGATATGTTTGTTGGGCCCTCCACTGACAGAAATTTATGATCCCTTCGCAGATCCATATACCCTTATATCGAGAACTGTCGCAGATATTGACCACTCAACATATAAAACAAATACAAATATTACGTAACCAACCTCTGTAAACCCAGAAGCCAATCACGAAGAAATGTTAGGTAGGGGTCATCATCAGCGGCAAACCTCTGTTCAATTTCATGAGTATATGACTCACACCATCTAGAAAATGTGTTCATCTGTCTCTTCCCCACCGTACCATAACATTTCTTAGGTACACCCTATTCTCTATCGAATTATATAAACCCTGATAAATTTCAAGTGCCACATAGCCACTTTCTTGCAACATTAACAACCACACAGGAATTCCTGCTCTGGAACAATGAAACACAAAGGTTGCGAGATGTTATGCAACAAGAAATTGCACCTCTTGAAAATAATAACACATGGGTGGTTCAAAATTTACCAGAAGACAAAAAAGCACCAGGATCCAAATGGGTATATAAAATCAAATATACTCTGATGGTACTATTGAGCGACTAAAGGTTCGACTGGTTGTCCTCGGAAATCATCAGACTGAAGGTCTTGACTATACAGAAACATTTGCTCATGTCGCCAAAATGGTTACCGTACAGGTCTTTCTTGCCATGGATGCTGCCATGAATTGGCCACTCCATCAAATGGACGTCCACAACACATTTTTTCATGGTGATCTTTTTTAGGAAGTCTATACAAAATTTCCACCCAATTTTCGGATAGGGACATCCAGGAAAGTATGCAAGCTTCAGAAGTCATTATACGGGTTAAAGCAGGCTCCTCGATATTGTTTTGCTAAACCTTCAACCGCTTTGAAGCAATATGATTTTCAACAATCTTATTACGATTATTCCCTGTTTACCTTGTAACGAGGCACGATTCAGCTTAGTGTTCTTGTTTATGTTGATGACCTAATTATTATTGACAGTCACTTAGTTGATATAAACACATTTAAGGAATATCTAAGTGTGTACTTTCACATGAAAGATCTTGACTCTCTGAAATACTTCTTGGGTATAGAAGTGGCATGCGGACCTAAAGGATTTGTGCTTTGTCAACGTAAATAAGCACTTGATATTATTTCTGAGGTCGGGTTACTAGGAGCTTGACCTGCTACAGTTCCATTGGAACCTAATCATCGACTCGCCTTATCTAAGAGTACAGAACTCAATGACCCGGAACAGTATCGTTGCCTCGTAAGGAGATTGATTTATTTGTGTGTTTCACTCACCCCGAATTGTCTTATACTATTCATGTCTTATCTCAATTTATGTAGTGCCACGGGATGAACACATGGCACCCTCTTTACACGTAGTCTGGTATCTTAAAAGTAATCTCGGTCAAGGAATACATCTCATTCGCCAGAATGATCTACAACTACATGGCTGGTGTGACGCCGATTGGGCTGGGTGCCCTCTGACTCGATGTTCTCTTACTGACTGGATTATTTTTTTAGAGGTTTTCTAGTATCTTGGAAAATAAAGAAACAACATATTGTTTCTCGCTCTTATGTAGAAGCGGATTATCGATCTATGGCTATGATTACATGTGAGTTGACATGGCTCAAAGCCCTTTTATCCAGTCTTAGAGTATCTCATACTCCTCCCATGTCTCTTCATTGTGATAGCCAGACGGCCCTCCATAATCTTGTCTTTTATGAGCACACTAAACATATTGAGGTTGATTGTCATTTTATTCGTGATGCCATTATCGCTGGTGATATTACTCCCATGTTCATTTCCTCGAATATGTAGCTTGTTGACATTTTTACAAAGGCGTTGGGAAAACAACAATATGAGTATCTATTGCGCAAGTTGGGCATTCATGATCTCCATGCTCCAACTTGAGAGGGGTATTAGACTGTAAAATAGGAAAGTTAGTTCCTATCTATACAGGAAGTGGAGGATAATTAGGAACAGACTTTTAAAATAAATGATTACCAACCAAATTATAGGACTACCATGTATATAAATTCATGAATACAGAAACACAACCCAGATCGATTCTTGGGGGAATTTCAATTTAAACTTACCCTGCGATTTCAATTATCATATGAATAACAAAAACAAAACTTATATTTAATAATCGTTTCAGGATTTTACAGACAATGTACTTTGACTCTCTTTGTAGTTGGAGACTTTATTCATTCAATTTTTTGTTAAGAAATATGTAATTTTGTCCTTGCTCTGCTAGCCATGATTGTGCGTAGCAATTCCATAGCCTGTGCTCATGTTGGTGTTATTTTTGTGAAAGAGAGCTTCGCGGATTGGAAGGGGCAAAGTACAATTGTCGGGTAAAAAAGAGGAAGGATACTACCAAGCGAGCTGGGAGAGACGTCATGGATCAGTGGATTTTTCTGCATTTTCTTTCCTCTTTTCATTTGTGTTTTCTGTGATTATTTTCCCCTTTGAAAAGATATATAGATAGATACATGCTGACATTTTTATGTCCAAACATATTTTTTTAGTAACTAAAATTAAATTACCTTAATTTTTCTGTTTTTATATATTGTTTAAAAAGGATTTTTTATCGAACAAAAATCAGCAAGCCAATTCCACCATCCATCCATATAAGGATTTTTTTGTTTTTCTCTGTGATTTTTTTTAATAAAAAACAAATAGAGAAAAAATAGCGACCATCTAGCATGTGATTCAGTGATACGAGCCTAAGATTAAGAGGTTTGTACACCTTGTAGTCCCAAGTCTGAGGCATGTTGTTACTAATATGATGATAACTAGAGATTTACATGGTCATTAACTTCGGGAACCTGTGAAATTAGTTGAGGTGCAAACAATCTAGTCCGAACACCTATGTTAATCAAAAAATCATTTCATTTGAAGTACCTTTAATGGATTTTTTTCCGATGATAAATTTTGAAATCGTTTCCTAATTCTATTTCCGGTTGCTACTATTCTACATTACACATGAAAATACTACCCAGGTTATTTTTTTTATGAACTTTTAAGGCAAAAAACAATAAAATGCTCAAAATTAGCGACTCCCTCTCTTTTTCTACCAAAACATAATTAAAAATTAAGTTCAAGACTATAATTAAATTTTAAAAAATTACATGGTATGGTTTTCTAACAGATAAAAAAGACGGGACAATAATAAACTTTTAAAATAAATTTTAAATTTCTCACTCATTCATTTTATTTTAGTTTAGTTTCATGTCTTTCCGTTCAATAATTTCTCCTGGAAAACATGCAATTAAGTGTTAATTTAGATTAAAATATGATAAATAATGCAAAATAAAACTTTGAATCTTAGTTATGTTTTTATTAAAAAAACACATTGTTTCAATCCATGTAGGTAAACAGTAATAACAAAAGGAGCTCTTTTAGTTGTTTTTTAAATTATTTTTTATTTAAAAATATATTAAAATAATTTTTTTTATTTTTTACAAATTATTCTTGACAATGAAAATAATTTAAAACTACAAAAAAATTTAATCTAAAATAAAAAATAAAAATTCAAATTTTTACAAAAATGCTTTTAACACGTATAACAACCCTTGAAACTTTTACTCGAGCTCGCCCCTCTGGCTGTGACCGACCCAATTAGTCTACCCTATATCTTCCCGTGAAATTGAATTCCAACTGTGAATCAATCGCAATCTCATGAACCCGTGAGCAACAAGGGCACAGACCTAAAAGTCAACATTTCACCATATTGTCTCGCTTAATGATAGCAGAAACACTGAACTTATGCCCTCCGCTATGGTCATTCTCTAACGCTGGCATCAGCATCCACTCTAACGTGTTCAAAATTGCTTCTCTTAACTTAAACCGATGGATCAATCGGCGGATTAATGCGTGGTTTTGTGTAATTTAGTTTCTTGCTTAACCAGTCCCCGAAACTGGAACAGCGGTAGGAAGAAGAGATTATCTTGTGCATTGGCAACGTGAACCACTGGAACTCATCCACGAGTGAAATTGCAAAATGCATTTGACAGTTGGCATATTTACTAGAGTTTATACAGTTTCAAACAAATAATGGAAGCACAAAGAAAACCTCAGTTTCCACCGCAGACTCAGCCGCAGCAACCAGGTAAAGAATATGTCATGTGCCCACTTCCGCAAGCCATAAACCCTGACTACAAGCCTTCCGCAAAACTTAACGTACGCACCTTGTTAATTTGTTTCTCCTTTTCTCTTAATTTCCTTGTATACATATCAAGTATACACGCTTAATTATATATATATATATAATGTTACTGATGAAGCAACTATATATATATATACATGTCTGATGATGATGCTACGTCAGGGAAAGGTAGCTCTGGTGACTGGAGGGGATTCGGGTATAGGAAGATCTGTCTGCTACCATTTTGCATTAGAGGGTGCAACTGTGGCCTTCACATATGTACAAGGCATTGAGGACAGAGACAAGGATGAAACCCTAAAGATGCTACTGAAGGCCAAGTCAGGCGACGCAGGAGATCCAATTGCCATAGCTACTGATGTTTCATCAGAAGAAGATTGCAAGAAGGTTGTCGATGAAGTTGCGAGTAAATTTGGGCGGATTGATATTCTGGTCAACAATGCTGCCGTGCAGCATTATACCAATTTGGTAGAAGAGATTACCGAGGCTTGGCTTGTGAGGCTGTTTCGAACCAACATATTCGGTTATTTCTTCATGACCAAGTAAGATTGTAACAGTATGATCTCCAATCAATTCTTACAAGCACAAATAAACTAACAGTTCCAACCATGCATGTCAAAAACCACAACACTGATTAAACAGAAGCTAGCTAGTTTTTGTCAAGAAACCGTCTCATTTAAAAACTTAAGTTGTTAGGTGAAATGTCATAATATGATTTATATTATTCTTTAACACATTCCCTCAAGTGAAAGTTTTTTGGGCTTGAAACTTGCACAATGTGCTTGATTTTTATCAAATAAAATGATGGTAATGAGATTCAAACTCGTAACCGTTAGATAAACAAGGTTTTGATACTATGTCAACAAACCATCTCATCTAAAAATTTAAACTCTTAGAAAAAATCTCAAAATATGATTTATATTATTCTGTAACAGTTTTACGATTAATTTCTTCAATCGGTACGTGCAGGCATTCATTGAAGCA
Source organism: Salix arbutifolia (assembly GCA_025169955.1). NCBI lineage: Eukaryota > Viridiplantae > Streptophyta > Magnoliopsida > Malpighiales > Salicaceae > Salix > Salix arbutifolia. The sequence continues at coordinate 8,907,463 of CM045909.1, forward strand.
CATGAAAGAAGGAAGTTGTATAATCAACACAGCATCTGTTACTGCTTATCTCCCCGCTCCCCAGGTACTAGACTATTTGTCTACCAAGGGAGCGGTTGTTTCCTTCACCAGGGGATTGGCCCTGAGACTTGTGGATCAAGGAATTCGTGTCAATGGTGTGGCTCCAGGTCCGGTCTGGACCCCACTGCAACCCGCATCTCTGCCTGCATACGAGGTAGAGTACTTCGGGTCTGACGTGCCGATGAGAAGAGCAGGACAGCCTTACGAAATAGCACCTTCTTATGTCTTCCTGGCATCCAATCAGTGCTCGTCTTACATGACCGGCCAAGTTCTTCATCCTAATGGTATAGTAATTCGCTATATATTAACCATTTGAATATATAATTATATTTAACTAATATTAATTAACCGGACTTGTTTCGTCTAATGCATGCAGGGGGGGTGATTGTAAATGGTTAGATTGTTTGCCATGCTCTCGTGGCTCTGTTCGTTCTGCAAATGGTCGCACGTGTACGTTATTATATGTATGTGTTAATTTGTCAAATAAATATGAGACTATCTGCTTCAGTGTAAATAAGCCGCAGTGACACGGGTCTTCTGTCCGTACGGTCACTACAATAAAGTTGATTTTATTCAACCTCAAACTGTGGAGTTGCCTGCGGTTTGTATGTACTTCTGTTGACAAGATAAATATTGACATTATCTTTATATAGAAGTAGATAATCAGTACATATTATTTTCCTATTTTAGTTCCTATATTGTAGCTGATTTTCCTGTAATGTAGTTTCCCATTCCTAACTCATAGGAATGCCTTGGCTGTACAAATACATGACCTAAGGTCTGTATTGAACTATTCAATCAATATACATTGTTCTTCCATCTTTTCATGGTATCAGAGCATATTCAAAGATCCTAACTTTCTTTGATCCACCGTTTCCCTTCACTATATTGACTGCCTAATTTCCCAGTCACCATGTCCACAGAAGAAAATCAATTATCAGCCAACACAGGCATGAACAATCAAGCAGCCGTTCCTGCTGCCCCTGCAGATCCCTCAAAATCAAACATCTCAAATCCTTTCTTTACTCATCACTCCGATCACCCAGGTCTGATTTTAGTCTCCAAACCTCTAAACGGAGATAATTATTCCACCTGGAAGAGGGCTATGACTTTAGCCTTAAATTCCAAGAACAAATTGGGTTTTGTCAACAACTCAATCAAAATTCCTTCAGAAGAAACTGATCCCGAAGGTTATGCAACATGGTCTCGGTGTAATGATATGGTGCATTCATGGCTGATTAATGCACTCAGTCCAGACATCTCCAACAGTGTGATTTACTACTCTACTGCACATGAGGTTTGGGAAGACCTTAATGAGAGATTCTCCCAAAGCAATGCTCCTCGAATTTTCGAGATACAACGAGAAATTGCTTATTTCAAGCAAGAACAACTGTCTGTTTCTTCCTATTATACCAGATTGAAGGGACTGTGGGACGAACTAGCATCCTATGACAACACAGCCCATGGGGCACAACAGGATCAACAAAAGTTAATGCAATTCTTGATGGGGCTTAATGATTCTTACAGTGCTATTCGTGGGCAGATCCTCCTCATGAATCCTCTTCCTTCAATTCGGCAGGCATATTCTTCAATTTCTCAGGAAGAGAAACAGCGAATCCTCACTTCATCGCATGCCACAATCGAACCCATCAACAGTGCAGCTATGGCTGTTCGAGGAAGACCCAATCAAGCCAGACATGGACGATTCAACCGTTCATACGGTTCGCACGAACCACGGTCGCAGGAGAGACAACCAGAAAGTTACAAAGATGACAGACGAAGACAGGGGACTTTCGCAGGTAGAGGGCGACCAAATTGTTCCCATTGTGGAGAAAATGGACACTGGGTCCATACGTGTTATGAATTGAATGGTTATCCAATGGGCCATCCGAGAGGAAGATTCCAGCCGGGCTCGGGCTCGGGCTCGGGCTCACGCAACTTCAATCGCGGGAACAGGCCTGCGGGGAGTCATATGGCCGAGAGTTCTTGGGCCAGGCCTGCAGTGAATCATGTGGCTGAAAGTTCTTGGGCCAGGCCTCCAGCCAATAGCATTGCCGAGACCAATCCCAAAGTTGATGGCAGCCAGTTCATGAGCATTTCAGAGGATCAATTAAAACAACTTCTGTCACTTGTTAGTAAGAATGATGACTCTATATCTCAGGCAAATGCGGTTACCAAACCAGGTTTGTCTAAAATCACTTCCCGTGATTGGATCATTGATAGCGGGGCGACGGATCATATTTCTTCGTCACTTAAATTATTCCGCAAAAATAAAAGTTGTTCATTACATTCGGTAATACTGCCCAGTGGAGAGAAAGTCAATATTGTCGCCAAAGGATCGCTACCTTTGAACTCTGTTTATTATCTGCATAATGTGCTTTGTGTTCCTACTTTCAAAGTTGATCTGATATCAGTTAGTCGGTTGACGAGAGGCTTGAACTGCTCAATAACTTTTTTCCCCTATTGGTGTATTTTGCAGGATCTGGCTACGAGGAGGATGATTGGTTTGGGTAAACAAAGAGACGGCTTATATTATCTAACGGCACTTGTGACGAATAAAACCATAAACACCGCCTCCCCACCCACAAAACTGCCGACATGCAATCTTACCATTTCATCCACCGATCTCTGGCATCATCGCTTAGGGCATGTATCATCTCCTTGTTTAAGTTTCATTGCCAAGAATTTTTAAAATTTTTCAATTCGGTCAAATAATGCTTGTCATATATGTCCTTTGGCAAAGCAGAGTCGTTTACCTTTCAGTCCTAGTACTATTTCTTCAATAAAACCTTTTGAAATAATTCATTGTGATATTTGGGGTCGTTATCGACATCCTTCCCTTACTGGTGCTCATTATTTTCTTACCATTGTGGATGATTTTTCTCGTTTCACATGGATATTTTTAATGCGACATAAAAATGAAGCACAATCACTTTTAAAAAATTTCTTCAGTTTTGTTCGGACCCAATTTGAAACTCAAATAAAAACATTTCGAAGTGATAATGGTGGAGAATTTATTTCTTTACGTTCTTTTTTTCAAAATCATGGGGTCGTTTTTCAACATTCTTGCATCTACACGCCTCAACAAAATGGGGTTGTGGAACGTAAACATCGTCATATTTTACAAGTGGCTCGCGCTTTAAAATTTCAAGCACATCTCCCTACCCTCTTTTGGGGGGAATGTGCTCTTACCGCTGTCCACATAATCAATCGTTTGCCTTCTCCAGTTCTTTCTCTAAAAACTCCTTTTGAACTTCTTTTTTCAAAAAAACCCGCTTTTTCTCACCTCCGTGTTTTTGGCTGTTTAACTTATGCTACTAATGTGCGCATTTCTCATAAGTTTGATCAGCGTTCCATTCCTTCCATTTTCATTGGTTATCCCGTTGGACAAAAAGCATACAAATTGTTTGATTTGTCAAATAAAAATTTTTTTACTAGCCGCGATGTCAGATTTCATGAAACCATTTTTCCCTATGCATCTGTCCAACCCATTAACCCACCAGAAACTGGCCCACAAATTTCCGAAACCGGGCCCATCCCAATTATGGCCCGTGACATCCCTTGGCCCAATCCTTCTCCTTCCACATCAGACACTTACCTGCCAAATCACCTTACCTCACCTTTACCAAATTCACCATCTTCCTCTCCTTCACCGACGCCATCACACATGTCCCCTTCACCTCGTGACCCACCGTCACCTTCCCCACTCCCACAGCCACCTCCTTCAGCTCAACCATTCGAGCACTCATCAACCACCACTCCACCAAATAACCCAATTCCTGCCCCTCTTCCTCTCCGTCGCTCAAGTCGCCAGCCTGTTCCACCGATCAAGCTCAAGGATTTCGTCTGCAACAATGTTTACACTGACCAATCACTCTCTTTGTCGCTGGGTCCAACTAAAGGTACTCGACATCCTCTGTCTAACCACCTCTCATATCACAGATACATGCCTGATTACAGATCCTTTATTGCTCAAATTGGCACCATCAGTGAACCTAAGTCCTATTCAGAGGCAGTTGTTCATCCTGAGTGGCAGCAGGCCATGACTTCTGAATTGCAGGCTTTACAAGCTAACGGCACCTGGACTCTTACCAAACTTCCCACTGGTAAAATTCCAATTGGCTGTCGATGGGTCTATAAGGTCAAGCTCAGATCAGATGGGTCAGTTGAAAGGCACAAAGCACGGTTGGTCGCAAAGGGGTTCACCCAATTGGAAGGCATAGATTACCAGGATACATTTTCTCCGACAGCGAAGATTATTTCAGTGCGCTGCTTGCTTGCCTTAGCTGCAGCCCGTGGGTGGTCTTTGCATCAAATGGACGTGAATAACGCCTTTCTTCATGGCGATTTGGCAGAGGAGATTTACATGTCTCCACCGCCTGGCCTTCAGCGACAGGGGGAGCATAATCTGGTGTGCCGTTTGCATAAGTCGCTGTACGGTTTGAAACAGGCGTCTAGGCAGTGGTTTGCAAAATTCTCGGAGGCCATGTGTTCTGCTGGCTTCATCCAATCTCGAGCCGATTACTCTTTGTTCACCAAAACACGAGGCAAGCTCTTTACTGCACTTTTGATATATGTGGATGACATTCTAATAACTGGAAATGATCATGCTAGCATTGTTGACACTAAAAAATTCCTGCATAGTCAGTTTAATCTTAAAGACCTTGGTAATCTAAAGTACTTCCTTGGCATAGAAGTTTCTGCATCCAAGAAGGGTATTTTTATCTGTCAACGTAAATATGCTTTGGAAATTATTGAGGATGTGGGTCTGTTGGGGGCTGCCCCAATTAACACTCCTATGGAACGAGGTTTAAAGTTATCAGACCAGGGTGTTTTGTTGAAAGAACCGAGTAAGTATAGAAGATTGGTTGGCAGATTGATTTATCTGACAGTTTCGAGACCGGATATAACCTATGCAGTGCATGTTTTGAGTAGGTTTATGCATGAGCCCAGAAAGCTTCACATGGAAGCAGCACTTCGGGTTGTCCGATATTTGAAAGGTGCACCAGGTCAAGGCCTATTTTTCTCATCGAATAGTGACTTCAGGTTGAGAGCATATTGTGACTCAGACTGGGCAGGTTGCCCGCTCACTAGGAGATCCACCACAGGCTATTGTGTGTTTCTTGGACCGTCATTAATATCTTGGAGATCGAAAAGACAGAAAACAGTTTCACTTTCTTCCGCCGAAGCCGAATATCGCGCAATGACAGGAGCCTGCTGTGAGTTGACTTGGCTGCGTCAATTATTGAAAGACTTGGGTCTAATACATCATGAAGCAGCCCTATTGTTTTGCGACAACAAGGCTGCCTTGCACATAGCTGCCAACCCAGTTTTCCATGAGCGGACTAGGCACATTGAGATGGACTGCCATTTCATTAGAGACAAGATTCAAGACGGTTCAGTGATCACGAGATATGTGAGTTCTACACATCAGCTGGCGGACATCCTGACCAAGTCTTTGGGAAAGGAAAATTTCATCCCTATAATTCGCAAGTTGGGAGTTCAGGATATCCACTCTCCAACTTGAGGGGGAGTGTTGACAAGATAAATATTGACATTATCTTTATATAGAAGTAGATAATCAGTACATATTATTTTCCTATTTTAGTTCCTATATTGTAGCTGATTTTCCTGTAATGTAGTTTCCCATTCCTAACTCATAGGAATGCCTTGGCTGTACAAATACATGACCTAAGGTCTGTATTGAACTATTCAATCAATATACATTGTTCTTCCATCTTTTCAACTTCTCAAGCTATTATCGATCAATAAAACAGTTATGTTCTGTTTTTTTTTTTATGGTATTATACATATTTCGCAGATTATTCAAATATTAAACCTAAGTCTAAAATATAAATGGATCGCAAGGTGTGTTTTTATCCAGGATTTCCCAATGCATTTACTTTAATTTGTGAGTGTAATTAATTAGCTGGGTAGGTTGATATAATTTGTTATTCATGCTTTTTCAAAATTATTAAAAATAAATTTTAAAAAATATTTTTCTTATAATCAACCTTTAACCCCTCTAACTTCACAAATAATCTTTTTTTACTTTTTTTTTATTTTCAGCACTCCTTTCTATCTCTCTCTCTTTTCATACCAATCTCTCTTATAAAATAGTTATGATTTATTTTTTTATGAATCTCTTTTAGTGTATTTATTAATAGTCAATGAGAGTATAGGATTTATTTGATTATATAAAATTTACTTATTAATTCATCAATTATCCATCTAATGAATCTGCAAATAAATTAAAAGAACCGAAGTTCGATGAAGACCTCTATACATGCAAGCATAAATTCGTGCACCAGCGGAATTCTTTCTTCTTCTTCTTCTTCTTTTTTCGGCTCTGAGGATGGAAACATCGCCGAGGCATTTGACATGACTTTGTGAATTACTTACGTTGCTCATAATCAAACTGCTTTCTAGTCAAACTTGTTGTTATAAATTAAAATTTCTTCTTTTCAAATCAATATCTAGAACTTGATTTATAAAGAGACTTCATTGATCAAACTCATATTTTAGATCTCACGAATAAATAATCAAATTAAATTAAAAGGTTAAATCTATAAAAATAAATAAAGTTTATTTGTTGCTGTACAATAACAGTAAATAAAGCAATCATAGTTACTATTATTATTATTATTTGTATGAGGACATATAAAAAAATCACAACGATAATTATTCTTCGTTTATAAAGAAATATTAAATCCCATGACTAAATATCTTTAGAGGAAAAACTAGAATATTTAGTAATATCAATTTCACTACAATGATATTTTTCCTATGTATCTATAGCACGGGATTGTTTTTATCGCCGCAGCTGAATTCTGGTTCATGATGACAAAACATATAGTTTGGTCCCTGTTGCTCCTTGAGATGTCAAATTTGATCCTTAACATAAAACCTTGAGATTCGGCTCAATTATTATAATTAATTAAAGAGTGTTTATGTTGGGAATAAACAATTACTTATCTCAAACAAGTTATCGTTCCATTAATTATTCAGATAACTCTTAAACTAAAATCAATATCAAGTCTCGGTACAATATATTAGTAAGGAAAAGAAATCTCAATAGTTTGCAATCCAAATCCAAACCCATCCGGCTGGGAAAAGAAAGAGGCTTTGTCAATTCCACTCAGGCTAGACCAGAAATTGTGTTTCTATTCGCCAGAGAAGTGCCACATGGGAATCCTTGATGACTCATGTGAAACATGCACCTGACACGTGGCACTAATATTATGGCACGTGGCTAGAGATATCAGCTGAATCCTTGCAGATGCTATGAGAGGCGACGGCAATTGATGCAAAAGACCCAGTTTCTATAGCTGCGGACCTTGGGTTCGATAAGAATTGCCAGGGGGTTGTTGATCAAGTTGTCGGTGAACACGGCCAGATTGAAACCGGGGAATAATGCAGTTGAGCAGCACTTAACTAACGACCTTGCAGAGATAACTGAACCTAGGCTATACTTCCAACCAAAGATACAATTGTAGCTTTTACTAGGGGTCTTGTTTTGCAGCTTGTAGATAACGGAATTCGTGTCAATGCGGTGGCCCCGGGTCCAGCTGGACGCGGTTGCAGCCTGCATCTATGCCTAGTGAGAGGGTCAAAAGTTTAGGAACAGAGGTGCCAATGGGCAGCGCAGCGCAGCATCGTGAGACTGCACCTTCCTACGCCTTCTTGGCCAAGTTCTGCATCCTAATGGTAAGGCGTTTTGAAACTCTCAAGTCTTTTGTGGTTTACGGGCCAAGGTAATAAATATTTGCATTTTTGCTACACTCTGCAAATGTAATACTTGCATGCTCTATATGAATGTGCTCGTCTAGTTACCATAACGCTACAATTTAGTTATTTCCTCTCCATCTCCCATTTAAAGGGGGATATTGTGACGCCTCAACTGTGATACAATATCAGGACATGATATTCCGGGAAAGTGGATTCACCAATCATGCAAAGAAGTAAACTGATGCGGCCATTTTGTTTCAAACCTCCCAAATTCTGCCGCAGGGCTAAATTTCATCAGCATCGCTACACCAATATAAAGAATACGAGAATACGAAAACGTTACTCGTACGAGATAAACAGTGCATATACTATGTAACGCTCTTGAAACTTCATATCGTTAAGCTGGCAATATTCAAGTATCGCATCAGGTTTGTGTGAATTGATGCAGCTCGCTAAAGTAAGACTTTCTCATCAAAAGTACCCTACTGTCTATTTAACAAAATAAAACCAAATGAAAAGCAACATTCATCACCAACCACATCCGGCTATCGAAGCAGAAATAGGTGATACTTGTGAATGTGAACATGAACGCCCAGTTTCTTTGCAATTTTGATTTCAAGCATCAGGCATGGCAAGGTGGAACATCAAGTTTCTTTTTACTTGAAAAGCAAATAACGAGAAGAATTCATATAGTAATCTATCTTAACCTCTTTGAACAGTTTATTGTGACAAAAAGAAAAGGTATCCCGGGACAGCAATTCATTCTTAGTCAATTAACTATGCATTAATATTTGATGCAGGACGGAAACCAACAGGCACTTGGTTTCTTCACAGCACGTCACTTGCATCATATGCCTTTTTAGATGACAAGGTCAAACAGAGTCAAGCGACATGGTATCAATGACCTTTCTGTAAAGCGAGGGGAAAAGAAAGGCACATATATCAACTTGTTCTGATACTATATGCGCCTAGGTGGTTAGCCTCCGTGTTTTAATCAATTGGCATAAATGTTTTAAGGACATGGAAAATATTGGTAAACGTCAACACCTCAGATTTAACATCTATTATGGCAATGGAGGATATGTTAAAACTCCAGTGGTTTCCGAACCTGCACACGGGAAATTTCCACTTGGGCTGGGACAGTAGCAGAGGCACGTGAGGATGCACCTAAACTTTTATCATGAGCAATTTCCTCACTTTTTTTGGTCAAAGCCTGAGCAATAATGTTCTGTTCCACACCCTTACCCTTCCAGGAGAAATTTGTTATCACCCCGGTAAAATCAGAATCAGACATGGAGGGTCCAGTGCGTTTTGAAGTAAGATCCAAACGCTCAATCATCCGTGCAACACCAGCAATGCCTGCACTCATCTCTCTCTGTACTTCGCTCAGCTCCTTCACCGAATTATTCCTTGCAAGTAGCTTTTCCTTCATACCCCTGGTACCTTTTGAAAGTGATTCCTTGTACCTGTTGCAAGATATCCACATACTTCAGCAGCAGAAAATGAACAAGTAAACATCAGTCCCCGAGAAACCAAGCTGCGATTATCTACCTGGCTGAAGCAGCAAACCATTTAGATTTAATAGAGTCTGAGAGAGACGTGTATCTTATGACCCTTGCCCATGGGGAGGAACAGTTGGTGGCTGTCTAAAGAGAATCCTGCATCGTGAGCATTTGAAAAAATAAGATAGACAAAGATAATGTGTGCAACTGCAAGCCCATGAATGCATGTGTGTGTGTGAGAGAGTGAGAGTCCAGCTACTAACAACAACAAAAGATGCCATGGCAATCTACCGCAGACTAATTCTGTTAAAGAAATGCCATCCATCCAATGATGCCACCAGAAAAAAGATATCGAGGGAGAAAAATGAAGGTTGGCTATAAAGTGGAAAAAAAGGACATTTGCATTGGAAGGGTCATTCTTGTTTTTCTCCCTACTGTTTTCAGTTCTTCTCAGATGTTCTGACCCATTCAACCCGTGGTTTGATTAGTCACTTAGCCAGATGACAAACAATGTCTGCATTGAAAGTTGCAATTAAAAGAATAATACCTGGGTTTGGAAGGGCTATTGACAGCAGTGGTAGAGACTTGGTTCACAACAGGAGGGGCCACAGATGGCAAATTTTGAATGTTAACTGATGGTGTGGCAGGAGTCGATGAATTACTCACTGATGACCCATAACTTAAAATTTGACCTTCTTCTGGTGAAGTGTATGTTTGCTGAACAGTGGATACATGTTCAGGAGAGGTAAAGACAAGAACCTGGGAGGAACCAAGTCCGGTCGACCTATGCCTCTCCCTTTTGCAAACATAACGAGCTCTGCTGGCAGCAGAAGCAGATAGATGCTGCAAAACATGCTCGTCGAAATCAGAGTCATCTGAATAGGAATCCTAAGAATTTCCATTAGCACCCAATAAATAAAAGAAAAACTTTTGAGGCAGCTACACAGTGAAATGAAAAGTTGTGGTTATGGTTTCAAAGTGACTAAATAATCACCTGCTCTATATCATAATCTTCAACCAAATGATGAACGTTCATGGATGCAGGATTAGAGTTCCTTGGCCTGCAAAGCCTCTCAGTCTCAACAGCAGCTAGAAGCTCTTGGCTAGAAAGCAGAATCAGAAACAAAGGTGCGGAATCAGAAGCTGACTCCATTAGGTTCCTTTGATCAACGCAAAACTGGACAACAGAGGTAAAGATTGATATAGATGGATTTTTACGAGAAATAATATACCTGGCAGGGTCTTTCAGGACAAGAAGCTGCCAGCATATCGGGCACTCTTTGCTTCTCTGTGACCTTAACAAGAAAGAAGTAAAATCAATAACAGCCATGGCATCAAAATCCAATGCAAGACAGCGATTCCTATAAAACAATGTTACGGTGATTGATACCTACCATTCAAGAATACACTGAAGATGATATTCATGTTTGCAGCAGGTATCCTGAGACAAGAAACAAGCCCAAAGGTCACTTGAGCCCTGAATATAATAATCCATCATAGACAATCATGTTAACACAGAACAAGAACTATAACATTTTGACAAAATGTAGTCAAACGATCGCTGTAGAACAGCAAGAGAAACACAATGGCAGGACCGGTGAAAGCATCCTAAGATCAATTCTTGTTGGGTTTGGGTTTGGGTTTCCCTCCTATGTAGATGATGGCCCAAAATCTTGTATGGATCTAGCTCACATGAAAGGACCCACTTAGAAAAGTAGGGCTTCATGTCCCCCACCCCCTTTTAGCTGCTAGAAAGTGATAGAGAGAAGGTGACAAGAAAACAAGTGAGCTGCTGAAATAGAGAGAAAACAGAGTTCTCGGATTTTGCTACCCAGTTTTTATCAACTGGTCTGATAAACAAGTTTTTGTGGTATGTTTGAGCTAAAACTTTGCAGGGATGTTCATGACATGTGAATCCTTATTATGAACGGTGGAGATTGGATTCTGAGCACTTTGCATATGGTTTTCAGCTCATGAACAGTAGTCTCTATTTTTGGTGAGAAATTCCTTGAATTCTTGTATTAGTTGATTTGTGCCAAGAAATTGTATTTCTTGAAGATAGTTTCGGTTTGTATGCCTTTAGTTGAGACTAGAGAAGACTCATGTATTCTTATTACTATTAATAGTGGAAGTATTTGAGTGGACTACGGTCCCGTGGTTTTTCCTTCTCACATTAGGAAGGTTTTTCACATAAAAATTGTGTGTCTTGTTCTTGCGGTATTTGAATATATATTTTCACATATATATTGCTCTGTTTAGTAGTTTCCTATAGATTCACACAAAGAAGGCGTGTTGAGTATTGTTGTTTCTCCCAACAAGTGGTATCAGAGCTAGGTGCGATCGAGCACCCTAAATATCTTGTGTTGAATAATGGAGGCTAATCTAAGTAGAATGGTGTCTTTGAATGGTTCAAATTATCATATATGGAAAGGTAAAATGGAAGACCTGCTTTATGTGAAACAATTCCATTTACCTATGTTTGCGTCTGAAAAGCTAGAAAATAAATCTGATGAAGAATGGACTTTGATGCATAGACAAGTATGTGGATATCTTAGACAATGGGTAGATGATAATGTTTTGAATCATATTGAGGGTGAGACACATGCACGCACACTTTGGAAAAAACTTGAGGAGTTGTATGCTTGTAAGACCGGACATAGTAAAATCTTTTTGATGAAGCAATTGATGTATTTGAGATACCAAGATGGAACTCCCTTAACGGATCACTTGAACACTTTCCAAGGAATTATTAATCAGCTTACTGGGATGGGTATCAAGTTTGACGAAGAGGTTCAAGGGTTGTGTTTACTTGGTACATTGTCGGACTCTTGGGAGACATTTAGAATGTCACTATTTAACTCAGCCCCAAATGGTGAAATCAATATGGATCTAGCTAAAAGTAGTATATTGAATGAAGAGATGAGAAGAAAATCACAGGGATCCTCTTCACAATCGAGGTGTTGATTATAGAAAGAAGGGGGAGGAGTAAGAGCAGAGGTCCGAAAAATAGAGATAAAAGCAGAAACAAGTCCAACAGGTTTGCCAATGTTGAGTGTCATCATTGTGGCATGAAAGGGCACATCAGGATATATTGCAGACAGTTGAAGAGAGAGAACAAAGAGAAAGGGAAGGAGATACAAAATGACGATGGCAAGAATGATAATCGAGTTGCCACCACTACTTCTGGAGATTTCTTCACTGTTTATGATGATGATGTTATTAATTTTGCATGCCATGAGACCAATTGGGTGATTGACAGTGACGCTTCAACTCATGTTACATCCCGACAAGATTTCTTCACTTCCTATACAGCCGGTGACTTTGGGACAGTAAAGATGGGTAATGATGACTTGGCCAAAATTGTTGGTATTGGAGATGTGTGTTTGGAGATGAGTAATGGCATGAAGTTACTTCTTCGTGATGTGAAGCATATTCCTGACATCCGCTTGAATTTGATATCTGTAGGTGAACTTGATGATGATGGGTATTGCAGCACCTTTCATAATGGTCAGTGAAAGCTCACTAGAGGTGCTATGGTTATTGCTCGAGCCCTTAAGCTTTCTACTTTATACATGTTGGAAGCAAAACTCTCCAAAGACATTATTAATGCAATGGATGACGAGTCTTCTGCAGAGTTGTGGCATAAGAGACTCGCCCATGTGAGTAAGAAAGGCTTGGAAATATTGGCCAAAAAGAATTTGCTATCAGGAATGAAGAGTGCATATTTGAAAAAGTGCACACATTGTTTGGCTGGGAAGCAAAACAGGGTTTCCTTCAAGAGTTCCCCTTCTACCAGAAAGACAAGTATACTTGATATTGTACATTCAGATGTATGTGGTCCTATGAAGACTAGAACACTTGGTGGCTGCCTTTACTTTGTGACCTTCATAGATGATCATTCATGGAAATTATGGGTATATACCTTGAAAAGCAAAGATCAAGTATTTGATGTGTTTAAGCAATTCCAGGCCTCAGCTGAGAGACAAACTGGGAAGAAGTTGAGGTGCATCAGAACAGATAATGGGTGAGAGTATTTGGGTCCTTTTGATGAATATTGTAGGCAACGGGGTATTCGGCATCAAAGGACACCTCCAAAGACTCCTTAGTTGAATGGTTTAGCTGAAAGAATAAACATAACATTGGTTGAGAGAGTAAGATGTTTGCTTTCACAATCACAGCTGCCAAACTCCTTTTGGGGGGAGGCTTTGAACACATCAGTACATGTCCTTAATCTCACACCATGTGTTCCACTTCAGTTTGATGTACCAGACAGGGTTTGGACTGGCAAAGATGTTTCTTCTGATCATTTACGTGTCTTTGGATGTAAGGCATTTGTGCATATTCCCAAAGATGAGAGGTCTAAGCTGGATGTGAAGACCTGATAGTGTATCTTCCTAGGCTATGGCCTATATGAGTTTGGCTACAGATTGTATGATCCAGTTGAGAAGAAACTTGTGAGAAGCCGAGATGTTGTGTTTATGGAAGATTAAACTATTTATGATATTGAGAAGACAGAAAAGGTAGTGCCTCGATATAGTGATTGTTTGATTGACTTGGATTTGTCTTCTTTGATAGATTTGCCAGCACAAGTTGAACATGATATTCAAAATGACTTCCAAGGTCTAGATGATACAGATGTTCCTTTACAGGATGAATCTCATGATCAGTTGCCAGTACCAGAGATACCACCAGATGTTCCACCCAGAAGGTCTACCAGAGATCGACATCCTTCCACTCGGTATTTTGTAAATGAGTATGTGTTATTAACTGACGGGGGAGAGCCCGAGTGTTATGTAGAAGCCATGGAAGATGAACACAAGTCAAAGTGGGTAGATGCTATGCAATATGAGATGAAGTCATTGCATGAAAATCACACCTTTGATTTGGTGAAGCTGCCTAAGGGTAAGAGAGCCTTGACAAACAGGTGGATTTACAAGGTGAAGCAGGAAGAATACACTTCACAACCACGGTACAAAGCTAGACTGGTTGTCAAGGGATTCAAGCAGAGAAAAGGCATTGACTTTGATGAGATTTTCTCTCCTGTTGTGAAGATGTCACCCATTCGTGTTGTTCTTGGTTTAGCAGCTAGCCTAGACTTAGAGATTGAACAAATGGATGTGAAAACTGCCTTCCTTCATGGTGATTTGGAGGAAGAGATTTATATGGAGTAGCTAGAGGATTTTAGGGTAAAAGGAAAAGAGGATTATGTGTGTTGGCTCCAGAAAAGTCTTTATGGTTTGAAGCAGGTACCTAGATAATGGTATAAGAAGTTTGAGTCTGTCATGGAGGAGCAAGGCTACAGAAAGACTACTTCTGACCATTGTGTTTTTATGCAAAAATTCTTTGATGGCGATTTCATTATTTTATTGCTTTTATGTTGATGATATGTTGATTGTTGGCATGAATTCTTCAAGAATTAACAAGTTAAAGAAGCAGTTAAGTCAGTCATTTGCAATGAAGGACTTGGGGCCAGCAAAGCAGATTCTTGGGGTTCGTATTCATAGATCGAGAAAAGATAAGAAGCTGTTTATATCACAAGAGCAGTACATAGAGAAAGTGCTTGAGAGGTTCAACATGAACAACGCTAAAGTGGTTAGCTCTCCTCTTGCTACACACTTTAAGTTGAGCACAAAGCAAAGCCCTTTGACAGATGAAGAGAAGGAAGATATGGAAAGAATTCCATATGCCTCAATAGTAGGAAGCTTGATGTATGCAATGGTTTGTACAAGGCTAGACATAGCCCATGCAGTTGGTGTTGTTAGCTGATTTCTTTCAAATCCAGAAAGAGAACATTGGAATGCAGTGAATGGATTATGAGATATCTACGAGGGACTTCCAAGTCGTGTCTTAGCTTTGGGAGTGGTGAACCAATGTTGGTTGGCTATATGGATTCTGATATGGCTAGAGATGTGGATACCCATAAGTCTACTTTAGGTTACTCGATCACCTTCTTAGGAGGGGCTGTTTCTTGGCAGTCAAGGTTACAAAAATGTATTGCACTTTTTACAACTGAAGCAGAGTTGATTGCAGCAACGGAAGCTTGTAAAGAGTTGCTATGGATGAAAAAGTTTTTACAGGAGCTTAGTCTCAAACAACAACAATATGTGTTGTTTTGTGATATTCAGAGTACTATCCACCTTGCAAAGAACTCTTAATTTTATTCGAGATCGAAACATATCGATGTAAGGTATCATTGGATAAAAGATACTCTCAATGATAAGTTGTTAACTCTTGAGAAAATTCACACTGACGATAATGGCTCTGATATGCTAACAAAGGCTCTAACAAGGGAGAAGCTTGAGACATGTTGCTCGATTGCCAGGATGGCGAATCCCTCCACCTAGTCGGGAAGGGGGAGATTTGTTGGGTTTGGGTTTCCCTCCTAGGTAGAGGATGACCCAAAATCTTGTATGGATCTAGCTCACATGAAAGGACCCACTTAGAAAAGTAGGGCTTCATGTCCCCACCCCCTTTTAGCTGCTAGAAAGTGACAGAGAGAGGGTGACAAGAAAACAAGTGAGCTGCCGAAATATAGAGAAAACAGAGTTCTCCGATTTTGCTGCCCAGTTTTTATCAACTGGTCTGATCAACAAGTTTTTGTGGTCCGATTGAGCTGAAACTTTGCAGGGATGTTCATGACATGTGAATCCTCATTGTGAATGTTGGAGTTGGATTCTGAGCACTTTTGATATGGTTCTCAGCCCGTGAACAGTAGCCTCTATTTTTGGTGAGAAATTCCTTAAATTCTTGTATTAGTTGATTTATGCCAAGAAGTTGTATTTCTTGAAGATAGTTTCGGTTTGTATGCCTTTAGTTGAGACTAGAGAAGACTCATGTATTCCTATTACTATTAATAGTGAAAGTATTTGAGTGGACTACGGTCCCGTGGTTTTTCCTTCTCACATTGGGAAGGTTTTCCACATAAAAATTGTGTGTCTTGTGCTTGCGGTATTTGAATATATATTTTCACATATATATTGCTCTGTTTAGTAGTTTCCTATAGATTCACACAAAGAGGGGGTGTTGAGTATTATTGTTTCTCCCAACAATTCTAGCATTGGTTAATATATCATCAATCTTTCATGGAAATCGTAGCAAAAATAAAAATAAAACGAGACCACGGGAATATATGTATAAAAGAGATTGAAAAAAGAAGTTCCAAGACCCTCCTTTCATGCTTTCAAAAAAAGAAAAGCTCGTATTTTCTTTGGGCTTTAAAATGAAATCATCTCTCATCAACAGTTCTCTTCAAATGAAAATGGTGCAAAAAGAAGCGATTAGAGACCATAGAATTTACCTCAATTTTATCAAGAAAAAAAATCATGATCGTTAAATGATTGTGCCACAAACTCACTACTTTCTAAATTCGACTCCAACTGATACGTCAACTTCCTTTTCATTTCCCTAAAAAGAAAACAAAATGAATAGACAAAGAGTGATAGAGTGGTATACAGTAGCAGGTTCTTGAGGGGTGAAAGGATCGAGGCAAATACTGCAAGCGTCGTCTTCGAAAGCATCGTCGACTCCAGCTCCCAAAGAAGAAGAAGATGATGAATACGCAGGAACTGCAATCATTGGAGTGTCAGACATTGAAGAGTAAAGCGAAGTAAAACTTGCCATTTCAGAGAGAGAGAGAGAGAGAGAGAGACACTGTTTGAGTTGAATGAAAACAGAGGGGAGGGTGGTAAAGAAAAAGAGACATCTTTTGCAATCTGAAATAATTCCTCAACGAATAATAAATGAAAATCTCTTTTTTGTGATTCCATCTTCCTGCGGTCACCAGTTGATTATACTTGATTATCAATAATTTTTCATTTCTAATTGCATCCAACTCCAACTAATAGTATACCATGTTTGTTTCTACTCTCATATTTGACTGTCTCCGAAAGCTGCAGTATGTCATGATGCTATAAGATACTTAGAATTCAAGATTGGTTTTATATCCAATAAGAATTGTATGTAGCCATATTATTGCTATGTTTCCATCCTGTATGCCTATTGATACATGTTCATTTATCATTCGGCTCAGTATAGATTGCAAGGATGCTTGTTTTTCACCATGGAATGCATGGATGTTTGCAAGTTGTTGCCTTAGTGTTTTAACAAGTTTGTCAAATGTAACAAAACTGTTGATATTTGTAGTGAGGAAGGTAAGGTCAGGAAGTTGTTGAAGGTAGAACCACTTCCAGATGGTTCTGGTCACTTCTTTAACCTTAGTAATTCTCTTTCCCTTGAACTCTTGGTACTGAATTTAAAAGCATGATTTCTGTGAATATTTTTTGGCTCACATCCAAAGGACTTATCATGCTGAAACTAGGTCTTTGTGCATACAAGTTCCTGCTCGTTCATCACCCTGATAAAGCTTCAAATATGTCTACCATCATACCTGGGGAAAAAATGTCAACTATCATTAGTATTCAATCCATATGTGATGTATGGTTGAAATTTTGGGGTGCAGACTATCCTGATAGATCTCTTCTTTACCAGTTTTGCATTTACTTTGAATTCTATAATTGTGATTTGTGGTGTAAAACAAAAGGAGAGAAAGATTGAATTTGCTGAGATACCTGTTATTGATAATGAACCGTATACTTATACAATGAGGCTATAACTGATTCCTACAATTCAGGAATCTGTTACTGCATTGTTATTATAGCAGCTGTAATCCAGGTTACTATAACAGAAAGAGAATAAATACAAATCTTCTATTTACACATACATGTTATACTACACACGAGAATATTGCATTTCCTAACACTCCCCCTCAAGTTGGAGAGTGGATATCTTGCACTCCTAACTTGCTAACCATAGGAATGAACATTTCTTTTCCCATAGGCTTGGTCAAAACATCTGCAAGTTGATGTGCTGAGTCGACATATTTCGTAGTAATGGAACCGTCTTGGATTTTGTCTCTAATGTAATGACAATTCATCTCAATGTGCCTAGTCCTTTCATGGAACACTGGATTAGCTGCAATGTGTAACACAACCTTATTATCACAATATAATAAGGCTGAGTCATGATGTGAAATTCCCAAGTCTTTTAGTAAACATCGCAACCATGTTAATTCACAGCATGCTCCCGTCATTGCTCTGTATTCTGCTTCAGCAGAAGAGAGCGAAACTATTTTTTATCGCTTTGACCTCCAAGATATCAACAAGGGTCCAAGAAAAACACAATAACATGTTGTAGATCTCCTAGTGAGTGAATATCCTGCCCAATCTGAGTCACAATAAGCTCTCAACCTTAAATCACTTTTGGAAGAAAAAATAAGCCTCGGCCGGGTGCACCTTTTAGGTATCGTACAACTCGAAGAGCCGCTTCCATATGAAGTATCCTGGGCTGCTGTATAAATCTACTCAAAACATGTACAACATACATTATGTCTGGTCTTGACACAGTCAAATAAATCAAACGACCCACCGATCTTTTATAATGGTTTGTATCTTTGAACAGGGTGTCTTTGTATGATAATTTTAAGCCTCGTTCCATAGGAGTATTGATAGGAGCAGCACCCGATAACCCTGCATCTTCAATGACTTCTAATGCATATTTACATTGTGAAATAAAAATTCCATTATTTGAAGTAGACACCTCAATTCCAAGAAAATATTTTAAATCACCAAGATCTTTGATACGAAAATGTTTATGCAGGTATTGTTTAGTTGCAGCAATGCTCATAGGGTCATTTCCAGTGATCAAAATATCATCAATATATATCAAGAGAATGGTAAAAGACATACCCTGCTTTCTGGTGAATAGAGAATAATCAGCCTTTGATTGTATAAATCTAGTAGAATGCATAGCCTTGGAGAATTTTACGAACCATTATCGGGATGCCTGTTTTAAACCATAAAGTGATTTGTGGAGGCGACAAACTAGATGGTTCTCCCCCTGTCGTAGAAGACCCGAAGGCAGAGACATATAGATTTTTTCAGTTAAATCATCGTGGAGGAAAGCATTATGGACATCCATTTGGTGCAGGGACCAGCCACGGGCTGCTGTTAAGGCAAAGAGACAACAGACAGAAATAATTTTGGCAGTGGGAGAGAATGTATCATGGTAGTCAACCCCTTCCAATTGGGTGAAACCCTGAGCCACCAAGCGAGCTTTGTACCTCTCAACCGAACCATCCAAATAGAGCTTGATTTTATAGACCCATCTGCAACCAATCGATGTCTTGCTTGATGGTAATAAGGTGATTGACCATGTGCCATTATCTTGAAGAGCTTGCAGCTCTGAATGCATGGCCGCCTGCCATTCAGGGTGGATAATAGCTTCCGAATAAGACTTAGGCTCGGTGGTGGTGCTGAGCAACAAAGGAGTAATATGCAGGGGAATAGCGATGATATGAAATAAAATTGCTCATGGGATAACGCGTACCTTTAGTTTGACCTATCATCGAGATGGCTAATTGATGAGAGTAAACATTGGAACAGACAAAATCTTTGAGCTTGATCGGCAGAGCAGTAAGGTGACTGGAGCGACGAAGTGGGATGGGATCGGGTGGTGGTTGATCGTCAGTAGACTGAGAGAGGCGGGTGGAGAGAGATGGGTTGGGAGATGAAGGGGATGATAAAGATTGAGCAGTAGGTGGGACTGGGTAAGGAGGCTTGGGACGATGGGCATAGGTATGAATGACGGGTGGAGGCTGAGGAGAAGATGGGTTTGTATTTGAGGTGGCTAGTGATGGTGAAGATGGAGGTGTAGGGACGGTGGTGATTGGAGAAATTTGTGGACTGGAAGAAAAGGAAATGGTGTCATGGGTCAAAAGAGGAATAGGGCCAAATTCATCAGGTGAAGGGGAAAGAATAGAACCGGGTTTGGCAGAAGCATAAGGGAAAATATTCTCATGAAAACGTACATCGCGACTGGTAAAAAAAATTTGGTAGATAAATCAAATAATTTATATGCCTTTTGACCAGTAGGATAACCAATAAAAATTGAGGGCATAGAGCGAAATTCAAATTTGTGAGAGGGATGTACATTAGTGGTATAAGCTAAGCAATCGAAAACCCGGATATGAGAAAAAGACGACATTTTTTAGTATAAAAGTTCAAAAGGAGTTTTAAATTTGAGTACAGTGGAAGGGAGTCGATTGATGATATGGACAGTAATGAGAGCACACTCTCCCCAAAACTGGGTTGGAAGTTGAGCTTGAAATTTCAAAGCTCGAGCTACTTGCAAGATGTGACGATGTTTGCGTTCCACAACCCTATTTTGTTGAGGCGTGTAAACACAGGAATGTTGAAAAATGACACCTTTATTTTGAAAAAAAGGAACGAAGTGAAATAAATTCACCACCATTATCACTTCAAAAAAATTTAATGGAAGTTTCAAATTGTGTGAGAACGTAAGTGAAAAAATGTTTTATAAGAGTATGAACTTCTGTTTTGTATCGCATCAAAAATATCAATGTGAAACATGTGTAGTCATCAATAATAGTAAGAAAATAATAAGCACCAGAAATAGAAGGATGTCGGTAACGACCCCAAATGTCACTATGAATTATTTCAAAGGGTTTGATAATGGAAATGACACTAGAACTGAAAGGCAAACAAGTTTGCTTAGCTAAAGGACATATGGGACAAACATGACTGGACTGAACAGAAAAATTTAAAAATTGTTGGGCAATGAAATTTAAACGATGTGATGATATATGGCCTAAGCATTTATGCCAGAGATCGGTTGATGAGATGGTGAGGTTGCAGGCTGGTCGATGTAATGGTGGGGTAGGCTGTGTCATAGATTTCTTCATTGCTATTGCCACCAAGTAGTATAGCCCGTTATGTTGTTTACCCAAACCAATCATCCTCCTCATAGCCAGATCCTGCAAAATACACCAATAAGGGAAAAAGGTTGTCGAGCAATTCAAATTTCTTTTTAAACAACTCACTGACATCAAGTCAACTTTGAATGTGGGTACACATAGCACATCATGCAAATAATAAGTGGAACTTAGAGGCAGTGATCCCTTTGCAACAATATTGGTTGTTTCCCCACTAGGCAACAATACAGGAGGCAGTGAACAATTGCTTTGTTGAAAAAAATGATCGCGATGATGAAGAAATATGATCAGTTGTTCCACTATCAATAATCCAATTGCGGGAAGCAATTTTTGGCAAACCTGATTTAGTTACAGCATGTGCTTGAGTACTGGATTCGACACCTTTGTCATTAAGAAGAGGCAAGAGCTGCTTCAATTGGGTCTCTGAAATCCCTACGACCGACTTGTCGTTCTCTTTAGGTAAAGTTGCTGCTACATGGTTTGCAGTGAACTTGTTATTATTGAAGCTTCTGGCCGAATTGTTCTTCATTTTAGGGTGCCCTGCCGGGTACCCATGAATCTCATAACAAGTTTGTACCCAATGTCCCGGTTCTCCATAGTGAGAACATTGAGGTTGTCCTCGTCTAAGTTCAAAATGACGCCTGTCTTGTTCAAAATGATGTCCACCACCAAAATTATCCCTATTTTGTTCAAATCGGCGCCCATTATTAAAATTGTCTCTATCTTGTTCAAGTCGACCGTGCGATCTAAAAGAATGGTAAGGGCGATCGCCTCTGTCACTTTGCTTCACGTTGTTGCCTTGAACGGCCATGGCTGCACTGCTAACAGAGTCTGTGGGTGTGGAACTGGGAATACGTTGCTTTTCTTCTTGAGAGACAAAAGAATAAGCTTGTCGTACTGAAGGTAGAGGATTCATCAGCAGCACTTGTCCACAAACAACACTGTAAGATTCATTCAACCCCATCAAAAATTGCATCAATCTTTGTTAGTCATGTTGTTCCCCATGTGACGAATCGTTGTAGGAAGTCAGTTCATCCCACAGTCCCTTCAATTTTGTGTAGTACACCGAGACAGAGAGGTGTTCTTGCCTAAAGCAGGCGATATCCCATTGAATTTCAAAAATACAAGGTGCATTGCTTTGAGAGAATCGATCATGAAGATCTTCCCAAACTTCATGAGCAGTAGAATAATATATCACACTATCTGAAATTTCTGGATTAAGAGTGTTGATAATCCATGAATGTACCATGTCATTACATCGAGACCAAGTTGCATATCCTTCTGGGTCAATTTCTTCTAACGGGACTTTGATTGAGCCATTGACAAAACTCAATTTGTTCTTAGAATTCAAGGCCAAGGTCATAACCATTTTCCAAGTAGAATAGTTGTCTTCATTCAAAGGTTTGGAAATCAAAACCAAACCTGGATGATCTGAGTGGTGAGTGAAATAAAGGTTTGAGAGATTCTCTTTTGAAAGACCTAGATGAGTCTCTAGGTTTGATGATATTTCATTGTTTGTCATTGTTGGCTGCAGGAGAGAAATGCCAGACAAGAGATTTTGATTATGAAGTGAATATACCAGAACAAAGATTAATTGGTAGTGATGCATACCAGCTCTGATACCATGTAAAACAAAAGGAGAGAAAGATTGAATTTGATGAGATACCTATTATTGATATTGAATCGTATACTTATACAATGAGGCTGTAACTGATTCCTACAATTTAAGAATCTGTTACTGCATTGTTATTATAACAGCTGTAATCCAGGTCACTATAACAGAAAGAGAATAAATATAAATCTTCTATTTACACATAAATGCTATACTACACACGGGAATATTGCATTTCATAACAGGTATTACATTTAAGTGCTGCTTGGCATAACTTCATTAACATTCAATTTTGTCATCGGAGTTGGAACAAAAATTAATTTCTCATGCGTAAATGGTAATTGGATGTAATTGTGGCTCATTGACATTTTGAAGGTAAATTAATCCACCATCGTCATGGTTCTCTTTCTTGTGTAGGTGTTCAAAACAAAGTTCTGAATATAGATGAGAGCATATACATTCCAGTCACCAAGGCAGAGTACATTGTCCTCACCTTTGCCTTTAATGTACTCTCTCTCTCTCTCTCTCACTCACACACACACACAATTGCAAGCATCATAAAATTAAGGGTTTGCGCTAAATTAATATGATAGAATTAGCTGGACCACTTGCCCAACATTATGAATTTTGCTATCTAGTGCTACATTGTCTGTAGAGAAGCAAGACAATATGCAAAATGTAAAAGAGTAACCCTCAAAATAGTTCCCATATGTGAAACTGATTTCAAATAACATGTTTTTCAATTGGGTTTCTAATGTATCAAGTAACTCAGGTCTGTTGTTTTAAACCTTCCCATTGTCTTCAGAAAATGTCAAATTATCCTCAAAATTGTGTTGTTTGTATTGCATGGTATAAGCAAGTAAGAATACATTAAACAAGCATGGATATGGGGACTCAATTGAGAAATATCTTATAGTTTGGAGATTAAATTAAGAATTATTGGTTTGTTTGTGAAATTATTTAAAGTGTGTCCAGTGTAAAATAGAGAACATGATGGCTGGTATATTATCAACACCAAATGCATTTGAATCTTGTCTAACAAATAATACATCCTTCACAAAAGAATTTGAGTAAAACACTTAACAAAGGACAAGTACAAAATTGGGTTTTTATGGAGTGAACATTTTGTTTTTTTCATTTATCCAATCATGCTGTTTCTGATGTACTTCACGTCTCTTGCAGTATATCTTGCCATACCTCCTGGGCTGGCATGCCTATGCAAATTCCATAAACCATATGATAGTAGCCGTGGAAACAATGTCAGTCCAAGATATGGGGGAGATTATGAATGGAACAAGTAACGAACATCAGTGTTGTAAAGTGGTTATGTTTCCCCGGTTTTAAGTTTTGGTTTGTATCTGTAAGAATTCGAATTTGAATTTGAATACTTTTTGTATATTGAATTGATTTCATTGTTGTTATAATAGGATTTAAATAGGAAAATGTACAATGTAATTCTAGCTATAATACAATCTATCTTTTGGTACTTACTATAACAATTCCTAATTCTAGTTAAAAACAAGAATAACGGATCTATTTATTTAACACCCCTCCTTAAGTTGGTGCGTAAATATTTATCAAGCCCAACTTGCCAATTGCATCATAAAACACCCTTCCTGAGACTGTCTTTGTGAGCATATCGACCAGTTGATCTTCAGACCTAACAAACAACAATTGTATAATTTTTCGATCAAGATTCTCCTTAATGAAGTGTTGATCGACTTCAACGTGTTTGGTACGATCATGTTGCACTGGATTGTGTGCAATTTCGATAGCTTCCTTATTATCACAATGTAGATCCATGGGTGTTCCATAATCAATTCCCAAGTCCTGTAATACTTGTTTAATCCATAGTAACTCACACACCACATTAGCCATACCTCGGTATTCTGCCTTTGTATTTGATCTAGCAACTACTTTTTGCTTTTTACTTCTTCATATGACAAGATTACCTTCTACAAAAGTAAAGTAACCTGATGTCGATCTTCTATCAGTCTGATTTCCTGTCCAATCTGAGTTTGTATACCCTTTAATCTTATGAACTTCTTTTTTTGAAAAAAGTAGTCCTTTCCCTGGTACACTCTTTAAGTATCGTAAGATTCGATATACTGCTTCCATCTGTTCTTCTCCTGGTGAGTGCATGAACTGGCTTACCACACTCACTGCATAGGCTATGTCTGGCCTAGTATGAGATAAATATATCAGTCTTCTCACTAACCGTTGATAATGCCCTTTGTCTGTTGGCGTCTATTTTTCTAATTCCCCAAGCTTATGATTCATCTCCATAGGTGTGTCAACAGGTTTGCACGCCAGCATTCCAGTTTCTGTTAACAAGTCTAGCACATATTTTCTTTGTGATAGACATATCCTCGTTTTTTATCTCGAAACCTCAATTCCTAAGAAATACTTTAGTTGTCTGGGATCCTTCATTTCAAATTTGGATGCCAGAAACTGTTGTAGTGCTATTCTTTCCTTGGGTCATATCCTGTTAGAACCATATCATCCATATACACAATTAATGTCGTAATCCTGCCTTCTCTGTGTTTTATAAACAAGGTGTGATTCGAGTAACTTTGTTTATAGCCAAATTCCTTCATTGTAGACGAGAACCTTCTGAACCAAGCCCGAGGTGACTGTTTAAGACCGTATAATGCCTTCTTCAATTTGCAAACTTCAATCAAGGACTTGTGTTTAGCTCCAAGTGGTAGCTCCATGTACACTTCTTCTTAAAAGTCTCCATTGAGGAAGGCATTCTTGACATCAAGCTGTTGTAAGACCCAGTCTCGATTCACTGCTAGAGATATGAGAATACGGATAGTATTGATCTTTGCAACCGAGGCAAATATTTCTTGATAATCTACTCCATATTTTCATGTATACCCCTTCGCAACCAACCTTACTTTGTACTTGTCAATACAGCCATCTGCTTTGAGTTTGACTGTGAACACCCATCTACAACCAACGATCTTCTTCCCTTTAGGTAGTGCACACAGCTCCCAAGTGTTATTTCTCTGTAGTGCCTCCATTTCTTCATTCATCGCCTTAGTCCATTTTAGATATGTTAATGCCTCCTGTACATTACTAGGAATAGATACAGTGTGTTGCTACCCAAATTTTGACCTACTTATTGTTAGGTTTTGGAAGAAAAAGAAAAAAATAGAAAAAAAGACAAAAATCCAAAAATATTTTGTTACAAGGGCAAAATTGAATAAATTGAGAATTTAATGGTCGATTGAGGTTTAAATCGCGCAAATTAAAAATCAAGGACCAAAATAAAAAAGGAGCGTAAAGCTAAGGCTGCTCTCAAAATTCTGGCGGGGTATAATTGCACAAAATCATAAGTTTAAATTCAATTGAGGGTGCAATTAGAACGATTATAAAATAAAGGACCAAATCGCTTTTTTGCTTTCTCCCAAATCATCAAGCCTGCAAGCGTGCACTGTTGAATCACCTGAACTGCAGGCACGCCGTCTGCAGCAATGCACGCCGCTGGGCAATGCAGAGGCGGCAACCCATCGCTGCACGCAATGGGCAGCCGAAGGGTTGCCTCCATTTTCCTATAAATTTGCATGCATGCACTAGACGAAAAAAAAAGGAGGAGAGGGGAGCGGGGAAGAACTTGTAGAGCCAAGTTCACGTAAAATAGAAACAGAGGGGGGGGACGAAAAAAAAGAGAGCTGACAGTGGAGAGAAAAACACGAAGAACAGACGGTGGAGAAGAAGAAAAAGAGAAAAAAACAGAGAGAATCAAGGGGAACTTTACGTAAAAATTTGAATCTTCATCCCTCTCGTGCCTTGTTCCCTCTCTCGATCCCTCGACTTCATCTTTTTCTTTTCTCTCGGTTTCTCTCTCTCTCTCTCTAAAACCAGAGAGCTCTCTTTCTCTTTCCCTCCCGGTTCATCAACGCCGGCAGCCAGCCCGACCATCTTGCACCACCACTGTCACCTCCGGTCACCTCCGGTCACCTCCACTACGCACCAGGCATCCCAGAAGCAGCCCAGGCGAAGGTAGAAGCAAGTCTCCGACGCCAGCAAGCACAGCCCGTCGCTTCTGATCCCATTTCCGGCAACCACAGGCCACTATTCCCAACGCCACCACGACCAGAAGAAACACCTCGATCTCCTCTACCCAAAGGTATTAACAGTTTCTCCTTTCGTCACACTCAAAAATCTGTCATTTTACTGTTCGTCTTCTTCGTTGCTTGCGCGGGAGTGAAATTAATTCACTCCCCGCAGGCCAGTCGGGCCGGGCTTGTGCCCGGCCTGACCCAAAAGAAAACTGGGCTCCAGCCCGCTCGATCAGAACTTAAGTGGGCTGAAGCCCAGTATTAGACAGGACGGGCTCGAAGCCCAATCCCATGGGGAGGGGCTGGCAGCCCAGCCCCAGTAGCGGGCGGGGCAGCCAGCCCACCCATGATAAAAAAAAATAGAAAAATATATATAAAAAAATATTTAGAAAAAAAATGTGTTGTTTTCTTGCATACGGCCAATACACTAGCATATTTTAAAAATTCTTTCTTTAAAAAAATATATTATCTTGGAGTTTGGAAGAAAATGTATTTTAGCATGGATTTCACAAAGTAAAAATTATTTTCTTGCATTTTTCGATTTTACAACATATTGGTAAAATCCAAAGGGTATTGGCCAATATTCCAAAAAATATTAAAATCTTATTTTTTTTTATTTATTATTCATCATCGATGTTTGGATAAATAAATCCTAAGGGGTCAATATCCAAAATATTCGATGGGGATAATATGCTGTTATTCACTGTCGGTGTTTGGATGAATAAATCCTAAGGGGTCAACATCCAAAATATTCGGCGGGGATAATATGCTGTTATTCACTATCGGTATTTGGATAAATAAATCTTAAGGGGTTAATATCCAAAATAGTCGGCGGGGATAATATACCATAATCATTTAACCAATATATTTTTGAAAAATCAATAACATAGCAAATCATAATACAAACAAAAAACACCAAGCAGCTTACCTTAGGTAGGGCGTACTAGGGGTGCTAAAACCTTCCCTTTACGCAACCAGTCCCTTACCCTAGAATCTCTGAAAAACCAGTTTAGGTTTCCTAGTAACCATAATACTAGGTGGCGACTCCCTTTTCCACAGAAATAAAGATAATACCCCTGACACACGAATTTTCCCCCGTTCACGGGGAAGGTCGCCACGACGCCGTGCTCATTTTTGGGGTGCGACAGAATGGTGACTCCACTGGGGACTTTGGACTAAGCTTGATAATTTTGCTTGTTTATGATATGTTGCTATGAATGGTTTTTTTTTTTTTAAAGCTTTAGCATGCATCTTTACATCCTGTCATCATAATATGCCTTGTCATGCATCACTTTTATTATTTCAAGAGCACACACTAAACTTTAAGATAAGTGGGGGACTAGCAGCATACCTATGACTTGAGTCAAGGTTGAAGTTTGTGTAAACCCCAACTCTTTGCTGAGTGTTTAGACTGGTAGTGATTGGTATACGTACCATCCCGCTACCTGCTAAACCCTCATATTACCTTTACGAAGGTAATCACTGGGACAGCAAGAGACCCTCTTTAGAGACCAAGTAGTAAACCTACCCTATGTCTCACGTACAGGAACTAGAACCAATCATTAGGGTGTATGCTCCCTCCATTTTATTTTGCATTAAGACAAACTCTTTTCGAAGCATCTTGACTTTTGAGTGACATAGTGGTCATCACTTAAGAAATTTTCATTGTAAGGTTTAAGCAAAAATCAGTTTTTATTTATCATGCAATAGTTACGATCACGTGTCACTCCTCGAAGAGCGAGTCAGTCAAAAAAAAAAACCATGCATGTTCATTTCAACATGCACTCTCACAATTTTTATTTATCATGCAATAGTTACGATCACGTGTCACTCCTCGAAGAGCGAGTCAGTCAAAAAAAAAACATGCATGTACATTTTGACATGCATTCCCACAGTGTTGTTTATCATGCAATTGTTACGAATACATGTCACTTCTCAAGGGGCAAGTAAAAAAAAACAATAAAAAAACATGCATACACATTTCAACATGCGTTCCCAATTTGAAATATGGGTCCCTCAATCTATCATCCTCCAAAAGGTCAGGAATCGTTAACATTGGGAAGGGAAATTCACACCAATATAGAAATAGCATTCGTGTTTTTCGGCAAGCCAAAGATAGAGTTCTCTACTCTCCAGTGAAATCAAGTGGGCCATACGCTGAGATATCATCTACAAAGTGTTAATGCATTCATGAATGAAGATTGTGGAAATTCGGGTTTGCTTTGAAGGAGTGCGGATAGTCCTTATACAAGTCTATTTTCAGAAAGCGAGCATCAGTCAAAGAAGTTGTCAGCCCATTTAAGTATCAGTTGATTTCTCTCTTAATCATGTGGAGTTCTTGCAGCACTGTCAAATTTAGGAGTTTTATGCCGCCACGCACATTAAGCCATGTTTATTTTGCGAGCAAAGATAAAATATGCCGAGTGTGAAAACTTAATATGGGATTGTTGAATCTATTCCGGTATCTGAGAGGTCAAAGCATGTGCCCTGCAAGATTATATCGCTTGAAGAAGCGATTTTGCCGCAAAAGGGTCTGTTCGTCGTATGACGAAATTTTTTATGATTTGCGCATTTTGGTGTTTTGACAAGAATGCTTCCAAGCTTGATTCACTTTTTATGTCCAATGAGGAGCGCGGTGGAGCGCAAAAAAAAAAAGGCCTTCCTCTTGCGACATAATCCAGATTAGAGAGATGAATAGTTGCAAGAATATCAGTGAAAGTGTGGAGGTTAATCAACAAAAGGCAAGTCAAGTTTTATGGAGGATGTTATCGTCGGCAATGTCTGCAATAAATCATCACGAGCATAAGCGAGATCAATGAGCAGTGACAATACAGAAATGATTGTCTGAGAAAAGTGTCGCATTGTCAATAATTTTCTTACGGAATCTCTGCGGTTATCACTTTGTTTCGGGGTCTAAATCATCATTTCATTGAAGCATGTGTATTCCTTGTCTTTTTATTGTTGTGAAATCAAGAGATGTTTAATATTCTTGTTTTTGACAAAACATTTTGATCAAACTTCAACATGCAAAATTTAAAGTTTATCATTCCTAAAAATTAAAGTTTTTATTACAGAATTACCCCAACTTTTGTTAAATGACATCATGAGCAATATCAGGGCGACCAAACAATTTTTTGAGCCCATACACCGAGTCTTTTGAACCACATCGTAGAACTAAGCTTTAATAGTTATTGGACGCATCATGACTCTTTCACGTCCAAATCATTACACTGATCGAGGTCAAAATTTATCAGTTAAACCAACTTCGCTTGAAAAGACAAAAGACCATATTTGTTTCATTATTCTTGAAATTAAAAAAAATATATAGGATCACACCCTCATGCTGGGGGCAAATACAGTAGGGGCAAATAAGAGATTTCAGTTTGAGGATACAGTGACAACATTAAAATCATCAATTGGGGGAGGTTTAAGAACAAAAACCCAACATGGGAGAACAATCGAGTTGGGATAGGACATGACAAAAATCAAGAGTCGATGTTAAGGACAAGTTCATAAAAAATAAAAATAAAAAGAACATTTGAAAGAAAAAAAACAAAAAAAGGAAAAGAAAAAAGAAAAAGAAGAAAATATTGAACTATACCATGTCTGTTGGTATCTTTGGTCAAACCTCAGGTGGGAAGAAATGTTATATTAAGATTATCGAGTCTCCAAGATAAGTTATCAATCAAATGAAGATCTTGCAAAATTATCTCGTTAGACTATATTGAATGCAACAAAAGATGAAATAATATTAGAAGACAAATGATGGTTTGAGTTTTAGTATTTCCTTTTTAAGTTTGAAATTGTCAATAAAAGGAATGACATGGTTGTGGAGATTCTTAGAGCATTGGTTGATTGATAAAAATCACGTTAAGATAATTAACGTATTTTGATGAGGTCTCTTCTACAAAAACAACAAGAGAAAAAGAGTTAACGACTAGATGATGGTGATCCTAGGCCTTTGAAACCCTTAAACATTTTTTTTTTAGCCTATGAATGTCCTTTTCTTTTATAGCCATGAACCATAGCCTCGTTATATGCTTTCAAAAGTCTTTCTTGACCAAGCAAGCAATTTTTATTGATAAATGGTGCTCTCCAATATTGTTAGGGTTTTTCTATAAGGGTTATAATTTCACGAACTAAGTTACAAGTTGCTATTCATATTGATAAAGTAAGTGCTGAAAAAGGAGACAAATTTTCAACTGAATCTCGGGTCTTTACTTGACAGTCTAATTGTTTGAAAACCAAATTATCACTTCATCATGTACTGTCAAATGACATACCCCTAAAATCAGAGATTTTAATTGAAACAAAAATAAACCCATAGAAAAAACGATTTCAATCTCACAATGAATCAATTGCTGTTTGCAAAAATACAAGATAATTACAGGTTTGCATGCATTGAATATCGTGTATTGGGAATTTGACCAAATGAATTTGATTTTCAACAAATGACATCTCTTTTATTTTATTTCAAGGATTAGACTTTGGATGCACATGCTCTTTTGAAATTGGTGACTTAATGTCAGAACAAGAAAGATTTATAAACAGAGAAAACATTGGTCGGATCTACGAAATCCTTGACATTGACAATTCTTCATTATCATTGGGAAGCTTATGATTAGAGCCCAAAAATGTGGATCTTGCAAGCAGTTTCACATCATGCTTGGGGGCAAAGAAGCACAAGCAAATAATGATTTAGTGAAATTCATCAATGAGCACCAACAAATTTAACTCAGGGCAACATTGCTTAATAGAGAGCGATGATTTGATAAGCTCCAATAGTGATTGAGAATAAGATTGCATTTGAAGGGCATCTTCAGATTTTGAAATATGGGTTTACCCACAAATTTGATTGTCTCTAAACAAAGATATTGTCACATAGGTATATTTTGATAAATGTTGACGAATGTGCGCACCATAGAGGTTGAATGTGGGATAATAAGTTTTGAAGTCCTAGATTCAAGCTCTGCTTCACTAAATACATGTTAGTGATAAAAAGACAGATGTCATCGCATGAGTCGCATTATTGATAAATGTTGAAAAGTATTGTGCCACCAAGACTAATGGGGGATAATTGACTTTAACAGCACATCGACTCAAGGTTCAATTCACCGCAAAGAAAAATAATAACCTTGTTAATGACAACATTATAATTCTTCGCATGGACTAAGAAGAATTTATTCAGAAGGAATTGAGTCTATAACAAAGAGTTTCAGATTTCATGATCGCAGTTGCATCAATTCAAGGTACAATTCATTGCATGATTGTGGATGATGATAACATTGCATCTTTTCTCACGAGCTGAGAGGAATTTATGGTAGCGTGCAATGATGGGTTTTGGATGCATTTCTGGATAACTTGACAAATCCATGAAGGTCGATGATGACATATAGTAGAAGAAATATGATTCAATTGATGATAAACTCCGTGATTGACTGACAATATAAGATGAGGACAATATTTAGCAGGTCTTGCAAATGATTGTTAGCAGAACACACACAAATTGAAGAACTGTTATTGAAAGAATCAAAGAAAATGGATGACTTGTTACGCCCATCATGATGAATCAAGCAACACCACACTTGGGGGCAAGTTCAAACTTGATAAGCAATGAGAGCAGAGATCATCGCAGATAGCCCAGAATAAGCAATGCGCTTAAGATTGGGTGAATGAATGACAACAAAGCTTTGAGACTAGGCAAAGGTATCCTACGACAATGGAGCATCAGAGAAAGGGGACCTATATTTCTCAGGTAAGTATACATGCATCATCATGCATTGCATCCCCATCTTCACCATATTCCATCCAAGTAGGTCACCCGTCACCATTGAGACCCTACTAATCCGGGGAGGTCACCCGTCATAATAAGACCCGGGTAGGTCACCCGTCACCATTGAGACCCTACTAATCCGGGCAGGTCACCCGTCATAAGAAGACCCGGGTAGGTCACCCGTCATAAGAAGACCCGGGTAGGTCACCCGTCACCATTGAGACCCTACTAATACGGGCAGGTCACCCGTCATAAGAAGACCCGGGTAGGTCACCCGTCATAAGAAGACCCGGGTAGGTCACCCGTCACCATTGAGACCCTACTAATCCGGGCAGATCACCCATCATAACGAGACCCGGGTAGGTCACCCGTCACCATTGAGACCGCACTAACTCGGGGAGGTCACCCGTCATAACGAGACCCGGGTAGGTCACCCGTCACCATTGAGACCGCACTAACCTGGACAGGTCACCCGTCATAACGAGACCCGGGTAGGTCACCCGTCACCATTGAGACCGCACTAACCCGGGCAGGTCACCCGTCATAACGAGACCCGGGTAGGTCACCCGTCACCATTGACACCGCACTAACCCGGGGAGGTCACCCGTCATAACGAGACCCGGGTAGGTCACCCGTCACCAGTGAGACCGCACTAACCCGGGCAGGTCACCCGTCATAACGAGACCCGGGTAGGTCACCCGTCACCATTGAGACCACACTAACCCGGGCAGGTCACCCGTCATAACGAGACCCGGGTAGGTCACCCGTCACCATTGAGACCGCATTAACCCGGGCAGGTCACCCGTCACCATTGAGACCGTACTAACCCGGGGAGGTCACCCGTCATAACGAGACCCGGGTAGGTCACCCGTCACCATTGAGACCCTACTAATCCGGGCAGGTCACCCGTCATAATCAGACCCGGGTAGGTCATCCGTCACTATCGAGACTCTACTAACACGGGCAGGTCACCCGTCATAACGAGACCCGGGTAGGTCACCCGTCACCATTGAGACTGCACTAACCTGGGCAGGTCACCCGTCATAACGAGACCCGGGTAGGTCACCCGTCACCATTGAGACTGTACTAACCCGGGGAGGTCACCCGTCATAACGAGACCCGGGTAGGTCACCCGTCACCATTGAGACCGCACTAACCCGGGCAGATAACCCATCATAATGAGACCCGGGTAGGTCACCCGTCACCATGGAGACCCTACTAATCCGGGCAGGTCACCCGTCATAATAAGACCCGGGTAGGTCACCCGTCACCATCGAGACTCTTCTAACCCGGGCAGGTCACCCGTCATAATGAGACCCGGGTAAGTCATCCGTCACTATCGAGACTCTTCTAACCCGGGCAGGTCACCCGTCATAATGAGACCCGGGTAAGTCATCCGTCACTATCGAGACTCTACTAACACGGGCAGGTCACCCGTCATAATGAGACCCGGGTAAGTCATCCGTCACTATCGAGACTCTTCTAACCCGGGTAGGTCACCCGTCATAATCAAACCCGGGTAAGTCATCCGTCACTATCGAGACTCTACTAACACGGGCAGGTCACCCGTCATAATGAGACCCGGGTAAGTCATCCGTCACTATCGAGACTCTACTAACACGGGCAGGTCACCCGTCATAATCAGACCCGGGTAAGTCATCCGTCACTATCGAGACTCCACTAACCCGGGCAGGTCACCCATCATAATCAGACCCGGGTAAGTCATCCATCACTATCGAGACTCTTCTAACCCGGGCAGGTCACCCGTCATAATCAGACCCGGGTAAGTCATCCGTCACTATCGAGACTCTTCTAACCTGGGCAGGTCACCCGTCATAATCAGACCCGGGTAAGTCATCCTTTACTATCGAGACTCTTCTAACCCGGGCAGGTCACCCGTCATAATTAGACCCGGGTAAGTCATCCGTCACTATCGAGACCCTCCTAACTATTCTTTTATCTGGGTAGGTCACCCATCATAATGAGACCATCTCCACCATTCTCTTTTTCTTTACAACGCTTACTATTTAAAGTCTTTTGCAAGACTTTAGTCGTAATCATTGTAAAGAGGGGGCATCTGTTGCTACCTAAATTTTGACCTACTTATTGTTAGGTTTTGGAAGAAAAAGAAAAAAATAGAAAAAAAGACAAAAATCCAAAAATATTTTGTTACAAGGGCAAAATTGAATAAATTGAGAATTTAATGGTCGATTGAGGTTTAAGTCGCGCAAATTAAAAATCAAGGACCAAAATAAAAAAGGAGCGTAAAGCTAAGGCTGCTCTCAAAATTCTGGCGGGGTATAATTGCACAAAATCATAAGTTTAAATTCAATTGAGGATGCAATTAGAACGATTATAAAATAAAGGACCAAATCGCTTTTTTGCTTTCTCCCAAATCATCAAGCCTGCAAGCGTGCACTGTTGAATCACCTGAACTGCAGGCACGCCGTCTGCAGCAATGCACGCCGCTGGGCAATGCAGAGGCGGCAACCCATCACTGCACGCAATGGGCAGCCGAAGGGTTGCCTCCATTTTCCTATAAATTTGCATGCATGCACTAGACGAAAAAAAAAGGAGGAGAGGGGAGCGGGGAAGAACTTGTAGAGCCAAGTTCACGTAAAATAGAAACAGAGGGGGGGGACGAAAAAAAAGAGAGCTGACAGTGGAGAGAAAAACACGAAGAACAGACGGTGGAGAAGAAGAAAAAGAGAAAAAAACAGAGAGAATCAAGGGGAACTTTACGTAAAAATTTGAATCTTCATCCCTCTCGTGCCTTGTTCCCTCTCTCGATCCCTCGACTTCATCTTTTTCTTTTCTCTCGGTTTCTCTCTCTCTCTCTCTAAAACCAGAGAGCTCTCTTTCTCTTTCCCTCCTGGTTCATCAACGCCGACAGCCAGCCCGACCATCTTGCACCACCACTGTCACCTCCGGTCACCTCCACTATGCACCAGGCATCCCAGAAGCAGCCCAGGCGAAGGCAGAAGCAAGTCTCCAACACCAGCAAGCACAGCCCGTCGCTTCTGATCCCATTTCCGGCCACCACAGGCCACTATTTCCGACGCCACCACGACCAGAAGAAACACCTCGATCTCCTCTACCCAAAGGTATTAACAGTTTCTCCTTTCGTCACACTCAAAAATCTGCCATTTTACTGTTCGTCTTCTTCGTTGCTTGCGCGGGAGTGAAATTAATTCACTCCCCGCAGGCCAGTCGGGCCGGGCTTGTGCCCGGCCTGACCCAAAAGAAAACTGGGCTCCAGCCCGCCCGATCAGAACTTAAGTGGGTTGAAGCCCAGTATTAGACAGGACGGGCTCGAAGCCCAATCCCATGGGGAGGGGCTGGCAGCCCAGCCCTAGTAGTGGGCTGGCAGCCTGGCCCGTCAGGGCTGGGCAGCCAGCCCACCCATGATAAAAAAAATAGAAAAATATATATAAAAAAATATATTTTTTTTAGAAAAATATTTAGAAAAAAAATGTGTTGTTTTCTTGTATACGGCCAATACACTAGCATATTTTAAAAATTCTTTCTTTAAAAAAATATATTATCTTGGAGTTTGGAAGAAAATGTATTTTAGCATGGATTTCACAAAGTAAAAATTATTTTCTTGCATTTTTGGATTTTACAACATATTGGTAAAATCCAAAGGGTATTGGCCAATATTCCAAAAAATATTAAAATCTTATTTTTTTTATTTATTATTCATCATCGATGTTTGGATAAATAAATCCTAAGGGGTCAATATCCAAAATATTCGATGGGGATAATATGCTGTTATTCACTGTCGGTGTTTGGATGAATAAATCCTAAGGGGTCAACATCCAAAATATTCGGCGGGGATAATATGCTGTTATTCACTATCGGTATTTGGATAAATAAATCTTAAGGGGTTAATATCCAAAATAGTCGGCGGGGATAATATACCATAATCATTTAACCAATATATTTCTGAAAAATCAATAACATAGCAAATCATAATACAAACAAAAAAACACCAAGCAGCTTACCTTAGGTAGGGCGTACTAGGGGTGCTAAAACCTTCCCTTTACGCAACCAGTCCCTTA
Organism: Salix arbutifolia; assembly: GCA_025169955.1. Lineage (NCBI taxonomy): Eukaryota > Viridiplantae > Streptophyta > Magnoliopsida > Malpighiales > Salicaceae > Salix > Salix arbutifolia. Next base: position 8,944,054 of record CM045909.1, read on the forward strand.
TCCTAGAATCTCTGAAAAACCAGTTTAGGTTTCCTAGTAACCATAATACTAGGTGGCGACTCCCTTTTCCACAGAAATAAAGATAATACCCCCGACACATGAATTTTCCCCCGTTCACGGGGAAGGTCGCCACGACGCCGTGCTCTTTTTTGGGGTGCGACACAGTGGATAATTGATTAACAGAAAATGCATACGATTCTGACAATCTATGTGAAGACATATAATTACTGATTGGGTATTTAGTCTTGGTTTTTGGATCAGGTTCATATTGTTTTCTTGGGACTCCTCTACTTGATCTTTGTAGGTATTTATTTTCTGTATTTTCAACAAGAACAAGAATTTCATTAATCTCATTAAAAATAGGGTTTAGCGATACCTGAGGAGACTGAGGAGGGACATTCTAGGTTGATTTTTCGGTTAATGGTGTAGATGTAGGCACCTCAATAGTCAAAGGGGGATCATTACTGAGAATACTCTGATCTGTGTAGAATTCCAAATCAGCATCCTGGTTTTGGATATTGGGAGCCACAGAGACTTCCCCAATATTTCTTTCAATAAGTCCTTCATTCTCTTCCACCTCAAATACCCCTTCATTCTCTTCATTGTTACTCTCCCCCTAAAGAGAAGGTCCATAAGCTCCCCCAGAATAGTATGGATTCGATTCCTGAAACGACACATCCAAGGTCACATGCATCTTCTGACGATGGGGATCATAACACCTGTATCCTTTCTGAAATTCTGAGTATCCTACAAAAACAAACCATTTTGCACACGGATCTAGTTTACCTCGTAAGACTTTAGATATGTGAACATACACCGTACATTCAAATATCTGTGGCTCTAGATTTAGGAGATGATGGACGAAAAGCAGGTATTCCATCTTCTGTTAGGGGGTTTGGAATCCGATCACACTAGATGGTGTTCGATTAATTAAATAAGCAGTAGACTTTACTGTCTCATCCCAATAGACCTTCGGCATATTCATACCAAAAAAAGAAACTCGGACGATTTCCATAATCTACCTATTTTTTCGTTTTGCTAGTCTATTCTGTTGTGGAGTATATGTGCATGAGGTTTGAAATCTAATTCCATGATGGCTTAAGAAATCCCCTAAAAAATGATCCACAAATTCTTTACCATTGTCAGATTGAAGCGTACGAATCTGTCTTTGGTACGGGTCATCACCATCTTATGAAATTCCTGAAAAGTTGCACCTGCATCACTTTTATTTAGGAGAAGAGATATCCAGGTCATGCGAGTACATTCATCAATAAATGTAACAAAATAACGAGCATTAGAAAATGATGGAATTTTTGCAGGGCCCCAAACATCCGAGTGGATGACTACGAAAGGTTCTAAACTTTTATGCAAACTTGGTAAATAGGGAATACGGTGGCTTTTGGCCAGTTCACAAATTTCATAATGAAAATCCAAATTGATTAAACCCGAAAATAACTGTGGTCGGAGCTTCTTGAGATACCCAAAAGAGAGATTTCCTAGCCTTCGATGCCACAACCATACAAGAGCGTGTTTTCGGTCTTGATTTTCTATATGATGTGCTTGACTCATTTTTGATCCTCCTTTTTCTTTTAACTCCAAGTAATACAGATTTTCTCGTCTAACACCATAACCAAGAATCTTCTGGGTTAAAATGTCCTGAAAAACACAAAAGAGAGGCCAAAAAGTGATAGTGCACGCAAGGGTAACAATAATTTGGCTGACTGACAAGAGATTGTATGTAAGAGATGGAACAATGAGAACAATATCTAGAGTTAGAGAATCGGTCAAGGTTATAGACCATTCTCCTGTAATAGTGGAGGTACTACCATTAGCTGTGCAAATAACTAACTGGGAGGAGGGTTTTGAGCACTTTAAATTACCAGAATCCCTAGTCATATGATTGGATGCACCTGTATCAATAATCCAAGTACTATTTTTAATAATGACAGAGTTTGCAAAAGTTTTACCAACTATGCCGGGATGAACGACATTCGCCGTAGGTTGTACCTGTTCAGTTTTCATAAAATTTACCATACCTTTTTCGATATTTTTCCAGGATTTTTTTCATAAAATCCCACCAGTCTGAATAGCCAATAATTTCATAACACCTTTGTTTCGAATATCCTATTTCATCACAGTAGGAACAAATCAACCCACTAGGGTTTTTATTTCCCGGACTAAATATCTTCACCGCATTTTTATTTCGGTCAGCCCCCCGTGTCCTTTGTCTCTCCCCGTATTTTCAAGTCTTCGATCAGCCTCCTCTTCCACTTCGAACCTCTCTCATGTCCTTTGTAGCTCTGATTTCATCATTTCCTCCCTCTGCTTGCTTTCTTTGAGGGCTTTCTCCAGCTCTTCATTTCTCTTCTTTAGCGTCATCTTCTAAAGAGTGACTCCCCCCCCCCCTCTCTCTTTGAAATCCTGATTTGGGTCTGTGTTTCGGGCACTCAGGCAGTGGTGGTGGGATTTCACGACGATGGCGAGACATGCTGACAAGAGCCCTTTTTTTTTAAAGGTAGTGTAAAAGGTGTTTCCGGTTCGGTTTACCGTACAAGGTCTTTTGGGTTCGGGGGCTGAATGGGTGTTGATTTCTGGGTTTGATAGGTGTTGATTTCTTGGTTGAAAGGATGTTGTGTGGTTGCTGCGCCGCGAAGAGAGGTCTGGATTGCGACGGTGTTTTGGTGGTGTGTTGATTGGTTAGGGAAGGCTAATCGGTGAAGGAGGAAGATGGCTGGGTATGGCTGGAATCTGCATTGATGACCGGTGTTGATTTCTGTGTTTATTGATGAATTTCTAATGGGTTTTTGAATGCTGCGATAAATTTCTGGGATTTTCCGGTGAACAGTAACTCCAGCGAACAGTAACTCTGGTGACAAACACGTATTGTAGCAATTAATTTCTGGTTTTTGAAACCAGAAAGAAGAAAAAAAATACGACTCAAAAGAAATTCAGGATTCGCTCTGATACCATGTAAGAATTCGAATTCGAATAATTTATGTATATTGAATTGATTTCATTGCTATTACAATAGGATTTAAATAGGAAAATGTACAATATAATTCTAGCTATAATACAATCTATCTTTTGGTACTTACTATAACAATTCCTAATTCTAGTTAAAAACAAGAATAACGTCTCTATATATTTAACAGTATCGATGGCTAGTAGGAGAATGCTGTGAGAAATTTTGATGCGATTTAGGTGTCCTTATTTTGTAATGAAAAAACTTGGAGACTGCATTTCTAAGATAGTATGATTTTTTGGAACTATCCATGTGGCTCATCTCATTAACCTTGGGAAATTTGAGAGGCACTTAGGCAATTTAACATTTGACTGTTTTTCTCGTTTAAAAACGAGCGAGCAAAAAAGCAGAAGACTATAAAGCCATTTTTCTCGTTCAAAAAACATCAGGGTTGAAGAAAGATTGAGAGGAAAAAGGAAGATCACATGGACGAAGAGATAAAAAAAGACTGAATCGGGAAAAAACTAGATACCAATTTGAATGGATTGAGAAGCATGGGAACATTTCCTTACACTACTTTATGCTTTCACCTTATAAAAGGAGATAAGCGCTTAACAGCATGGGTTTTAAAAACAAATGGATCAATCTGCACAAAGACACCCTGAATTTATTATATGTTTTTGTTTGCGCCCTATGATTATATAACTGAACTATTTCTCATTTTGATTTACACATTTTTTTGTTAGGTTCGGTCAAAAACACGTCAAAATTAAGTGCAAAGAGAAAAACAAAAGAGCCATTAATTATAACAGAAATCAATTCGTTTAAATTCCTAATATATATACATATATATATATATTAGGAGCTGAACTATCGTCTGTTCTAATTTATACCCCTTATATTAGGTTTCTTCAAGAGCACTTGAAAATCACACGCACAACAAAATAGTAAAAATAATTGATAAATAAAAAAATGGGGCAATAATAAAAGCAAAAGGTAGGGGAAATTATTGGAATAAAAACTCTAAAAAAGAGCAATAGAAGAAGAAAAACTGATTTTGGCTCAATTAATAAATTCAAACATTTAATAGCTCAATTATCGAAATAAGTTAATCTTTAAGGAACGAGCAATAATCTATCGAGTTTTTTTTTTAATATAACAGAAACAAAACTTATGTTTAATAATCGTTTCGGGATTTTACAGAAAATTTACTTTGACTCTCTTTTTAATTGGAGACTTTATTCATTCAATTTTTTATTAAGAAAAATGTATGCAATTTCGTCCTTGCTCTGCTAGCCATGATTGTACGTAGCAATTTCATAGCCTGTGCTCTTGTTGGTGTTATTTTTGTGAAAGAGAGCTTCGCAGATAGGAAGGGACAAAGTACAGTTGCCGAGTAAAAGAGAGGAAGGACACTACCACGCGAGCTGCGAGAGACGTCATGAATCAGTGGATTTTTCTGCATTTTCTTTCCTCTTTTCGTTTGTTTTTATCCTGTGATCCTTTCTCTTTGAAAAGATACATAAATAGATAGATACATGCTGATATTTTTATGTCCAAACATATCTTTTTTGTAACTAAAATTAAATTACCTTAATTTTCTGTTTTTATATATTGTCCAAAAAGGATTTTTCATCGAACAAAAATCGGCAAGCCAATTCCACCATCCATCCAAGTAAGGATTTTTCTGCTTTTTTCTGTGATTGTTTTTAAATAAAAAAAGAAAAGAAAAAATAGCAATTATCTAGTAGGTAATCCAGTAATACTAGTTTAGAATTAAAAAGTTTGCTCCCCTTGTGGTTTCAGTCTTGAGTTCTGTAGTTGGTAATATGATGGTCACTAGAAACTTATATTGTCATTAATTTTAGGACTCAAAAAATTAGTCGAGCAAATTCAATAGATTTTTTTTTTCCATGATAAATGTTGAAGTCGTTTCCTAATTCTGTTTCTGGTTGCTACTATTCTATATTATACATGAAAAAACTACCTAGGTTACTTTTTTTATAAACTCTTAAGGCAAAAAAACAATAAAATGCTCAAAATTAGTGACTCCCTCTCTCTTTCTCCACCAAAAAATAATTAAAAATTAAGTTCAAGACTATAATTAAATTTTAAAAAATTACATGGTATGGTTTTCTAACAGATAAAAAAGACGGGTACAATAATAAATTTTAAATTTCTCACTCATTCATTTTGTTTTTGTTTTTTTTAGTTTCATATCTTTCCGTTCAATAATTTCTCCTGGAAAACATGCGATTAAGTGTTAATTTTGATTAAAATATGATAAATAATGCAAAATAAAACTTTGAGAATCTTAGTGATTTTTTTTATTAAAAAAAAAAAACACTTTGTTTCAATCCATGTAGGTGTTTAGTAGAAACAAAAGGAGCTCTTTTATTGCTTTCAATGATTTGAGCTAGCCTTTTGAGTTCTGTCCACTAAATCTTTTACTCGAGCTCACCCCTCTGGCTGTGACCGACCCAATTAGTCTAACCTATATCTTCTCGTGAAATTGAATTCCAACCGTGAATCAATCTCAATCGCATGAACCCGTGAGAGACAAGGGCACAGACCTAAAAGTCAACATTTCACCATATTTGTCGCTTAATTATAGCAGAAAAACTGAACTTTTTATGCCCCCCGCTGTGGTCATTTTCTACGCTGGCACCAGCATCCACCATTCCTATTCCACTCTAACGTGTTCAAAATTGTTTCTCTTGACTTAAACCGATGGATCAATCGGTGGATTAATGCGTGGCTTTTGTAATTTAGTTTCCTGCTCAACCAGTCCCCGAAACTGGAACAGTGGTAGGAAGAAGAGATTATCTTGTGCATTGGCAACGTGAACCACTGGTACTCATCCACTAGTGAAATTGCAAAATGCATTTGACACGTGGCAGATTTAGCAGAACCTTCAGATCATTCACGCCCATGTGTTACACGCAATATTTTCCTTATAAAGGGATCGAGATCCTGCTCTCCATCTCCATGCAAGCTAGCGATAGCAAATCCCACCTTGGTTTTACTAGAGTTTATACAGTTTCAAACAAATAATGGAAGCACAAAGAAAACCTCAGTTTCCACCGCAGACTCAGCCGCAGCAACCAGGTAAGGAATATGTCATGTGCCCACTTCCGCAAGCCATAAACCCTGACTACAAGCCTTCCGCAAAACTTAACGTACGCGCGCACCTTGTTACTCTGTTTCTTCTTTTCTCTTAATTTCCTTATATACATATCAAGTATACACGCTTAATTATATTTATAACTCATATGTGTGTTTCTCTTCATCATCTCAATATATATATATATACATATAATGTTACTGATGAAGCAACTATATATACATGTCTGATGCTACGGCAGGGAAAGGTGGCTCTGGTGACTGGAGGGGATTCGGGCATAGGAAGATCTGTGTGCTACCATTTTGCATTAGAGGGTGCAACTGTGGCCTTTACATATGTACAAGGCATTGAGGACAGAGACAAGGATGAGACCCTAAAGATGCTACTGAAGGCCAAGTCCGGCGATGCAGGAGATCCAATTGCCATAGCTACTGATGTTTCATCAGAAGAAGATTGCAAGAAGGTTGTCGATCAAGTTGCGAGTAAATATGGGCGGATTGATATTCTGGTCAACAATGCTGGCGTACAGCAGTATACCAATTTGGTAGAAGAGATTACCGAGGCTTGGCTTGTGAGGCTGTTTAGAACCAACATATTTGGTTATTTCTTCATGACCAAGTAAGAAAATAAGTTCTGAGAAAGAGTACAACTGCTTATGTTTATTCAATTTTTTTCTTCTTCTTAATCCAAGAACAAGATCAGACTATAAAAATAAAAGTTTCAAATATTAGATGTTCAACATAAAAGCATTGCAACAGTTTGATCTCCAAATGCAATTAATTTCTTCAATTGGTACGTGCAGGCATTCATTGAAGCACATGAAAGAAGGAAGTTGTATAATCAACACAGCATCGGTTACTGCTTATATTGGCTCGCCTCACCAGTTACTAGACTATCTGTCTACCAAGGGATCGATTGTTTCCTTCACCAGGGGATTGGCCCTGAGACTTGTGGATCAAGGAATTCGTGTCAATGGTGTGGCTCCAGGTCCGGTCTGGACCCCACTGCAACCCGCATCTCAGCCCGCGTACGAGGTAGAGTACCTGGGGTCTGACGTGCCGATGAGAAGAGCAGGACAGCCTTCCGAAATAGCACCTTCTTATGTCTTCCTGGCATCCAATCAGTGCTCGTCTTACATGACCGGCCAAGTTCTTCATCCCAATGGTATAGTAAAACATGAATTAACCAATTGAATATATAATTATATTTAACTAACATTAACTAATCGGACTTGTTTCGTCTAATGCATGCAGGGGGTACGATTGTAAATGGATAGATTGTTCTGTCATGCTCTGCTCGTTCTGCAAATGGTCGCACGTGTACGCTATTATATGTACGTGTTAAAAGAAATATGAGACTATCTGCTTGAATGTGAATGAGCTGCAGTAACATGGGGCTTCTAGCCGTACGGTCACTACAATAAAGATGATTTTATTTAGTGTTTTTCAGCCTACAAACTGTGGAGTTGCCTGCGGTTTGTGTGCGATGTTGTACTATTGTCGATCAATAAAACAATTATGTTCTGTTTTTTTTATGGTATTTCGCGTATTATTCAAATATTAAACCTAAGTCTAGAATATAAATGGCTCGCAAGGTGTGTTTTTATCCAGGATTTCCCAATGCATTTACTTTAATTTGTGAGAGTAATTAATTAGATGGGTAGGTTGATATAATTTGCTATCCATGCTTTTTCAAAATTATTAAAAATAAATTTTAAAAATATTTTTCTTATAATCAACCTTTAACTCCATTAACCCCTCTAACTTCACAAATAATCTTTTCTTTTCTTTTTTTTTATTTTCAGCACTTCTTTTCATTTTTTTTATTTTCAGCACTCCTTTCTATCTCTCTCTCTTTTCATACCAATCTCTCTTATAAAATAGTTATGATTTATTTTTTTATGAATCTCTTTTAGTGTATTTATTAATAGTCAATGAGAGTATAGGATTTATTTGATTATATAAAATTTACTTATTAATTCATCAATTATCCATCTAATGAATCTGCAAATAAATTAAAAGAACCGAAGTTAGATGAAGACCTCTATACATGCAAGCATAAATTCATGCACCAGCGGAATTCTTTCTTCTTCTTCTTCTTTTTTCAGCTCTGAGGATGGAAACATCGCCGAGGCATTTGACATGACTTTGTGAATTACTTACGTTGCTCATAATCAAACTGCTTTCTAGTCAAACTTGTTGTTATAAATTAAAATTTCTTCTTTTCAAATCAATATCTAGAACTTGATTTTTAAAGAGACTTCATTGATCAAACTCATATTTTAGATCTCACGAATAATTAATCAAATTTAATTAAAAGGTTAAATCTATAAAAATTAATAAAGTTTCTTTGTTGCTGTACAATAACAGTAAATAAAGCAATCATAGTTACAATTATCATTTGTATGAGGACATATAAAAAAATCACAACAATAATTATTCTTCGTATATAAGGAAATATTAATCCCATGACTAAATATCTTTAGAGGAAAAACTAGAATATTTAGTAATATCAATTTTACTACAATGGTATTTTTCCTATGTATCTATAGCACGGGATTGTTTTTATCACCGCAGCTGAATTCTGGTTCAAGATGACAAAACATATAGTTTGGTCCTTGTTGTTCCTTGAGATGTAAAATGTGACCCCTTAACATAAAAACCTTGAGATTCGGATTATTATAATTAATTAAAAAGTGTTTAAGTTGGAAATAAAAAATTACTAATCTCAAACAAGTTCTCAATAACATCGTTCCATTAATTAATCAGATAACTCTTAAACTAAAATCAGTATCACTCAGGTTAGACCAGAAATTCTGTTTCTATTCGCCAGAGAAATGCCACATGGGTATCCTTGATGACTCGTGAAACATGCACCTGACACGTGGCACTAATATTATGGCACATGGCTGGAGATTCCAAATGGCACCAGCGCATGTCATGCAAGTATATTTAGTTTACGGTTTTCTATGGATAAGTACCGCGGAGTCCATCTTCCAGGAAAGTGGATTCACCAATCATGCAAAGAAGTAAATTGATGAGGCCATTTTGTTTCAAACCTCCCAAATTCTGCCCCAGGACTAAATTTCAACGGCATCGCTTCACCAATATAAAGAATACGAGAATACGAAAACGTTACCACATCCGACAATCGAAGCAGAAATAGGTGATACGGGCCCGGTTTCTTTGCAATTTTGATTTTAAGCATCAGGCATGACAAGGTGGAACATCAAGTTTCTGTTTACTTGAAAAGCAAATAACGAGAAGAATTCATATAGTAATCTATCTTAACCTCTTTAAACAGTTTATTGTGACAGAAAGAAAAAGGTATCCCGGGACAGCAATTCATTCTTAGTTAATTAACTATGCATAAATATATATTTGATGCAGGACGCAAACCAACAAGCACTTGGTTTCTTCACAGCACGTCACTTGCATCATATGCCTTCTTAGGTGACAAGGTCAAACAGAGTCAAGCTACCAGGTCCAAGCGCCATGGTATCAATGACCTCTCTGTAAAGCGAGGGGAAAAGAAAGGCACATATCAACATGTTCTGATACTATATGCGCCTAGGTGGTTAGCCTCCGTGTTTTAATCAATTGGCATAAATATTTTAATGACATGGAAAATATTGGTAAACGTCAACACCTCAGATTTAACATCTATTATGGCAATGGAGGATATGTTAAAACTTCAGTGGTTTCCGAACCTGCACATGGGAGATTTCCACTTGGGCTGGGACAGTAGCAGAGGCACGTGAGGAAGCACCTAAACTTGTATCATGAGCAATTTCCTCACTTTTTTTTGTCAAAACCTGAGCGATAATGTTCTGTTCCACACCCTTACCCTTCCAGGAGAAATTTGTTATTCCCCCAGTAAAATCAGAATCAGACATGGAGGGTCCAGTGCGTTTTGAAGTAAGATCCAGCCGCTCAATCATCCGTGCAACACCAGCAATGCCTGCACTCATCTCTCTCTGAACTTCTTTGCTCAGCTCCTTGACCGAATTATTCCTTGCAAGTAGCTTTTCCTTCATACCTCTGGTACCTTTTGAAAGTGATTCCTTGTACCTGTTGCAGGATATCCACATACTTCAGCAGCAGAAAATGAACAAGCAAACATCAGTCCCCAAGAAACCAAGCTGCAATTATCTACCTGGATGAAGCAGCAAACCATTTAGATTTAATAGAGTCTGAGAGAGAGCACACATCTGATGACCCTTGCCCTTGGGGAGGAACAGTTGGTGGCTGTCTAAAGAGAATCCTGCATCATGAGCGTTTGAAAAAATGAGATACACAAAGATAATGTGTGCGGCTGCAAGCCCATGAATGCATGTGTGTGTGAGAGAGAGTGAGAGTCCAGCTACTGACAACAACAAAATATGTCACAGGCAATCTACCGCAGAATAATTCTGTTAAGAAAATGCCATTCATTCAACGATGCCACCAGTTAAAAGATAATGAGGGAGAAAAATGAAGGTTGGCTAGAAAGTGAAAAACAAGGACATTTGCATTGGAAGGGTCATTCTTGTTTTTCTCCCTACTGTTTTCAAGTCTTCTCAGATGTTCTGACCCATTCAACCCATGGTTTGATTAGTCACCTAGCCAGATGACTAGCAATGTCTACATTGAAAGTTGCAATTAAAAGAATAATACCTGGGTTTGGAAGGGCTATTGACAGCAGTGGTAGAGACTTGGTTCACAACAGGAGGGGCCACAGATGGCAAATTTTGAATGTTAACTGATGGTGTGGCAAGAGTCGATGAATTACTCACTGATGACCCATAACTTAAACTTTGACCTTCTTCTGGTGAAGTGTATGTTTGCTGAACAGTGGATACATGTTCAGGAGAGGTAAAGACACGAACCTGGGAGGAACCAAGTCCGGTAGACCTATGCCTCTCCCTTTTGCAAACATAACGAGCTCTGCTGGCAGCAGAAGCAGATAGATGCTGCAAAACAGGCTCGTCGAAATCAGAGTCATCTGAATAGGAATCCTAAAAATTTCCATTAGCACCCAGTAAATAAAAGAAAAACTTTTGAGGCAGCTACACAGTGAAATGAAAAGTTGTGGTCATGGTTTCAAAGTGACTAAATAATCACCTGATCTATATCATAATCTTCATCCAAATGATGAACGGTCATGGATGCAGGATTGGAGTTCCTTCGCCTGGAAAGCCTCTCAGTCTCAACAGCAGCTAGAAGCTCTTGGCTAGAAAACAGAATCAGAAACAAAGGTGCGGAATCAGAAGCTGACTCCATTAGGCTCCTTTGATCAACGCAAAACTGGACAACAGAGGTAAAGATTGATATAGATGGATTTTTACGAGAAATAATATACCTGGCAGGGTCTTTCAGGACAAGAAGCTGCCAGCATATCGGGCACTCTTTGCTTCTCTGTGACCTTAACAAGAAATGAGTAAAACAATAACAGCCATAGCATCAAAATCCAACGCAAGACAGCGATTCCTATAAAACAATGTTACGGTGATTGATACCTACCATTCAAGAATACACTGAAGATGATATTCATGTTTGCAGCAGGTATCCTGAGACAAGAAATAAGCCCAAAGGTCACTTAAGTCCTGAATATAATAATCCATCACAGATAATCATGTTAACACAGAACAAGAACTGTAACATTTTGACAAAATGTAGTCAAAGGATCGCTGTAGAACAGCAAGAGAAACACAATGGCAGGACCGGTGAAAGCATCCTAAGATCAATTCTAGCATTGGTTATTATATCATCAATCTTTCATGGAAACCGTAGCAAAAATAAAAATAGAACAAGACCACGAAAATATATGTAGAGAAGAGATTGAAAAAAGAAGTTCCAGGACCATCCTTTAGTGCTTTCAAAAAAATAAAAGCTCGTATTTTCTTTGGGCTTTAAAATGAAATCATCTCTCGTCGACAGTTCTCTTCAAATGAAAATGGTGCAAAAAGATGCGATTAGAGACCATAGAATTTACCTCAATTTTATCAAGAAAAAAAATTACGATCATTAAATTATTGTGTCACAAACTCACTACTTTCTAAATTTGACTCCAACTGATACATCAACTTCCTTTTTATTTCCCTAAAAAGAAAACAAAATGAATAGACAAAGAGTGATAGAGTGGTATACAGTAACAGGTTCTTGAGGGGTGAAAGGATCGAGGCAAATACTGCAGGCGTCGTCTTCGAAAGCATCGTCGACTCCAGCTCCCAAAGAAGAAGAAGAAGATGAATACGTAGGAACTGAAATCATTGGAGTATCAGACATTGAAGAGTAAAGCGAAGTAAAACTCGCCATTTCAGAGAGAGAGAGAGAGAGAGACTGTTTGAGTTGAATGAAAACAGGGGAGGGTGGTGAAGAAGAAGAGACCCTAGAGCGAGAGAGAGAGTGTCTGTAAATGGTCAAAGAATTAAAGGAGAGGAAAAGGGGGGAAGGCAGAAAATTCAGGCAAGGGAATCCGATTCAGACGGTTCCATGGAATCGGTCAATCTCTTTTTATTTCTTTCTTACATTAAAGTTACATACCGACAGTTGGTTAGCTAATTAGTTATATCTGATTTTTTTTTCAAATTACTTCAATGCTCCCTTAGTGGTTATTCTCCAAAAAAAAGTTTTTTTTAATACATACATACATATATTAAAAATATATATATTAAAATTTTAAAATATATTTTTAACATCAAAATAATAAAAATAACTTAATTTAAAATAAAAAACAAAGTAGCTACACAAATCTATTTTTATTTCTTGGTGTTACTGTTGTACCCACCCCCGCGTACTGTGCTTCAAATGGAATGATAAGATTAACCTTCATTTAGATTAACTTGCCACGTTTAATTATCATTAAAATTAAAATCTTATTAATTTATTAGTAATACGCTGAGTGTTTTCTAATAATATAAGTTAAGATCAGCTATTAAAATTCTTATACTATTTCGATTTTTATAGTGAATAGGAACATTAGATTTTATTTGTAACTGGGAAAATACGATCAAGTTAGGCTAAATGGATAATCACCGTCGGTCTCCATCGAGACTGTCTGTTTGATAGAGCTATTGTAGTAGCTTTTCAAAGTATTTTTCGTGCCAAAATACATCAAAATAATATTTTTTATTTTTTAAAAATTATTTATAACATCAACACATCAAAATAATCTAAAAATACCAAAATATATTTATTTAAAATAAAAAAAATAAGTTTTTTGAAAACATCAGTTGAAACACCATCTCAATCGAGCACATGCATTACCTGAAGTCAACTTCTCATTTATATTTGTAGCGAAAGGACAATTCCCTCTTTATAAGCCGCGTAGATTTGGAAAAAAATAATAAATTATTGAGTGTTTTGCTATTTTCTCAATTACAAGGAAAATGGGTAAAAAATAAAAGGAGAGAGAGGGTTGGAAAACGGTGCGTTTCGACAAGTACTGGAGGTGAAAAGAGGATTCCTGCTTCTTTTTTTCCTTGAGGTTCTAACGGTCTACATTTTATTTTATATTTTTCCGTTTATAAAATATATTTTTTCCCGGTTTGATTAATGTTATGAAAGGAGTAGATTAATTTAAAAGAAACATTTGATTGTTTAATTTGACCCTCATCCCTAGTAATTACAACCGATCTTCTTTTTCTTAGATATGACATCAGCATATGATTCAAGCTTGAAATTACTTCCAAGTGGGGACATCACCTCACTCACCTAACTCCCCTCCTTTCCTTCCAACTCTAAAAGCAAAGTTTGCTTTTCATTCCATCGTCAGCCATCATACCTTTGTATTAGTCCTTTTCTCAATCACCGATGTGATTAAAAGGTCTCACTTCGTTCAACTGTGTTTTTAATTTTCTAGCTTTAAATTAATATTTTGAGTATTTTAGTTATTAAAATAAAAATATTTTTATATGTTTTTAAATAAAGAATTATTTAGGTAATATTTACATGAAAACATATTATGTTAGTAGAAGATTAAGATTTTCTTGGATAGAATAGTTTGACGAGAGTTAATTAAAACTGCATTGGACGAACCCGAGTTGTTTAGATAATATTTACAGCCCTTGTATTTTGATTTTTTTTATTGGAGGTGTTATAAAAAAAAATTCTTTATATTCAAGTGATTTTTCATATTTATATTCAAGTGAGTAGGAAAAAACCTTTACATTATCATTATTGTTGTCTAAGTATATTTTTACATGATATTAATGTTGATGGAAGCAACAAGTGTAACATATAGGCCTGTTTGGGAGGACTGTTGCGGTTGCTTTTGAAAGTGTTTTTCATTTAGAAATACATCAAAATGATATTTTTTGATTTTTTAAAAATTATTTTTGACATCAGCACATCAAAATGATTTAAAAACACAAAAAAAATTCATTTAAAATAAAAAAAATGATTTTTTTTGGAAACGGCGGTTGAAACGTCATCCCAAACGGGCACATAATAGGCGATCACATATAATATTGTACCCCATATTAATATAAATCACATTAACTCTTATAATCTAGATTAATATTGATTGATGTATTTTTTGCATGGTTAGGGTGTAGAAAAATGACAGATCCTAAATTTTTAACATTGAATGCTAGGATCCAAGTAATTACAAGCTCAAGAAGGTTTGAGCCTAGCATTTTGCTACTGATTTAATCCATTTATTGGCACCGGTATAGTAGTTAGATGATAGAACCTGTCAATTATGAATGAAGTCAGCTACAAACAGGAACGAAATCAAGGGGGACTGGCAAGGTCAGAAGGAAACAATAATTTCCAGCTACCTTTCTTTAACAAGCTAGATTTTTAGTTTTAAAAATTAAAAAATTTAAACCTCCCCTTTTAATTTTAAATTTTTTAAAAATAATATTTCAAAAACTATCCCAAACAGTTTCTTTAACTTCCTAGCTCCACCGGACTAAAAACCGTAAGCTGCTGCTGATAAACAATTTCTTGCATAAGCTTGTAGCGCTAACTCTGCTTCGGAACCTTCGTTAATTTTGATCTAGTGGCTGTCACTGTAAGTTCATTATTTTTTAAATATCTGAACTGACTTTTTTATGATCATCAGCAACATAAGAAATTCATATGCTATTTCAATCGCCAGTTGCTGAAAAACTTTTTTAATATTTCTAGGCCATGGAACAGGGTAGGCACCTGTTTCCTAGCCTATTTGGCAACAAGGAATATGGAATTGAGCTATTGATTTTTAATGATATATTCTCCTTTCAGTTTTAGCTATTGATTCTTGAAACTCAAGAATCTAATCTCTGTGTCCCCTTACATTTCTTGGAACACGACTCCAAAAGAGCATTCCACCTCTCAAAATCACACAACTCGGAGGTAGAAAATCAAAACCTCAGGGTGGTAAAATCAAAAAAATCCCGAGTCTATTTCATAGAACGGGCCCTCTGCGCAGAAGCTCGATGATTAAAAGATAAGACCGACAGAAACTTACGTGCAAGGCAGAGACACAAGCTCTCCACGGTGGAAAGCAGGGTCAAGTACCTGGATTGATGGGTTTGCTGTCAGAAGAAGAGATATGCAGAGAATACGTCCCTCCAAGTACCATTCGTAAGAGCATCTCCAACGAAAAAAAATTATATAAACCAAATTAATAATATAATTTTTTAAATATTATAAATATAGTATTTTATGTTTGTACGGACATATAGAGATGCCAATTTTATTTTAATATATATAATATTAATAGAATTATCTATTAATAATAAATAATTAATACAAGTACAATATTTTTTACATAAAAATATATTAAATAATTTTTTATTTTTTGATCAAACATGTAGAAATAATTTTTCAACTTAGAAATGTTATTTTAGCTTTTTAGTATAGTTTTCCCCTTGAAGGTATCAAAATGAAAAATAAAAACTATTTTTTTTTATATTTTTCCTTTAGCTTTTCTTTTACCTCTCTCATTGGAATTGCTTCCCATTTGTTTGCTGGAAAGTGGTTTTCTTTTGGAAAGTGAATTCCGGGGAAAGTGAATTCCTGGAAAATGAATTCCGATATTTGGCAATATTATAGAAAATGAACTGGAAAACACTTTCCAGTGTTTGTTTGTGTTATGGAAAATGAACTGGAAAATAATTTATTAATAAAATAATTTTTTTTTCAAGTTTATTAAAATAGTGAGGAACAAATCTTACAAATTAAAAGGTTGAATGAGAATGAAATTGAAAAAAAATATAATTTCATAAATTATCTCAAATAAAATAAATAATAATCAAAATAATAGAGATCAAATCTAAAAATTTAAAAAAAATGAAAGGTGAATAAATTAAAATAATAATAATTAACATTTCATAAATTATTTCAAATAAAATAAGTAACAATAAAAAAAATGAGGACCAAATTTGATAGATAAAAAATTTCAATAAAAAAATGATAAGAAAAAAGCAAATAACAATTATAAAAATAAGGACCAAAATTAATATAAAAATTAAATTTTAAGAGATGGAATTGAAAAATAAATATTCAAAAACAAATTATATATAGCAATCAAAAGTTTGAGGATCAAATTTGATATAATCAGCAATTAATAACATTTCTAAATTTTTCACAACTTCTGAAAAGTGTTTTCCGCCCAAATTTTCCGGAAAACACTTTCCTGAAAACCAAGCCAAATTTTTCTTTGACTGGAAAGTGTTTTCCGTTGACCAACTTTCCAGAAGGCAAACAAACACAGGAAATTTTGGAAAGTAATTTCCCGGAAAGTGAATTCCAGGAAACAAACACAGCTAATGTTTTTCCAAATTCTCTCGTTTGCATTCTAAAGATGTTCTTTTGTTAATTCATAGGTGATTTTCTAAAAAATATTTTTTAATATTAGCTAATTAAAATCATTTAAAATATCAAAAAATAATAATTTTAAGAGATAAAAAAAAGGAAGCATTTTTTAAATATAAAAACAAACAAGCTCTAATAATTTTAATTTGCGTATTGGTTATGTATTATATTAATATTTAATTTGAAAATATATTTATCTTTGATGTTAATTAACTATTTATTTAATGAATTATTTATTTAATTTATGAATTTAGAGTAAAAATAAAGTTTTTGAGATAAAAATATTGTATAAAATGTATTAATTTTTAATGAAAAATACCTTGTTTATGATATTAACAAAATACTTATTCAATGAATTTAATATTTGAATAATGGATATGGAGTAGAGATAAAGTTTTTGAAATGAAAATATTTTATAAATGAAATTATAAAGTTATTATAATTATAAGATTTTTAATGCATCATTTTTTTTTTGGATTTTTTCGGTCAATACTCTTTCAAAAATAAATATTAATTAAACTTGTTGAGACTAGTATGTATTATATTTATTTTTCTTTATAAGATAAAACAATTGTTCTTGTAAAGTTAGGTATAGATGATACCTAAAATTAGTATGTATATGCTTATAAAATGACATGCATATTGAACCGGCTCATATGAGAATTATACATAGAAATCGCTTGGGTATGCAAGAAAAACTTTTGTGATGGTTGTGTAAATAATTTATTATGTTTTGATTTTACTATATATTATCCTCGTAAGTGGTAACAAATGAATAAATATTCAATATAACTAGAACCATATAAATGTATTTAAATAATCAAAAGATGATTCATCGTTGTCACACCCCCCGCGAGAACGCGACGTCACAACGACCCTCCCCGTGAGCGGGGGAATACATGTCGGGGTTTTATCTTTATTTTGTGAAAAAATGAGTCGCTACCTAGTATTATGGTTACTAGATAACCTAAATTGGTCTTTCAAATATTTTAAGGCAAGAAACTGGTTGCGTAAAGGGAAGGTTTTAGCACCCCTAGTACACCCTACCTAAGGTGAGCTGCTTGGTGTTTTAGTTTGCCTTATAATTGCTATGGTATTGATCTTTTAAAGAAATGTTGGTTAAATGATGATGAAGTATTATTCCCGTAAATGTTTTTTGGATATTTGTCACTTTAAGATTTCTTTATCCAAATATTTACAGTGAATAACAACGAATTATCCCTGCTGATATTTTGGATATTAAACCCTTGAGGATTTATTTACTCAAATATCAACAGTGAATAATAACGAATTATCTCTGCCAATATTTTGGATATTAATCCCTTTAGGATTTTTGGTACCCAAATATTAACAGTGTATAAAATGAATCCCTGAAAAATAAGATTTTGATATTTTTTGGAATATTGACCAACACCTTTTGGGTTTTACAAACATGTTGTAAAATTCAAAAATACGAGAAAATAATTTTTTCTTTGTTTACGAAATCCATGCTAAAATCGTTTTTCTTTAAACTCCGAAATAATATTTTTTGAAAAGAAATGTTCAAAATATATTGGCATATTGGCCGTATGCACGAAAATAACACATTTTATATATATTTTTTTAAAAAAATGCATTTTTTTTTTTTAAAGAAAATAAAAATTAAAAAATTTGGGTCGGGCCTGGTCCAGTCAAGTGGGTCGCCCCAGCTAAGTTGGGCCAAAGGTCAACTTTGCTGGCCTTGGGCTAGGCCGAGAGCAGTCCAACCCAAAACCAAAAACATAGCAGAACACACACACACACACACACGTAAATTAATTAGCATGGTCAACTGCCGCTGCCGTCAGGTAGAGGAGGTCGAGGTGGTTTCCCTGTCGTGGTGACGTTGAAAATGGTGGTCCATGGTGGCCAAAATGGACATCGGAAGGTGACGAGTTTGTGTTTGCTGTTGCTGTGGCGTCGTTGCTGCCTTCTCAGAGATGGAGAAGAAGGCTTGGGTGTGGTTAGTTGCTACTGGAGCTCACGATGGAGCTGGTACTGCTGCTGGCTGAGAGCTATATAGGAGTTGGCGAGGAGAGAGAGAGCAGTAAGAAGATGCCCGAGAGAGAGAGAGAGCTGGCCGTTGGGTGACGAGAGAGAAGGAGCTGCTGTGTTAGAGATGGTTGTCGATGAGGAGGGAGAGTTGCTGTGTGTGTTTTTCTATGTATTATTTCTTTGCCAAAATTCAAATTCTACCCGTGTTCCTCTCTATTTTTTCCTTTTTTCTTGGTTCTTCCTCCCCTGGTTTAGTCTCTTTTCCCTGTTCTCTCTACGTAAATTTCCTCTCCTTCTTCTCCTTACGTAAATTCCCCCCCCTCTCTGCGTGAAATCACTTCGTTCTGCTCTCTCTTTTTGAATTTTTCTTCTCTCCTCTGCTCAATTTTCTACTTTCTACGTAAATCTTCTCCCTTGTTTCCTTCTTTTTTCTCGTGCATGGCTGCAGTATTTATAGCCGCAGGAGGTAACCGTTGCAATGGTGGGTCACCTCCTGTGGCAGCATGCCTGAAAATATGGTTATTGGCGGCGTGCAGGTAGCGGTGCAGGCGGCTGGTCGGCAACGGGGGCAGGCGATGGCGTGTTGCTTTAGGAGGTGAAAGTGCAGTTTGATCCCTTAATTTGTAATTGTTCTAATTGCACCCCTAATTGAATTTAAACTTATGATTTTGTGCAATTATACCCCTGTCAGAATTTCAAATATTAGCCCGGACTTTGCGCGCCTTTTTATTTTGATTCTTGATTTATGATTTGTGCGATTTAACCATCAATCGACCATTGAACTCTCAATTTGTTCGATTTGGCCCCCGATTTCGCATAATTGACTTGGAAAAATTCAAATCGGACTTCAAAAATTCTAATCTTATCAATTGAACCTGAGTTAAGTTTAAAAACTTGATCTTTCATCACTTAAGCCCCTAATAAAATTAATTTGACCAATTTATAGTATAATCAAGTCCTTGCACTTAATTAAATCCTTCAATTGGACCCTAAATTAATTCTCAAACATAATTACATTTTTAAATTAGCCAACGATTAAATCAAATTGGCCCATAAAAATATAATTATATCTTTCATCTTAAATTTTACACAAATTTATCCAATAATAAATTACTTTAGCCTTGAATTTGTGCTTTCCTTTATTTATGGGCACAAAAAAATACGATCGAGCTCTCGAAAACATCCAAAATTTTCACCTTGATTTTCCTACCGATACCGGCCTCTTTTATTTTGTTTTTTTGTTATTTTTGGGTAAACTTGGGGAATGACCCAAAATTGGGTTATGACAATCGCTCAAAGTGAATTACATAAAATATTACAAATGTTTTTAGATAATATTAATTGTAAATCATGTGTTAGGTATACTGACATTTTTGAAATAGTTAAAAATATTATTTGAATGATCATGATGTTAATAATAAATATGATTTAATATGATAAACAAGCTCCATTATATGATGTCTATCTAAAATCATTGTTAATAAAAAAGATAATAATTACATAGATAAATCATTGAAATGTCGAGTCAAAACAATTATGATTTTCTAATATATGCAGGAGTTTATGACAAAATATTGTATTTGATTTTTCAAATGTAAATCAATTATTAAACTGATTATAAATTAATCTATCTAGTCACATTTCAATAAAATAAGTCTCTTACAACCTTTCAACATGAAATATAACTCATTGAGGTCACCATTGATAATTTTTTATTGATCTTGTTGGATTTATTTTATCGAGATTTTCTCCATGGTATCGATGATGTTTGACCGGAATTGTATTGTGTTTTTTTTTTATTCTACTTCTTTGTCCTCTCTCCTCACCCATGATACACAACCTATTCCATGTTTTTTTTTTAAATAACACTATTTTACAAGACAACAAACTTAAATTTCATGTTTTTCAACCACATATACATGTTATATCCATTTTAAAAAAAATATATGCTATTTTATCAATAAAAATATTAAAAAGTAAAAATAACTAAAATATCAGCAACATAAATATATATTTTTTCGACATCAAGGAATGCTTTTAAAAACATCAAGTGCATTTCCTCGCAAGACAAAAAAGAAAAAGAAAAAGAAAAAGAAAAAGAAAAAGAAAAGGTTTCATGTAAATCACGAAACATCATTTCGACGTTAAATTAATCTATCTAGTCACATTTCAATAAAATAAGTCTCTTACAACCTTTCAACATGAAATATAACTCATTGAGGTCACCATTGATAATTTTTTATTGATCTTGTTGGATTTATTTTATCGAGATTTTCTCCATGGTATCGATGATGTTTGACCGGAATTGTATTGTGTTTTTTTTTTATTCTACTTCTTTGTCCTCTCTCCTCACCCATGATACACAACCTATTCCATGTTTTTTTTTTAAATAACACTATTTTACAAGACAACAAACTTAAATTTCATGTTTTTCAACCACATATACATGTTATATCCATTTTAAAAAAAATATATGCTATTTTATCAATAAAAATATTAAAAAGTAAAAATAACTAAAATACCAGCAACATAAATATATATTTTTTCGACATCAAGGAATGCTTTTAAAAACATCAAGTGCATTTCCTCGCAAGACAAAAAAGAAAAAGAAAAAGAAAAAGAAAAAGAAAAAGAAAAGGTTTCATGTAAATCACGAAACATCATTTCGACGTTAATAAATAAAGAACAATATACCTCGCACAAGGGATCAAACAATGGATCATGAGAGTATCATTCCAAGTATAATGCTTATTTTTTCATAGAAAAATAATAACTTGTCACTATAGAAAAAATGAAGACGTGATTATGGAGATTCAAGTTTAACTTAATAAGCCACTCAAGTTATTTAATGCCATCGTGTATATCTATAAATATATTTGGCAATCACTCAAAATATAGTAATTCGAGATTAAAAATCATTTTTCTATAAATAATATGAAAATTATTTTACCAAGGTGTTTTCTATAAATTACAGACACATAGGTTTCTAAATTTAAATCATATAATAAACATGTAAAAGATTTATCAAACTAATATAGAAACGTGTTCTTACAAAGAAATTAGTGTCTGTTTCAAAATGTATTTGTGATTTATTTTTGAAATTTTTTATTTATTTAAAAATGTATCAAAATGATATTTTTTTATTTTTATTTTTTTAAAAAACACTTTTAAAATGCAATGTACTATTAACATTAAAACTAATCCATCCAAAATATTAATAACGGTGTGAAGTCATTTACCAATAAAAAAGAAAAGAGATAATACAACAAAAATTAGTGTAGAGATAAAAGATGTTCATATGGAAAACTAGGGTGTAAAATAAGACAACAAATATATGGCCTTTTCCATTAAAATAAAATAAAATGAAAAAACAAAATTGCACTGCACCGACCGACCCGGATAAATCATGTACGAACAAGGCACAAGGTCTATAACACAAACTAACCAATCATCTAATCTGCCTTGTATCTGTTTATTCTTTATTATCGTTTTTTGAAAATAGATATCTCTCACCCTGCTTTTCCCTCCCTTCAAATTTTCACTTCCCCCAAAAAATGAATCACCTCACACCCCTCTAACGGCTCTCTCTCTCTCTCTCTCTCTCTGACATAAACTAAAACACTCGAGTCCTAATTAACATCACTGAAAAGGCAAAAAACCTAGAAATTAAAGATCCACGAAATGCAAGACATTTTTGGATCGGTTCGTCGATCATTAGTGTTTAAATCGACTTCAGGTGGAGGAGGAGAAGATGGAGGACTCAGCGGTTTCGTCGAGAAAATCGGCTCTAGTATTCGCAAATCGAGAATCGGCCTCTTCTCTAAGCCTTCAATACCGTCCTTGCCTCCGCCATCTAAAAAAGACGATGCGCCGCCAATCAGATGGAGAAAGGGTGAGTTGATTGGATGCGGCGCTTTTGGTAGGGTTTATATGGGGATGAATCTTGATTCTGGAGAACTTCTCGCTGTTAAACAGGTTAATGACTTCATTTTTTTTTCCTTTTCTTTTAATCAATTTTTTTTTATATCAATTATCGATTATTATATTTTTACAGGTTTCGATTGCAGCCAGTAGTGCTTCTAAGGAGAAAACGCAGGTGAGGGATGGATTGAATTTGAATTTTACGTGTACAATTAGTTTCCTTTTGGGTTACTTTTGGCGTATTTTGGTAATTTTAGGTGGTTATTTTTTTTTTTTGAATTTTTGGCACTTACAATGGTTGAAGTTCTATTTGGCGTGAATTTTGCAAATTGAATGAAGTTGTTTTTTTTAACTTTTGACTCATAGAAAAGTCATAAATATGTTTGATTGACTTGAACGAAACATTTGTTACAAAATCGAGTTAAAATTTTGTTTTAATTGAAAGTTCAAATTTCCAATTTTATTTTTGGATTCTAACTTATACTACATTTATTCTTTCAAAAAAGTTGATTTAAGTCATTTTCATCAAACATAATTCTAATTTAAAGTGATTTTAACTTGCTTTTGTTATGAGAACTATTGCTTTATTATTGTTTTTATTATGTTTTTATCTCAAAACATAGGAAAGCTAACTAAAGCTACAGATTTTACCCAATTCAATCTAGATTTATTCCTGATCAAGTATTCTCATGGTTAATAGAAGTTTTTACTTTAAATTTGAAAATAGGCACACATCAGAGAGCTCGAGGAAGAAGTGAAGCTTCTCAAGAATCTTTCGCATTTAAATATTGTTGTGAGTATAATCTAGTTCTCTTTCATTTCGGCGAGTTTGGCTGGTTGCTGGCTTATTTTTCTTATTTCCATGTTTGTTAGAGATACTTGGGAACTGCCAGAGAGGATGATTCGTTGAATATTTTATTGGAATTTGTACCGGGTGGATCCATATCATCGTTATTGGGAAAATTTGGATCTTTCCCTGAGTCGGTAAGTGATTTCTAGTTTTGAAATATCAGAATATAGGTGGTATTTGAAATGCTGATGATGGTCCTATTTAAAATCATTTTATATGAAGGTCATAAGAATGTATACGAAACAGCTGTTGTTGGGATTGGAATACCTTCACAAGAATGGTATTATGCATAGGGACATCAAGGTACTGTATTGTTGTTCTATAAAGTAGATTATATTTAGAAAATTCCTCTCTCCAAAATCTGATATTGAGCATGCTTCGTTTCAGGGGGCAAACATTCTTGTTGATAACAAGGGTTGCATTAAACTTGCTGACTTCGGAGCATCCAAGAAAGTAGTTGAACTGGTATTATTTTTATTACTATTTTTATTTTATTTTTCTGGTTGAGTTTCCGTCGGCATCTTTGGTAAGTTGCTATGTTGATCACAGGCTACTATAAATGGTGCCAAGTCAATGAAAGGTACTCCATATTGGATGGCTCCTGAAGTTATTCTCCAGACTGGGCATAGCTTGTAAGAACAGAGTTTCAATTTATTCTCCTCATATTTGTCCATCATATATCTTGACATTAGAGTAGAAGTATGTACACACCTACAATCAAGTTACCTGTGATTTTCATGACATAGCTAAGGCATAATCTAACAGGTAGACACCTTTCTGTTAAGGAGGAAAACTCCCTCACCAACTACGTAGAATTTTTCTTAAAAAAAATTATGACATGGTCCACTGTATGATTTTTTCCAATGGAAGCTCCACACAATCTCATATCATGAAATCATGCGGTGCATTTAAAATGCAAGGATTTAATAATACATAATTTGAATCATAAATAATGCCAAAAATAATATATATACTCACATTTGTAACAAGTGGAGTTTTTAGTTGTAGTTTGAAAAACATAAACAACGTCAGAAGTTGCAAATGAGGAAATTTAATATGTATGCTATGCTCTTATGCAGAGTGTGATCTTACTCATTCCTTTAGCGAAGAATTATATATTTACATATCAATAATCAAGTTAAAAGATGGATTTTTTGAATCATAAAAACATGTTAATATAATTTATATTTGACACGCATGGATATAATGACCAATATAACTTTTGAATTAGTAAGCATTTGCGTAATATGAGGGTATTGGAGTTTTATTTGCAGTTTTATAGAGTTAGAAAATGTCAGAAGCTACAAAAGTGGAAATTAATTATGAATGCTATGCTTTCATGCAGTAGTGTATCGTTGCATTTATTCCTTCAGTGGAGCAATAGATTTGTGTGCTAATTCTTCTTCGTTGGACGCCATTGTCTTTATTTAACATTTAATTTCATAGTTCTGCTGATATATGGAGCGTTGGCTGTACTGTGATTGAGATGGCCACAGGGAAACCTCCATGGAGCCAACAGTATCAGGAGGTACAGATTTGATACCACTGGCTGATTTCTTTTTCAATTCTTTTAACGTGTAAGAAAATTGACTATAATATATCGGATGGTGCATATTGTTTTCACTAGTTTGCAGTCTAAAAACAAGTTTCGTTTTCAGGTTGCAGCTCTCTTCCACATTGGGACAACTAAATCTCATCCTCCAATTCCTGAACATCTATCTGTTGAGGCAAAGGATTTCTTGTTAAAATGTCTTCAGGAGTATGTTTCACTTTTATATATCTGAAGTCCTTCATCTCTCCAGTAATCATTGTTCTTTTTGAATGAGCCAACATTTTTAGGCAGAAGTGACTCTGTATTCTTCATCAATGAATTCTGAAACTTAAACTTTTCTGAATTGTATTAGATGTATGTCTGTACTAAGCTCTTATTATACGTGTTGGCAGGGTACCGAACTTAAGGCCTGCTGCATCTGAGTTGTTGCAGGTGATTTTGATATGTATATTATTTTTTGTTTTACAAATTATAAACTAAGCGTAATAATACTCAAATATGCACTTCTAAAAAACATATGCTTGGCAGAAATAATTAGAGTTAAAAAGATTTTTCAAATTGTATACTTAAAAAAGAAGTTAATGAGCTGGAGAATGGAGAGAATAGGTTAGCAGGATGACAAATGTGCGGTTGAGTGGATATAATGACAGGGTATAGAAGATTAAATTTTGGTTGTTTTGAATTATAAAATCACTGCAGTAACCTTCATTTATTATCAATTCTTATATTCATGACTGTTCCTATCACTTGGACAAAATTTATTCTAACTATTTTGTATTGGTTAATTATAGCGAACTAAACATGGCTTAGATTTTATCTCATTGCTCCTTTTCTAAACATGCGCAGCATCCATTTGTCACCGGGGAATATCAGGAAACTCATTCAGTATTCCGCAATTCAGTTAGAGTAAGTGTAGTAAGATGTGCTGGTTTGATTACTGTATTCTGTGACCATCGATTTGTAAATTAGTATGTTTTTTCCTGTTTAGGAATCTGGAAATCTGATAGCAGCTACCGGGTTGAATCGCAATAACTCGTAAGCCTTTTTTTAACTTTGTGTTTTCATTATTGTTATTATGCTATTTTTGACTCTTAAAGATGTATTGATGGTGCAGCATGAACTCTGTGATCAGAAGGTCAACATGTGCAGGATTGAAGGATGTTTGTGAAATGGGTAGTGTGAAGTCCTCAACTGTATATCGTGATAGCCTGTCAAGATCAAGATCCTACTGGGGTGCGGAAAATTTTGATGATGATATGTGTATGATAGATGATAAAGATGATTTTGCAGTTAGTGCATCAACAAGGTTCAAACCTACCTTAGCATCTGCTGATTTAAATAAGGTGATGAACACTTCTTGTCCACCTATGCTTTTCAGGAGCTTGTATAACCTTTAATGACAGAATTGTTTCTTTAAACCAGAGTTTCAACCCTATGTGCGAACCCTTGGATGACTGGCCATGCAAGTTTGATGAGGATCCGTTGTTCAAGAGAGGTGGATATAACTTGTCTTGTAGTCAATCAAACCATGAAGCTATTGATATCCATGAAGCATCCGGTAAGGGGCAGAACAATTTCACGTTTCCATGTGTACCAGTGGTACCTGAGGATGATGATGAAGTTACCGACTCAAAAATTAGAGCGTTTTTGGATGAGAAGGTACATTTTTGTTTATGTGCATTTATATTGTGAGTAAATGATGAGATTGTCATGCTATATACTTATTGTGGATGATTTGAAATTCATCAAAGTTGAAATTGCGTGATACATTATAGTCAAGATTGCGCTAGGCGCTTGCCATGGTGCTGAGGCAATGTGATGGCAGCTTCAGACTCTTTCTAGGAGGGGCAACTTTAATGAGATGCCTTTTGAATCTCCGCAAGTGCCTTGACAGTGATGAGAGGTGTTTGGGGTTGGTACCCGGTTGAATTTCAGTCATTGCCACTAATATACAAAAATGGTCCTTGATTTGAGACCTCGGTTATTTCTGTAGTCAAGTTTGGCATGTCTCAACCTTAAAATTTGTAGAGCAGGATTCTGTTACCACATGCTATTCAGTTTTTTTCTATAAAATTGTTTCAGTGACAATTTTTTAGCATGCTCCAACCACTATAATGCCAATCCAAAGTAAAGTAACTATCATCACATCACTATTAGTTATAATTTCATGTGATAATGGTTCCTTTCTCTCTGAGAAAAAAACCCATGCGTGTACCTACGACTTGCATAATATGGTTATCTATTTCAGTTCTTACCGCACTCCTTATTTCTGCATATTCTTCGAGTATTGTTTCTCATTTTCATCATTCTATGGACTTGTACAAAAGAAGTTACTTTTATTCTCCAAATTTGCTTTCCATTCCATTCCACACTGTCCCCTGCAGAACCTAAAGAACAGACAATATCGCAGATATAAATAGCTGAATTGCTTTTAACTAGTCAAACATGTAATAATCAAGATTTTGTTAGTGTTCTTTCCCACCTTTGGCAACACATTTTACTGGTATGATGCAATTGTTAATACTTGTTCTTTAAAACGCCACCAGGCTTTAGATTTGAAGAAGCTGCAGACGCCTCTATATGAAGAGTTTTACAACAGCACTTTGAATACCATGGGTGCTCCAACTGCAGCTGGAACAGAAAACAGTGAAAATCCTACACATTTACCAAATTTACCCCTCAAAAGCAGGTCACCCAAACGTTGGCCTAGCAGAAGACTCTCTGCAGTTGTTGCTCCCAACATTGCAAGTCCTGGTCGTGAAACTAATCATATAGCAAACGAAAGTATACACAATCGAGCTTTGCAGGAAATTCAGCCACCTCAGCTTAGTGAGTGGAAAGAGTTTCTTCATGATGGCCAGCAGGGAACACTTACTTCTAGGTTTGTTTGCCATTATTTGAT
Source organism: Salix arbutifolia (assembly GCA_025169955.1). Classification (NCBI taxonomy): domain Eukaryota; kingdom Viridiplantae; phylum Streptophyta; class Magnoliopsida; order Malpighiales; family Salicaceae; genus Salix; species Salix arbutifolia. The sequence goes on from CM045909.1 coordinate 8,972,162, forward strand.
GCCTGGTTTATCCTAATTTTACTAGAGAATCACATCTGGGATATGTTACCTGAGAATGACATTCGTTTGACTTGCAGTACAAGCTTCTCTGAGAGGCAAAGAAAGTGGGAAGAAGAGCTTTATCAAGAACTTGAAAGAAAACGAGGCAAGTTTTAATTTAATATCTTGATTTTAAGACTACATTTTTACCAGCCTTTTGTCGCTATTTTAATTCGATACATTGCTATGAACCACCAATGAGGTAAATTTGAGGTTTTCTTTCCTTAGCTGAAGTCTTGGTATTAAAACTTCATCCCATTCTCGAAATGCCGCATGCATCGATGCTTGAGATAAGAAGAGATGCTATTTCTGAAAAAACGTATTACTCTCTCTTGAGTCCTGGACTATTACCCTTAGCGGGCTGCAAAATGAGCAAGTGAATGGATGGCCTCCTATATAATAAGAAAATGTTTGCTTATTGAGCTCATAATGGTTGGTGGTGTATTTTCCATGCCTCCCCCCCTCGCATTTTCATCCTTACCAGCAAGAGATCATATGAGACTGCATTTGACACGAGCTCGGCTATAAACTCATAACGCATTTGACACGAGCTCGGCTATAAACTCATAACGCATTTGACACGAGTGCAGCTATGAACTTAGAATTGATGCATTTATTGAGCTCTTTCAGCGATATGATATTTGAGTGCCTATTGCAGAGATGATGCGCCTGGCAGGCGTGGGAGGGAAGACATCATCTCCGAAGGATCTAATTCTAATGCAACAGAGAGAGCGGTTTCGATTTGCATTTACCGGGAAATAAATGTTGTACATCACTTGTATTTGTCTTAGTTCCTAGTGGAAAAGAAACATGCTTTTCCATTGGGAGTTTTTACTGTAACTAGTTATGTATCTGGTGAAATGGTGTCTGATAATATATAAGAGGCACTCTGCCACAGACAACCTTCCACCCATTGTATTACATCCTCGTGGTTCAGTTGAAATAAGCATTATCCCTTTTATGCCTTTTCTCCACCTCGTTGAGGTGAATTAAGTTGATGTAAGTTGTTGCGGGATTCCAAACATAGAGAACGAAGTATTTTTTGAGTTTATGTTCAAAATATTAAGAAATGTTTGATGGATATGTTAAGTCACTCAAGCTGGTAGGATGTAGCTTATGATGAAGTCTAAGAAACAGTGGCTCGTGAGTATCAAATCCATTTTTCTAACCTCTAATTGAAGGAGAAAAGGGAAAAGAAAATTCTAATGTTTTGGTCTTTTTGCTTGCAAGGAATAGGAAAAGGTTATAAGCTTTTTAGCAACAATGAGGAAGCAGTCTTTAAGAGACTTGTTGCGATGGTAAAAGGCTTGAGATTTATATAGCGGATCTCAAATTTAAATCAGCACATATATCTTTTGTAAGAATAAAAAACAACTGATATTTTACTCGCTTATCTGAGATTTTACTCGATTATTTGGATTCATAAAATATATTTTCTATTGGGGGGTGAGGTTTTCTCTAATTCAAAAAAAAATTATCAGTAAGCAGGCTGGTTGGATATGTTTTTTGCAACTAAGCATCCAACACAGAGCATATGGCTGTGATCAATGTATGGAATGATGAAGGGGTAGGCCGGCCATTAAAGATTCCCTTCTTTCTAGGATGCTATGTGGTGAGTGAGTTTTGGCAGTACCTGGAGTTCTTGCATCACCGACTCCCTCTCATAGAAAATTTAAATAACAAAATCAATTTTCCTGATATTATCTTTGACCGTATAATATTTCCATGACTGCTAGGTAATGATAGCAGCTCAATAGAATTTCATCCAACGTTCCTCTAGATTTAAACTGTAAAAGCAATTAATTATGTTACCCTGTTGATAGAGAGTGATAAAACGCCGTTTGAAATGCTGATTTCAAATTCTAACCCATTTTTCGGACAAGCTAATTCAATCGCTCCTCTCCTTTTCCACCCACCAAAACAGTAATTGCTTTAATGCCCATTCAAAGTTAGGATTTTTTTGTCTTTTCCTTGCTAAAATTATGCCACCAGGGTGATTGTCCTTTCCTCATGTGTGTCTGCATATCTCCATCTCAAGTTTCCATGATCCATTCGTTTCACAAGGCTGCCAAAGTAGCTCCACTTATGTTTAGACGGCAACTAATGCCACTGGGCCACATGTCTCCTCTCGCCTGTGTACGAGTTTATAATGGGCGACATGGTTTTTAGTCAAAAAATGACGAATTTCTTGGTACCAAGGATTTGAATTTTTGGACCAACCAAATTATCCAGAGGACGCCGACAGACAAAAAAATAGATTTAAGAAAACCAGGCCGAGATTTGTGGGAGCCGAACCCTAGGTTCAACTGTTCAAGCTTCCAACCCGGTCAAGCTCTTTGACTTCATTCATTTAATTAACCATCTCATTTAACACTTCAAGGTGGTAGTTAAAATTATAAAATATAATTTATATTATTTTTTAATATTTTTTTCAAGTAAAAGTTTTTTAGACTTAAGTTTCCAACCCTATCCCACATAAATTAATTATTTAGTACTAAATCCACCTACATTGGAAGTGCTGAATTATAATATATTATTTCAGTTTCTAATGCCAATTCAGTCATGGGATTAAAAGGGCTTGTCCGAGTTTTGTAAATTTAAAAGTATAGTGCATTCTCCAAAAACAAAAGTACCATGTAATAATTTCTAACAAAAATCTTGATAATTATACCCAAAAAAAAGTACTCTTAAGATGCTTACCAAACAGTATCTCGAATTTTCAAAATAAATACTATCAATTTCGGGGGAGGAAAACAAATGATGGCAAGAGGAACCCTAATCAAAATTATTGAAAGGGGGCAGATCTCAGTGCTTTCTTTATTCACAATGTCAATGCTTTCGTAAGTGCTAACATGCATGTTTCACTATATGTATGCGCCGAAGCAGGCCTCCATTTCTTGAAGTCAAAGGATCATGAATTTGGCAGGGAATTATTCTTTTTTTCGCGAGTAATTCAAAGGATAATGAACCTGTCTTGATTTTTTTTATGGCCGCCTGCCCTTGAATTCCTCGTGTTTCCCGTTGTAAGAACATGATATTGAACCTGTCTAACCTTAGTCTTCCAACAAAAGAATCATCAAGATTTAAGAATCTGTAAGATTCCTCTTGTTTCCCCACCAAAATCCAATGTAATCTACTATCTCCTGTTTTATCAAGTGTGAGTGGCAGGTTAGGTCAAAAGTTAATGATCAAAGGAGAGCCCTTTTCCTATAGTATCAATTAATTTTCTCCTGTTTTTGCATGAAGTTGGTGAGGTTTTTGCCAAACAGAATCCCCTTGAAAGGAAGAACCGACTTTTTTGGTTGATTGGGAGGAGACTAAGGGCTTGAAAAGATGTTTGTTGGGTGAGTTGTTCATGTCTTCTTTCTCTTTTTTGTGTTCAAAAGATAACCTCTAGACGTGAAAGACCATATTTTGGGGAGATCAATCTAAAAGGGAGAGTGAAAATATCGGACACAAATCTACTTGCATGAAAAAGAAGAATATGTAAAAGATAAAACATGCACTAGTTCTTGGTTTTCATTGTTTTTGTGCTTTCCTGTAGGTCCAGTACGCCAAACTTGACCCCTGCAAAAATACTCTTACGTACATGTGTAGAGATCATAAGAAGATTTGATCCACTCAAAATCTCTAAAATCAAGGATTCACAGGCAGCACTTCCATGCATAGCAAAATCAAATCAAATCAAATGAAAAGAAAAGAAAAGAAAAACTCCAATTAATTAGCCACTCGTTTTTCAATAATCAACTCCATTATTAACTTCCTGTTATGGTTTGAATTACACAGGTTATAGCCTGCTCTTTCTAATCAACATCTCACACTTTACAATGACAAATCATCAATATTAAGGGGAACCATAATCACAAATTGATCGTACCAGGAGCGAAGTTCGCCATATTAATTATGATTATCATCCACCATGCATGGTACGATCATGTCAAGTGCAAGGATTCAATTCCTGCTGAGCTTGCCGTATGTGGTGTAGGAGACGTCGAAGGTAATTAAACATGGAGACCGCACTTAATTATTTTTTAAAAAGAAATAATTAAGTGATGCTGCTGAATATTCTCAAAAAAGAGTTGGGTATCTTTAGCTTTACTTTCCATTTCTGTCCATAAAAAGATATCGGTGCCCCACTTTTCCCGGCCAAAAAGCAAAGAAATAAATTCTCTGTTTCGTCGTTCCTAATATTCAAGGCATGCATTCACGGGTATTATTGAAATCCGCAGGGGTTTCAATATGACTTTCACCGCTGTAGCTGGCGAGCGCCATTGCCAGCCACTCGAAAAGAAATCAAATGGATAAGCACATAGAAACTCTAGTGGCCGTAATTCAAAAACCAACTTTATGGACCCTTCCTTCAATGAGTCAGAATAGTCCTTATCTTACATTTTAGGTAAACCATCTTTGACAAGTCTAAGAAGCACTCGTTCGTTCCCATCAAATGCAACATGTATGACCTAGCCCTAGCTTTAGCCTCACATTCATTATGAAACAACTGTTTGAGGAATTTGAATTTGAGTTTAAGGAAAGGGACAACTGTGTGTGAGGTGGGTTGACATGGATGGGAGCCATTGATTAATAATGAAGGGATGAATTAGCTAGGATGTTCATCAATTGCTTTATTTGTGGAGGGCAGCATTAATTTAACCTTGTACAAAAAGAGATGTGACAGAAATATTTTTACGGCCACAAATATAATGTTTGATTTATTTTAACAATAAAATCTCACAAGTGCGGTGAGAATTCAATCATATTTGAGCTTAATTAATGATCATGCGTTCTTCAATTTAGATATATATTATTTCTTTTAAATAAGATATCGAGAACTCGTCCTCGACTGACCTTCCTATCAAGTGTGTGCGCGGTGCGGTGCAGAGTATGATATTGATCTCGTATTTTGCAGGACTAACCTAACCTGAAGCATTGGTATAAAGATTAAAAGATCATTAATGGAGGTATTGCTCTCCTATTTAATTATATTTATAAAAAAATAAACTGAATAAATGAAAACCATCTCTCCTCTGTTAATTTCAATGGCTGCCATTCAAGTTTGTTGCCACTTACCATCGACAGATTGCTGTATAGTGACCTTAGATTTCGTGGACACCACTTGTGCATATCTCCCCCACCGTGTTTTAAGAGAAATAGATCTCGGATTAATTCACAGCTTTTTTTCACAAACTCTCAATTGAATCCCTAAACTAATAAAATACATGTCAACAGGTCCTTTAATTATAAGCACTCCTCAATCTGACTCGTTTTATCTATCCACATTTTCCCATCATCTAATGCAATATAACGATCCTTTGAAAGGGTTTATATTTTCTACAAAACAATTATGAATCTCGAAACATGTTAAGCATGGAGAAATGAGATCGATAGATATTAATTTGTGCGTCTCGAATAATAATTCTTTGATTATTCCTTCCTTATTTTTTGCTTTATTGGACAGAAGACACACAATAATGTATGATTGAGAATTAAAAGAGGGCCTCCTGTTTTATCCATGTCCAAAGATGAATGAACCAGTCAGTTTTTTTCCGGTATTGCCCTTAACGGGGACTGGTTCAAATCTTGCAAAAGCTTGAGTGAATTTTGAAGTGGGATTTGTGGTGGGTGGATATAGATGTACGTAGCTTTTTCCATCACAAGTCCTTCTGTTGGTGACGCCATGTTCATGCAGACCCACCACAAATTAATGCTAATTAAAAGCCCTGTGCTTTATTTTCTTTATATTTTCCTTTTTAATTTCCCCTCTGGATTAGTTTTTCAAGGTTTAACAGTAAACTCACATTCATTCAAGGATCTCCCCCCTCTAAATGGTAGATTAATTCTCCACCTCAATGCATACATTTCGCCACACTTCAACATAATTCTGACTGAATACATAAGCATAACAGTGCCAGACAAAATTATTATGCATCGGATTTCGCGATAAACCATTTAGGATCGAATCATGGGATTAAGCTCGAGTAAAAATCTATCTAAATTGTATACCAGAAATAAAATAGAATTGAAAAGTCAAAAGGAGGTCTAAAACTTTGACCCAAAGTTCGTTCATGACAAATGGCTTTAATTGGTGGGGGGAAACTCAACTCTGGCTTTAATTGCAAAAAAAACACGCAAAAGAAAAGCCAGCCTTTTCAAGTCCTTAACTACCAAGAAATCCATAATTAAAAAATCCAACAAGATTGGGCACTTCCTTTAAGCAATTTGTCTTCAATAGTATTATTGCATGCGCACACAAACACACACACACGCATATATATATATATATATATATATATATATATATATATATATATATATATATATATATATATATATATTCAATTTACCTAATTTATCACTAATGCTGCAGCCTCACTGGTCTCCTGTGGATATCATTTGGATCATATATATATATATATATATATATATATATATATCACTAATGCTGCAGCCTGACTGGTCGCTTATGGATTATTTGGATTTTAATTAGATGGCCTTTAAATAAGTGGATGGTATACATACTTGAAGAAAAGAATCCGATAACTATGCAGACCTGCCTTTATACACGTGAGTGTGCTTCCATTAACTCCCATCAGCTATCTTAACTCCACCATTTTCAATTGAAATTCTTATATTTGAAGGACCATTTTGCAATTTATGCTTTTTGACTTTTCCAGCGCTTAGTTTTCTTATACCCGCGCAGCTTCTTCTCCCATTTCTATTTTATTTTCTAACAGAATATAATATAACATCCTCTCTGAATTTAAACACGTGCGTTTCATTCAGCATGGAGGACGGATATGCTGGAGTCGAGAGCACATGCATCCACCATGTATCAATCTTAAACGGTGAGGTTTTGAAAATTGAGTAGAGGACGTGTTCAATTCAGGACCCTATCCCCTTACTTCAGCGGATATAAGCAAGACAAAGAGATTCGTCATGGTATTTTATGGTACTTGTTTGTTTCTATTTGATGATAGGGATTTTTCACAGCACCCTGCAACAATAAGCACTGCCATGGCGACTTCAAGGTACTGTAAAATATCTTCATATTATTACCTAGCCCAGATAAAAACTAGACGAATGCAGACGTGGTTCTGCCATATGTCGGCTGTGGTAATTAATTCGTACTAGTAGTGTATTTATTTGTTTTTTTTATTTAAAAAATGTTTTTAAAAGTTTTTAATTGTTATGATTTGTTGATATCAAAAATAAATTTTAAAAAATAAAATTGATGTATTACTACAAAAATAATAATTATATTATGGCACCTCCTTTTCGAAATTCATTTGTGCTGGAAGATGCTATAAATTTCTCAAAGGTTGCTCTACTCCCAGTAGCGTTATTTTATTTTTGAAGGATTGTGATACTAGGAATAGCATAGCATATATAATTCTTTTCTTTTTTGAGTTGGATTACTTTTAACAGCAAAATTTATTAACATCTTCAAATTTCACAATTAATTTATACTATCTAGAGTAGCACGTGCATATATATATATATATATATATATATATATATATATATAACTCCCCAGCTTTTGCTACCCGTGGCCGTGCAGTACATTTATTTAGCGTTGCTGTTGTATTTTCACTTTCATTGATTGTTGCTGTTGTATTTTCACTTTCATTGATTCAACTTGTGATGCAGGCAACACTTGGAAGAGTTTACTTTGTTTGTTTTTACGCGAAGATCTTGTCGGACGGTTAGATTGTACGGATTAACAGTGTGCCACACAGACGCGCATTGGAGATCATTATTTGTCTTCGAGGGGGATATATAGGAATAGGACGGAGTTTATGGAGGTCGTAGAGATGGAGCTGAGCTCACCATGCTTAACTGCTGCCGACCAATAACTAAATTCTTCAACCATCAATTCCCGTTAACTTCTTACAGACGGAGCTTCAAAACTCATTCACAAAGCTACACCTATATCCCCTCCAACCCAGACCATGTCTCTCTTCGTAAGGGGGAAGAGATTTTTAAATTAACTTGTTAGGTCATATTAAATAATATTATCAAAAAATTTCTTGTGACGCCAATATTTTTTCTACATTTAAATATATTTTTGTCCAACTTGTAGCACAGTGAAAGTAGATATATCTATATTAGGATTTTGAAGAAGGAAATTTCTTTAACAATATAATATAAATGTATTATTTTTTTAAAAATATATATATTATGGGTCGGTGCTGCTTTTCTTCTCCATGTATTTTAAAAAGTAGTCACAGAAATGGACATTAGAATGCCACTTATAAGGCAGTAAAATGCTTCGGTGGAAAAAAAGAGGGGCATTAAATAGATGATGGAGCAGCCATTTTCGCGACCAGATTACATGGGTACAGCATATACAAATGGCACAAAATTAATGTTTCGATGATTCAACCATACAAACAAATTTGACTTAATTTCTAAATGGAGCACTTGTAACCCTTTGCGAGAGTAGGAAATTAACACCTTGTTTTATGCTTCATCATGGCAGGCAGGCATGAAGTTTACCCAGTTATTATTGGCCCTGTCTTCACCTGTAATCTCATATATTCTCCTCTCGAACTTGCTTTCTGTGTTAAGAAACACAAAAATCATCTTGGAGTGACGATAGCAACTTATCTACTAAGACCATGTTAGATTTCTTAACTCATGAGAAAAAGAAGAAGAAAAATCCATTCGCAAAAGGTGAGGGAAGAAAAAGGGCAAGGGACAAACTAAAAATTGTAGGAATCTGACTAATTAATATAAAGAGATCCAAAATAAAATTTTATAATGTAGCCACCAAAAAAGGCTCCCAGTTCAACAATTCTTTGTTCTCTACTTCGCCTTCCTTGCACATTCTTGGTCTTTGAAACTCATCCATAGCCGGTGCGGTATCAATGTCCAAAACATCACCTCCCACCTCTTCTTCAAAGGGCACAAAATTTCCTTCCCCGTCATCCAAGTCATCGACATCATAATCCATGTCATTTTCGATCTCATCTTCTTTGTTATTGCCTCTATTTTCTTCTGTGGAGGCCACGCCCATGGAGTCAAAATCAGAAGTGGAATCTTTGACAAAGCATAATCGAAGGCGGCCATCCTTTCTTTCAGCATGCAAGCAAGTGTGCCTTGATGGAGCCTCGACGGCTCTGATTATCAGCCTTCCATCTTCGCGGTGGGGCCTAACTTGTAGAGATTTTGATCCACGCATCGTTGTCAATGGAGGTGGAAAGCTACGAGAATTCGCTTTCTTAGCTCCCAAAAGTCGATGCGGTTTCTGATGCTCCCTTGCTGGAGAATTTCCCACTCCTGAGTCTGATGAAGACAATGAGAAAATGCTGCTTTCAATGATATCACTTCCACTCTCGCTACCTAAATTCTCCGTACACAATTCCAGGCTCCTTTCACTAAGCATGGAAGAGGAACGATTATATAGAGGATGGACGTGTGTATTTTCTTCCTCCATTGATTCTCTGGGACCTTCAGGGCTGGTGGATAGAGCCTGGAGGAAGCTCCAGCCACCCGAATCAGGATTTGAGGATGCATCCTTATCATGAAGGAAGCTGCTTTTGTGGCTAGTTTCCTCACAGTGGGATTTGTCACAGACTTCTGTGGTGTCGGAGTCTAACAAACAAGGCTTTAAGACAAATTCAAGGGATTGAGAGAAGTGGGGATGTGGCGAAGATAATCTAAGTCGTAGCGTTCTTGACTCAACAATAGGGGACTCGAGGCAAGACTGCAAACCCCGGCAAACCATAGTTGCCATTGCATAAGCTAATTAACTATACGACTTTTATCACCGATACAGACAAGAGGTTGCAGGAAACCCACCAGGAATAAATGGAGGCAGAGCTTAAATGGAGGCAGAGCAAAGACAGAGGAGTTAGGCTTTGGGTCTAAGAGGTTCTTGTTTTGCGAAGAGAAAGAGAAGGGGAGATGAGACTGAACATGAGGGATAACTGGGGCGTGGGGTGTGAATTTGTAGTCTCCAAAAAGCGCCAGGAGGTACAGTGGACAGGGAGGGGGAGGCTTTTTAGGCCACTTGAAATATAACAAATCTTAATGATTTGCCACACTGAAAAAGAGAAGAAAGAAATAATAATAATAATAATAATAATAATAAATATAAAAAAAGAGGGTGGAGGTATTAAAAGTTTAAAGACGATGACCTACTAATCGTTGGTTTTGACCTGTTAATGGGTTTTTTTAGGATTTATTTGTATGATTATGCAATGAGACTCAAATTTAAGACCTCTATCCTTCTTGTTTGTGTGATAATATTAACCACTGAAAGTATATACAAGCTCACTAGTTACATGATGGGATATAACAATGACTTCAAAAATTACCTGCTATTCTATTCCCTTTTCTTTCCTTCCAAAAGAAAGCCAACAAAAAAAGTATGAAACAAAGGATTCTCTCAAATAATTCTTGATTCTTTGATGGCGATGGCTTTTTTTTCTTTTCTTTTTATTTATATATATTTTATCAAGACAGGATCCTCGCTATCCTTTCTTTTATAGATGATGATTCATGTCGAGGGTCAAAACTTAAGTTGAATATTGCATTCTCAATGCCTGTTTGGGGAGTGCGATTGCGGTAGCTTTTCAAAGTGTTTATCGTGCCGAAATACATTAAAATAATATTTTTTATTTTTTTAAAATCATTTTTGAAATCAGCACATCAAAATGATCTAAAAACACCAAACCGCCAATCTTTAAAATAAAATAAAATAAATTCAAATTTCAGCAAAAAACCGATGGGATCGCAATACCAAACAAGACTTCAGTGAATAAAAGCAGAAGAAAACACCAGCACAAACCCTATGAAATTTGAAGCTAGAGTGTAAAATCCCATAAATGCCCATCATTCATGCCGACCGGTCATGTAAAATTAAATCGATCAAAACCCTGAACTTTCCCTAATTTAGACCAGCAGAACCTGCGACAAAATTATTCCCAACAGCAAAATGAAGATTACTGTTTCACCTTCAAAATTAACGTTAAAAAAAATCAATGCTTGGTTTGATTAGCATAGAGAATCCTTGCTTCGTGGATCAATAATTCTGTTTCATGTACTGGAAAAATAAAACAGGAAGAGGGGGGGGGGGGCGGTCGAGTTCGAGCAACCTGCCTGGCCGAATCAAGAGCTCCATGCCCCCACCATGAATTGAAAGAGAGGCTTTGTGACGGTGAGACCCCACTGGCGTGATAAATGCCAATTATTCAAACATGACCATCATGTTGTGCACTGTAAATTGCTACTAATTGAAATTCCGAGGATTTGAGTTTGCGTTTTTCTGTTCTGCGGGCTTCTTTTCAAGTTGTAGCATGTTACATGATTTAATGTATGTTACATGCTACATGATTTAATGCATGTTACATGATTTAATGTATGTTACATGCTACATGATTTAATGCATGCTACATGATTTAATGCATGTTACATGATTTAATGTATGTTACATGCTACATGATTTAATGTAGCTGAGAAAATCATTAAATTTCATAAAATCGTTAATTATAATACTTTTATGGTTGAAGCACATTCTACAAAACATTTTCAAATACAAAAAAGACTGCTTTTCCAAAAGGTGATGATTTACGTTAACACATGTTCCATTCAGAATTAATTCATTTTCCCCAGCTACCACAAATCGTACGGATTGCTGATGCAGGCATGTTGAAATCCTTTGAAAAAGGAAATAAATGACCCCCCACTGAGCCAACTTTACATTGTCTAATATGTGCTAGCCTATGAGCCCTAATATGCCCCTCTCTCTCTGAACCCGATCCATGTGAGCAGACAACAAAAATGCCCTAACCTACTGGATTAAAATAACCCCAGGGTGCACTCGAGTTCGTGACTTAGCGAGCGAAGGGATTTGTTCTTCTTATTTTTACACTTGTTTTTTTATTTTATTTCATGCATGTTTGTCATACTTATGGTGCTTTATTTGTTCATTAGATTTACAGTGTATTCAATTAATTCAGAAATTAATTGTATTACATGTACGCTGATCCAAATAAATTATCAAGATAATAATAATAATAATAATAATAATAATAACCCCAAGGTTTCGCTAGTTGCTGCTATGACTCTCTGCCACTTGAGCTTGCGGGTGAGACCTCCAAGTTTGGAAATCAGGGGATTCATTAAACCATTTACAGCAAAACAAAGACAGCAAATGGCATTAGTGAACATTGCATCACATGTAACTGTACGGTACGCTTTCACATGTTGCCTTTCTGTGCTTACACATGCGTGAACCAGACAGATTTCCATTCAAATATAATACCTGAATATAATATAATTAATTATATAATTTTTTTATATAAAATTCTAGAGAAATTATTTCTAAATAAATAAGTTTAATTAAACCAGTTTATGCATTGCAGTCTCTCATCATATGTCTCCTTTTTCTTTCCCTCGATGCGCGATTACATGTTTCACAGATTTTACATGACTCGGCATATGAGAAAGTTACAGGTCAAAAAAACACATTTTATATTATTAATTGTTTTGTGTTGCATGTCTACTCGTCAAAAAAACAAATGATGATACCATGAATGATAGATAATTAAATAATCGGGGAGCTGTTCTAGGTCAAAATTTTGAACCAATATGGTGTGGTTTTCAAAGAACTACGGCTATATTCTTTGCATAGCCAATCTCCAAACTCCAAAATAAGAGAATTGAAATAAAATTAAACTGAAGATTGCTATGAATTGAAAAGAGCATGTGTACGAAATATTCTTGCGTCGGTTTTACTCAAGCCCCCCACCGCAGCAAGTGGTAGATCAAGCAAAACACCAATGGGCGTTTCCAATAGAGAAGGAAAAGGAAAAAGAAAAAGAAAACTATTTCTTTAGCTTTTCTCTCTCCTGATTTTACAGCACCAAAGATACAGTTAAATGAAAAATCAAATAATTTTTTTATGTAGTGGAAAAGTCATTCCTGTATATTTATTTAAAAACCTAAATTTAAAATAAATTATTCAAATATTCTTTATTTTATTGGATTTTTAAACAAAGACTAAAAGTATTAATATTAAAATACAAATAGGTTGTTAAAATATTTTTTTATTGGAGTGCATATAAAAATATTATTCAAAAAGTTACATCTATAATTAACTTTTTAAAATTGCTTGATTACCATTAGAATAATTGATTAATAGAAAACACTTTTCATTCAAAAAAAATAGTTTTGTTTCCAGGGAAGTGTTTTATTTTATTTTATATGGAAAACACTTTCTAGAAATCATGAAAACCTAATAAATATCTTATTATTTGTTGGTTATATCAATTTCATCCTTTTTTTATTGCTATATATTTTATTTTGATTTTTCTTTAATTTCATCTTTTACAATTTGATTTTTAGATCAACCTTGATTTTTTTTATTGTTATTTGCTTTTCTCTTATTCCTTTTACAATTTTATTTTTAGATGAAACTGATTTTTTTTTGTAATTTTATAAATTTTAAACTTCTTAATTTATCAGATTTGATCTTTAATTATTTAATTATTATTTATTATTTGAAATAATTTATAAATTATTTTTTCAATTTTCTCCTTAAATGTTTTTTATATGTAAGATTTAGTCATTATTCTCTTAATAAGTTTGAAAAACAGATTTATTGATAAAAAAAAAATTATGACAGTCAAACACTGTAAAGTAATTTCCAATTTATTTACCATAACACTAACAGATATTAGAGATTAACTCACTTTACATATAAAAAAATATTTTATATAAAAAAATACTTTCAACTATCTACCACTAAGACGAGTAGCATCGGAAAAGGGGCAACGTCGGTGCAGTACAACAAAAAAATAAACTTAAAATACGACAATGATGAATAAATAAATAAGCAGTCACATAAACACGAAGTGCGAGTACAGCACAACTTCCTACTCCAAGGAAATGTGATAACGTCACACCTAAAAAACATACCATAATTTTAAACACTGGTGAAAGAGAATCCATCTCCCCTCTCTATCATCACGGCAACAGTTCTTCGAAGCCAATCAAGCAGCAATACACCAGCACCACTAAAAAATCAAAATGTCCAATTTCTTTCTTTATATATATGTGTATGTGCGTGGTGCTTCAGAATACGTTGTTTATCCCACAAATAAATCACCCTTTCTTTATATATAGACATTGAACTTGTGGTCCTAGTTCCCAAAGTATCGCCCTGCGTAACCAAATAAAGAAGTTTAGTAACCTTTGGGAGGTCTAAACAAGCATACTTTTAAGTCTTTCCTGGTACAAAGATTCTTTATCTGTGAACTAATAATAGTTGTGTGCGGGAAAGAGAGAGAGATAGAGGCTGGAATTTGCATCAAAATCCATCAAAAATTGTTTGATTTTGGATCAAGAAATGGAGAATCTTTAACGTCATGTCCCTTCGGCCTCCAGTGAAGCCAAAAGTTGCCCCCTTGATTTTTTTCCCATGATGCATATTTAATGAAGACTTTGTTAAGAAAGACAAGTCCAGTTCATGGATCACATTACACTAGCATGTAAAAAAATCACCCCGCCTGCCTTTTTGACCATGTTAGTGCCACCTTTCCCTTTCACTCCATACTTTGTTGCATTATTTTTTATTTCAACCTCCAAAGAACACTGGAAACGATACAGGGAATGCCTACGTAATCCATGCAAACATGTAATGCAACTAATGGCCATGTTATTGCTAAAGTACTTTCTGTATAGTGCCCATGTAAAACCTTTAGAAGCAACGTGTGAATGTTGGACTTGAAGGATAGGTTTTGCACACAGACTAGACATATGAGGCTCATCTCAACTGGCATGCATGATTAGTATCGATGTAGTCCTATTGCTCTGACAATTAACTATTAATATAATGGCTAATTTATTATTCCATGCTCTAGAATACTGATACTGAGAGTTTCTAATTTTGGCCTGCAAGTTGTTACGAATTTAATAGTTAATTTTAAAGTAATAACTATTTACATCACTATTGTGGAAAAATGATACGTGCAAAGGGAATAAATCTTTCAGGATCAGTTTAGAAAACTTACAGGCAGTCATATGACCATCTTTGAAGACTTGCTGCTTAAGTTCCAAGAAGAGACGATGATGCCTGCTCATGGGCCAGCAGAATCTATACCATATATTGATCGTGGCTCCAATCTTCCCCAAACTTGAACACAGTTTCAACTTATCTAAAAAGAGGACTTAGAAACAGAAACAACGTATTTATTACAGGTCTGATATAAAATAGGAATTTCCAGGTCAAAGCCATCAAATGTAGACCACAGTCACAGAAAATTTGGTAAAAGCGTCCACTTTAAATGACCGAGTAACTTTTTTCTCCAGCTAACCCAGTACATGTTCGTGGAAATTATAAACAGTCCATTTATTAATATATTCTTATCAAGAGTAATAAAAGGAAAAAATCAAAGAAAAAATTGAATCTACAAATTGCATTCCACCAACAAGGTATCAGACATTATTTCAAGGCAGTGTTGCTAGAAAACAGCTTTTAAAATGTTTTCCAAAGCAAGAACATCAAATACAGTACCCCAGTTGGAAATTAAAAATAATAAACTGGTAAAATAGAAATTAAATTGCACAAAGTTTGTTCAAACATCCATCTCTAAGAAGACCTACTTTTAACCAAATTATCAAACTCAAAACTATGAATTCAAAATCATGAAGCTCTTGTCAGTGATCTTGGGGGGTCAGCATTTATGTTCTCAGAAGATCCACTTGCAAATAACACTACTATAATCAAGACTGTTATAGCGGTACATCATGGCCTGAGTGATAATATAAACAAGGATGTCTTAGATTCTCAACCATTCCTAGCAGGTGCCGACTAAAGTTACTTGAAATTGTCGCAGCAAGTAATGAGATCAAATCTCACTCAAATAAAGATGAGAGGCGTCAAGAGATTGGAAATTCATTTTTTGTTTGGAATCCAACCATTGGATCCCCCCAAAAGAAAAGGACTGTCACTAACTATATCTCTCAAACACATTCCTCTTGCATTCTCTGAGTTTGATAGTAACTCTCCAAAAGATGTACACAATGTAGCGTACATGAGCAGAAGTAAAATCTTAATATGTAATTGATCTCGATGGTCTTCCCAAAAAATGGTACAAGAAATGAACACTCCACGTAGCGCATTCCAGATTCAAACCTTCTCTATCATCTTAAAATTCTGAAGTATCATGCATGCAACCAAAACTGGATTCTTTATCACCTTTTTTAATTCGTATTATTTCCAAAAATGATGCAAGAGCCCCAAGCTTCAAGATTCCACATCCATGGCATGGATCCTCGCCAATTACCAGGGAGATTTCTTCTTCAAACCACTTCTAATCTACCATCCATCCAAAGTTAAACTGACTAAAAACCCAAAAATCATTAAAGTGGACCATAATTATCTATATCTGCCAGTTAAAGGTTCCTAATGATATGGAAACATGAAATTCAGTCTCTTAGGCATGGATAAATGACCAAACTGAATTGAGAGATTTATTCGGGCTGAAACCGGCGGGAAACTGATCAGCTACAGATAGAGATCACATAGGCCCCTTAAATTTTAAAAATCATGATTTAGACTCCTCGAACTGTCAATTATTTAGCAAAACAACTGCCATTTGTTTCAATCAATTCAGTACATGAGAGATAACAGCAACGTATCACTTACAATCACATTGTTTTTTAGAAAACATGTTCAGCTCAAAAATGAACAAACACGATCAGTTAATTACTTACAGGAAAAAAAAACAGTTTGAGACTATTTCATATCGACTCATAATTTAGGGATTTCAGCCCTCTTTAATCTATTTTTTTTTCTTTTTACATAATTTACAATATACAAGTTCAAATCTGCATATTGAAATTCAAATTACATTTTCACGTCAAATTACTAGATGAAATGAAATTAACAATTACACTCCAAATTATACTAACAAATCATCAACAAATTATAATGCTCTTCAATTACCGATAATAGCAGCATTAATGAATAAAAAAGAGAGACAAATCACTTACTACAATAACACAGGGAAGCTAAGTGACGAGCTCATTGATCAATCAGAACAGCATTAATGGCAACAAGGAAGGTGAAAGACCCCGCTGGAAGTTAACGTTAAATCGCCGTGAGGCTGCCGCGGTAACCGCGCACAGCACCGCTGGTTTTGATTTTTTGACTTCGAAGCCAGGATCCTGCAAATAATTATATTATATATAATTTACCTTCTAGTTTTTTTATAATTATATTTATCCCCGGTTAGTTCTTGCAATTACAAAACCTTACCATCTTGTGTGGGCTTATCCATTAATGACCCGTATTCCTTCTAATTTTTAGAGCACCACATAAGTGAAATCTGCGGTCAATGAGAAGTTGCCTTCTTTAAACAAAAATCACTTCTCCATTGCCTTCTTAAAAAAGAGAGTCTTAAATACCAAAATACTTTACCATAATTGAACCACTGAAATCCAATGGGTCACAGAATCGAAGCATTTAAAAGTGGAATGAGGAAATAATCGATCAAAATCCTAGAAAAAATAAAATTATTAAGCATATCATTTAATATCCTAAACTAAATAGAAAAAAAAATAAAAATAGTCAGAGAAAAATGATTTTATAGATTATTTACATGGCAAGAAGATCACCGATGAAATCATTTATCATTTACCACGTCATAGAGTTTCTATGTATGATTTTTTTTGTGGTGTGGTGTTTTTTAAAATCAAATTTCTGAACCTTCTTATTTTCCGCGGTCTCGCAAGGTCCTGGTTATGAATAGTCTCTCCGTGCAATAACTCATTATACAGGCTGGCAGTCAACCATCCATGCCCCGCATTGAGAGAAGTCATGATTGAGCCTGAGGGAACAGCTAGAGCTCGGCATTCGCACAAAAACCTTTTTGGTAAGATAAATTTAAGAAAACCTTATTTCCATATTCATCGGGCTCCCAGTTATCATTCTCTAATTATGATTTAATTTATAATTATAATTTATAATTATTGCATACATCTGCCATGTTGCTCTTTTCTTGCATTCACAAGAAAATCATACGTAATTCTTTTATAAGCAGTGGCATTATGCACATGGATAGAGGAATATCGAGTGGACGAGGAAAACCGAGCATGACGCCCACACTCGAGTCCCGAGATTCATACTGTGAAGTTGGCCCACGAGAGCTCACTTCTTAATAGGACCGATCCATTAGGCCCAGTAAGCTGAAAGTCTGTCCACGAGCCCAAGTTCTTCTCTTACCGCTGCCGTTTTGAAGTTTCGCAGCGCCAGATACAGTCTTGCTTTAGCTTTTTCGACTATGGTTTTTAAAAAAATTGCAATTTTTTTATTTTTTTATTTTAAAGACCGGCGGTTTAGTGCTTTTAAATCATTTTGATGTGCTGATGTCAAAAATGATTTTTAAAAAATAAAAAAAATATTATTTTGATATATTTCATCACAAAACACTTTTTAAAAAGCTACAGCAACAACTTTCTCAAACACCTTCTAAATCTGGCTTCGCGTGAGCGGAAATGGATTCATGCGATGAATTCGCCCGCGCCTCCTCTCTCAGAGATAAGGGAAAGACGGGAAGAAACAGAAATGCAATGCCCATTTCACAATTTTTTTAGTTAAAAATATATATTTTTTTATTTTTAATATTAATATAATTTTAAAAATACCGAAAAATTACCGATTCTATATTATTTTTTTATTTGACGAATACTCGAGAGTGCAGTGCACATTCTTGAACGACTTGCAGGTAGTGGTCAGTTGAAGGAGTTGAAGCGGGCCCAGACCCTGCCCGACGCAGTGGCAGCTGGCCACGCAAGCAAGGCAAATCCGTGCCAGACAAAAACAAAAAGGTCAAGGATACATTGCAGTTACATTGCATGGACCCAGTTCTAAATTTTCAGTTTTGTAACGTAAACCTAATAAGATAGCTACACATCGAATTCTAATCAATCACGCACACACGTACAAAACAAAATCATTAACTCATACCTTAAAAGCAATGTTTTTCTCTCACATACAAATATGATTACCCTCGTCGGAAAGTTAATGGAGCTTCAATGTTAAGCTTCTCCTCATCAACTTCTTCTTTTCAATCTATTTTTTTTTTCAAATTTCTTTTTTTTTTTATCCTTTGAATTTTCTTTAACAGTCATATATTTTATTGTACAATTCTTATATAATTTTATTTTATTTTATTTTTAAATTAATTAAATACAAATATTAATTTTATTTTAGTATATTTTTTAAATGATCATTCCAATTATTTTTAAATGAGTTAAGTTAATTCAATCATATCAAGTTAATTCTTGTGTTGCTTAACTTTAAATTTAAGCTAATTAACAATTTGGATTTGAAGGAGTTTTTGTCGAGTTCATCTTCAAATATTTTTTTACTGGTCAGGCAAGTTGTTTTAAATTAGATAAGTTAGCTAGGTCATAATTTATTAACTCCTATATAATTTAATTTTAAATTTTATTTGGATAAATAGCTGGATCAAGAATTTTCAAAACAAATTTGTTAGGTTAAATTTAATAGCAATATAAAATATTTTTTTATAATCATGATATTTTTTATTATGCTTTTTTAAAAGTTAATTTAACTCGTAATACATCACATCTAGGTAAACTAGTATTTCCTGTAACTATGAGAATCAAATTTCACACGGTGGAAGATCATTTCTAGTTGTTTTTGTGTTTGTAGCAATAATATTTATTGTTTTTCAAAATATTTTTTATTTAAAAATATATTAAAATACTAATTTTATTTTAAAAAAATTATTTTTAATACTAATATATAAAACAAAAAATATAAAAAAATAATAAACTAGTTTCATTGCATCGTAACCCAAACATTGAAAAAACACGTTCAATGTTATTAACATGTTCGCATGAAACATTGAAATTTCTTAATTTCAAATACAACAACCTTAAATCACGTAACAAAAATTATCCTTCCTTGCATTTTATTTGAGTCCCGGCGAATTATTATAAAATGACAATATGAGAAATTAAGATCCCGTTTGGGAGTGTGTTGCAACCGGCGTTTGCCGAAAAATTGATTTTTTTTTTCATTTTAAATGAATATATTTTGGTGTTTTTAGATCATTTTAATGTGCTGATGTTAAAAATGATTTTTAAAAAAATAAAAAAAATATCATTTTAATGTATTTCGGCACGAAAAACACTTTAAAAAGCTACCGCAATCGCACTCTCCAATCATGCAATAAACTAATTTTGTTCAACAACTCATCCCATTTTATTTGTTCAACTGCATCTTTTAAAAGAAGATAACCTCCTTGTACTATACTCCATGGTTTGTAAAAATAAAACTATATAATACGTGACTACATATATAAGACAGTGAGTTATACTTTTTTTTTTAAAATTATTATTCAAGATTTTAGATTAATATTTTTTAAAATAACCATTTTTTTTTATAAATACATTAGTTTGACTCAACAGTCGTGTCTTTAAATAATCCCAAGAGAAACTTAGTTTCAATTAATATGGAAGTTAATCAGAGAAATGTCCTTAATTACTGAATAAAAAACATTATAGGTTAAAAAGAAATATCATATACCATTAAAAAGACTACCATATACTATTAATAAATAAATAAATAATATAAAACTAAAACTATAAGATCGAGGGCTGAGAGAAATGCAAAGTGCGACCATTTCAAAGCGAGGTTCTCGCAAATCAGGAGTCCAATGTCTAATCTTGTCTAGAGAGACAAGAAAGAGAAAGACACGAGCATGACGATGATATTACAAGGGAGCGTTGGCGGTGTCCTCCTCCTTCTCCTCCTCATGCTGCTTCTGATCCTTCTGCTTATCCTCCTCGCCTGTAAACCATGGCGCTTCTTCTCCTCCCTCTCTTCCCCTTCTCGCGCGCTTAAGGTACTACAACAGTAGCAGCTGCAACAATAATCTAATTCTATTTCTTACCTTCTTCGTTTGCCTAGGTTTACCATAAATGTGTTGTTCGGTTTGGCTGGTGAGAAATCGTAGGGATTTTGTAACGGCCGATCCGACTTTACTTTCGTGTTCTGTTGGATCGATTTTTTAACAACTTTAGCGCGAAAATAGAAACCAGAGCGGAGGGTTTTAGTTTTGTCGAGGTTTATTTTTTACTTGTTGTGGATTGATCTTGTTTGTTTGGGTGGGAGGGAGATTAGAAGCAGTAATGGTGGCGAATATTTGGTTTCATCATGCTCTTTTTAAGAATCAGGGGTCTGATTGACACTGGAACTTGCGCTTTCTTGTTTATACTCATTTATTTAAGATTATCTGTTAGTTTGAGGAGGATTTGGTCAATTGATGGTTTGAGCAATCTGTCCACTGTCGTATCAGCTAGTTTACTGTGTCTCGGACAGCGGATATAGTAAGCATTTACCTATCACGAACATTTTCCTCTATTTTAAGAACGAGGGTTTTAAATACTGCTTAAATAAGTGGGTTTTTTTATTAATTTCAGATCGTTGTTGCTTTTACATGGTACTTTTTGAACCAGCTTGCTAATTCTAGCAACGGAAGCATTTTTTTTGCTTATCTGGAGGTGCTCTTAGTGGAAAAGATGGATTATAATCATAACGGTCTCAAATATTTTACATGAAATTGCAGATATATACTTGTATTGCATTTTACTTTAACTGATGGAATATGAAATGGAGTTTTAAACCTTGAACTCCTTTCTATATATATAAAATGCCCAAGTAGTTGATTCAACTGCTTTTATAAGGTAATCGTTATCTGTATTGAATCTATATTTAACAGGCACTCCTTGAAATCTTCGTTACTTGTAATCCTTTTAAACACCATGGAAGTATCACATTTATCTCGTCCCTGTCTTGTGCTCACCACGAATACGGAATGTTGGAAAATATGCACTACTATTCCATATGTTAATTTCTATGCACACAGCATCGATTCACTAATGCTGGTGACATATGTATACATTTGCACCGATACTGAAATCTGCATGCTTGTAACTTTATGATTGCCTCTGCTCATGCCTTGAAACATATCCATTTTTTAGGTTGGTGACTTAGAGAGGCCCCTTGTCTTGGATGATGCAAATGCCTGTGACCAAAGCAATGAATCAACTAGAACTATTGATCTAGAGGGAGCACATGATCAAAATGAAGGGCTTCTGCACTCACCTCGAATGCATGGCCCTGTATATAAACAGAGGCTTCCTTCCACATCTCTCCAATTGAACGAAGGTATATTTTATGGTTCAATTCTTATTCCTTTATATTAATTCATACAGTTAGTTAATTTCTCTTCTCCTCTTTGACAACATTAATTTTTATCCTCTACTTACCTCAGGTGATAGTGTGGTTTTAAATGTAGTTTCAGACCCAATAGAGGATCTTTCAGTTGGCCAAACCCTCAGGTTCCTTTCATTTACAGAGCGCTTAGCTGAAGAGCAAAAGCATGTTAGACAGGAAGATCAGAATCCTAACTTGAAATCTGGTTTGGAAAATGATTTACTTCAAGAGTTTGTGCCTAAGGTCATCACTGATCAAAGTAATTTTTGCCTCTCACTTATGGGAAAGAGGGCACTTCTCAGTATGTTCCTTCATTTATCCAATTGTGAAAAAACTTGTTATCATATTTTTATGTTAGAAGTGCAGGAAGTTGTCTCTCTCTGGAAGTCATCTCTGGTCCTTCTCGTGGACTCTGTTGCTCTGTACAGTCAATAAATGCTTCAAGGCTTCCACTGACCCTAGGAAGGGTTTCCAGTGACTTGTTATTGAAGGATTCAGAGGTGTCAGGGAAGCACGCGATGATCAGCTGGAACGCAGATGTAACTTCTTGACAACTATTCCACTTGATTTCAGTTTGGGATATGTTCTGTGCATGTGGCACACTGCTTATCACGGACTTCTTTTTGGGTTTCAGAAAATTAAATGGGAGTTGGTAGACATGGGTAGCCTCAATGGAACCTTTTTGAATTCTCAGCCAATTAGCCATCCTGATTCTGGAAGTAGACATTGGGGTGACCCTGTTGAGCTTTCAAGTGGAGATATAATAACGCTTGGAACAACCTCA
Organism: Salix arbutifolia; assembly: GCA_025169955.1. NCBI lineage: Eukaryota > Viridiplantae > Streptophyta > Magnoliopsida > Malpighiales > Salicaceae > Salix > Salix arbutifolia. The sequence goes on from CM045909.1 coordinate 8,995,240, forward strand.
AATGTTCATGTAAGCCAAGCTACCTGTTTAATCAAGTTGTTTTTTTAGCACTTAAGCATCCGTGATACAGTGAAGATTGGCTTGTTAAATTTAATTGTCCATGGATAGCTGACTTGTATTCTACAATCATGAATTCATTTCATTTATGTCCCTTGTGATTTCTCCAGACACCATAACTTTGCCGCAGTTGATAGGATTTAAAAATCTTGCTATAGAAATTCTGAAGCTTTTATGAGTAAGAAAAAAATGAAATTCCAAATTTTACATACTCTTCCATACCCCCTCCTACAATCCAATCATAAGATTATGCTACCACTCAACTATCATGGAGTTTCCAAAACAAAGCTTCCATGAAGCCACATGGTAACTTCAACAATCTGTTTGCACAGTCCCCACTGCTTTGTTGCTACATAGATGGTAGTGGCTGCTTCATTTATGTTTTTCATGATTTTGTTGTTGGTGATGGATTTGATTTGGACCTAAAAGCTTAAGGAACCACGAGATATGTAGCCTTTTTTTGTGTTTTCAAAATACAATTCTCGCTGTATATACTTTTTTAAACCATAAAGATATTTTCTCTCAGGTCCATGTGACATCTAAATCTGTCAGCCAGACACCCTTTGGTATGGGCATGGCATCAGATCCCATGGCCTTTCGCCGAGGAGGAAAGAAGCTTGCCATGGAAGATGTGTGCTTTTATCAGTGGCCCCTTCATGGCATTCCCCAGGTGTTTTTTTTTTATCTATTGACAGTTTTCTTTTGTCTCTTTTTAAGAAGGGATGTAAATTTATTTGTCAGAAAAGCTAAGCAATCTAAATTCCTACCCTGCAGTTTGGAGTCTTTGGTATTTGTGATGGACATGGTGGAGTAGCTGCTGCAAAATCTGCTAGCAAGTTAGTATTCTCATTTCAGTATTGATGTGTTGCCTTGATGCAGATGAAACCAAGATTGTTTTTCTATTACCACCTTTAACAGCTATAGGAAACTACCTTGCACACTTTATTTGTTGTTCTTGTCCAAGAAGTTGGCTGGTTGAGATTGCCATTTGATATTGACTAGTTTAAGGATTATGCTTTGTAAGGATCCACTTTTCTATTGTGTCTAATATCTTGTGACTTCCTTTCTCTTTGCTCTCCCTTATTATTTTGTGATTTTCTTTCTCTTTGCTCTCCCTTATTAATGGCTCTCGGTACTGATTTTTGTTATCATTGTCTATTTTATCCTCTGCTTCTACGTTCATGTGATGAATTGGCTGCTTACCATGCCTTTTTGGTAATTTAGTAATTGCCTTCTTTTTTTCCCCTCCAGAATGCTTCCTGAGAAGGTTGCCAGTATTCTGTCAGATTCTCTTATAAGGGAGAAGGTCTTATCGCAATGTGATGCCTCAGATGTTCTTAGAGTTGCATTTTCTCAAACTGAAGCTAATATGAATAACTATTACGAGGTTTTTTCCCCTTGCTTTTACTTGTTTTGTTTGTTCCTAATGATTGTCTGTGATTTCCTTGAGTCTTAAATGAAAAGCTCTCCTTGTTTGCACTGCCCAAATTTTTTTGAGATGGTTGAGGAAGGCGGAACAATTTTTCTCACGCTGTAAATTTACCCCATTAGTGACTGAGTTATACCATGCTGCCTTCATGATACAGGCTGGCTGGTTTCTGGATTCTCATACAGCCACCTTAGTTGTTCGTCAATGACCAAGTCTGATTTGTCGCTTTGGATTGTTTCTTGAATTGCCACTACTTCTATATAGGTGTCCATGCATAGTAAGAAGTAGCTAAATGAAGTAAGACTAATCTTAGGCTAGTGTATGACAAATTGGTTAGCAATGTGTTACAATTACCATTTTATATTGAGTCTTCATGATTTTTATGGAAATTTTGGGAGCTTGTGGACTAGCAGTATAGTATCTCTAGATATTAACCATTGTTCCTCTTGTTGCACGTTGGTTTATTAGCTGTTGCAAGAGAGCAGTTGTAGAACTCAACTGCAACTTCTAACACATTCATAGTTGCTTAAATATGCAACCGTAACTGGTTTTCTATTGTCATATACCTGTGTTGTGGAATGTCATATATTGGTAATATATGCTGTTTTAGCTCTTAAATGAGCAAGCTACTAGCTAGAACATGGGTGATTTTGTTGATTGTTGAGAAGTCATTACTAGGATAGTTTTTTCAAGATAGCTTGAATCTATGAAGCACCCCAGGTCCTTTGGTGTTAATTCTCTAGCACACATTTTCTAATAGAAACAAAAGGGAGATAGAACAGATTGTGTGAGTAATTTATATAAGAAGGCATCGTCTGCTCTTTATTCTTGTATTTGAAAAGCATGGCTGATTGAATTCATAGCACTGAAGTGGATCCAACTCTGATTAGCCTGTTGATTTTCTAGTGTTCACTATATTGTCACTTAATTCAAGTTAACAAAGAGTGGCTATATTGTAGATCATCGTTTACCATCACCTCTGTGAAAATGATTATATTACCTACTTTTGAACCATTTTTATGATCTCAAGATTATCATTTTGCATATTACAATGATCAATTTCCTGCAGGGTTGTACTGCGACAGTGCTTTTGGTTTGGGCCGACAGCAATGAAAATTTATTTGCACAGTGTGCAAATGTAGGAGACTCAGCTTGCTTTTTGAAGTATGTTTTAAATTTCTCATTTTGTAATGACTGCTGACAAATCAAACACCCAAAAATCTGTGGAATGCTTCTATTATATCATAAATATGTACAATAATGGATTGTTTTGACTCGCAATTCTCGGTAGATAAGTTATCAAATACTGATCCTTGTTTAAAACAGTTATCATAATCTTTAGCTACAATGCTTTTTAGCAGTATCATTAAAAGCTTGAACTTTGACACCGAGTACTCACCCTTTGAAAGGGACTGCCCTTATAACATATTAGCAGCTGTTAACATGAGGCTACATGGATCATATTTAGAACATACTAAAAGTTGTGGATTTTCATTTATAAGATGAAAATTTTGACCTTTTGCTCTCATTACTGTATTTTTAATACCATATTTTCATAGGCTACATGGATCATATTTAGAACATACTAAAAGTTGTGGATTTTTAGTTATAAGATGAAATTTTTTTGACCTTTTGCTCACGTTACTGTATTTTTAATACCATATTTTCAGTGTTGATGGGAAGCAGATTAAGATGACAGAAGATCACAGAATAAGTAGTTACTCTGAAAGACTTCGATTAAATAAAATGGGAGTGCCATTGAGAGATGGGGAAACAAGGCTTTATGGCAAGTTAACAGTGACATTTTATGACATGTTTCATATTATCGTGCAGATAATAACTCTCCCTTGCTTTTCCTATTCAGGCTTGAACCTTGCTCGGATGCTCGGTGACAAATTTCTCAAACAGCAGGAACACCGCTTTAGTTCAGAGCCTTATATAAGTGAAGCCATACATATCAAGCAAGCAAGTGGTGCTTTTGCACTATTGGCAAGGTGATTTTAGAAATAAATGACATTGTTCTTGTCTATTCTAGCTTGTGATTTTATTTAACCAATATTCCTGATACTATTTGGATATTTCAAGATATTGAAAATCATCACACTTGGAGGTTGTTTGAGATTACAATTCAAAAATGTTCTTGAAAAAAATATATATTATTTTTTGCTTTAAATTAGTTTTTATTTTGTGTTTCATATCGTTTTGATATTCTAATATCAAAAATAATTATTTTGATATGTTCACGAACAAAAAACATTTTGAAAAACATCCACTACACTCCTAAAACAGGCCCTTGAATGCAACCCTCGGAACATTGCCTCCTTTTCTTGGGCAAGTCTTGATTCTTATTTGGAAATATGGGAACTTGAAAATTTCGTTGTCTATATAATTTTTTTTTTCTTTAGATAAATTTATTGAAAGTGTGAATCTGGATTCTTTAAAAACTTGCAGTGATGGCTTTTGGGATGTCATCAGTCTTAAGAAGGCCGCCCAGCTTGTCACGCAGGTTAGCCTTCCTCCTTCCATCCTATCATTCGAACGCAATCCACATTTCTTTTGGGTTTGTGGAAAATTTTCTTTCCAAGCTATTCTGGTGACATTTTGCATTTTTATCGATGCAGGCAAAAGAAAGCTATTTGGCAGGAGAGAATATTTCGGAGAAGGTGGCAAGTTTTCTGCTGAGCGAGGCCAAAACATTGCGAACAAAGGACAACACCTCTATAATTTTCTTGGACTTTGACAGAAAATTTAGAATATCTTGTAAAGTTGATTCTTAATATAAATCACAAATTTTAGTGTACATTTAGTGATTTTCTTTTGAGCTGTAGTCTCCATCCAAAGATAAAATGTTTAGTAAGATAGTTGATTCTCCGCTTGAAGTTGGTGCACAACAGGCTAGTTCATGACCTCCCGGGAATAAATCAACAGTAACAAAGTCTCAACCCGAACTAGCTCGGGTAAGCTACATGGATCCGATCCACTGTGGCGTAATGACCAATGCTGTGAATTTAGATTTGTACGATTTAAATTTCATGGTTTTCTTTGTATTTTTGCGCTCAATATTTTAATTTGTGTCGTCCACAAGTTTGTTCAAGAATCGGTGAGGTATCTAATGATGAACTTTGTAATTATAGAGAAGTGATTATATTCAAACTCAAGTAATTATATCCATTTTTCATCTTTGTTATCTTCATTTAATTCTTGTAGAAATAGTGATGGTGATGCACTCTATTTTTTACAAAGAAGATTTATTATATTCAAACTAATTTAATTTATTAATTATAATTTTCTCAGAATTATTAAAAAAAACCATTAATTGAGAATTTTAAAACCTTAAAGTAAAAATCAATTAAAATATTTTTAAATTAAGAATTATTTATTTGCTTATGATTTAAAAGGCGAAAAAATTATTTTCTAAATTGGTGGTAAAATTAAGAATAGTATTTTTGAAGCTTATGATTTAAAAGGCGAAAAGTTTGAGCCATCTCGTGCGGAGTTCGCAATTGCCACCCTATTCCCCGAACACGCTATTGTTAAAACTAGCTTACAACAAACTAGTAAACCACAAAGAAAGTAAAAGGTACCCCCCACCCTCCCAGTAAACCCTTGTCAAACGCGCGTCTCTATAAACCCCAACGAAACTAAAATGGGGAAGAAGCAGACGAAAGCGGAAGCTGAAACGGACGCAGAGAGAGTTGAAAACGACAAAGCAGAAAATGAGCTCGAGCTCGATAATGGCGATTCTCACAAAAAGAAGAGGAGGAAGAAAAATAAAGAAAGAAATGAGATTGATAGAGAAGTGATCGAAGCAAAGGAAATACCTACAGTCAGCGTAGCCATTTCTGGTTCCATCATCAATAACGCTCAATCTCTCGAACTCGCCACTCGAGTACTCCTCCCACTCTATTTAGTATTTCTATTTTTTAAAAGAAATTACAGTAGAGTAATCAGTTATTCAATTGTTTTTTTTATTATGTTATCTTTAATATTCTTGTTTTCTTCGTCGCCGTCTTTGATTTTCTGCTTACATTTTTCAGTTGGCCGGTCAAATTGCTCGTGCCGCGACTATTTTTCGAATTGATGAGGTTTCTATCTTTATTTTCACTATTGATACGTATAATAAAGTTTAATATTTGAGAAATAATGCTAACGCTACAGATATGCTTAATCATTATCGGTTCTATGTTGGGAAAATCAAGTGATGGTTATTGTATAAACAGTTGGTGGTGTTTGATAACAAGAGTAGTTACGAGAAAGAGGATCGTTCTTTAACGACAGGCAATAATTCGGATGAGAATGAGAGTGGTGCGGCTTTCTTCGTAAGGATCTTGCGGTATTTAGAGACCCCACAGTATTTAAGAAAAGCTCTTTTTCCGAAGCACTGTAGCCTGAGATTTGTGGTGAGTGAGAGACCAATTTATCAATGAATTCTGTTTGTTTCATGCGTCTATTGTTTTTCTTTTGTTGGTTGCTCAACTAATGTTGTCTGCACTACTGCTCATCTGTTTTCAAAGGGAATGTTGCCCCCGCTTGATGCTCCACACCATCTGCGCAAACATGAGTGGGCTCCATTTCGGGAAGGTAAGTTTTCCCCATTTTCCTCCAATTATCTGCAAGGATTTCGATTTGATACTTATTTTTGTATTCAAATTGTCTCTGATCTCCTCTTATTATTATTTTAAAAAATAATGAGTACTAACTTAATCTCTGCGCTTTTATCACAATCTCTGTTTAGAAACAGCTTTTGACACATGTTGCAATAACGCTGTAGGTGTCACCCTAAATGAAAAGGTTCCAAATTCTGGGGAAACACTTGTTGACGTGGGCTTAAGTAAGGTAATGTTCCATTGAAGTTTAGTGCTGCAGGCTAATCTGTGCCTTTCACTGCCTTTTCATCTTTTGGAATGAACAAATTTTTTGTCAAGGACCAACAACTAATGCATTCTATTGATTGTCTATCGTTCACGTTGTCAGAGTTGTATAGTTTCTTGGTAACAATCTTCTTTTTATTATAATCATGTAATTGGATCTTGATAAGAAAGTTTGAGACCAACTTCTGGATGATTAAGCACTTCTTAACACTCTTGCTTTGTTTTAATTTGAAAATGGAACACAATTTCCTTCAAAGAGGATGTAATTGCTTCAAAGTTGATCGTTCATCACTTTTCATCTTGACTGCAGTTTCTAAGGACTAATCAGCAACGAGGTCTACATTATGAATCCCCTCTGGCTATTTAATTTTATGTCATCTTGCAGTACCTAATTTTACCTTCTTTCGCTAAATGTGTGTGTGTTACCTTATGTTTCTGTGTGTGAAGTTTCCATTTTCTTCATTTCGATTTTATTTTCAGTCTGTTTTATGTTGTGCCATGACAAAGCACAAATTTACCTGAAAGAATGGTTCCTTTTCTTTCTTTCTTTCCATGCCTTGCTCAATTCTTTCTGGTTTCTATGGTTAATTCATTAATCTATTTTCACACACATTTTAATGCTTTCCCTTTGAGGTCTAGATAGGCAAGCAGTGCATGGTAAGTTTTATATCTTATAGATTTGAGCCAAAATCATGCAGAATGTTGCTGTTAATCAAGTGCTTGAACCTGGAATAAGAGTAACCGTGGCTATGGGAACCAACCGCAATTTGGATGCCGGTAAATGAATTTATGTCTCCTTTTTCCTTTGGTATAAAGTTATGAACCTTGGCTGAGTTATTTTCCCATCACTGTCTAGTGATCTTTGTGAAGAAAATAGTAGAGAAATTATTTATGATTTTTAATTTATTCAACTGATGTTTTGAGCATCAAAGATAAAATTAATTGCAGTAGATACAATGTCCTTTTTTATTTCTATAATTAAGCCCCTTTCATTAAGAATCCAATCTTCGCTCTTTCTCTTGGTTTTTGGTTCTTATAATGATTCCATGAATTGTCATTTACCCATTTTAAGTATAAGTTTTCTGTTAACATTAACTTTGTTACAGTTTTCACTTTTTTATTGCATTTATCTAGATCCACCACGCCAGGTTGTCTCATTATTGAAGCCGATGGAGGAAGCGGGAATGTATTGGGGGTATAGAGTGCGATATGCTTCTAATATCAGCTCAGTGTTCAAGGATTGTCCATACAAGGTAGTGATACTTTAAAAAATATATATTTTCTTAATTTTCTTTTGTGCTCCTTTGATATAACCACACAATATTTTTTTTCACCATTAATTGAAGGCTTTTATCAACTTCTATAATGTCAATCTCAGGGTGGCTATGATCATTTGATTGGTACCTCAGAGCATGGTCTTGTTATTAACTCATCAGAGCTTTCTTTACCAGCATTCAGGTATGCTCTTGTTCTACATTAGATCATTTGGGTAACTTTATCTGTTGATTGCTTCTTAGTGACAAGAGGAGATCTCTGTTCTATGTGCTGTTTGTTTAGCTTGTTGCTTTTGGAGAGCCTTTTCCTTTCTCTTTATAATATGATGATAAAAATGCCCCCAATATAAATTAGAAATGGTAACACGATACCGTTGCTGCCTAATGGATTTACTGTTTTCAGACAGGGTAAGCTGAATAGTAGAGAATAAGAGATGCGATTCTCAAAATAACTATTTGTCTTGTGGAATGACTGGACTGTTTTGCTGCTATGGATTGACATGTTTAATGGCCAACACTCAGAATTGTATGATGGCATTTGGTTTGTGATTTCTGTAATAGGCAGCAGCTTTGAAAGATTTTCAGATAACTCGGAATGCCCTTGGAGGCAATCATTAAGTACTGACAAGCACGTGTCCTATTCAGAAGATTTTTGAGGTCAATTAACCTGTGTTTCCCCTTTTTTGGAGAAATATATATACAATAAGAAAAATATGAAATGGCACAGTCTATACAGGTGCATATTGAGGGTTGCATAAATATAATGTGACTGCCTCTTTGGTTCCAAGAAGTTCTTGGAATTCTCCCATTTAATTGTTTTCAGAGCAACCTCTTCATTTATGTTGTAATGTGGGATTTTGACTGAAGTATACCTCTATCTTGACCATAAGGCAATTAACTTTTTAATAAAATGATAGAATGTGAATTCACTTTGAGAGGCTTTTAGTTTTGCAAGTGAAAGCATGCAGTGCCTTTGGAGGATTGTAATCTTTAGGCATATTCTTTTTAGTTCTGCCATATGTTGGCATCAAGTAGTAACACCTATGCATTTTATTTAATTGTGATCCATAGATAATGTTATTGTATGCTCAATTTGTTAGGCATCTCTTGATTGCTTTTGGCGGGCTTGCTGGATTAGAAGAGAGTATTGAAGAAGACAGTAACTTAAAGGTATTGCTCAGTTGGAACATCCATTGCCATTGTTGAAAAAGCTGTCATTTTGCTCTCTTTTTTTTTCTTTTTTTTCTTCTGGAGTGTCTGGAGAGACAACACTACTCATATATTTATGCTGCTTATACTTGTTTCGAATCTGTCTGATGGCACATGCTCGAGCTTTTAGTTGCTAACCCGCTGTTGATTCAACTTATTTTTGTTTGAGAATTACGTATTGAATACTGGTTTTGGCATTTCTTCTTCTATAAGGGTAAAAATGTCCGTGAGGTATTTGATTCGTACCTGAACACATGCCCCCATCAAGGAAGTCGGACTATTCGAACTGAGGTGTTACTCTTTGATTGGCTTCTCGTCTATCAAGATAGCTATCTGTCAACTGAAACTCGTGATCTGATTAAAATATGTATCTTTTCAACAGGAAGCAATTTTCATTTCACTACAGTATTTTCAAGATCCAATTAACCGAGCACTGCACGGAGTTCAACATTGAAGTTACTAGCAGTCTGTCAGGCGGTCATTCTGCTCTTGATCCGTAGTCTCCTAAAAGCACTTTTTTTTTTGTAGATTCTGGAATTGGTTGCCTGCAATTTGGAAGATTAAAGGATCTTCGTGTTCTTTATTTAGTCTAGTTTAAGCTGCACGGTTGCAATATTTGTATTTTCTTTCTGCTATATTTTCTGAAAATATTTGGTGATGGATTGGTCAATCCATTGATCCCAGTTTTTTGTAATTTCTACCAGCAACATTAATTACAACCATGCAGGACTGGCCGGTCGTCTCCCCGGGCTCCTCCCGTTTCCCTACAAAGGGAAGGGAGATGTCGCTACAGCCACTAATTACAACTAGCATTTCTATTAACCTGAATTATCAAAAATAAAATATAATCTTCTATATTACTTTGATGATGGAGTCCCGTGTGGGAAACAAAAATCGAGTTGGTAAATAAATTTGAAAATATCTTATTATAATATAAAAATGACCCGTTTGAAGGGGGGGAAATCTGCCTTTAAAGGGAGAGCAAAATAAAATTGTTAAACTATCTAGTAGGTGTTCAGTGTTAAGAACTTAACTTAGGGCTAGAAGGTTTGATTTCCTTGTATATGAAACGTGGAGGAAAAAGACATGACAATGCTTATGACGATATGAAGTAATGATAGGTTTGACCATCAAAAAACATTGCATGCATCGCCGGAAAATGGTTTGAACTTTGTTTTTTCAGGTTGCATTAAAAATCTAGCTAGCCTGCGATGACCTGAATCCCTTACTGACCCGCAACATTCCTACGATGAGTATGCCACAGCCACAGCACTGTTTTGATTTGATGTGGCTGGCAGCAGCGCAAGGTATGATAATGCTAGCAGGAAGTCAGATCTTTTTATATTTATTATATAAAAATTTAAAAATAATTAATTGGATTTTAGGTATATAAAAAATAAAAATAATTAATAGCAAATATTATTTATATATGAGTGTTTTAAATTGATATTAACGTGTGTGTCTGTATCACATTATATTAGAAAAATCTAAATATTATATACATATGTTTATATAATATGAATATATTCTCAGATTGGATTGAGTTTTAAATTAAAATTTATAATATTTATATTTTATTTATGCAAGTCAGAGATGACATTCATCAAATTAATATTAAATTGCCATACATGAGCATTGCAGCCAAAAAACCACAGCAGGTTCTTTCGTTTGTTTATACGGTACACTTCGCGTTTTACTTAAATAAAAAAAGTAATAAAAATAATGTTTCAATTTTTAACTGCAATTTAAAACACGGTCTTTACTCTTTACACGTAAACAAGCTGGTATGAAGGCATATTTAGCAATATAACTAAGTTAACAAGGGCATTTTTGTAATGTCACAAAAATATAGAGGCGTGTTTGGTCAGAAAAATATAAAATAAGGGAAATAGTACCACTAGCAGTAAACCCCAAGCGTGCTCGGCCCTCCTACTCTCTCCCAAAAAGAAAGGAGCGAGAGAAAACTCTGAAGACAGAAAAGAGGGTGGTCTTTGCCAAATTAGTGAGTGAGTGAGTGAAGCGTGTGCCCATCTTAAACACAAAACACAGGCACAGCTGCGATAATTCAAAAACAAAAACCGTTAAAAAATAAAAACCAAAGGACCGTTAAAATCGTTCCCGCCAATCGCCATGGTACCTCAGCTCGAACACGAGCTTCAACAAGACTCTCCAGCCGTCACCTCCTCCTCCTCGCTAGAAGACCACGTTCGAAAGACAAAGTCTTTGATCTCTGCCCTCAATTTTGTCTCTCGCGATCTCCCTCTCCCGCCTGATCTCCTCGACACGGTCTCTTCAATCTATTCAGATGAAATCGACGCTGATTTTGACCGTGGGACCCAAATGAAAAGTCGACCGGTACGTGTTCTTGAGTTGCCCTTTTGATTTTCTGGGGTCTTGGATCATGGGGTTTGTTTAATTTTGTGGATTTGGGTGCTTCTTTGGGGCAATTGGGACACTCTTATGGCAATTTCTTAAAAAAATTGGAAATTTGGGGTTTCTGAAGGGGGATTTTAGAGTCTGTTTTTAGGGTACCTTGTTTAAGATGAGAACTTCGAGGTTAGGGTTGGTTAGGGATTGCAGGCTCCTGTAAATTTGGTGTTCTCTTCTCTGCGCGTGTGAAGTTGTTTCTTATTATCTTTGTTTTGCGTGGCGCACGTGTGAAAAATTTATAGATTTTTGAATTAGTATTGTACTCCTCTTCAACCACAAGATCGTGATAGTTTCAATTAAGTTATGTAGTGAAGAGGATTGTCAGGCTAGGTTTCTTCGTGGTTAATGGCCATTTTTTCATTGTTAATCTTTGGACTAGATATGTATGTTTACTGTCTTGTAATTGACTATCTGAACTGACAGTATATGTTAAAGCATATACACATCCATTGTCGGAGAGTTCTTTGGCTTCTCTTTTCACTTTATAATGGTCTCATTGTTGTGTTACCTTGTTTAAAGAATGACATGCGGAGTTTTGGTTTACATTGATAAATTCTCTCTGTTTTTTCCTTGTGTTTTACTTTTTTTCCTTTCCTAGAAGACAGGTCAAATTGAATAATGATTGTTTCCGCATCTTATTTGCCGATGGTTTTTGTATTGTAGACTTTACACCAAGCTCTTACATTGAGAAACAAGACATCAATTTCTTTGCAATGGAGATTTTCCTGTTTATTTCTCTAGCTTTTTCAAGTTGATATTGCAATTGAAGCCTGCAGTTTATGTGTTAAGTTGTTAATTCTGATATAGCTTCTGGAATGTGGATTTAACTTAACACAGCAGGGTAATCCTGGAATTTCCATCAGAAGTGATTTGATGACTGAATTCGAGGATGCACTATCAAATCAAAGGTCAAATTGCATGTCGGGTTTTGCTCTTGCAGAATTGAGGGAAAATCGATATCAAAGCCATATTCTGCATCGCTTAAATGAACTTGAAGGTTGCTATCTCTTTTACATAATCTTTACCTATCAGGACATCACATTATACTGTCTCACTCATGAAATGCTTCATGCGGGAATTTTAATTTAGTTCGCTTGTTTGTTCCAGTTATTTGGCATGTTGTCGGTACTTGTTTAGGATACTTCATTCACAGAACTTGGTTGCTATGCCTACTGATATCTGGGCCTAATGTCTTTTGCCGTTGGTAATTTGTTAATCATAGTGACAGTGTACCTACCCTATTTGCTGATTGGGTCCTTATAGATTAATCCCTGGAAAGGATGTATTGATGCATTTTTATGTTCTGGATCAGAACTTTCTTCAACCAGAGGTGAAGACCTGCAGATGAAGTGCTTACTTGAACTTCATGGACTGAAGGTAAGTTTGATTTGTTAAAATTTGTTATGAAAAGTTTTATGAAGTTTGTGCATGCTTTTGTATTTGTACTTGATAGAGTAAAAGCTGCAATCTAAATTGAAGGTAAGACAAACTTTGGTTGTTCATGTGTGGGTGGTGAAACCACTGAATATCCAGAAATAGAATAAATCTGCTTCCCCCATTAGATATAGGAAAAGCTTCATTGCTGATCTTTTGGTTTTGATTTACTTAAGGTTCTGGAATCCAGTGAAGGAATGCTAAATTTAGCCAAACTAGATTTATGCTGGCTGACTGGTTTAATTGTAGAATCTTATAACTTTCCTTTTTATAGATATGTTGATAAAGGGGCTTTTGGATTCATGGTGATAGATGGGTTGTGCTCATTGTTTTATTTGGAAATTGAGGGATGACACTTGTTTTGTCCTTGTGGGCAAGGACTTTTTTTCTGGCAGCTAGCAGAGTTGCAGAGCAAAGTTCGATCTGAAGTTAGTTCAGAGTACTGGCTTCGTTTGAATTGTGTGTTTCCTGACAAGCAACTCTTTGACTGGGGTATTATGAGACTGCCTCGTCCTTTATACGGTATAGGAGATGTTTTTGCCACGGAAGCTGATGATCAATTCCGGAAGAAACGAGATACTGAGGTTATTTCTTCTAATGTTCATATTCGTTTTTTTTTAATAACTTTTCTCATATTCAAACAGGGGGATTTTGGAATCTGGGCATTCTAGATTGCATATAACTTTCTGCTCCCCACCTCTCTCTCATTAACCAAGTTGAAATCTACAACTTGATGGTGTTGACCTAGGTTCTGACCCTGCTATACTGGTACTATATACAATATTAGCTGTCGATTGTTGAAATATGCTGTCAATTGTCAATTAAAGTATCTTTTATCTCTCTCCAAATATATTTTTTTTTTCCAGAAGATAGTAAGTTGAAAAGAGATATATAAGCTTTGGATAAAAAGATTAACAATTCAATTGGTTAACTAGGAAAACAAAATTTGTTTGCTGTCAAATATATTTATTGTTGCATGCTCTGATGATTTGTGAAAATCTTTATTGCAGAGACTGTCAAGGTTGGAAGAGGAAGAAAGGAACCTTGTGGAGACTAGAAAAAGAAAATTCTTTGCAGAAATACTCAATGCAGTCCGAGAGTTCCAATTGCAAGTTCAGGCTACTCTTAAAAGGAGGAAGCAAAGGAATGACGGGGTTCAGGTTTTCCACTGTCTGTCAATCTTGCTACTTCGTAAAGTCTGCTAATATGAATCTGAGTAGCTTAGACATTTGCGTGGATGAGGGATTTCTAAACCTTTTTTTATATGGAATCTGTATGGTTAACATAAGTGATAGCCATGGAGTTTAATCAGAAGCACATATAGTTAGAGAGAGAGAGAGGGGATGGAATGTCATTTCCATAGGAAAAGAAAAGAGGAAAATAAAAGTTTATATGGCAAGCTTCAAAGCATTATTTGGTGATATTGATATAAAATTAAGTCTTGTTTGCCATTGAAATGTTTCTGTACAGCTTAATTGAGTTCAGTGATGAATCTGTGTCTTGTGGCTAGTTACAGAATGTTAGAAAGAAACTAGTCCATGAAACTCTTTAGCCTATGAAACCTTTACAATCTTTATCTTCTGTAATCCAGAAGATGAGATCTGTTGGTTATTTATCAGTTTGACTGATTCCTACTTTCTTAGTATAGCATATGGTTAGTGAATACACTTAATGTTGTTGTATTTTGATAGGCATGGCATGGAAGGCAAAGGCAGCGGGCTACTCGGGCAGAGAAACTGAGGCTCCAAGCCCTGAAGGCTGATGATCAAGAAGCTTATATGAGATTGGTAAAGGAGAGCAAGAATGAACGACTTACAATGCTTCTTGAAGAAACAAATAAACTACTTGTTAACTTGGGAGCTGCAGTCCAACGCCAAAAAGATGCAAAACATTCCGATGGTATTGAACCTTTAAAAGACTTGGATGCTGATTCACCTGAGTTGGATGCTTCAAGGAATGAAAGTCCACTTGATGCATGTCCCGAGGAAGATGAAATTATTGATTCTGATATTAATGATGATAGTGGTGATTTGCTTGAAGGCCAGCGACAGTATAACTCAGCCATTCATTCAATTCAGGAGAAGGTAAATAGTAAATATTTGTTCTGTCATTCTATCTCCAGGTTTTACTATGCAGATCTTGTATTTGATTACATGGCTTAAATTTCAATCATTTTATGTTTCTCTGCAATGTGTAAGCTAGTCAGCATGGTGTTTAGATTTCCATACACCTGTGGGAATGACTAGATTAGAGTTAATCAGTGCTAGCAAGTGAAAGCTCTCAAACTGTTTATATACCAGTTCCTTCTAGCAATTACCCTAACCTTGAGTGTTTGGCCCCCAGTCTTGGCTTTTGAGTCCAAGTTGGGATTGGGGGCTGTCTTATGCAAAATATTGTGTTCATCTTGCTTGAGTGAGTATGGTCTTCAGTATTGCTCTTCCCCCATTTATTTGAGATGGATAGATAGTTGAGTTTTGTTGCATGGATTGCTTCAGCTTGTTATTTCTTTTGGTACATAGAGTAATATGGTTGATTGATGAAAGCACAGTTAATTGGCTGATTTCAGCATCAAAAGCTAACTGTCTCCTTGTTTGAGGGCGTAAAGATAGTGTGGGTCCTACGCTGCAGATGTTGGGCAGGTTAGGGGAATTTGTCCCGCTTCATTTTGTAATGGGTTGTGGTTTGCACTGAGAATTTAGGAGCTATCATTTGATGTGTTACATGGAAATTGTTTTGTCAGGTTTTGAAATTATGTCTGGTGTCTAAAGGTTGATTGGAAGAGATTAATGAAGGCTTTCTTTTGACAGCAGTTAAATAGTGAGTTTTGGGGTTTCATTTAAGAGGTTAATTAATGTACAAAGAGACGGAATAATATGGCTTTCATGTTGGAGTAATGATGGGATGAGTTTGGAGGTGATTAGAGCAGTAAAGGAGGAATTTGGAGGTTACTTGTCTGCCATGAAAAATAGTTCGTAAATTTAGCATCGGAATTGAGAGAGAGAGAGGACAAACCATAGAAAACAAGAGAAGTTAGAGGAATGATATCACAGTAGTCAAGTTTGCATCTATTTGCTAGCCATAACACTTGGTTGTATTTACCTGTGGAAAGTTATTCAATTTTCCAAACAATGATAAAAACTGCTACAAAATGTGCTTATTGACTAGAGGTGAACCTTTATGTTTGAAATTGGATGTGATAGTTCTCCAATTTTCTGGAAAGCAAAAAATGCCTGCTCAAGTGAAACTTGTGTTATTAAACAGTTTTTTTTTTTGTTCTTTAAGAGAACCATCATGCCTTGGACTATACAAAGGGAGTTAACCCTCTGACCTCCAATAATCAGTCCTGTCTTGTCCCTGCCCTCGAACAGATTTTGACCAAGTTATCAGTGTCATTCCCACCTGCTAGCTACACACCTACTGGCTCTTTTAGTATAGACATTCCTGCATTTTTCTAGTTTTCACAGATTAGCATGGATATTTATTTTATTTTTTTCTCTTATTTTTTTGGAGATCATAGGAGATGAACCCCCCCCCCACCCCTCCTTTTCTCTTATTTTTCATGGAGATTAGAGGAGATGAAGATAAAAAAATGTAATTTTATTTCTCCCAATAAACTTAGTGTAGGATTCCACTATTGTTGGCATTTATATCCCTAGCCTGTCTTTCTAGAATTCGGAGTCCTGAATTAGAAAGTTCTAATGAAGCTGCTGATCAACTTAGAGTCAAAGAAAAGAAGGCGTAACACTCAAAGTTCCTATTAGATTGTAATCTTAACTAAACTGCCAGTTACACCTGTTTTTCTTTGAAACTGCAAAAAGAAAATGTATCTGCTCACCCATCACTCATCATCCATAGAATAAGACTCTAAATTACAAAATAATTTAACCAAAGGATTCAGCATATTAGACCATGTGAAGTGCCACTCTTGCTGAACTCTTTTTGGGATTTATAGAAAGAAAAATTTTAATAGAATGCGAGTCCAAAATAGACAGTATATTTTCCCATTGCCTTCTGATCTACAATGTGGCTTATATTGAGCAGTGATTCTTGGTGCTGTTTATCTTATGTAAATCTTTCTGGTTGCAAAATGGTGATTGCGATTCCATGCAACTTTTTCTGTTCATACTAGAGAAGCTAACTAATTGTACATTGTAATGCAGGTAACCGGGCAGCCATCCATACTTAAAGGTGGACGATTAAGACCATACCAGTTAGAAGGGCTTCAATGGATGCTGTCTTTGTTCAACAACAATTTAAATGGAATTTTAGCTGATGAGATGGGGTTGGGGAAAACAATACAAACAATATCATTAATAGCATATCTTAAGGAGACAAAGGGTGTCTGCGGGCCACACTTGATAGTTGCTCCAAAGGCTGTGCTACCAAATTGGATCAATGAATTCTCGACATGGATTGAGGAGAATGAGTATGCAAAAACATTTAATTTCAGAGTTTCTTTCTCAGGGTGATTGTGTATGCGAGTATGCATGCCAAGTAGCATTTGATTTGAAATTGCTCATGTATTTGCTTCTTCATCCAGGATTAAAGCTTTTCTTTATGATGGGCGTCTCGAAGAGAGAAAGGCCATAAGGGAACAGTTATCAAGAGAGGGGGACTTTCAGGTGTTGATCACACATTATGATCTAATCATGAGAGATAAAGCTTTTTTGAAAAAAATTCACTGGCAATACATGATTGTTGATGAAGGGCATCGATTAAAGAATCACGAGTGTGCTCTGGCGAAGACTATTGCAGGGTATGGTGCTACATGTGTACTTGCCTGTCTCATTTTTTCTCTCCATGAACTCTATTGTTGGTCTTTTAATTGCTTGGCTGAATCTCTTTTTATGTTCATTTCTTTCTACATGCATCCATTGTTTGAATGTTTGCATGGCATTTGTTCATGTCAGCTGTAAAATCTTAGCAGCATGATGCTTGGCTAGGCTTTTGGACCTTAATTGTATTTGGATGGCAAGTTGTTTCTGTGTTCAAATTTTTATTTTCTAGAGAAAATGTGGGAGGTATTCAATTAACTTTTGGCCTGCTGACTGCATGGGTATTCCACTGAAGTTTAGATCAGCAGGCAACATTAGGATACTTATTTGGATTGTTCTTTTTCTCTTGCTACACTGAAGTTCTTTTTCATGAAAGCAAATGAACACTACTTTGTTTATCATCCTTTTCACCTGATAAGATCAAAACATGATTATCCAGCACTATCATAATACTTATCAATTTGTACTGAGGTGGTTGCTATCTACTGTTGAAAAGTTGTAAAGATACGTTATGTCCTGAGTTTTCATGGAATCAAATAGTTCTTTGGACATGGTTATATAAGACACTTCAAAGGCTTTTCTAATTTAATTTTAACCTGCATGCAGCTATCAGCTTAAGCGAAGACTTCTATTGACTGGGACTCCGATACAGAACAGCTTGCAGGAACTGTGGTCCTTGCTTAATTTTCTCCTCCCACATATTTTTAATTCTGAGGACAAATTTGAAGAGTGGTTTAATGCTCCCTTTGCTGATCGGGGTGAAGTTTCTCTTACCGATGAAGAACAGTTATTGATCATTCGTCGTTTGCATAATGTAGGAGTCCTTGAAATTTCAATTTTTTTCTGAAGTCTTCTTTAACCTTTACCCTGATTCATTTGCATGATTCTCAGGTTATAAGGCCATTCATATTGAGGAGGAAAAAAAATGAGGTGGAGAAATATCTTCCTGGGAAATCTCAGGTTATACTAAAATGCGATTTGTCAGCATGGCAGAAAGTATATTACCAACAAGTTACAGAGATGGGCAGGGTTGGGCTGCATAATGGTTTGTCATTTCCACTCCAATGTGTCTTCATTTCCTGTGTTTTTAACAGTCTCTATTTTCGGGTACTTTGAATTTTTGATTATCTGCTTTCATTGTATGGCATATCCTGGGATATATGTTTCCTGCTTATGGAAAGCTTTTTTTCTTCTGGTTCCTCCTTTCCTTTCCATTTTTTCATCTCTCTGAGCATACTCATTTGAAATAGCCATTGGCTACCACTGAATTTTTCTGTCAAATAGCTTGACCACTTGTGCATTTGTTAGCACCAATCATCTACCACTTTTTATAGAGAACTCTAGTGCCATTTTTTCCTTATATATATCTACCTGCTATACTTGCTCTTTTTTACCTTGTCTGATGTAGCTCTATGAAATTTAACTTTTGTTGTTTTTGCTTGTGAATGACCTCATGATTGAATGCTTAGGGTTATTAATCAATCTTGTGAAAATACTCATCAAAAGTGTAACAACTTGAAACTTAATGAGAAAACATCAATTTACAGGATCGGGAAAATCAAAGAGTCTACAGAACCTCACGATGCAGCTCAGGAAGTGTTGCAACCACCCATATCTTTTTGTTGGGGACTATAATATGTGGAGGAAGGATGAAATCATGAGAGCATCAGGGAAGTTTGAGCTACTTGACCGCTTACTCCCAAAACTTCATGCAACCGATCATAGAGTCCTGCTTTTTTCACAAATGACTCGTCTTATGGATATTCTTGAAATTTATTTGCAACTTCATGATTACAAGTATCTTAGACTTGATGGCTCAACAAAAACTGAGGAAAGAGGAACTTTACTAAAGAAATTCAATGCTCCAGACTCTCCTTACTTCATGTTCCTTTTGAGCACTCGTGCTGGAGGTCTTGGTTTGAATTTACAAACAGCAGATACTGTGATAATTTTTGATAGTGATTGGAACCCCCAAATGGACCAGCAGGCAGAGGATCGTGCACATCGTATTGGACAAAAGAAGGAAGTCAGAGTTTTTGTTTTGGTTAGTGTTGGATCAGTTGAAGAAGTAATCTTGGAGCGTGCAAAACAGAAGAAGGGCATTGATGCCAAGGTCATCCAGGCTGGACTTTTTAATACTACATCCACAGGTATATCGTTCTAGATTCCATGCATTTAGCTATAAAGTATCCTTATAGTAAAGGAGGCTATGCTTTGTCATTCTTTTGTTTGCTATTGCTCCAAATTGGGGCATGTACTCTCTTATTGGCAAGATGTGACTGCTGCAGTCTGTAGGTTGATTTTCATGATTTTTGCTCTGACAACTTTGGATCATATATACTTCAGTATTTTTGATAGACATGTAATCATTGATTTGATCTAAAAAATTGTAACTACAAACACGTTTACACTTGCATGAAAACCACTAATGATAGTGATATAAGAGCAAATGACAAGGGATGAGTGCACTGGTCAGGACATCTCTTGGACATCCTGCGATTAATGAATAGGATAAAACATCGAGTCTATATGTTGGCTGACATGTTTCTATGTTCTTTAGCTGTTTGACAGTCATGATTCAGATATTGATGAGCTGTATCATAGGAACCTTTGGTCTACTCATCTTTCCAATTCCACAGTGTAAAAAGTTATCCTCCAACGATAAATGGAATTGGCCACTTGCATCCTTTTCTTATCAACAGAAATCTTCTTATAAATTAAAACTTGGAATCGTCATGAGTTGGACTAGATTTCTGCCACGCTTTTTTCACCTTTTTTGTATGGATTAAGCATTGCATGAACGTGATATGCCTTTGCTTGTGCAGCTCAGGACAGAAGAGAGATGTTACAGGACATCATGCGTAGAGGAACTAGCTCACTTGGAACAGATGTGCCAAGTGAGAGAGAGATCAACCGCCTTGCGGCCCGTTCTCAAGAAGAGTTCCGGATTTTTGAGGATATGGACAAGGAAAGAAGAAAACAAGAGGATTACAGATCTCGACTCATGGAAGAGCAAGAGGTACCTGAATGGGCATATCAAGCACCTGATAGCAAGGAAGATAAGGCCAAAGGTTTTGAGCAGAATAGTACCGGTGTCTTGGGAAAGCGGAGAAGAAAGGAGGTGACATACGGCGACACATTAAGTGATTTGCAATGGATGAAGGCTGTTGAAAATGGACAAGACATATCCAAATTATCAAGCAAAGGAAAGAAACAAGAACATACTCGGTCTGAAGTTAATGATCCTGCCAGTAATAGTGCAGGAACGGAGAAAAGGGTTCTGGAAATGAGGAATGATAACATGCATGTGGCAAGTGAGGGCACGAGCGAGGATACCTATGCTTCAGCCCTGGAAAGACCGAAGTCTGACGAGGCAGTCAATGAAAAAATAGATTATCAGGTTTTAGAAAAATCTGAACAAGGTTTCGGAGGACGTGGTTGGAACAGGCAGGTGCTTACATGGAATACTTACAAGAAGAAGAGATCCAGTTATATTTTTCCAAGTTCATCATCGGACTCGAGAGGGCAGAATTCCAATGGAAAAGGAAATGGGCGGGCTTGATGTAATTGAGCAAAAAGTCCTCACACTCTTGTAATGGGATGGTCCAGAAGCACCCCAAGTCTAGGGTTGCTGCTACATTGCACCAGCCACCAGGCTTTGGCCGGGGGCTGTCGCTGGTGTCCTGTGGCGTTGCCTCCTTTAAATGAGTTGCTTTCAGCACTTGCACTGATGCTTCATCTCTGTTGATTCTTAGCATTTGTAACTTCGCTCAAACGTCAGCAGCCGAGTTAGCATTTTCCCAATTTATGGACAGCACCTCACATCATCACCATCATTTTCAACAGCATGCATGAGGTGGTGGTCGGGTGGTGAATCTATAGCTGTCTGTATGGGTAATAACCACTCCTATTCATTGGCACCTGTAACATAGTAGCACTAATGTGATATTCCCTATTTTAGAAGATGCACTTTTATTCTTATTATTAATGGTTTCTTATAAGATGCACTTTTATTCTTATTATCTACGGTTTTCAAGATTATTTTTATGTGGAAATAAGGTTTTGGCCTGGGTATCTGGAGTTTTCATCCGTGAGGGAAGACATTAAATTTTGGGCAAATCACTTTTTGGGTAGTTTCAATTTCAGTCAATTATTTTATCATCATAATAACACTTGCAAAACTATATCGTTTTATATAAATAGTTGAGACGGAAATATAGATGAAAAGTTTAAAAAATAGATGCAAGTTTTTAGAGTTGAAATTGTTTAATGATAAAGTCGAGTCTATTTTTTAGGTCTACCTAATTTTTTATTAACAGAAAACTTGACAAAAATAAAATTTGGCTGTATCATCTCTGATGAAGATGTATGAGAATATGATTGCGTTTTTTCACTTAAAAAAAATATATATCATTTCATCAAAATAATTTAAAAATACTAAAAAAAATAAAAAAAATTAAATCATTTTTGAAGTGATTCCCAACCATCTTCAAAAGTTCAGAACAAAACGCGAGTTTGCTATCGTGATATCAGTGTTTTTTTTTATATATACTCGACCCTCAAGAGGATACGCCTGTGCTCGGGAAAGTAATGTGCAAGATCATCTCAACTATTGTTAATAGATATAGCATGTGTGAAATAATTCAGATAACAGCAGCTCGACTATGGAGAGGAGAATCGGAAGTCTGAGCATTATTTAGCATTCCACTATTGAGTACCGCCACATTTTAATCAACTAAGCTCTGGACGCCCCAGAAATCCAAGATGTGATGATACAGAAAAAATGGATAGATCCCACTAAATCTAAGCCACGGGCATCAATTATGCTTTAATTTCAAGCCCCGCCCCGCCATTTTCATGGTTATGCTAGCTACGAATTTAAGAGAACTGTCAATCCAAAATGCTGTCACTGTCTCCTACATCAATGTGTGCCACAGAATACTACTGCTGCAATAGAATCTGCTAAAAAGATAAATACTCCAATAAAGCAGAGTTTTTATTCCTCTTTGTTAACTTCAAGATTCTCCAGTTTCCGTTCCAGCTCATGCTCATCATCTACACCCTCTCCAGACTCCTCTTCATCTTCATCACCACCTCCTTCAGGATCATTCTCGTTGAAGGATCCAAGCCTATCAGGGAATTTCTCAAACAATTCGTTCACCTCATCAATGCCTTCATCAGAGATAAAATTACCATCGATATTCAAATATTTAAACTCAGGCTTCTGGACCGCTACCTTTGCCAAGACTCGAGCCCCCGATCTTCCTAAACAATTGTTGCTCATATCAACTTCCTTCAACTGGAGATGGCCATCTTCCAAGACCTTACTGATCTGGATAGCACCTTCATCCTTGAGTTCATTTTCAGCCAAGTTCAACTTCGTAAGATGCTGCTTCTCTGCTATACAAGCAGCTACAATAGGAGCAGCTTCAGCTGTTATGTCATTTCCAGCAATATCCAGGACTTCCAGTGAAGGAGCTGATTCCTTGAGAGCACTAGATATCGACATAGCACCTTCATCTTCCAAATTAAGATAGCTAAGATAAACTTCTGTCAAACCAGCATATTTGGAAAGAGCTTTGCTCAGAGCAACTCCTGCTTCTTTTCCAAACATGTTGTCTCGCAAATCAAGCTTCTTCAAATGGATGCAAGTCTCCAGTGCTTTTGACAAGGCAATTCCTCCTTCAGAGCCTACCCTTGTAGAGGAACATTGAAAATCTTGCAGTAAGGGAGAACATTTCACAACCCTAGCGATGGCAAGTGCTCCTTTGTCCCCAGTCATATTGTTATGAAATTGAAGAACCTTGAGCTTCTCAGTGGAAGGAATTAATTCACAAACTGCTTCTGCTGCTTCCTCTGAGATGCCATCATTCATTAAGTATAGCTCCTCTAAGCAACTCTGAGATCTGAGGAGTGCCCCAAAAGCCCTAACACCCTTCTCACCCAAGGCATTATTTGAAAGGTTCAAAGATTTGAGAATGCTACCTTCCAAAGCAGAGGAGAATATATTCATAACTTCGAGTGCTTCTGCCTCTGGTCTTCCAGCAATAAAATCTGACAAATCAACTTCCTTCAACTGATCCTTGATGGAGGCAAGAATGGGTTCAGCAACACGGGCTGCTTCCAGACCGAAGCTTCTGTTGCTAAAGCATATTTTAGTGTAAGAGTTTCCTGGCTCCTTTAATGGCTTAAGTATTTCCTCAGCCTCCTCCACCTCAATAAAGGATCGCACACCCTTAGATATATCAAAAACAGTCTCAGGGAGTGCACTAGCTTTATCAGATGTCAAAACGTCTTTTTCATCCCTAATTGTAGGGCCTCTTTTGAGAGCTTCCAAAATTAGCTTGCTGCATTCCTTGGCATAAAGCTGTACTGCAGAACTTCCATCACCATCTGGCTCCTTTTCATAGTGCTCATTTGCAGCAGCAAAAGCAACATCTTCAATTCGTTTTGCATTGTCCTCAGCCTCCTCTTTGCTCAGACTTCCATACTTCTGAGTGAAAATTGAATTGGTAGTAAGATTGTCAGTAACGCGTACAACAAGCATTTGCCTTATGTTTTGACTAGGGGGCCACAGTTTTATTGAAAAAGGTCTGCGTTGTGAATTCAATTCAGTGGAATCCATTGCAGGCAAACCTGCAGATGAAGACTGCAGCATCAGCATTTAAAGACAAACTTTTCCATCTTTTCCGACAAGCAAAATGGAAATGAAGGGAAATAAAAACGGGTTGAAATATTCTTAACAATGAACAAGAGCATATTCATAAAAAAAAACAGGTTAGAAAATACTCAACCATCCACCAATATAGAGGTAAGAAGAAGAACAAACCCCAGAGAATACTGACTACGGAACCAGACTTTCTATAAAGGGAGTATATCCGAAAGTTTTATTTCATTCTAAACAAGAGTCTAAAAATAAACGATAGGCATCTAAAATCCACCAAAATTCTAAAAGGCTAATTTGGTCTGATAAAAGAGGACCAAAAACTCATTTAATCATTAACATAATGAGAGTGCATGACACATGAATCATCTCTAAACTCCAACTAAAGAAATTGCAATGCAATCAAGGTAAGACAGTTCCTGTAACATTAATATATTAGTTCAACAGAAATAATCGAATTGAAATCCTCCGTCGAGAATTGCATTTTATATTTTAAAAAAATAATAATAATATTTCAATATATTTTTGAAGCGAAAAATACTTGAAAAAGACAAATACTGCCATACCATTCACTTATACTTAATTTCCTATCCCGCGAACTTACTATGAACTTAACTTTTCCAGAAATTGCTACAGCACAATAACATGGAAAAATACAAAAACGAATGAATTAAATAATGTACAGCATAATAAAAATGAGAACAAAAAAAACAGGATCTAAAAGCCAAGACGGAAAAAGACATTTAAGAATTTTAAAGGGAAAAAACCAAACAGGAATGAAACAAGAAAAGAAGTAGAAATGTAACAGATCTAGTGATATCATAGCACATTTCCACAAGCATTAATCAATCTGAATGAAAATAAAAACAAAGCTAAACAGTTAGAAAGTGTAAGAAACCCTAGAAATGAAAGATTTAAACAAGAGAGAAGATGGGAGTGGAAGAGGGAAAGCACCTTTCACTTTCTGTCTCTCACTTAGCTTCTGTTTGGCTTTGATAGTGCGTTAACCAACCGTGTATTGTTATTATCAAAATAGAGTACTTTCATATGGATCTTTATGTGTAGTGGGGGGGAGAACGAGCGTGCGTGCGTGCTTGGAGTGTGGAGGGAAATGGGGATTTGAAGTGATTCTCAAAGAGAGGAAGAGCTTTCTTTCCATATATATTATATAGTACATTAGTACTAATACTAGGTTTTTTCAGAATTATTTTTTGTTTGGGCCAGGCTGTGAGCTAGACTTGGGCTGACAGATTGATTTTGACTATTATTTTATTTTTAATTAGAACAACTCCAATAATAGAACTAAAAAATATATATATATAATATTTTAATTTTTATTCTTTGTTTTCGTGGTTGAAGAGTTATTTCTACATATCAAAAGAGTCAAAATTATTTAATATATTTTTATGCAAAAAAGTGATTTTGATTATACTTATATTAGTAATTTATTATTAATAAATAATTATATTAATATTATATATATTAAAAAAATAGTTTCTCTAAATGATTTTTTTCCTTTGGAGTGAAAATATAAAAAATATTATATTTTTAATATTCAAAAAGCCATATTATTAATTTGGCTTTTTTAAATATTTTTTTTCCTTGTCTAGCAGTCTTGGATTAAGGCTTGTGATACCGTTTGTTTTGTTAAAATCCAGAAACCAAATTGCCTGACCTCTGAAATACCCATGCATGGCAACTGCAATTTCTTGGTAACATTTATTCCTTGAGTGACCAGGAGGGAAGTTTGCCTGTGCGTGGAAGTCCAATGTTTGTTGTTAAGCATGCCCGCTGCACTCTTCACATCTGGTTTTTGGATTGAAATTGAAAGGAGAAAGAACGAGTCCCTCTTCTTCCTCTCACCAGCAATGGTATCATAGTTGAAATACTTGGTTTGCTATCAGATAGGCCCTCTATCCTGGTAAGACTAACTAGGGTTCCGTGTCTTGGATCTTATAACTTATACAAATCAAAATTACAGTACCTTCCAATGCAGCATGTGGGTTGTGGCTTAAAGCAAAAGCCATGGATGAATCTAAATCTGACCCGAATGGCATGGTCGTAGATGCCGGCTGGCCTTTCCGCACTTATACAAATCTAACCATTTATTCTCTCATCAGTCAAGGGGAACCGAACAGGTCATCTCCCTCAATGGCTCCACAACCATAGTTAACCAGAGCATCTCTACGTCTAACTCGTCTCTGTAAAAGATAGATCAGCAGATCCGTGAAAGCTAAGTCAATCACATGATAAGAGCATGCCCGCCGTCGATCGAATGGGGCTTGGCGCAGCTAGTTTCACCGTGCTTGACTTGAGTTTTAACTCCGGACATTGCTTTTCTTATTTCTAGCACTGCACGTTACGACAATAACAGAGCATTCCAAACAAACAGGGAACTGCTAGTTTTTATCTATTCATCTGGTCACGCAGCTGGAAGGATCAACGTTCAATCCAGTGAGACGTGTGCCCCATTTAAAAATAAATATTTTTTTTACCATACTTAACACTTTTAACAAGAATGATCATCGAGAGCATTATCCCAAAAAGTACTGGTAGAATTGTTTGATAAGGTCAATTGCGGCTGCAAAACTAAAAAGCTTGGCCCCTGCAAAGGGGAGCAAGTAGAGCCCGTAAAGACAAAAGGTTCATGCCCAGGTTACTAGAAGTTTGAAGATGACATTTTGGATAGCAAATACCATCATGTACTCCTATTCACAACAATTTAGACTTGATGATATTAATACCAGTCAGAAAGCTAAGTCACGACAATCATAGGAAGCAGTTCTCTCAGCTAGGGGGTCCAAAGATAAAGCCACATGCTCCAAGTTATAAAACTTGGCAGCTCGTACAAAAATTTAGCCAATCGAGACGGCGAGCACTCCCACCACACAGAAAAGAACCCCCCTCTCTCCTCTATACAATTCAAAGATAGCTCCAGTTGCAAGAGCAATACCATTCATAAATATCAGGGAGTATGAAAACGACATTATTGCAACAGCAAACGAGAAAGTGAAGGATGAACAGAGGCTCATTGTCTAAGAAAATATATCTTTGAAAGAAAAGGAGTGTCAAAACGCTAGGCAAAAGTAAGCTCTAAAGTACCAAGAATGATAAGACTTGTGATGACCTAACAACTTACAAAACCCACCAAATTTACTAACTAAAACCATCAATGTAAATAAAAGTTCATTTACAAATGCAACAGTCCCTGTTCTTCTATGAAAAGAATAATCTTTAAAAAGGCAGTCATTGGTCCTAAAGAATTAGGACCATATTAATGAAAGTGCCCCATTGTCCCTTTATAAGAAGACCAATATGGTACAAGTGCCTGTATAAAACATATATAGTTTTAGTTTCAAGGCTCTTAAACTCAACTTCAACTCAATTCCAAGCACAGTTCAAAATGCAAATCGCAACTAAAGCGCACATACAATCAATGACAAGGCAAAACCAAGTTAAAAAAAAACAATGCAGTTCCAAGAAAAAGATATGCATGACATCAAAATCCACGACAAAACCTGAGAACATCCATAGCAGCAATACTAGTAATCATAATAACCATTCCCTAAAACCCAACAAAATTGAAACAAAACCATTAGCATAACATAACCGAAAGAAAACGAAAAAAATGTTTGTTCAACGGTAAGATTTCTGGAATCTAGCTCTGGCACCACGTCCACCAAACTTCTTAGGCTCGCACCTTCTAGGATCAGCAACAAGCAAAGTTCTATCATACCTCACCAAAATGTCCTTTATCTCCTTCTTGCTCTGCTCGTCCACATACTTCTGGTAAAAAGCCACAAGTGCCTTTGCGATGCTCTGCCTGATCGCATAGATCTGAGACGTGTGTCCTCCACCCTTGACACGGATCCTCATGTCCACTCCAGCAAAACGCTGTCTTCCTAGGAGAAGGACTGGTTCATAAGCCTTGAATCGTAGGATTTCAGGCTCAACGAGCTCGATTGGGCAGCCGTTGATCTTGATAAGGCCGCGTCCACGCTTGCAGTGGGTGACTGCGACTGCTGTTTTCTTCCTTCCGAAGCACTGCACGGACTCTGTCGGCGTCGTCATGGCTGGCTGGCTAGGGTTTTCTTCTTGGGGTTTGGTTGCCGCCAAGCGCTTAGGAACTCACAAGGTGAAGTGGGGGAGTGTGGGCTGAAAAAACGCAGGAATATAAGGGGACGAGTTCTAGGGTTTTTTCGTTGATGACGTGGAGGTTGGGAAGAGGTTGATGGTGTGATTGGACGGTTCTGATGGGTTTTATGAAAATGGATGGGAGAGTGGCCCATTAATTGCCCACCCAATTCAAGACAAGCAAAAGATATTTGGGCCTTAAGGTGACTGAGATATTAATTTTGCGGGTTAGGAATTGTAAGAACCCGTTAAAAAACTTTTTGATCTAAATATTCGGTTGCTCCACTCCTTTTTCATTTTTTTCTTCTTCGTTCCAAAGGAGCCCTTATATATTAATATTATTTAAAGTGATTTTATTTTTATATTTTAAAAGTGTTTTTGAAATAATTTATTTTTTTATTAGTTTCAAGTAAAAAATGATCCTTTTAAATTATTTTAATGTATTGACATGAAAAATAAGTTTTAATATATATATATATATATATATATTGTTTTAATATATTTTTAAACAAAAATATTTAAAGAAATAATCATTACCACAATAAAAAAATAATTTATTATTCTAGAAAAAAACATCATGAACTTGGGAAAAGATTTTTTTATTTCATATTTTTTTATTTGTTGATATTTACAAAATTATATTTGACCAAATTTTAACTCGAAAGCATCTATTTCATATGATTAGTAAGAGCTCCCTTTCAGTAATGAGCGCTGCATTACTTAATTATAAAATTGATAGTAAGGAGCGCAAGGACAGTGAAAGGACAATTGCGAGTGGAGGAAGTGTTTAGCCTGTAATTGAGCTTGAGTTTTGAAAATCTATTTTAATATCGTGATATCTAAAAATAATTTTAAAATGTAAAAAATATATATTAATTTAATATATTTCTAAATAAAAAAAAATACATTAAAAAACAATAACAGTACACATCTCATGAGACAGTCGTCCTCTCGTCAAATCCAAAAGGTTCGAATCCTTGCATTTCAAACTGCAAAGGATGGCTCTCATTTGCAGAAGGAGTTCGTTTAGAATTTGGTAAGCTTGGGTACAAGTCTCCTTTCCACATTTGAAAAGGAATCTCAGAAAAACGGTGCGAATAAGGCATTGCTGAACATTCAACCCAACTGAGCATAGTTGATGGGCTCCTGTGTTTGTTTTGGCGGAGTATCCTAACCAGCTGCAACTTGCACTTCTCCTGTGCCATTGAAACTGTGGGAATGAACACCAGTGTTCTACGGAGATGTACAATCAACATTACAATTATCCAAGCAGTTAATATCGGGTTCAAGCCATGTAATTGTTAATATTATAATCAATAAAAATTTATATGGTTATTAACTTTAAGAATTATAGAATTAATAAAGATGCATATAAATTAGTCAGGACATCCACGTTAATAAAAAAAATTAATCGCGGGACACCTCAAGCACCACAAGAATTAAGGCGCATGTTATTAGGATTTGCAAAAAGAAAACAATTTGTGGCACCATAAAAGTGAAAATATAAATAAATAGAAGATAATCCCAATTTCAATTTAGTAAATGTGTGTGTGTATCAAAAAAAATCTTGTCATCAAAACAAAATTGGTTCCAAATTCTAGATAGAAGACAAACAACATCAACATATAGGACTGCAAAAATGATCAAATAAGATGTAAGACATGTAACACATAAACCAAAACATTCAGCAAGCCATCAGTGATACTTGGTCTTTTTATTTAATGACTTATTTTGATCTCAACTCAAAGCAAAAGCCTTCACCATGGAAATAGACCAAGATGGGGAGTTTCTAGCAAGGAAGAGTTTTGTGGAATGGAGATGTCTTTGGACGTGACTCCAGTTTATGGGCCTCGAATCGAAATGATGCGGGCACTATTAGAGAACCTAGTAAGTGCTTGACCGAGCCATCCTTTAAAACCCGGACAAAAAGGAGCAGCTTCAGGGTCACTTCCTGGCTAGATCCCGTGAGCGAAGAGAAAGATACACGTGTAGAAAGGAAATTTGTAATATTGTTGAATAAGTCATATATGTGCTGAGAAAAAATATTGTGTTAAAGGCATAATGGGTGTGATATTTCGATGAGACCATGTCAGTCCATGGCAAAATTTGACAACGAAGATAGTGTCATTTGATTTGATAATGAAAATAATATTAGTGAATTCAGCAGCACATATTAGTTCATGCAAAGTCATGAGTTGTGGCTTGGCATGGACATGAGGCTTGAATAATAGGTGTTCCAAGATGAGAACAAACACATCAAAAACTGGCAGTTAGATGTTAGTAGTTAGACATGAAAACCTCTTTGAGTGTGGAAAAGACTTTGTTGTCGGCAAATACAAGTGAAAAATCGAGAGAAGATTGTATTTAGTAGGGGGTTGGGCTGCTTCATGGGGCTAATTTTGGAGGAAAATCTGACCGGAGACAAAATATAAGATGAACTAGAATCACCTCATCTATAGAGACGACAATGAGCCAGACTTGGGACAGATTGTATTCCCCAAAACCCTACTTAATATTAATCTAGCTCGGGATGGGAAGGAAATTTATATGGAGATTCCTCGTTAATTAAATTATATATATACAATTAATATTCAATCTTTAATATCCAATGAAAAATAATATTAAGTATAAATAAATATTTAATTTGATTATAAATCTTATACATATTCAAACATTATTTGTTTAAGAAAGTCAATTATTATTATTATTATTATTATTATATAAAAGATGAAAGATAAAAAAAAATAACAATATGAATATCTATGATTGGATTTCAATTTTTCACGATAGAAGGGTTATTATATATCTTCTCTATCATCATTTGCTTATCAAGAAAAAAATAACCCTCGTAGTCAGATTTTGTCAGATATCCATAGAGGTGGGTAATTTTACCATCCTACTCGTATAACTTTAATGTAACGGCTTTTTGTAACTTCCTAAGCATTCCATGAAATCAATCAAAATCATCGGGAAAAATCTTGCCAAGAAAGTTTTAAAGAGTATGAGACTCGCATACTCACCACACATTCCTTTAAAAGGTACAATTTGATCCTAAACCTCTATAATTATGCAAACAAGTTTTTAAATTAAGAGCAAAATAATTCTCCCATGTTTTTTTATCTCTAGCCTTCGAAAAACTACATGGGTAATAAGTACAATTTAATCGCTCGATTTAAAAAGCAGGCAATCACATCATTTTTTATTTTAAATTGAAAATAGGATATTAAAATTATAAAATTGCACATTGAAAACATAATATAATGATTTCCTTATCAACTTCCATATCAAATAAATACAATGGTGAGTAAAAAAATATAATAAATGAATAATAAGAGATATCATTAGGCATTCACCTCTAGCCTGACTAGAGGACAAGCGCGAATCATTTGCTCTTCAAAAATTCACAACACCCTGAATGAGTAAACAATGGTTTTACATGAAGGGTCAGGAGGAAGTTTCAAGAAATAGGGGACACAAATTTCTAAAGATCGAGAGAAAAATTGAACTAATAAACTGATTAGACTTCTCCAAGTCCGCCCTCGGACATCACATTTAAAGTCACCTTTACTGGCCCATGCCCTTCAAAGAAGGGTTCTTGACGTGGAAATTTTCCAGTATTTCGTTTGCTATGTCAATAACTCAAGCAACTCGCTAATGAAGGGGGGAAACACACAGGCACCACGATCCATGTTTCCATCAACATTCTCAACAGAACTAATGTTGGAAACTCACAGTGCATTTTTGCAACATAACTCTGGCAACGGGAATGATTAGGATTTTAGGAGCCATCCTCTTTCCCAACCTACTATAACATTTGAATGGCTAGAAATAAATGAGAACATCTAACACTTTCTGTACAAAAATATTTAGTTAGATATGAAGAATCAGACCAGCCATCTACTGCTGCGAGTTATGTTGGTTAGGTTTGGTGAGTGCTTTTTCAAAGTAATTGCGGATCTCGGGTATTATGCGCTGGATTAATTGAGAGTGCCTGCAAATTTCAGCACACAAAATAATGTCAAGAACCAATACAGAGTTTGAAACCAATCCTGTCTTTTAAACAAAAAAAATTGAACACATCATACGAACAATGTTTTCTAGAAAACTATTACACAACTCCAATCAAATTAGCAAGTACAAAGATCCTTGTACGTGAAAAGCATGCGATAGTTACTAAGGATAGACATGAACAACTTATTTTTTGTAAATTTTATTTCCAGCAGTAGAAATTTATCTCCCTTAATTTTAGGTTGAGGTGTCATGTGATCCCTTTCCAATCTTTTCCAGTGAAATTAGAAGCAAGTATTTATATGTTTCAGTTCATTGCCAAATGGTCTTTCGAGAGAACAAGTACAAAAACGTTAAGGCAACAAACCTGGGCTTATCACTCAATTTATCAAACTGCTCCAAAATAAACAAAATGCACCTGTGCCTCAATGAAATAGCATGGAAAGCTTCTGAAAGTTCATACATGCTTCCAATGTTTTCCAATGTTATATCCTTGAGCAAACATAGAATGCTTATCAGACATCAGCTTTCAATTGAAAGCAGTACAAGATTGCATAAAGAAAATCTTCATAGCTCACCTGTGCTATGGTATACTCGCAAAGTCGCTTGAGCCCCTCCAAGAGATACTGATCAGCAGCCCTGAGGAGATCCTGTGCAATAATTAATGTAACATCTACTGAACCTGTGTAAATGAATCTGTAGAAAACAGAAACAAGTTAAATAATTGTTCATTACAAGTATATTCTTCGTGAAACTGTGAACTTTACATCTCAACAAACCTCATCATCAACTCGAAAACCTCCCATCTAATATTCGGAATTTCAATGTCCCTTGCATCCTTTTCCTGTTAGACAGAGGAATTAATCAAGATGGACACAAATTTCACTGTAGCCATCTTGGTTGCATGTTTGCATATTACCTTAACTCAAGTTTCCTATCCTATCCATGCTATGCAACAAAACACAATACATTACTACTTATCCCCTTGAGTTTGGCATTCATACAATAAGGGGGACGAACACATAGTAAAGCTTTGAAAATATTGAAAGCAGAACCTGATGATTTCTATTAGTTGAATGAGTTTGGATTGCAACTGAAGATTGGTTGATGAAATAAAAATTGAAAACAGCAATCTCTAGCACCCTCCCCCAAGAGGTGCATGAAGAACAGCGGGTAAACCATGACATATGACACAACGACAAAATCTTACCCGATAACCACCATCAAACATTGCCCGAAATGCATCTGAAGAAGCTAGCAGGCAAATTCTGTGGGCATAGAATTGTCTACCTGCAATACAATTAAGTTAATAATATCACCTGACAGGGCCAGCAAAAAACTTGCCTTGCACTAAAACAAAAATCACAAGTATCCTTAACAAGTACCACGGCATTGGAACTTAGAATTTACTACCTTCAACTAGAAAGGTAACGTCAGACAATGTAGCATTGTTTACATACTGCTCCCCTAAATATACCTGCAATAAGAATTAATTGTTATCATACCCACCAAATGCAAATAACAGTCAGAAATTTGGAAGGATAGGTTATCTTCATATTTTGAAACAAAGAACAGGTGAAAAAACAGCATCAAACAGAAACACGTGAAAAAAAATCCAACCAGCAGTGAACATGCTAAAAAAAATCACTTGGCATTCATTTAAGTTCACCAAAACCAGAATGATAGAAGCATAAATTTCAGAATACCCAACTATTCAAACTAGGAAGCACACCCGAAAATAAGTCACTGATAACTGTTTATACAGCAAAACAAATGCATGGGAAAAAACAAGCAGTTCAGAAAGGAAACACACCTGCGGTGTTGGAGAAGGAGGAGCTGCATCCACAGGAGAAAGGGTCATTGCTTTGTTCACCAACTTGTAAAGAGCTATGGCTCCATCAAGTTGTTGCTTCAGGCTTGAAGAGCCGAGAAGCCCAAGAAGTAAATCCAATCCTGCACTCAGATAAAAAAAATAAGATTTTTTTCTGAGTAAATTTTCAAATCACACAATTAATAAGAATAGAACGTGCCGCAATTATTAATGAATATTGCTCTCTGATCATCTGGAGAACAAAGATGAGCAAGAGCTACAGCAACACGCCGTTGGACAGGCTTCTCTGCTACACGCATCAGATATAACAAGTGGTTTAAAACCTACATATGAAAATTACACAATTACAAATTTAAGGCTTGGATATAAAATTTTGAAGAAAAATAAAACTGCTACACTTTCCACAACTAGATGACTGCCAAATTTTAGGATAAAAGGAAGAGAACAGGGGACAGGGGAAGAAAGTGAATAGCCAAAAATATAAAAACTCACTCTTCCATGAATCTTCTCCTCCAATCTTTTCAAAGTCTTGGCTACACAATCTTTTGTTGCCTGGAAAATGTTATTGATTTTATATAGGCCATCATATATCAGGTTAAAAGTTAAAACACGATGAGAAGGCAAACATATAGATTCCAACGTGAAAATATTCAAGCTAACATTTGCTTAGAGCAGTATAGCATCAGCGGGGTAAGCATTTATATGAGCCTAGATAATAGCAACTACTGTTCAACTATAAACGAAGAAAGTTTACTTGAACAATAAACTCTCCATCCTGCAGCTTCTGAACTCCTCCCACACTGATAAAATCAGAGACATTGTCCTGTTGGAGAAATAGAACACCACAAGACTGTAGGATAAGAAAACTAGCAGTTTAATAAAAAAAAATATTAAAATGGAACAAAGACAATACTTTTGGTCAAGCTCCAAAGAAAACAGAAATTATTCCACAACCTCATTATCTGCAAGACCATACAGAGCAAATGCAGCATTATGTTGAAGAGATCCATTCTTTGAATCCAGAAGCCTCAGTAATGGCACCAAACCACCATTGTGGGCTATACCAGCTTGGTTGTGTGTGTCCTGAAATTGAGTAATTTTTTCAACCCAAAAAGAACCACCCAGCCAGCATTCGCTGAATTACATGTCAGAACTTACTCGGACATTGTTACTTTTAAGTTCTCCAGATTTATTAAGTTAAAACAATGTGTTGCTGAGATGTGTAGAACACTTACATATTTGATGAAAGATAATTTGAAGCAAAGCAATTTGTCAATTTTAAGGAATGATACAAAACAAAAAAAGTTGAGCCTGCCAGCAAAGGAACCCTTCAATGAGCTCACAAGACTGATTAGCAGTTAAAAAGAGTGAAAGTACAGAGCAAATTTCCTACATGTAAATCAATTAGCAGGGAGAGGACTGAAGAAGATTGTGATAACAGAGATGTATACAAATACCCCGCTACTCCATT
This sequence comes from Salix arbutifolia, assembly GCA_025169955.1. Lineage (NCBI taxonomy): Eukaryota > Viridiplantae > Streptophyta > Magnoliopsida > Malpighiales > Salicaceae > Salix > Salix arbutifolia. The sequence goes on from CM045909.1 coordinate 9,030,827, forward strand.
GGAGAATTCAACTTGCTTGATGGAAAAGCAAGAATCCAAATTATAACACAAATCATACCATGCAACTATGAAATCATTGCTGGCCAGATCCAGAGTATTTTGGAGGATAAAGGTAGTAAACTCTACCAGCAAATGCAACATTGTTTCATCTATTACTGCGATCTTTGTACTTTGTATGCAACTAAAGTAAGTGAAGCAAAAAGAAATTTAGAAAAATGGTAACCTGCGCCAACCTCCCTAGTGCAAATGCTGACATTTCCCTCAGTTGAACATCAGGAGACTGGAGCATCTCAATCAAAGGTCTAACTGCACCCCTTTGTACAATGTGCACCTGAAAAAAGCTTGTTCTTCAATTTACAAAAACAAAAGGGAGAGCTAGCAGAGAGAACAAAAATAGCAGTGAATAAATGATCAGTAAAGGTCAGGCAAACAAACATCAACAGATTAATGTGCACTGTTATCAGTTCAAGATCTAAAGATGGATGTAGACACTTAGAAACAATAAGAGAATAAAAGACACGCCAAAGGGAAGAAATAAGCTGGATCTGGATGAGGGGAGGATTATCAAGAACTTTGGGGGGGGGGATGCAAAGGATGTTAAATTCACAACTCCGATGCACCTTGCAATCTGAATCGGTTGCTGCAAATTGTCCAAGTAATAAAGCAGCCTCCCTTTGGCTCTCAGAGCAGCAGGAGCTGTGGCAATAACAAATTGAGGAATTGCAAATGAAAATTAAAGAAAATAACAAGAGCTTGAAATTTTAAAAACTAGGTATTATTGAAACTCTGCTGAGCCAAGTTGAAAGACAGTTCAAGGTGACAAGTCTATGAGATTAGGCAAACCTGAGTAAACCGATAACAGGTTGCAGAGCCCCAGCAGCAAGAACTTCTCTTTTAATAATCGGGGATGAATGTACCAGATTCCCAATCACACCTACCTGCAAACATGAAAAAGCAATTCACAAGGAAGCAAACAAGAAGTGCAAAAACAAAATTCCTCACTCATGCAAATTTCAAAATTAATCACAAAAGACAGTTTGAAATATCATACTGCTTCATAGTGTATGGCAGCATCATCAGATCGCAACATTAATATAAGGGTGGGAAGAGCATTGCATTCAACAATCTGCAAAATCAGAAAATATTATCATTTACTCCTTACAAAAGTGACCTGATAAACATCAGAGTTTCTATAGAAGGTCCAATCACCTGATTCTTGTTCTCATCATTCTTAAAAGCCAGGGTTCGAAGTGCCCCAGCAGCTGCTCTTTGCACCTTTGTGTCAGTGAATTTGAGCAACTCAACCAGAGGAGGAATCCCACCTTCCATCCTGCATGTCCAGTTCCAAAGACTATAAGGATACTAAGCTGACTGCTGAATACAGAATTGCCAAAAGATTATCAATAAAATTAGCAAACCTAACACGAGTTTTAATGCTGCTGTTCTCATGAGCAAGATTGGTAATAGCATCAGTAGCTCTCCTAATTACACTATTCACAGCTCGAGAATTAGAAATATCCCTGTGAACATCCCCCTGCCTCTTCAACAAGCTCACAAGATGTGACAAAGCCCCGGCGTCAACAATGATTTGCTGATGCTCTGGCTGTCAGAAAAAGATTCGAGAAAAAAGTATGATTTAGAGGGGGAACACAGGTTCAGTGTTATATCTGGGTTATTTTACAAGAAAAACTTTCAAATTCCTTTACACCAAATATGTATTTGGGGTACACAAAATAAAAGATTTGTGAATCATTCAATGCTTCAAATATTATCCGTGCTTCATTTCAATGATGTTTTAGATATTCTTTTGAAATAGTTCCATCAAAGACAAAGTCACACAAATCTTGTCTTCAGCAGGCTGTATGCTCCTTTGCCTGCCTTTCTTGGCTACAGTCATAACATAATGGGGACAATATTTACATGATATCCTGCAAATACTTCTAACAAGGACTGAATGTGTGACACTACATCTACAATGTTCATACGACAGTAAATGAACAATAGTGACTGCTTTATTCATTAAAATTCAAATAACAGAACTTGTTACCATACTTTGAAATCTTTAAAAACCAGTAAAAAGGAAGTTTATCTTCAACATTCATTTCTTGTATGCCGAATTTCTTTATAAAGAATAACATAACTAGCTATTCAATTAGTAGATGATCAACAAAACAACTATATTCCTTTAACAAAATCAGCATAGCATAAAAAATTTACAAGTTAACTATGCAGAGAAGGAAACCTCGAAATCAAAATCTTTTTCACTCCATTATTCAAACACCACATGCAACATACAGATATGAAAGTAATTGAACTGGTTCACCTTGACAGCAAGCAGTCCAAGCGCAAAAGCACTTTCTTTCTCGACCTCATGCTCAAAAGGCTTCGAATTATCGTGATCAATTTCACTTGACGGTGGTGCTTCAAGATGCTTAACCAGTGCAGGAACTGCACCTCCTTCAACAATCACGTTCACCACTTCCTCTATGAAAAAATTCCTCGTTTCATAAGCAAGACATGCGAAAACACACTTATATGAAACCGGATCTCGATTTCATGAACAAAATTAAGACCAGGAAATTTAAGGTGAATGAGGTTACCGTTCTTGGCGAGTTCCGCGAGGATGTGAGTGGCACGTTTAGCGGCGGCGCGATGAGTTTCGTTCCATGAGAAGGCAGAGTAGAGGATATTAACCTGAGTATGGACCTCGTTCAATATCACTTTCCGTGCCTCGCCGTAGGGAGTTGCGATGGCCACCTCCACCGCCGAGATCTCCCTCTGCTCCTCCTCTATTTCCTCCTCTAGTTTCCTCTTTTGCCCCTTTCTCTCAGGGAGTCTCTGATCTCGGTGCTTCTTCAACTCCATCAACACAGAAAGTAAGAGGCTGGTTAGAAATGAAATTTGAGGATTTTGAAGAGATCAGGGGTACTTTGGAGATTTAGATTTTTTATATACTTTTATTTCACTTTTGTGATTTTATTCCTTTTCTTTTTTCCCCTTTTCTTTTTTCTATTTCCTTCTCTGGTGGGGGTGTCGAGTATTAAATGTGTCGGGTTTAAACCGGCCACTCGACATTCCGGTCCAGCTCTAGTTAGGTGGACATTGCGCCCAGGGTAGGTTTGTTTTAAATTGCTAGCGTGCACTCCCACCTAGCTGAGGAAAAGCTGTGAAATATGCTAACGTGCGCATGCTAATGTTAGTGGCTGAAAAATAGTCTTAATAGAAAGTGTGTTTTAAGTTGTTTTTTGAAGTTTTTTTCGTTCATAAATATATCATAATAATATTTTTTTTATTTTTAAAAAATTATTTTTAATATCAGTATATCAAAATAATTTAAATATCAATTTTTTAATTAAAAATAAAAAATCCAATTTTTTAATTTAAAATAAAAATTCCAATTTTTTCAAAAATATTTTTAAAAAACAATGACAAATATGTATTAACTCTACACTACGTTGGGAATCCACCTGGATTAGATCTTGAATAGCAGGCTAGTCGTGTGTGCCGGCAACAAAACATGGGATTGTTCACAACCAAGTCTAATTTGGTTCAGTTTAGAGCAATTCCAACACAAAATATTATTTTGAAAAGTTAAATTGATAAAATAATTTTTTAAATAGTATAAATATAGATTTTTTTATGTGTATTCTAGTGGTAAAAGTTATTTAGAAGAGTCACATATATAGTGATAGTTGAAACAAAAAACAATAATATAGTAACAATTGAACATTTGAAACACAATACAATGACGATTAAATTGGTGAGATATCAACAAATAAACATTGATTTTAAACAATGTATTACTCCAAAATACAACAACAATTAAAATAAATTACAATAACAATTAAAATAAAATACAGTAACAGTTAAAATAGAAAACAGTAACAATTGAATTAGTGAGATATCAACTAATAAATATTAATTTAGAGCTTTCATCAAATCAATTGTTGAAGTTTTAGTAAATTGGTATCAATTTTATAACACAATAAAATATTATCAATTAATAAAAAATTTCTTGTTCGGCTTTGGTTTCCAATTGAAACAATATTTCTGCTTTTCTTGTGTTTTAATTAGCTTGAACAATATTTCAACATGAATATATACTTTTTTTATATCCTAACTTTTTTATTCAGAGTATCTAAAAATAGTAGCCGGAGAACGAAACAACTATTCTAGTTATTCAAAATTTTAAATTGATGTTTCGTTGAAGATGTTAAAATTAAACACAAAAGCTAAAAGTGCAATTTTGTAGCTTTGCCTCTTCTAATGCCTATTGCGTTAAAGAGACTCTTAAATCTAAAACTTCAACCGAATTGGGAGAACCTTTCTGTTCATAAAATGACCAAGTCAAAACAAAAACTACTTCAAATCAAATTGGTCCAGTTTGATCAATATTGGTTTTTTAATAAAAAACAGAAAATAACTAACCATATTAAATGCATATCTGGAAGCGTGATTTAAGTTGTTTTTGAAAGTGCTTTTCATTCAAAAATATATCAAAATGATGTTTTTTTATTTTTTAAAAAATATTGTTGATATCACCACATGAAAATGAATTAAAAACACAAAAAAAATTAATTTAAAATAAAAAAAATTATTTTTTTTCAACAATATTTTTGAAACGTAGTGTCAGAACTCAAATGTGTTTGCTTTCTTGTTTTGTAAATGTACCTACAATAATTTTCTTGTTGTGCTTTGTTTTTCTAGACTTTCTAATAATACTTTTGTTTTAGCATTTTAACAAATATAATCCAAGTCATGTTTGACACCTTATTTCAAGAATATTTTTTAAAAAATTGAAAAAATTTATTTTTTATTTTAAAAAATTGAAAATTGAAAAATTGACACCTAATAATATTGGTTTTTTAATAAAAAAACGGAAAATAACTAACCATATTAAATGCATATTTGGAAGTGTGATTTAAGTTGTTTTTGAAAGTGTTTTTCGTTCAAAAATATATCAAAATGATGTTTTTTTATTTTTAAAAAAATATTTTTGATATCACCACATGAAAATGAATTAAAACACACAAAAAAATTAATTTAAAATAAAAAAATTTAATTTTTTCAACAATGTTTTTGAAACTTAGTGTCAGAGCTCAAATGTGTTTGCTTTTTTGTTTTGTAAATGTACCTATAATAATTTTCTTGTTGTGCTTTGTTTTTCTAGACTTTCTAATAATACTTTTGTTTTAGCATTTTAACAAATATAATCCAAGTCATGTTTGACACCTTATTTCAAGAATATTTTTTAAAAATTTGAAAATTTTTATTTTTTATTTTAAAAAATTGAAAATTGAAAAATTGACACCTAATAATATTGGTTTTTTAATAAAAAAACGGAAAATAACTAACCATATTAAATGCATATTTGGAAGTGTGATTTAAGTTGTTTTTGAAAGTGTTTTTCGTTCAAAAATATATCAAAATGATGTTTTTTTATTTTTAAAAAAATATTTTTGATATCACCACATGAAAATGAATTAAAACACACAAAAAAAATTAATTTAAAATAAAAAAATTTAATTTTTTCAACAATGTTTTTGAAACTTAGTGTCAGAGCTCAAATGTGTTTGCTTTTTTGTTTTGTAAATGTACCTATAATAATTTTCTTGTTGTGCTTTGTTTTTCTAGACTTTCTAATAATACTTTTGTTTTAGCATTTTAACAAATATAATCCAAGTCATGTTTGACACCTTATTTCAAGAATATTTTTTAAAAATTTGAAAATTTTTATTTTTATTTTTTATTTTAAATTAAAAAATTGGTGTTTTAAATTATTTTCATATGTTGATATGAAAAATAATTTTTAAAAATAATAAAAATATCATTTTAATATATTTTTCAATGAAAAACAATTTCAATCCTTCCCTATACACAAAATTGAGAATTAAATAAAATGCCATTAGATGAAGTCCATGCAAAGCTGCCGGGTAAAAAACTGGGGCACAACCGAATTGCTTCAGCCCGAGATAGTAATAAATAATATAAAGATAAAAAACAACAAGAAACTTGATTTGATCATTACCCTATCCCTAGTGGAAATCCTACAATAATCTGTAAAATTGTAGATTTATCGGTGTCAGAAGGTCCAATTCTCTCAACTCTTTCACCGGGTTTGATCGTGCAATTGGAAACATATCACCACGTGAGAAAAACAATAAAGAATAAGAGTGTGTTTGGCATGACTGTTGCTATTGTAGTTGAGGTTGGAAAAAAAAACAGTTTCATGAAAAGTGCTTTTAGCTGCAGTTCAAAACTGAAATTAAAGTATTTGGTTAATACTGTGGTTGAGTTTGAGGTTTAATGAAAAACAATTTTGAATATTTGGTTACCATGTTTTTCGTATTGATGTCAACTTGTGAAATTACTTTAAAAGACACACACATATTTTTTTTTAAATATTGTAGATATAATTATCATAATAATAAAATGTAATTAATAATTTTTAAGTAAATTACACAATTTTTAATTTTTTAAAATATGATTTTTATATATTTTTTTAAAACCAGACTCGGCATGTCCCAAACTAAATGGGTCGGCCCAGTCAAGTTGGCCCAAAAGGGCCTAACTCCGTCGGACTTGGGTTGGGTCGAGAGCAGCCCAGCCCAAGAGTTCAAAAAAAGGCACAAAACAATGTGTTTTTCCTTTCGTTCTCAATTATTCACGTTGTTACTGTTCACATAACACGTGTTACGTGAACAATAACATGACCTACTGTGACGAGAGGGCAACGGTACCAACGGGTAGAGGATACCGAGGTGATTTTTTCTATGATGGTGGCGTCATAAATGATGTTGTGTGATGACCAGTAGGAGCTCTGGAAGGTTGCAGCACCAACTGCTGATGCCAGGGCTTGCTGTTGCTGGTGTTGCTGATGTCGGAGCTTGTGGCGTGAAGGAGAAGCTGGTGATGATGAGGTGGATGATGGTGGTGCGGGAGCTGTCGGTGACTGAGAAGAAAGAGGGCAGCGACGGTGACTGAGGAGAAAGAGAGAGATTGTCGATTGTGTTGGGGAAGAGAGAGAGAGATGGAGAGAGATTGTCGATTGTGTTGGGGAAGAGAGAGCGATGGAGTGAGAGAGAGAGTATGTGTTAATGCTCAAATTTGTGCTTACAGCTTGGTTCGTTAAAAAAATTCATGCACTCGTTGCCCAAGTATGTGTTAATGCTCAGATTAATCTCATGCATGAGTGTTCATAACTGCGACTGAGTTTTTTGAAAAGCATACGTGAGATGCTTTTCGTTGCCTGCAACTGAAATATTATTTTAGATGGGACCCATAGTTAAATTTCATACGGGTGTCTGGTTAAAATCACATTTGGCTCTGTGGTGAGCCTCAACCGCAGGCTGCACCGTAGAGCCAAACACCCACTAAATGACATGGAAAAGTAAATGAACTTGAATTCCTCGAGTAACTATAACAACATCGAGATTGCACGTAGAATTTGGTATTGCAATAATAACCCGAGAAAAAAAGATGGAGATGAGGATTGATGTTTTATAAGTAGTTAACTTGAAATTAGATTTTGATAAATACCAGATTACAAAGTTAGTATTATAAAAATAAAGAGAGAAGAGATGAGAAAATATTTTTAAAAATAATAGTGAATAAAACAATATATATTTTTTAAAAATAAAACATAGCATAGTTGTAATGCAAGTCATGCGCATAATCAAATTCAATAAAATTTGTATCCTAAAATTATTTTTTCATTTAAATATGACAATAAAACACTTAATAATTTTTAAAAAGAAAATAAAACGTCAACAATAACTTAGAGAAAATTAAAAAATCAAAAGATAAATGTAAATCAAAATATTTAATTATATAAAATGCTATGTTTACTCAATTATGTCTACTGAACTTGTTTATTTAAATTAGTGAAAAATTACCTCACACCTTAAAAAACTCAAGACCTAACACATAAACTCATATGAAATTAATTGAATAGACTCACATCTTAATACCACATCGGGCCAACACATATCATAAATGTTATTTGAAAATAAATATTTTTATTTTGAAAAATAAGATTTATTTGTACAAAACAAAACACAATATAGAAGAATTGGAACACTATATTCAAAAATCAAACACAAAAAAATCATTATTTAAGAAAAAACTAAAATTCAGAAAGGATAAAATATACTGAAGAATGCAAAACAATACGACCGTACATGGTCAAATCCCTCACAGGCCAAATATCAAAGATGAAACTAGAAAAAAATAATTACATAAAAGAATATAAAAAACAATGGTGGAAAAATAATAATTAGAGGACAAACATTTTTTTTCAATTACAGAGTTAAACTTGGTTGAAAAATAGCTTTAGCAATAGAAAAAAAATTTAAAGAACTAAGATCGAATTTTTAAAAATAAAAGAATAAAAACTCTGATTTAAAGATAAATTGAAAGCCAAGGAAATCTAACAAAAGGTCCATGGAAAAACAAATAAATCAAAAGAATAAAGATAAGAAAAAAACACATGAGATTGCAATTGAATAGGCAAATTGAAAAGAAAATAAACTTTTATAAAATGAATAAGGATTTAATAATAAATTTTAAAAAATAGATATTTGAATTTAAAAACAAAAAATAAACAAGACAACCATACAATCCGACCATTTATGCACCACACTATATCAAAAATGACATAATAGAAGATTCAGTAAGTGACAATTGATAAGAGATTAAAATTAAAGTGTTTGATTTTCTTGTGATATTAAATTTGAGTCATGAGCCATGTAATTATTAATATGATTATTACTATAAATTTATATGGTTATTAATTTTAAAATTTATAAAATTAATTAAAATATATATAAATTAATTTGAATACACACATTAATAAATAAAAAAATTGTACATTAAAAAATTAATTTAATCTACCTGCCAACCAAACAAATACACCGCGGTATGGCGCAAGCCAAAACGAGCATAACTCCCTCTACAAAACTTCTTGTCTTCGCCCTCCCATTTCCCGCGTCACCAAAATTCCTCCCCTCCCCCTCCTCCCTATTTTTATTCCTTTCTTGTATTGGATGCCTCCTCAACGATCCATTCAATTCCCACTCCACAATCACCAACCAAACCAAACCATACAAGGCCCCCCGACCCCCTCTCATCGAACCTCCAATTCTGTTAAAGCTCTGGATTTCCCCGTCATGCCCCCTCCGCCACCCATCATCTCGATTTCTCTATTTCCCATTTTCTCCCTCTCTGCCTCCCAACCTCCACCTCTTCGCCGTCAGTAACACAATCCCTTCACTTCTCCCACTCACTCCACAAACTTTTTTCCTCCTCCCTTTCTCTTAACCTATCCTTCTTCTTCTTTCTTTCTTTTTTTTTTTAAATAAATTACTTGCTGGTACTTTAATTGATCGCGGTACTACTGTCCCGTCAACAATCAACGGCCTTCAATGGATCCTGGACACTGGCTACATCACCAGTGGAACCTCAAAGAACCTAACAGTCCCAGTACCCAATCACACTCTCTCCACTGTCCGATCATTTCCTCTACAAAATAATATCCGCCGCAAATTCTGCTACGTGGTCAATGTTTTCCGCGGAGCAAAATATATGATCAGGTCAACTTACTTCTACGGAGGAATCAACGGCAATGATTCGCCTCCTGAGTTGATGGAACACTCTGGAGCGTGGTGAATACCACGGAGGATTATAGAGATGGCATGTCGTCCTACTACGAAGGTGTTTTCTTGGCTAGAGGGAAGACTATGAGTTTCTGTATTGCTGCAAATTCGTACACGGAACCTGACCCGTTTATTCCGTCCTGGAGTTCGTGATTTTGGAAATTTCGTTGTACAATTCGACCGATTTTAAACAGGTTGGAGTTAGCTTGGTTGCCAGGCACAGTTTTGTCCGCAACGAACGTATTCGCACAGTTTTATCAGAACCGAACATTGAATTGCATGTTGATTTGTCGTTTACTATTTCTATTTCTCTGCATGTATTGAATAATTGTTTCAATTAGATATCCTGATGATCAATTCGACCGGGTCTGGGAGCCATTCGGAGCAAATAACTCAATACCGAGTAGTAAAAATGTGTATTTCTGGTATCTGGAATCTACCTCCTACCAAGATATTTGAAACGGAATTGACAACCAGCCGGTCAAGTCCTCAGGAACTGAGCTGGCCTCCAGTGCCACTTCCTAATTCAACATACTATATTGCTATATATTTTGCACACGATCATAATTCCTTGCCAAATGGTGTACAGTATTATAAGAACTTGACTGTGACGCCGGCAGGTGTTGTTGTTTTTGCAACTAAGTGGCCTCTTAGTGGTCTTACGGCGATTGCTTTGACTCCGGATTCTGGTTCGAGCATTGATCCGTTGATTAATCGTGGAGAGGTGTTTGATGTGATTGCACTTGGAGGAAGAACACTTACAAGAGATGGTATGATTAATAAGGACTTGCCTTTTCTGCTGGATTAATATGATTAGTTTGTTTTCTTGGAAAGTGTTGAACTTCCACAAGAATTTTGTTATTGCCGTCATTCATTGAATGAGCTTAACTGAAATCATATGGCTAAGCATGAGACCGGGAAAGTGTGAATGTGATTCAGTGGAATAAAAAAGATCTTTTTATGCTAATCAAGTGCATTTGTATATATTAGCGTTCATTATCTGCATCACATTTCACATGATAACATAAACTTTGCCGTAGTGTTCGTCTTGTCCAAGTGGTGCTCATTTACAACTTCAAGGAAGGTGGAATCGTAGTTGGATTCATTATAGAATTGTGCTTTGAGTTTGTCACTTGCATTGAGAGTACTGATTTTATGGGATTCTTATTCGTTGGTGCAGTCATAGCTCTGGAAGCACTGAAAAGCAGTTTCCAGAATGCTCCACTTGATTGCAACGGTGATCCCTGTATGCCACGTCAGTTTTCATGGACTGGAATTGCATGCTCTGAAGGCCCCCGGATTCGAGTGATTAATTTGTAAGTTGGATCTGTTCATGAAAGACTGATTCTCTGCATGTGCAACGCTTCTTAGCACTTGACAAACAATTTATCCTCTGTTTTCTTCTTGATTCCAGGAATCTGACAAGCATGGATCTTTCAGGATCACTCCTTCTTAGTATTGCCAGATTGACTGCATTGACTGGTTATGAAAACTATAATCATCAACTAGTATAAATTGTACAGGAAATTTTTGGAAACCGTTTGAGTGCAAGTTGGTTTGGCTTCTGCCTTTTTTTAAAAAAAAAAAATATTTTCAGATAAATATAAAGTAGATATTACTTTACCTGGCATTGTTTTCATATGGGAAAGGCATTTGGAAGACAACCAATTCACTGGCGAGATCCCTTTGTCGCTTGGAAACATAAAGGGTCTACGAGAACTGTAAGTCTTTTTAACACGAGAACATACGCTAGTCTCACGTTATTATTCTATGTTTTAGTTTCATGCTTCGGCTCCTTATCCACATTTTGTAGTCCATGCTGTTCACTCCTGGGCGTTTGTTGTTCAATATGCTTTTGGTTGTTTCCTGCTCCTAATTGATATGCTAAACAGACCGAACTTAATGTAAGAGTATGATTTGAGTGTTAAGAAATCCTTTACTTTTCAATCTTAGAACTAGAACTCAGCACAGTTGGAAATGTGACACTGTTCATTGAATAATTTAAAAATTGTTCTATTGCATATATTGAACCTTTGGTGGTCTATCTCGTTAGATTCTTATAGTGCGGAAATGGCGTCTGCATGTTTATTCCAACCCTTCTCCTTGCACAGGCACACAGCAAAAATCTCTTCTATGCAATAAAAGTACCTACGTGGGATTCACGTGGGTTTTTGCACTGGTACCTAAAATGGAAGAGTAGAATCTAGAAGCACTCATCTCTAAAATTGGCAAATGACCATTTCTGACTTGATGGATACCGTGTTGATACAAATTAAGACATTTTATCTGGTCCAGTTCTTAGCTCAACACTGATGATCTTAGACAGGAATTTATGAAATATACATAAAAAGTTTGTCCATAACAAAGTTGTGAAAAGTATTTTGAGTTGATTTAATATGGTTTAGTTTCCAGGTCATGATACCCACTTTTTTTCATGGTTGGACCACTGTCATTGATTCATTGCGGACGGCTTTCTCACCATTATAACAAGAATGATCTCTGCTAAAAAATATCTGTAGTTCAAAGCCCTGTAAGTTTCTAGGGAGTAGTACTGCTGGATTGAAATGGAATCGGAAGAACTACTATTTGACATATCTCACCATCCATGCTTTCTCAATTTAAGAGACTGGTTACTTGAAACCTGGATATCAAACTTATGTTGCATTTTTCTGATTTAGTGGTATCCAGTCAATGAGCTTTCATATAATTGTGTCACTACCATTACGTGCTACAAATTCTTTCAACTTAAACAGCTATGAAGTAAAAAATTTGGATGGCTAACCATTTCATAGCAGAGTCATCGACTCATTCTTCATTCTCCGCCTGAGGTTCAAATATGTTTTAATTTATCTGCTGCAGATGTCAGCATAAACATTTTGCATTAGTGTTTTTTTTGTTCATATGTATTCTTTTTATTCAATTGCTTTTATGGTAATTCTGATTTTAATCTCGATTTACTCGACATAGTCCCTTTATCTTTCAGTCTCGTACAGAACAATAATCTGACCGGACAAACTCCAAACAATCTTATTGAGAAACCTGGACTGAATCTTAGGTGAGCTTGAATGCACAATAGTTTTTATTAATACTGCTAGGTATGTACTGGTAAAATTATTTTTCATGTAATAGTTTAAGCTAATTGTTCAAATTTATTAAATTAGGACTTCTGGAAATCAGTTCTTGTCCCCATCTCCTTAAGCAATACACGGTATATGCACCCAAGGCAAAGGTGACGAGACCGCGTGTATGTTGAACCTGATTTTAACCATTTGTGGAAATCCTTATTTATTCTAATTTAGAGATCTACCGCATCTAGGTTTTAACATTTTACTAGAAGCTTTGCCATTGGTCAGATCCAGAATCAGTTTTTTACTCCTTTGACCGGTTTCAAATCCTCAATTCAATGAGGACCACAACCATAAACTTCAACTGGTTGCGCATACCATGTCAATCTGACTGTTCTTTAGCAAGACACAGGTGGATTATACTGTCAACCTGTACGTAAACAACTGTTCATATTCGTTCTTTTGCTGTATTATATTTTTTAATCTTTCTGTCTCGGGAGTGTTTGGAATATCTTCTGTTTTTGATTTATTTTAGATGATTTTTAAAAGTGTTTTTAACTTAAAAACACACATTAAAGCTATGTTTATTTTTAGTAATTTTTGATAATTTTGATGTGTATATGTAGAAAATAATTAAAAAAATCTGAAAAAAATATTTTCATATATTTTTAAATAAAAATTTATTTTAAAAACTAAGTACTCTCAAACATCACTAAGTCATATGAAAACACCTGGCCTCTCTATTTTTTAATATTTAAAATGACGAGGCTTGATGGTTTGTCGTTGTTAATAAACGTCTTTTATCGTTTCCTTTCCCTTGGCGTATGACTGCGATCTCATATTTCTTTTCGTTTCCTGAAGGCCACTAGGGATGACGTCCACAGTCAATCCTGTTCCATCTCTCCGTCATGCTTTTCCTCTTTTTACCCTATATGAACTCCCCCGGCACCTGCACTACGCGAGTATCTTTGGAATGTCAAGGAAAGAAAGAAACCGTGTTTTTACTTTTCAGATCATCTTACAGTGTTGTTGGTTTCAAAAATATTTTTTTAAAATGAAATTTTTTATTTTATCTTAAATAAAAAATTATACTTTAAAAAATAAATTCAATTATATTTTTAAACATGCAATTATTTAATTATTTAGCCAATGGTCTAGAAAGAAAATCTTGAAGAATGGACTTCTGATAGACATCCAGTAATAATGGGGTGTCAGACGTTACATGACATAGCACTCTCAAGTCTCAACTCCAGGCCATTGATCTGATTCCTACTGGCCGATTCTTCCATGTGGACCTTTCTGATTCTCAGGGTCTGCATCTTTGCATGTGGCATGACAACTCACAGTGTCCTTTCTTTAAGCAGTTGAAACTGTACGCCTTCTATGCAATGCTAGGTAGAAGAAGAAATTATTTTGTCCATACCATCCAATCCATCATAGATAATGTCGTCATTTATAACATGATAGTTCATCAGATCCATGATAATCAACAGGACTCTAAACACAAAAGTAGGGGAAAAACTGAAGTTCGAAATGTGGGAAGTCAACTGATAAAAAAATGAACGAACATATTGGACAATCCTACGGTTCATACAAACTCGAGCTACTTTTTTCTCTCCTAATCTTCACCTTTCCAATCTCCCTTTCTTGAGGGGAAACAGAGGTGGCAATCCACTGCTCCTCACCTGTGTGCAAATCGGTACATTTATCATTGGCCGTATTCTCATACTGGCTGATCTTGTTCTCTCCAGTCCTTTCTTTATCCGCTTCACATGCTTCTCTCCATTCCCGGAACCTCGCTTCCCTTCTTTAGTAACAACGTCTGCTAGGGAGCTAGAAGAAGATGATGTTGACGAGGAAGATGATGACGGGGACAAGGAAGAAGCGCGCTGCTTCTTTAGCCGCAGCAGCTCTTTCCACAAAACGGTGCACTTTGGTGGCCTTGGAGATGGGTCGTCGTCGACAAACCAAATCCTTGGCTCTTCCTTGATCACCTCCTCTTCCTCAGCATTTTTAGACTTAAGGCTGATTTTGTTGAGTTTCTCAGATTGCTGCATTTGCCAAAACGGAAGCAATCTCCCCTCGTAGAAAAGCTCGTCTGCTGTTAGCATAGCCTGGCTGCTCATTTTGCTCGAGAGGAACTCAAACTCTGCATTTCTAGCCTTTTCGCGCTCTACTGTTTCTTTATCTTTCTCAGCCTGTGGGGTTGGACAGATGGAAATGAAGTTCTTGTCATCAAGGAAATCAGCAGAGAAAGAAATACGGGGGCTTGAAGGTTGGTCAACGGATATAGATGGTGCTTGAACAGTTTCCAGGGACACCATTTTCTGCGTCTAGAACGAGAAAAATGAAGAAGTTTGTGGAGTTGACTGTCGTGTGGTGTGAGAGAAGAGATGCATGGGATTTGTGATTTAGAAAGGGAAGAAGATGCCTGCTTTATATTGTCCTGTAACCTTTTGATGTCCTTTTGTTTTGTTATGTGATCAGTAATTTGTCTGGACGGTGAGATTATAAAAATTAAGTGGTCTGGTAAACCCGAAACAAGTGAGCTTAAGGTGTTGTTTAGAATATGGGTAGCAGCACATGGACACCTTGGGAGGAGCTAAATACAGATTTTTTTATAACCACTACTAATTTTGCATACAATTCCGAGTTCTCTACGATCTTAGTTTTTTTTTTTTTTTAATTCCAAGGAAATGAATTTAAGTTTTATTTTTTGAATTGAACGAAATCTTATTTTTTTTAGTTATTATTTATGAGTTCGAGATAAACGAGTAAAATTTCAATTGTTTTATATTTTTATAAGGTGAGTACATCCTAATTTAAATCTTATATCCCTAAAACAGATCTCAAATTCTTTGTCACTGCATTATATTGATTGTATTTTTTTCAGACAAAAAATGCTGCAGTTTAAATGTAGCTTTATTAGATATTACTCGTGATGGGATAAAAGGAAATTAAATGGGGAGAAGAAAAAATAAACTAAGTTAACTAGTCGTTTAACGGTAGTTGATTATTAAGCTTGGATCAGTCAAAGATAAACTTTGTTGGATTGACTCGCATGAACATGGAAAGAGTCCTCGGCATGTGATCACATGAGAGTAATTTCCAGCCATGTGAGGGCTGAATCAAAGATCAAGCAAGGTACAACTCTCAATGACCAAGGTACCCTTTGAAAAGGCGTGGCTTATGCAGGTACAGTATGTAATTTACCGCGCGTCCGGGGATGGGTTTCTGGTTGCATGGGAAGAGTTTACAAGTGGTAGATATCATATCTACCCGCCAGCACGCCCCTTCTTAAAATGCTTTGGACAGCTCTAATGAAGTTCATACAGCTAATCAACAAGAGCAATCTTTTAGGTAGCATACATGTTCTGTGATTCGATTATTCACCGGCACATTATTTCAGGCATACCGCAGCCCTCTATTATAGCGGAGAGAAAATAATGTTGAAGCTTTAACAGGCTGAACAAACAACAAAATCAGACACGTGGAAAAAGATCCATGAAAGGAAGATAAATTATTTTGTCTCAGTTTCCTTGCTTTTCTCTTGGCAACTTCTGGTGTTTCAGAATAATTCTATGTTCATTTAAATATTTATTTCTTTAGAGCTTAAAAAGTCTAAAAATAATTTATGGTATAAGGTCCAACACCAACAAAATAATTTATTTTTAAGTGAGAGATTGAAATATATTGGGGGACAAGCTTTAAATTTTAAGAACAAGAGTGTTTGTTCATATTTTTTTTATATATAAATGAATACTTGAGGAATAATAGTTATAAATTATTTATCCGGATGATTCAATAGATATTATCATACTCATATCTACCTAGACTTGGTACGATACTAATTTCATAAGCGGTGAGTCTGATAACTTGTTAGATTCATTATATTTGGGCTCAACGTATAGTTAAACTAAATGATATAGAGATTGCAACACGTCATATCCATGTATGTCTGTATTCATCGTGTAGTTAAATTCAAAAATATTAGGTCTGATAATTTGCGAGATCCACGTGAACTTAAACTCAATGCATAATTGAATCCAAAAATATCAAGTTTGATAACTCGCTAGATTTATATGTACTTGGACTAACGCATAGCTAAATCAACAACCCATATATGTTTAGGTATAATGCTCGATTGAATACATCGATGTTGAAATGAAAAGTAAACATACCCATGTTAGCTAGGTATGATTTTCTACCAAGTATATGGATTAAAAATCAACAACCCATGTTGGGTAATCACCCTGCACTGACTCTTTTTTTAATATAAATTTAGATTAAAAAATGAACATCAACATCCATCCAAAGCCTCTCAACAGTAACATGTTTCATTCAATAAATCCAAGATTTCTACTGTCATGTTTTCAATCGCATGTGCACCTTCCCTTGCGTGTCCATCGAAGACGGTAAGGTGGTTTACAAGACATACATTGATGAGATGAAGTGAGAAACTTGAGTTGGCACTTGGCAGAGAAAGGTCTGATGATTGGTGTTTTCCATGCAATCAAAGAAAAGAAAAACAAATCAAGATTATGAAGCTTTTGAACATCATCAGATCGCTCAATTCTGCAACAAAGGGAGACTGGGACCTCTTGGCATTGAAGAGCAGCCTGGCTGTCTCTCTCCCTTTTGTTTTTGGCCAAACATAATGAGAGCAGACAAGTGTACCAGAGAACTTGATTGCAGATGCTTTTGGGGGGAGGGCCCACGGATTATTTGATATTTTGACAAGTTCAGAGAAAATTGGACGAGAGGCACCATGCACAAGTCTAATGGGACGAGAGAGATGTCTCCAGGTAAAGCAACGTGGCTTAACTGTTCCTGAACTGGGAGACCATATTCAGCTTGTATTAAATTAAGCATGGATTTAGTAAGCTTTGTGCAAAGCCTAGCTGTTAAGTAGAACATCTTGACTTTAGATATCGTGTAATAATTCAGCCTGAAATCAAGAACATCTTAGGATTGTAGGGGGGGGGGGGGGGGGGATTGAGGGGCGTGACTATGCATGTATGTTGTTGTATTTGAAAATATTTTTTATTTAAAAATATATTAAAATATTTTTTTTAAAAAAATATATCAAAATGTATTTTTGAATAAAAATCACTTTAAAAAACATATTATATAACCACTATAATCTTATTTTTCGTTTTCAATACTAATCTGCATGGATTAGAGGATCATAATTACATCATCACAGATGCTTAACCATAAACCTTATTTTGTAGCTAAAAAATCAAAACAATTGATAAGAAAACTAATGGTAATTAAGTTAAAGCTCTCCTACATCTCTTCGTCTTTGCTTCATGGTTCAACAGGAGAATAAAAATTGCAGTAAAAATCAGAGCATTCTTTTATTTATAATAGAATTTGATTAACTGTTCTTGAAGGAGTCTGGAATTCAACAACCTTTATTTCAATACATATTTGAAAGCGTAATAAAAATTGTGTTTTAAAATATTTTCTAAAAATATATTAAAATAATATTTATTTTAATTTTTTAAAATTATTTTAACATCAATATAGCAAAACGATAAAAAAAAAACACTAACAAAAATATTTTAAACAAAAAAATAATTTAAATATTAAAACTGTGTTTTGGCCCCAATGACAAACACGCATTTAATAAAATAATGTTGCTATTAACAGAACAAAAAACCCTTTAAGAGTCTGTTTGTTTGATGTTGCAGTAATGATTATCTTTTAAAATAGTTTTTATTTTAAAATATATTTTTAAAATAATTTATTTTAACATTATCTATAAAAACATTAATTTTTTTTTTTAATATTTTTCAAAATTGTTTTCAAAATAAAAAACAAACTCCTCTGAAACTCGAGCGCTACTCTATTTGACTCAATATAAGAAACAGCTAAAATTAATTCCCACGGGACCCCTGAACGTTTCCATAAAATATTGACCAGTTCCATGACAAAGATGGATGGGAGGGTGTAACTGACTATAAGTTGTTGAATTTGAAATGAATGATAGAGACAGGACATAGTTTTTGCTGGTAAAAACGAGAAACAATATATGAATTTCAGATTAAAAAAAACTTATTGCAGGAATTCACAGTTCTTATTTTCAAGCCGGTCAACCGGGAAATTTTGGCTGGGTCATATTATTAAATACGCGTGGCGGGATTTCATTGGATATCAAACTTGAAAGCCATCCATGCATGCTATATTATTGATAATGCTTGATTTCTTGTTCTGGTCAGTACTGTCCCTAGTCCCTGCCATTCATTTCAAGAGACAGAGAGTGACGACCAGTTCCACTTCTAATATCTCGGTGATCGACGCTCCATGATCTAGCTAGCCGAGGGGCCTACGCTGCTGCTCGATCGGAGCTCATTTCATGTTTTATAATTCTTTTCTTTTTTTCTCGTAGATTTGGTTACAAGTTTGTTTGTAACAACGGATTCTTGCGCTTCATTAACACAAATATAAAGACCCTCTTCCTTTAATTAATAATCAGAATTGAAAAATCTACAAGAACAAATTGATGGTTTTTATCAATCATCCCATCACCACGGGATGAAAGCAAGCCATGCCCACGCGCCACTAGCTATAGATTCCATCACAAATTCCCGCTCCAAGACTCGAAGTGGAGGTATTTAAGGAATTGGAAGGGCGTGAAAGTAATTGTGGCCGATATTCTTTGCTTGAGCCATTACTGGATAGAAAATGTGAAGATTAGGGTTTCATTTTTTATTTTCAAAGACTAATTACATTTACTGCGCTGCTTTGAATTCTACATCAATTTCTTTAATTGCGCCAAGACTTTCAGAGAAATAAATGGACATTTATTTATTAGAATAATTAATGAAGTCTATTGAAAAATGAGCACTAAACAGGTCATTTGGACTCTCACAGGGTATCATTGACATGATTAATCTATTTATAATCTGTTAGTTTTTATAAAAAAATAAATATTATTTTGATTTAAATAATCACCGTCATAATAATAAACATCTCCTTACATTTACGTTTCTAGTAAGGATGCACAAAGTCCAATTAATTAGAAGAAAGGTGGCGCTAATACGAGGGTACGTGTTGCTTATAAAAACTTCTCGACGGGGGAGAAGGCACCACTCTTGGATCCCCAAAGAGCCGCTACATAATTCTCTCTTTAGAGGGTGTTTGTGACAGCTGTTGCTGTAATTTTTTAAAGTATTTTTCGTGTTAAAATATATTTAAATGATTTTTTTTAAAATCATTTTTGACATCAACAAATCAAAATGATCTAAAAACATCAAAACATATTTATTTAAAATGAAAAAAAAAACTTTTAAATTTTGGACAACCGGCCGTACAACCACAGTGACAAACAGGGTCTTAATTGCGCCAAGACTTTCCAGAGAAATAAATTTCCACGTTAATAGGACCTAAGAATTATAATTTCTTGATTTGCGGCCTAAGAGAAAATTCCACGTTCTACACCATTAACTCGTATGGATATCATTCAAAATAATAAGTAATTAATTTTTTTAAAAATAAGCACTACTCAGTAGAAAAACAGTGTAAAGTGAATATATATATATTCATATTTGGGCCCGGAAGCCAGAGAGAATTTGTGGCCCATTGGGTTTTGGGATGGTAAATACTGTGAACTCATGCCCACGTCAATCCTTGCTCCATTGTTATTAACTCGCACTTGTTTTTCAGCTCAATCACCGAAAAACAAGTGTTATTATCCACCATTGTTTTTGATCGTTTGTTTCCAGGACTGCTAGGCTTTTGCAGTGAGGTGAGCTCTCAACCTTTGTTTCTTTTATAATGAATTATTTCATGTATTTGGAGTTGTGTTTTATTAATAAAAAAAATAATATTTATGATAAATCATATATTTATATAAGGAAAAAAGAGAGTACAAGAGGTGAGAATATAATATAAGACTACAAATACGTGCGAAGTTCCTCGAATTATTAATAGTGGAAGTCATACAGTGGCACAATATGAAAATAACTACAGAATGAAAAGCATTAATGCACGTCTACTCAACCGAAAGGAAAATAAATAAATTTTAGCGACCACCGTCGACCCACCCCAGCCCAAACCCACTCTTACCAAACCGAGAAAGAAAAGAAAGAAATCGAATTTAACCAAACAAAACCCAAAAGGCAAAGCAATCTTTGGCAAGCACATGACCCAACCCAAACAACTATTGAAATTGTCTCCTCTCTTTGCATCTCTCTAATATCTTTCATCTCCTTTCTTTCTATTTTGACTTTTCTTTCCGCTCTCTCTTCTTTTATTCAAACGCTCTCTGCAATCTATTCCAGCCTCGACGCCTAATAAAAAACTGAAATTCTCCTTTCCATTTTGTGATCTCAACCTCAATCGCGGAGTTTTCAGATCTGTATCTCTACTAATCACGGTAATTATATACGATCTCATCCCTTTTGCCACCGCGCAAATTATGTTTTTGATGTTCGATTATCATAGATGGATTTTTTTTTTTGTTATTGAAAGTTTAGATGTTGTATTGAAATACCTTGATATATATATATATATATATATATATATATATTTATGGCTGAATTGTAATTTGGATTTGTTAGATCAATGGTTTGCCTTTTTTTGTTTTGTTTTTCATTAAATGGCCATTTTTAGAAAAATAACTGGCATCCACCAAGAAATTTTGCTGGTTGAGTATATGTAACAATATGGATTATGTCATTAGAAGGTTCATTATGAATTATAGGCCTTTGACTTTGGAGAAATGCTTAAACTTTTATCAATATTTTTTTGTGTAAGCCACTTGAACTTCAATTTAAAAGGCCAAAGAAAATAAGCACAAATATCGTGGCTTGACTTACTATGTGATACTAGTTTCAGCTTCTTAGAACAAGTCTATTAATTTGAGGTGCAATCTTACTTTTTTTTATTGGATAATTTGTCAGGAGTAATGTCTTTTACACGGAATTATCATTCACACGGAGGAACGGGCCATGATGATCGGTGGAACTCTTTGGATGGGTACAATTTCAACCATAGAAATAGAAACATTGATGTGAATAGGAACACCAACTACAGCTACAATTGGAATCATAACAATATCCGAGACTTCTCCTCGGGGAAATTCAGGGACCATGTTAATGGTTATGCTAACCCTCCCAGTGGTGCACCAGCTTTTAAAAGGAGAAGATTTAGTGAGGATACTTGGGGAGATGGTGGGAGACACTATCCTCAATATAATGCATATGAATGTGCCGATCTATCTTACAACAATCCAGTCCCTCTGCCAACTAGATCCAATGCTGAGGTCTCTACATCTACAAGTTGCAAACGTGATTGTTCAAAACTGGAAGAAGATGAACCAGTATTTCTGTCAAAGGATGAGATTGAAAGACACTCCCCATCTAGAAAAGATGGAATTGATGTGCTACGTGAAACATACCTGCGGTATTCTTATTGTGCTTTCCTTCAGAATCTCGGGCTGCGGTTGGAGTTGTAAGTGCTCAACTTAGAATGTGCTTCCAGTTTAGATTTTTTGTTTGGACACATACTTATCAGATTTTGCATGTAACTAACCAAGAATTGCGCTTCTTGCAGGCCACAAACTACTATTGGCACTGGTATGGTTTTGTGCCACCGTTTTTTTGTTCGACGATCACATGCATGCCATGATAGATATGTGAGTTTTAAATGCTCATGCTTGAATGTTTTACTACTTGGAGGATACTTTGTGTACAACCATTTTACTTTACTAACCTTTCCTGAATTGTTTTAGTATTCTCCTCTCAAGTGCTATTTCTATAAAGAGAACAATTTTATTAGCTGTTTAGATCTTTGGGCTGATAAAGAACTAAATAATTGTTACATCTAGAAATGACAGTTCATCTATGGAAGCCTGGTGTACTCTGTTACACTGAATAGATTGTCTTGATTTGGAAACTTACAAGTCCTTTTGACTTATGATTCCTCCTCTGATGAAGGTGGGGTTAGAACTCTCAATTCAAAACTATTTTTTTGAAACAAGGGTCTTACTTGTATAGCTGCTTTGTGTACATGATCTGATATTGCAGCATTCTGCATTTGTAACATAAGAAAAAAATCAGGCGGACAGCCTTTCTTGTCTGTTTGTATTGCCTATCTTTTGGCTTTTTTAGATTTGTTACATCTATTTTTTGTTACTTTTATTTTTCTGAATCGTTGTCAGTCATGACTTGTTTAATTTTGGTATTATTTCTGATATGTGCATGAATTCTTTGATGCTTTCAATACGATCATGCAATAAATCTAGTGCACGTTCCTCCTTTTTATGGTTATATTTGTCATGTGTGTTCTGTGTTTGTTGCAGTTAATTGCTGTTGCTGCACTTTTTCTTGCTGCAAAGTCCGAGGAGACACCTCGCCCTTTGAATAATGTTGTGAGAGCCTCTTGTGAGATTTTCCACAAGCAGGACATTACTTTCTTGTCATACCTGCTCCCTGTTGTAAGTACCTTGCAGCCATGCAGAATTTCTTACCTGTTGTATATATTAAAGAAAAAAATTTAATTTGTGTCTGTCTTAAAAATACAAAGAGGATAACATAAATATCCTCATGTCCCTCTTTGAATTCATGTATGGATTATCTCCAAAATGTGTTGAATTTCCTGCCTATTGGTTAATTTGTACCGCATTTCTTGCTTTACATGAAATTTAAAAATGACATGTATTTGGAAATCTAATAACCTATTTGTAAGATCGTGCATTTATTGCAGAGTTTTTTTTTCTCCTTTTGAAAAGTCACAGCCCCAAGTCTGTAGTGTGCTAAGTTATTTTTTCTAAACAGGACTGGTTTGAACAGTACCGGGAGCGAGTGACTGAGGCTGAGCAAATGATTCTGACAACCCTAAATTTTGAAATCAATGTCCAGCATCCATATGGCCCTCTGACAACCGTCCTCAACAAATTAGGTCTTTCACAAACTGTTTTGGTGAATCTGGCGCAAAACTTAGTCGGTGAAGGGTAAGTGCACTTCTTCTGATATGATATATTCATTTATATCAGTTAGTTTCAGTGACATAATGAATTAGCTCTTACCAAGTACAATAATATAATAATAATAATTCTGATCGTGCTCCTTTCACCACGAAGGAATTTTATTTTGAACATCTTGTTGTAAATACACACTGTGCCTGAATTTTCTCACACTAGTTCAGCTAAAGACATGGTTTAAGATTTAGCAAGTGGTCTTGCAGCTATGATGGCTTGTCTGTGTCCACAACTATGGACTGGTTAGTGTCTAAATCCAAACCAATCAGAAGGTTTGTCGGGTATTCGTGGTACCTGGGCCATGGAGAGTATGTGCTGGGCTCTTCTATTTCTCCTGTGGTTCATCATAGCGTGCTACTAGTCTCAATGGTTTTCTTCTCTTAAGAAACCACTCTACATTGTTATTCTGGTATGGGATATTGATTTTTTGGCATGGCATGTAATTGCAGGGTATACACAAGATTAACGTCCTCACCTGTTTGATATTGTTAGCTGGAGGATTGATATGCTGTGCATGGAAAGTTTTTTAAACATCTGAAGTTGCTTTCTGATGTGTTGTGGATCACATTACTGTTATTCACTGTTCCCCATCAACTGGGTTTTTTTGCCAAATAAGATACCCTCAGAACATCCAAAACCTTTTTTGCATTCAACTGTTTTCCCACTTTTTTTTTCACTTTCATTTTGTAGCAAGTTGTCTACCCACTTCATACAACTCAAGTTTGTAAGACCTGTCTGCGCATTTTGTTTGTTTCCGTTCACCCTGATTTGGAGGAAACTAATTGATTTGGCAAGGATCAAGAGTCATAGTGACTGGGATTTGTATTGTTCTCATTCCTTCTCCTTCTTTCATGATTTTTGCCTTATTTCTAAATAGTACGAGTCCTCGGATCTTCTGTTTTCTTTCTTTCTCTCTTTTTGTAAAACCATCTCATTAATTCTTTTTTTCCCAAAAAATGGCTGCACCTTTTTGGTTTAATTTCATTATTTTAGAATAAAAACTTCAATGAATTTTTCCAACAAGTGTAGTTGCCCAGTTGTCAGAAGATCATGTAGCTGCATAGTTGATTAATTGTGAGTTCTGATGTGCAGTGTGAGATAGCCACTTGTAAAGCTAGACTGTGTCAGTAATTTGTGATGGTTTGCTGGTGGAAAATTGTTGATGTTGCCATCATAGATAGAAATTTGAGAAGGAACAAGCAGCATGCCAATTTTTCTTTCTTTCTAAGGATGCTCTAATCCAAGCCCAATGGGGGATGATGGTTACAGTATGCTAATTGAGCTATGGCTCGAGATCACAAATATATCAGTTTCTCAGTGTTGGTTAACCCACAATAATATAATGCATAGATAAATTGTTTGCTTTGAAACAATTGGCATGCAAAACCAAGTGCTTGTCAAAGCCTTTGCAGCTATCATTTTGGGATACTTTTATAGCTGTCATGGTCTTAATATGACAGCTTCTTTAAGTTGTATGCAGTTACAGTCTGATACCTTGATCCTACCCTATTATTGATCTTGTCTGCGTCAAAAACCTCCAAATTGGGAATAGCTGTGTTTTTTTTCCAAGTATTGTCAATTGAATGGACTGCATAAACATCCATGGCTATGAGCAGAGGTGGTGCTACTGATTGTAGTCAAATGCCTTGAAAAATCAACCAGGAAATATGCCTTACATTTTATAGCGGTTGATAATTTTCATCATCATTGGCTTGTCATAGTGCATAGAGCTCCCTGCATTGCAAGCATCTGGGGAAAAAAATAGATGTAGGCATCACTATATATATATATATATTATTTTGGTTATTGTCATCAGCTGCAATTGCTATAAATTTTACTAATATTGTTATTAATATACCTGCTGTTATTGTGCATGCTGCGCATACACATGGTGAGCCAGATTATCTTTTTAGGCTTGGCTATATATGGCAACTGAGGTTACAGTACTATATTCCTGCTACGTGTTAAATACGTGCAGGCATTCACCAAATTGGATTATCCTAAATGTTCTTTAGGAATTCTAAAAAAATAAGTGAAGCTTGAACGTTTTACTTTTGGTAAAATTGGAGTTTGGGACCATCTACATTTCACTCAGGCCTTAGCTCTCTAAGCTTTCGCCATGCTTGGTTAGAAGAGATGCAATTGAGCATGAATGAACACTCAATCTCGTAGGGCCCAGGGCTCCTGATTTTTCCCATGCTAGGCTTGGGCTGGCAATATCAGGCCAGAGGTTGATCTTTGCAGGGCTTAGTTAGCTCCATAGGTGATTGCTGCTTCTTTATCAGTTCATGGTGTTGACTGGCCAGTGATGAGCTGCATTGGGAAATATCTTCCCTGTAAGTCAAATTTTTGAAATTTTGATTTTTTTTTTCTTCTGTAAAGAGAATTAAAAAACAACACTTTTCACGGTTCAATTCTGTAAGCTGTTCTTATTCTTAAATGAGGACTGTAGAATGAGGGGCCAAGTTAACAAAACAATGTTATAATATAACATTTTATTATGTTTTCCCCAGCATCAGGCCTTGACCCTTAAGATATTCTATCCCAAATAACCCCAGCTTCCTTCAAGATTCAATCATGCTTTGATTTTTTTTACCACTATCAGTTTTGATAATCCCTCGTATCAGTTTGAGGTTTTTAATCACTCAAAAGTATGGTTCAAAAGTTTTCAGAACCCTTCCATTTAGCATGATATTCATATATATGGAGTGATCCAGTTTATAAGATATGTATTCAGCTATGCCTTATCTTTTTGTTATTGTGGATGTGAATGATGCTTATAGCTGGCTAGAGGATTTGGGATGGTGGTATTCTATATTTGGGTTACTTGCGTGGTTCATGAGCATTAGTTCCTGTGTTTTGACAAGCCTTTCCAGATCAAGTTGTTGAGCAGAAGATGCAGAGTGTGCTGCTAGTTTCTATTTGTTTTATTATTTGAATTGTGTATGTTTCTGGAGTTAAAAGCCCCTGCATCAGAATGGGCCTGGGGGTTGATGTGTTTATAAATGAGTGTAAGATGTTTGTTATAGTTTTGGTACCCTATCAGCCATCCTGCAGAGTTTCTTGCAAAATATTCTTCCTGGGTTGCCGCATTTTTGGTGAGTAAGAGAAAAATCACTGGACTTGCATTATTTTTTTGTATTTGAATCCATAATGATATGTCTTCTTGTATTTTGGTTTTCTGTGTTTGTATATACATTTTACTTTGATTGCCAATGTGCTTTTCATCAAAATTTTGGCAATAAGCCAAGTCTTACAAGAGATGTGGTTTCCATAATAGCGCTGTGAAGCTGGCTGGCATGACAGTTTTGCATCTCTCATCATGTGCTGGTTAATGGTGGTTTTAGCACACTTTATAAAAGCTGTTATTTTGTTGTACAGGCTCCGGAGCTCATTGTGGCTTCAATTTAAGCCCCATCACATTGCCGCTGGTGCTGCCTATCTTGCTGCCAAGTTTCTAAACTTTGATCTTGCTTTTTACCAGAATATCTGGCGGGAATTTGAAACAACACCAGCTATTCTCCAAGGTAGCTAAACATAACTTCTATCAGTTATATTGAATCATTGCACTGGCTTAATATTTTGCAGTCAAGTTCAGTTACTGATAAATTGCATAGAAATGGCAATTTTCTGAATCTTTAGATATGCCTATCAAATCTACATAGTTTACTTTGTCATGAATAAAGGACTGGTCCTTTCATTTCTGGACCTGAAACTTACATCGAGTTTATGACATTTTTAGAATGTCTTGGTGGACAAAAATCAGTAAATTGCTCATGGAGACTCTTTTTCTTTAAAAAAATCGACAAAGTTAAATTGATGTTGCAATAGAGGATAAAAATTGGAATTTGGTTCCAGCTTTCACCATTTTAACTTACCATGTGTTTATCATGTGCCCCAGTGCATACTTGTGTGTGCGTTTTTCTCTTTGTGCCTCTTCAGTGAAATTTGTGCCTTGCATTTGATGAGCTCTTGTTAAATTAACTCCATACTAAATATTTTGATCAGACTTCACATGGGTTCTTGTTTCTAATTCATTTGTATGCGACTTTATGATGCAGATGTATCGCAGCAGCTGATGGAGCTTTTCCAGTAAAATAGCATAATTGGTATAGCGTGGTTCACTCTTGAGGGCGATGCACTTTAGGTGTTGTAAGCAAAAGCCAGGTCAGAATATGTGTTCAACATGGTAAGAAAGTTCAGTACTGTTTATTGTGTGGGAATGTAGGGCACGAGAGATGAAAGGAGATGCTCATCACAAAAAGTTGCACTTGAAGTACAGGTCAAATGGATCTATTGTTCAGCTTGTATGTTCGTACCGCAAGAGTGTCTGTAGATCTATAGCTCAAAATGTAAGTTTACTTGCTGCCAATTGAACGACAAGTCTGTTATATGAATCTTGGAAAATGTCGGATGATTTACCATTATTTTGACCCCAAAGCTTTGCCTGTCGATTGCTTTGCAAATATGAGACGTGCTTATGATACATGAGATGATTGTTACAGTGATTATAAATGATGGTTGATTTTTTTGTGTATATGGCTAAAAAAAGTAATAAATGATGCTCCTAAAATTCCATCAAATCTAACACGTCGGTTGCCACATGATCAGCTTGTTACTCGAAGAGTTGCATGTGTCCACCGCGTAGGCGCGTACAGATATTGCTTTTGTTTTGGCCAAAGTAAAGAGAGTTGTGTGCGTGGACTCCCCTCTTAGGTGTTTCATTAACAAGATTTATTGAAGATTTCACTGTGGTTGAGAGATAAAATAGATGCAGTTAGAAATTCATGAATGGTTTGAAGACTAACTCAAACGTGCAAAAATATATCGTTTTTTCTAAGAATATATTTTTCATTGATCACAATCAACTAAAGCAATTGCTTACAAGGTTTGTACAATACACAAACACCATAATATAAACAAAATTAAATTCCGTCTCTCTCAAGGAGCATCATACCTAGGATTTACAATAGCTTCATGCAGCATTCTTGCTCTGTGAAATCTAAGTCGAATAAAGCTGAAAACTATATCAACAATGGCACTAACAACTACCCCATCCAGACCTTGTGCTCTTCTGTTCCTTTCCTTCCAAATTTGATAGTTATGGTTGCACCAAAAAGTTAACATAACAGAAAAAGACATTTCTTTTGTAGAAAAGAAATAACCCAATCAAACTATCCCGGCCAATCTTCATTTTTCTTCAAAATACACTGCTAGCTATATATTCTTAATGAAGTTAAAAGAGAAAAATACGTGATCCCTGTCTCTTAGAACTTGTTTACATATCAAAAAAGTGGCAAGAAAACTGAATGATCCCAGGTCTCGTTCGACAATTTTCAAGTTCGAATGATTTTGATGGGATGTGAAGGCTTCTTCGACTTTGAATATATACTCGTTGCTGTTCCCTAGCTACTTAAGCTGACCGACATGTTAGCTTTTAATCTTCGACTACTTAAGTTGACACTACAAATTTAAGCAAACCTGCAAGGTGGGAAGAAATAAGTTAATTAGCTATTCAAGATAATTAAGTAGCTTAATTAGTTTCAAATTAAAGGTGATCGATCCCAGCACGATAATTTATTACATCCCTCAAAAATTCGTGGTCAGAATTTGGACTATACGAGGATAAAACGAAAGGTTTATCCTAAAACTAAAATTTTAGGATCAATGGATGTGATATTAATGGGGGCAGGTTTATCTCGATCGAGTCACCAGCTTACAACTAAAATTAACATCTACGTACGTACGAACTCCCTAAACACGCGGTTCTCCATTATTTCACCGTCCAACCCTTTATCTTACCCAATTCTCGGGTCTCTGTTATTAGCCTTAATTAACTTCTCCATCTCCTTAAATACCTGAAATTCTACACTAACATGATTAACAGCACGTGCAGGTAGCCTCTGTTAGCGACGTGGACCTCCCGCCCGATCCTCTCTACCACTTGCAATTATCTCCTTCTCTACTTTTAAGACTATTTTGGAGATAATTTATTGTTTCTAGAGAGGAAAGATGCCGGCTGTTGTAATCGCTAACACTGGTGACGTGCCAGAGTTTGAAGGCAAGATAACATTTAGTGTCATCGTGTGTGTGGTGATTGCGGCTTGTGGAGGCTTAATGTTTGGCTACGACATTGGAGTTTCAGGTTTATATTTATCCATGCACTTGAAGTTTTTGCGTTTCTTATAAATTGCAATGACTGACAGAGCTGGTGAACTTCAGGTGGTGTTACAGCCATGGATGATTTCTTGAAGAAATTCTTTTATGAAGTCTGGGAAAGGAAGCAACATGCACATGAAAATAATTACTGTAAATATGACAACCAAAAGCTGCAGTTGTTCACATCGTCCCTGTACGTAGCGGCCCTTATAGCCAGCTTTATCGCTTCAAAGACTTGCTCGAAGTATGGCCGTAAGCCAACCATGCAGCTAGCATCTATTTTCTTCATCATCGGCGTCGCTCTAACAACATTTGCTGTAAATATTGAAATGCTGATCATCGGGAGACTTCTTCTCGGTTTAGGAGTGGGATTCGCCAATCAGGTAGTAACTACGAACCACACCTTCTTTCACCTGATCATAAAATATGCCATATTTGCCGTCCACGATCAAGGATAACTTGGTTTTCTTTTCCTTCCAGGCAGTACCGTTGTTTCTATCAGAGTTAGCTCCAGCAAAGATCCGTGGAGCACTTAACATTAGCTTCCAACTCTTCATAACAATCGGGATCTTGATTGCTAATGTCGTCAACTACGCAGTTGGTAAAATCCATCCCTATGGATTTAGAATTTCACTTGGAATTGCTGGTGTGCCAGCTCTATTGCTATGCCTGGGCTCGCTTGCCATCTATGAGACTCCTACTAGCCTCATCGAGCGCAAGAAAGTCGAGGAAGGAAGGGCAGTGCTTAAGAAGATAAGGGGTGTAGACAACGTAGATCGTGAGTATGATTCGATCGTGCATGCTTGCGAGGTGGCTAGCCAAATCACCCAGCCCTACCATAAACTCATGAAGAGAGAAAGCAGACCACCGCTAGTGATAGCCATCGTGATGCAAGTGTTCCAGCAATTCACCGGCATCAATGCAATCATGTTCTACGCGCCTGTTCTCTTTCAGACAGTCGGATTTGGGAGTGACGCTGCACTGCTTTCTTCTGTCATAACTGGCCTTGTCAATGTTCTGAGCACCTTTGTTTCGGTAGTCCTCGTTGACAGGGTCGGTAGGAGGGCGTTGCTCCTTGAAGCTTGTGTACAGATGCTTATTACCCAGGTTTGATCAATTTTAATTACCCTAGCTATCTAATTAGCTGTCTGATTGATTAATTGGCTGTCTGATTAACGCTAGCCCTTCATCGCTTAAATTTGCGTCCAGTGTATCATCGGAGGTATTCTGATGAAAGATTTGAAGATAACCGGCAACCTGCCCGACGGAGATGCATTGGTGGTGGTGATAATGGTTTGCGTCTTTGTTGCTGGGTTTGCATGGTCATGGGGTCCTCTCGGGTGGTTAATCCCCAGCGAGACCTTCCCACTTGAGACCAGAACAGCCGGGTTTTCCTTCGCAGTCAGCTCCAACATGCTCTGCACCTTTGTGATTGCACAGGCTTTCTTGTCCATGCTTTGCCATTTGAGATCCGGAATTTTCTTCTTCTTCGCTGCATGGATTGTGGTGATGGGACTGTTTGCACTATTTTTGCTCCCGGAGACAAAAGGCGTTCCTGTTGACGAGATGGTTGACAGAGTCTGGAAGCAGCATTGGTTCTGGAAGAGATTCTTCAATGATGAACAAGCGGTGGAAAAAAGAGAAACTGAGATGATTCGCCCACATTTGATATAAACTACAGAGTTGTACAAATCAAAATTCGAGGCTTGCGCCATTTGTTAACAATAGAATCTTCTTTCATCTACTTGGGATCTTCATGTGTTTCACCATTAATTTAGTTTTGAATAAATGACAATCAATATTTGAGAATGAATTCAATATAATTTTGCGTGCATGAAGTATTGCTATTATATAGATTCGTTTGTTACATCTATATTCCATGCATGGTGTATATTTATTTTTGAAGGTATATATATAGATGGCATTCTTATCAATGCTGTGCAATATGCTCGCCTTTGTATTTTACTTCTTTGCTGGCTGGATTCTCAAAATGGGGTTTTAGTGTATTTCCTGTTTACCGGAGACAAAGAATGTGCCCATAGATCTCATGGTTGAAAGAGTTTGAAAGCAGCGTCGGTTCTGAAATAGATTCATGGATTAATGATAATCATAATTGAGTGACAGAGGATCGAGGCCCATGTAACCAAAGGACCAAACAAGGCAGTATTGAGGAAACATGCACAAACCCAGATTGAAGATCCATGCAGCAGATCATGCCCAAACCAAACCTTCCATGTTAGGCATCCTACCGTTGGGATCAGACCGTTACTTATCCTTCTACTTTTAGAATTGTAATCCCTTCATTAATGTACAAAATTCTTGTCTTAATTATCAGCAAACATATAGGCAAATATGTAGCTATTCTTTGTATATATATACACTGTAAGAATCAATGAAATACAGTGGTGGAATCATTCATTGAAACTGTGTCTCTAAACTATCTTATAGGCAGTTTAGAGGGTTTTTGTTCGTCTTCTGATTACCTGTTTGGATTTGGAAGCTTGAACGTGGCTCTTGGAAATAGGCATCTTGATTTCATGCTTCTTCTGGAGACCAAGTTTATTTTATTGAATTAAAAGTGGGTTTTTTATATGATTTTGGGAGGGCAGATGATCTGTGCTGAATGAGGTTCTTTCTCTTTTGTGATTTCAGTATGCATGGTGCTTGAGTTTCTGAATTTGCAGCTTACTTTCTTGAAATCCAGAAATACAATTGTCTCATGCCTAGCTATCTGCAAATACAAGTGTCAGCGAGAATGTGAATTATGTCAACGGTAGCTTGCTTGTTGAAATTAAACTTGTGTGGCGAAAGAATAGGTGCCTTGAAGCAATACAACTTTTAATGGAAGGCGCACTCATTCATCTCTATACAGTTGAGATCAAAACTCACGGTGTATTTCATCAACTGCTTATAGGGTCCCATATATAGACGAATCTCTATACCGGGTCCAATGTTCAATCAAAAGAATTGATCAAAGATGCTAATAAAATGATTATAGATCACTTCTTCGACAGCATTGATCTGTATAACATCTATCATCACCCCAAAGTTTCAGAACAACAAAACCTCAAAATTAAGCAAAATTGATCAAAAACATCGCCAAAACTGTCATTGCCAAACCAATGCTACCGAAAGGACTTTTCAATGGCACGGCATTACTTGGGGCCGGGCCGGGTACTTTGGCAGACGGAACTGGTGGAGAGAGCACTGACGAAGAAACGGAAGGAGTTGGTGCTATTTCATTGCTTTGTAGCACATTAATGTCAACCTTCTGTCCAGCTTGGCAATGGCCAGGGACGCCACAGAAAAAGAAGTGGTGGCCACGAGTCTTGATAGTGATCGAATCATTGCCGGTGGTGTAGGTTGCCAGAGGAGCAGAGGTATTGCATGCTTTGTACATTGCATGCGTAACTCGCATCACATTGTGAAATTGAGCATTGTATTCGAAATCTGATGCACCCATTGACAGTCAATATATAAGTGAATATATAGTTTTAGATAGATCAATAATTAGAAGGACATGGATGTATAAATCCTGAGCCAAAAAAACTAGGCAAATGTACTATACTATACATGGAAGAATAACCAGAACACCTAGGATGTATTGCACTAGAAGGTATTGTATATGGCCGATTAGCTATATGAATATAAAATATGCCATCTCTGGGTAATGCATCCTCAGTTTGCTTCAAAGATTAATCATGTCCATTCCATTCTTATCCGCAAGACAATTACTTACCTTTCAATTTGTACTTGAGAAAAACAAAAGAAATCAGGTAAACAGATTAAATCACGCCTTCAAACATGTACCTAAACCAAGCAAAGTCAAGAAAAAGACAGCAACTAAAAAGCTTTTATAATTTTGGCTTTTTAGTCCCCACTTTAACCAGAGCAGGAAACTTCTTATTTTCCTTTTCGTTTCCACGAATTGAATGGTTGGATTTGATGTTTTACTTACATCCCACCTCCCATGAAATGTCTCAAAAGAAAGATACCCGTATCGACATTATCATGCCAACGCACAGGACAAAGGGACACCCATTAAAGGGGAATGTAGCATGTTGAGCGTGGCTTTTCTATGTACAAGTGGGGAATCATCAATTCATCATCCTTGAAGCATGCTAGAACAGGAGGTTCAAAATTGTTTTGGTGGGGGCAACATGTAGTGTACATTCATGCTGCATTTCATGGCCCACCAATGTAATCATGAAATCTTAACAGGTGTATGTTGGTGCTAAAATTGCTCAAAACACTTGGCGGATTACAGGTCACCCGCATATGGGGTGAGTGAATATTATACGTGTCATATAATACTTCTTATACCATAAAGGCCAGTTTCCACTCACAGTGGCTAGTCACAGGAACAGCCAGCTGGGAATTAAACAACATTGATGAAGATCAAACACCAAAAAATTGAAGCCAAAACAACAGGCAAATGAACTGTGAGTGAGAGGTAATAGAAAGAAAAAACCGCTGCTGCTAGCCCTGATATTCAGTATGCTAGCCCCGCCTAATTAGAATGAGGGAGCAAAGTTCGAGATATAAAATTTTACAGCAATAGCAATATTGGAATTGCAAAATAGTAGTGAAACTTATCCATGACTAATAAACAGATCTTGTAAACATTAACTGGAACTGAAATTATTTTAGCTCACAAAATATGGAAAATGAGAACTCACAGAATGAAATATATAGTCAGAAAGAAAAACCCAGAGCAGCCATAAAAAGGCAAGATTAATCAGGTAAAGAATGTGAAAAAGGTATTTAACTTACGGATCATATCATCAACTTGGAAGGTCTTAGTAGCAGACCATTTCTTGTAGTCAATGTTACCAATTGTAGTCCAACCAGCAGAGTCCCCAACCTTGTACACAGCTGCATGGATCAACTCCATCGTTAATGCGATTGACATCAGCAGAGCCAAGGCTCCCCTCACCAAAGCCATGGATGCAAAACTGTGATACGTAAGACGCTTGATGGGTTTCTTTGCTTGGACTGAGGTACGAGAACTGGAGAGACATCTTTCCCTCCAGGCGTTTATAAATCTTTTGGACTCGCAAGGGTTCGGCAGGCCGTTGGGCATCACAGATGATGGTGGATTTTATAAAATGACACTTTGGTCCCTCGTCCATTCTACTATGTTCAACTGAGGACCTCATTTAATGTAAAGTAACAACGGAGGTACAAACTACGAGGAAAGAGAAAGAATATAGGTCCAATTCTTAATTCCGAATTTTTAAATGTAAGAAAGTATAGGTTATGAAAAGTGTCTAGATGCAAAGTACTTTACTATGGGCAATTTAAAAGGAGAAGGGAATAGGTTTGTATTTTAAGGATAATATTGGAAAGAAAACATACTTTTTTATTAATGTTACTGTCCATATAAATTCTTTTTTTATTATTGGAGTGGTCAGGGCATGATTGCAATCGAGCCCACCATTCCGGCTGTCATGTTGCTTTCTTTGTACACCGGTGAACTACACAGTCTTGCAACCTCCGCTACGCTATTGCACTTCTCTCTCTTGTTTCTCTGTCAAACTTGGTGTTTTTTTAACACTTTTTTTAAAAGTCTCCCGTTTCAAGGTTTTTGAAGCATTTCATTAAAATAGAAAACAATACAACTCGGGTCTGAATCGGGATTTTTAGCTTGCAAGTTCTGTCTGGACAACTGGCTGGCGTGATGCCGCCAACCCCTTTTTGAAAACTTTTATTAAACTCTTACCCCATGACCATTTACCCAGAACTCTATGCAGCGAGAAAGAGAATGGTGCCGGGAGCCAATGGCATTTCAAACTATAGTCGTGGTCAAGGAGGCTAGGAGGAAGAAAATGGGGTCAGAGCTTTTCTCTGCGGGCATTTCAAAGTGTAGTCGCTTCTATTTCTTTTTCTCGCCAATTGATTAGTAACATTGTGTGTGTTGATGCCCTCCTAACCAAGCCTAATAATTAAACAAGTTTATATGGGATTACTGCTGGAATACTCAATTTAGTAGTTATGGTGTCGAGTGGAGGGATTAAGAGTAGGTTTGTAAGTTTCGTTATGTTTCTTCACGATGACCGAAATATTTTATACTAATTAAAAAAATGAGATAGAATGATATTGTTTTTATCTCGGTTTAAATTCCGATTCATTTTGTATTTTTCGGTCAAATACCGGCCGAAACGTTCTAGTTTCATCCCTCTAGTTCTGGCTCATCAAAATTGTGTTTTTTTTAAATAATAAATAATTTTACAATATCAATAAAATCTCTTAATCCGACCGTTAGATTGATATGAAATTTTAAGATGAGTTTCTTAATATATATATATATATATATTTTTTAAAATTTCAGAGCAATCATAGAATATAATGACCTTGCAAGATATGATGATGTTAGTCTCGTAATATTATACATGCTCATAATTATGTTTAGAAAAATCATTTTATTATGTCTTTTTTTAAATTAAATTGTACAATTCTAAATAATTTTATTTTTTGATTTGAACTAAAAAAAATTGAATTAATATATTTAATTATATATATATATAAATAGTACAATCCTGAAACGGTACGATAAAACACTCCAAAATCAAAATATTCAATTCCAATTAAAAAATAAAATATCAACCAAAAAGACAACTTTAGAGTAAAGAGAGGAAGCGTTCGATCAAGGAAGTAGATCCAGTATGGCCCTCATGTATAATGTATTTGCATAGATTAAGCTTGTGGAGCACCCTTCACGCATCTCTATACATTTTTTTTCAATCTTATATTTTAACTCTTTGCTTTATCAATTGATTTTTTCAATCTTATATTTCAATTAATTTATCAATATTTTTATATAAAAACAAAAGGCCCATTGGGTGCACTGAGATTCGGGCTCTGGTCGCCTTTTGATAATGCAGTACATTGACCTCTTAAATCTCTTATTAAAGAAAATATTAGGTGGGCTGGACAGTTTAGCCTACAAGCAAAGCCCAATGGCAAGTAATTGGGCTTACGACCTAAATCCTCGTGTTGCCACTAACCAGTACCATATTTTCGATGACGATAAGTGGGTATTAAAGGCTTAAAGCCTTGTAATGAAAGATTATTAAAGGAAATTACCGAAGGATGCATTTAGGGCAACAATAAGACACCCCACGATGAAAAAAATCCGCCAAAGGACAGCTTGAAAACCAACAGTGTGAAACAGCAGAAGGATGCAACTTCAATATTTTTAAACAGGAGCATGCTTGTTATATGCCAGTAAAAGATTTTCTTCTAAGCAAACGATGTCGTTACAAGAATCAATGCCCCCATTTCTAAATTTAATACTGCAATGTTCTTGAAACCTCTCAAATTTTCATCTGGGAGGCAGGATCAAGCCCATTGGTATGCCCGTTTTTCATATAACAATTCGTTCAGGTTGCCGGCATCTCCTCGTCGTCGTCCATAAATCTCTTCCAGAACCAGTGTTTCTTCCACACCCTGTCCGTCATCTCTTCAATAGGTATGTTCTTTGTCTCCGGCAGCAGAAATACCACAAATATTGACATGATAAACACCCAGCCAGAGAAGAACAAGAAGATGCCGAACTTCAAAGTACAGAGCATGGAGAGAAAGGCCTGTGCCATGACAAAAGTGAAGATCAAGTTGACACACACGGTGACGCTTTGACCGGCTGATCGTGTCTCCAACGGAAAAGTCTCGCTGGGGATTAGCCATCCAAGAGGTCCCCATGACCATGCAAAGGCTGAAACAAATGTGCACACCATAACTACTACTAGAATTCCAAAACCACGATGAAGGTCATTAGAGTTGTCTGTAACCTTAATTCCCAGTATTATTGCTATTACCACTTGAGAGAAGAACATTTGGACACCAGCTTCCAGAAGGAGCATCCTGCGACCTACTTTGTCCACTGAGTAGATGGAAACACAGGTGGAAAGAACGTTGACTGCTCCAATTATAACAGCTGAATAAAGGGCAGCATCATTGCCAAATCCCACTGTGTCAAATAGGACCGGTGCATAAAACATGATTGCATTAATTCCTGTGAATTGCTGGAAGATCTGTTGCAACCAGTGAATTAAAGAGCATCAGACCAAATCGTTGGAATACAAGGTATTATACGGATAACAAAACTTATGATAACTATAAGGTATGATTGAAAACTGAAACATGTTATTTAATTTGTTGGGTTAATGAGGCCCTCGTTATTATGCTTGGCAAGTGTCATTGTGAAATCATATTTAATCCAATTGATTGAAGATGTCAGTTACAGTTCCTATTCATTTAAAAGTACTGACCTGCAAAGCTATTGTTATAAACAGTTGGGGCCAATTCCTCATCTTGAGGAGATTTCTGAAAGGATGCTTTACTTCTTTTGCCATTCGGCTTGCTTCAACGAGCTCCAAGAACTCTGGTTCAATATTATCTGTACCACGAATCTTTCTAAGTACAGATTTTCCTTCATCTAGGCTGCCACGCTCAATGAGGCTGTTCGGGGTTTCTAACACCAGGAGAGCCCCTCCGGTTAAAAGAACTGCCGGGATCCCAGCCAGGCCCAGTGAGAGTCTCCAACCCCATCCTCCTTTAATTCTGTTTGCATGAGGGCACGCCGCAGATATAATTAACAAATTAAGAAGTAGCAGCAAAAGTAAAAATATATCTTTAATCTGGAATCTTCCTAATTTCATGTGGCTTGTGAAGTCTATAGAAAATGGCACTAGAGACTATCACTATAGGAGATCGCATCTGATTCTGATTGCACAAATGACAAATATATGTCGACTGTCATGGACAAAAAGGAAATTGAAACGGGGGGGGGGGGGGGCTTCCTCAAACTGTCGAGCAAAGATTTCATTTCTTTTAATTGTTATGCTTACAGTCGTAATGGTATTCATCCGACAAGAATTTTTCTTCTCATGTTGGTAGGCAACGAAGTTGCTGATCTTAAGTATTTCAAACTCAATCCTTAACCTCAGTGTTCAACAGTAAGGCAGTGGGTATTTGATATATGTGCAAGGGGGAAGAGCCCGTGCTTCTTTCAGTAAATTCGAACGAAAAAAGTTCCCGAGTTCTAATTCCAACAATTCCTGCCAAGTGATCATTTGTCCAGGCCACACGAATTTCGACACCAATATTATGACAGAAGATGTTATAATATTGCAACGGTAACTAATTCTACCATCTACTTCCTCTATGTTTCTCCTTCTGATTATTTCTGGAATAAGTTAGGATGCGGGAAGAGAAGACTTACTTCGCAGTCCCATAATTGACAAGGTTAGCAAAGAGAATGCCAACGGTCACATTGAGCTGGAAAAGTATGTTTAATCCTCCACGAATTCTTGTGGGTGCTATCTCAGATAAAAATAGTGGCACAGCCTGTCACGCATTGAAATGGAGATCATCAATAATTAACGAAAGACTATTTTCCATTTCTTGACAAGAAAACGCCTCTGATAAGTAGCATGACGGCCAAGTCGATGTGCATCGCAAAATAAGATTCTCATCACCATCTCAATGTATCAGAAAGAAATTCATGATTAACAGTCAAAGAAGCATTCGAATCTCAACAATCTTTGGCTGTCAAAACAAGTGGCGTATTAATAAACTTTAAGGTGGTTTCATTTTAATTTGGAGCCAAAAAATGCTAAAATTATTGAGTTGGAACATTGTACTAGACTATCAAAGTATTTGAAAAAAGAAATAACCTACCCTCCATCTATTCAATTTTTAATTTAGGACAGTTCTTGTGGTTCTCCACGCAAGTAGTTGAATTTAAGGTCCAAGGATAAGGCAAATAATTCAAAGATATGCATCAATTAAGCTACACGACTAGAAGTTGGAAACAAAAATTGTAGCCTTCTGCCCTTCACAATCAAGCTATTCAATAAAAGAACAAAAAAACAGGTACTTTTCGAAGAAAATCTTTCTTTAGGCAGGAAGGAAGCCGCTATGAAACTCGCTTTTTCTGGACAAAAAGCTTGTCATGTGACACTTTTTTTATGATTAAGCCAAGAAAAAGAGAGAGAGAAGGTATCAATCACATGTAAGGACATCAAATGGCTAGAATGAAAATTTGTCGATCAGAGAGAAACTAATTGGTGTTTTTATCATGGAAATACAATTTAATTACATTTCTCATAGATAGCAATGGATTAACCAATAAATTTGAAAAGGAAATGGTGTCGGCAAGACATCGGCATATTGCTAGGCCCTCCTCGTCTACTTAATTAACTATTTTGCCTAGATGCCACCTCAAAAACTACCTTTTTTTCTACTCTTGACTCCTAAATATGTGAGAAGCGACAGTTTAAAGGTAGCTGATTTTCAATTTAAACCAGCTAGATGTCGAGGATTATTTGACTAATCAAATAGCATATCTGAAGTTATAATTAAGTTTTAAATTCCAACGAGTTATAGAAAATTATGTGGAAGCGCAGTCGATATATACATACACACGAACCTGATTAGCAAAACCAACTCCACAGCCAAGAAGAATCCTGCCAATAATGAGCATGGCAAGGTCTTGAGCAGCAGCATTTAGCACCACACCAGCTATGAAGAAAAACCCAGCAACCAACATGGTTGGCTTCCTGCCTAGCCTTCTAGTCGTCCAAGACGCAAAGAAAGTTGCTATCAAGCCAGCCAAGTAGAGCGATGATGTGAACAATTGCAGTTTCTGGTTATCGTATTTGCAATAATTGCTGTTGAGATTGGGATCCTGGGTTTTCCCATAAACTTCTGGGAAGAACCTCTCCAAGAAAGCAGGCATTGATGTGACACCACCTGCATCATCATCATCATGTACTAATTACGCATCCATAAATTAATAACATCATCCAGTTTTTTCCATCAAATTAAACAATCAAGGAGGCTAGAGTTTCGGGAGGGGGGAACGAAACAAGGAGCCAAAAAGAATTTTAAAAAACAAGAGAATACAACAGGGGTGGGAAAATAATTTTACGAGGAAGTGAACGGTTGGTGTGGACTCGGGTAGATTCTATTAAGTATAAAATTAAAAGTAGTTGGGGATTTGTCAAAATACATTTTGAATCCTATTATTATATAGCACTTTTGATGGACTGTTAGCAGTGCCTTTTTTTTTATCTCTTTTCTGTTTTAATTTTTTAATTTTTTTATAGAATTTTAGTGCTGTTTGGGAGTGTGATTGCGGTAGCTTTTCAAAGTATTTTTCGTGTCGAAATACATCAAAATAGATTTATCAAGTTTCCTATGATGTTTTCTAAGTATTTTAGATGAATACAGGTTTAAAATTTTGGTTTTTAAAACTAAAAAACGATCAATTTTATTTTTTCATCTTTTAAAAAAAAAAAATAGAAGTAGTGTGCCTCAAGCAAAGAAAAAAAAAGAGCTCAATCGTGTGGGCCTGATAAAATCGGTCAAGCGAGTTGACTTGACTTTTCATGTTCAGTAATTAGTAGTGTTAATTTTATTTTCTTATAAAAAAATAGTTTTTCTAGTTTTTCTATATTTTTAATTTTTTTTTTAGTTAATTTTTAGATAAATAACCATCTCTCTTTTATTTTATTTGGAGATACCCTTTGATGATTGTTCTGTGTTATGCATTTATTTTTCAAAGAAGTTTTTTTAATTCATTTATAAGTTTTATGTATCTTTTGTATAAATAATTATATTTTATAATATAAAAAATATTTATATTTAGATAATATTTTTAATACATGAAACCTTGCATGATGTTTTTTTTTCTTTTTATTTTTTTCAATCAATTTAAAGTTTTTGACAATTTCTATTTTTGTTTGATAAATAAATGTAATAAAAAGCAAATTTAAAGTCAAGATTATTTTTATAAATAAATTTAGCAAATAAACATATTTTTTTGCAAGATTAAATATTTTGATCAAACCATGTCTCTCAATCTTTTCGATTTTATTTTTAGTTATTGTTTATGGTTTTTTTTATTTTATTATTACACATATTTTATTTATTTATTTGATTACATATATGCATAAAAAAAATTATTTGAACTTGAAATTTTTAAACTATAGAAATACATTTAAAAAATTATTTGAACTTGAAAATTTTAAACTATAGAAACACATTTAAAAAATTTGCATATATACTTTTTTTTTTTATAAAAAAAAATATCTAACCTCCAATGGAGCACAAGTCATAAAACTAGTGGTAAACAATCAAACGATTCTCTCTCAACTGATAAAATTGTAACAAACAAACTCTCACCAAATGCATTTTTGTGTATTTTTTAAGTATTATTTGATATTGTGAAAGCATTTATTTTTTAATGTGTTCTTTTAAAATGTATTAAAATAATATTTTATTTTTAAAATTTGTTTTTAATATTAGGTTTTGAGTTTAAAAAAAAAAACAAGAAACATTGTTCGAAACCATGTTCCAACAAAAATAAACACGCACGCACAGCATTAAACTACCCGTGTTCTTTAACTTATAACGGGAATATTATAGTAATTTTGTAGGCAACAGAACCTCCCCGTCTGTTTGGCGGGAGTTGCTCTTTGCGGATATTTACACGCACTCTGACTATAAATAAAGTTCTCAGTTAATTTGATGACATGCAATCAGTTTTTTCCTTCGAAGTTCAAATCATTGGCTTCTAAAAGAGATGGAGCTTTTTTTTCTGAGAAAAATAGGAACTGACTTAAGTTCAAGTCTTACAAAGGATGTTGCAAAGAAGCTTCAAAGAATGATGAAAACGAAATGAGCGGTTAGAGAAGGAAGGATTGATAACCTGAAACACCAACGTCATAGCCAAACATGAGACCACCAGTAGCGGCCATTATGCAAGAGAGGATGACAACCGGCGTTATCTTAGCCTCAAACTTCACTCCCCAGGCCGGCGCCGGCGCAATTCCTCCGGCAGTCATTTTAACAAAAATAACAAAGTCAACTCAGAAGGAAAGAACTATCTTCTCTCTAAGGAAGAAGAAAAAAGAACGAGAGAGAAGATAACCAAAGAGAAGGAGGCTAGTTTCTTTTCTGTTGTGCGCAGATAACTATGAAATGGATGGTTCTGGTGCAGCTAGCGCCTCGTTAATGAACTCTTATAGACGCGCGAGAGGGAGCGAGCCAAATCAAAATGGATTATGTGTCCACGTGGTGATTTAAATCTCTTTTGTTCTTCTTCTTCCACGTGTGGCTAGTCAAAGAACGGCTTTAATTTATCTCTCTCAAGAGTTAGGGCTGCTGGTATTCTGTGTTTTTTTATATTTCTAAAATTTATTAATTTTTTTATGTTTTTATATGCTGATATTATAAAAAAAATAAGAAAAAACTATATATTTTTCAAATAAAAAAACATCTTACAACTGATCTCAAACACTCCATAAAACAATATAACTGCCGCTAGCAAGCTTAATTAGCTCTGAAGCGCAAGCAAATTTTGAGCAATGCCGAATTGCCCTTAAGAATTGCTAATGTTTTATTTATCTCGATTAGATTCTTCCAAGTTTTAAGGATGATGATCCGTACATGAAAGGGAAGAAAACAATCAGAGGAGCTGTAATAATTTTGAGGGAGAGAAACTTCTGTATAAAGAGAGAGAGCACTACGTACAAAGCGCTTTAATAAAATTCATATTGGCCATTAATTGATTACTCCAACGAATTTCGCAGCACCAAACAATCATGAACCCGGAAACAAATCATGTCTTTGCAAAGTGCAGATGATGTCATCATCCTTGCGTTTCACAAAAGAGAAGGCGATTCAACTTGGCATGATTTTGTTCACAGTGGTATCTGCCCACTAGAGTGTTTTACACGTGCAACTGAGCAGATATTTTAATCTGCAGAAGAAATTGAATATATAATAATGGTTCGATCTGTTCGCAAGAAAATATTTTCGTATACATAAACCGAAATTGAAAACAGATGGACACGGACCAGCGGAAATCAAATTGTATGTGGCTTAGGGCACGTCTTGATTGAATTCATTAGCATTGTAGGGCATATAATAAAAAAACCTATTCATTTATTTTCTTCTTCTTTTTCCACAGCTTTGAACGTGGGCCCACTTATCCAATTAATTACACGAGATGATCATCCATAGAGAAAGATGGTTAATGCGCGTGGAAGAAAATTTTGGGGGCAACAATATATCTTGACCACTACTATGGAGGAATTCAATGCAGTGGAAGGTGTAGCAATTAAGTAATGATTGACCATTGAAAGTTCTTCTCTTTTGGATAAGTATATGGAAGGAGAGATTGACATTCACAATATAGAATAAAAGAAAGATTAACCAGGTGCCAAAAAATAAAATAAAAATCTTAGTGCTTGACGATTGCAAGTCAGAGAAAGGTGGAGTTTAAGACCCTTTGCACCGTATTATTTACAAGGGTTTTGAGGCCATGCAGGGTAGGGAAAGGTGAGGTTAAAACCCTCCGTTTTATCTAGTTATAGTTGCGGTTGAAAATATTTTTTATTTAAAAATATATAAAAATAATATTTTTTATTTTAAAAAAATTATTTTTGATATCAACATATAAAAATAATCTAAAAATATCAAAAATAATTTTT
Source organism: Salix arbutifolia (assembly GCA_025169955.1). NCBI lineage: Eukaryota > Viridiplantae > Streptophyta > Magnoliopsida > Malpighiales > Salicaceae > Salix > Salix arbutifolia. The sequence continues at coordinate 9,075,192 of CM045909.1, forward strand.
TTTAATTTTTTTCAATAATATTTTTAAAACACAATGTAAAACATCTTGTTAATGTTAATGATTTTTGTAGCTCTCTTGCAGGCGATAATAGCCATTAAAATATTTAGGGTTGGGCACGCGAGTCAACAATAAAACAAGCTTTTGGATTGATGAACACGACAAAGGAATCCTCGTATGCAAGCTAGTTTTACTTTGCAACTTCCTTTCTCTCCGTTTTTCAAGGAAGACCTAGAAAATATCACACTTCATTCATCAAAGTCATTAAACTTGTTGAGGTGTGTTTTGCAGCCGTCCGCCTCCTCGAAAAATATAAAATTTATTTTTTACATTAAATGCACTTTTGCTACAGAGAATTGTTATAGATACAACTATCTAACTTCCCCGCACGCTGTGTTAGGCTTTTATTTTATATAAAAAATTAATTAATTTTATATGTATTGTAATTAATTATTTTAATATTTAATTAATAAAATTATAATTAATAAAATTTGTTAAAAATAAGTTTTTTTCCGTCTAAAAATGATTGAATGTTACTACTGTTAAAATTATTTTGATAATTATTTGATTGGTAGATTGTACAATTGAAATCGAAAAAATTATGTTAAAATAAGTCACGTGCTCCGTGTAACATACTGATTGATGTTGTATATGTTTTGTTTGTTTCATGAATTATTTCATTAGCAAATAGCAAAATTACAATCGATGAATTTTAACACAAATGAGTGATTTGTTTTACGTAGCAAACAATTTGATTGGTGGTTTTGTCTTAACTACTTTGGTGATAATTTAATTGCTAGATAGAAGAACCGCAAATGATTAAATTGACTAAAGATATATTATTTGTTGCATGCAACATACAAATTGTTTGTTGGATATGTTTTAACTATTCGACAAATAATTTATTTGACAAAGAGCAAAAATACAACTGTTAAAATTTATCAAAAAATATTTTTTCAGATTTTTCTTCATATTATTATATTAAAAGTATTTTAGAACGTTGAGATTAAATTAATGTGAGATTTATAAAAAAAAACTCAATTTTTTTTTTATATATATTTTAAGACATTAACATCACGCAAAAAAATTACAATGTATAATTAGCCTCTTCTTTTTTTTTAAGGAAAAAGTCTAAAAAATAATTATTATCATTATTCTAAATGTTTTATCTACAGTAAAATAAATACATATAAAAACAATATAATCTTAAATTTTTTAAGTTGATTATTTAGCTCAGATATATAGCATTTTTAGAAAAATTTAGGACCATTAATAATTTTGTCACATGTTAAAAAATTTGGTACTGGTTGTGGCGAAATGCAAAGCAATTTTTATTTTATATTTGTATATAATTTGACACAATATTTCTACTTGTCTTGTCTACGTATGGTTATGTATTTTTTTCATGATCTAGATCTGAAATATCATACATAAAAAAAAGATATAGAAGTTATTTTTTACAAAAATAACATTAACCAATGAATTTTTGTCACAATTATTGTTATTATAATTAAATAACAATAAATCTTAAAAAAATACAATAAAAATTCTCCATAGAATATAATTAAAAATGATAAATTATCGCCACGCCTAATAAAAGTGCATTTAATATAAAAATGAAGTAATCTGCCATAGAATATAATTAAAAATGATAAATTATCGCTACGCCCTACAGACAATTCTCGGGTTTTGTCTTCTTAGGGGGTATATACGTATTTGACCATTTAAAAAAAATATGCATTGACCCTATTGACCTCGGTATATACTGTGCATTTTTGTCTTATTGGGGTTAGTTTTGTATTTAGCCATATTAAAAAGTATGCAATAACTTGAATGTCCTTAGCGGTTTATTTCGTCTTATTTATGAGTATTATAGTTATTTTATTGTGCACAGGAATGCAAAATATTGAAAATATCCCCGGACCCGAGGCTTAAAACACAATAAATAGAGGGGCAAAATAATAATTTTATTATTCTAATTAACAGTGCCTATGAATCTAGATAAAAAGTGAAAATTCACTGTTTATTAATGTTTAGTTTGCCATATCTTTTAGCTTTTCTAGTAATCTGTATAGTTACGTGGCCATCAGAACGTTAGGAGATCACCCTGGTGGGGGTAGCCAGCCAGAGTTTCAAGATTATAATAAGAAGTTAGGTATTGATTTGGTAGCATGGAGGTTCCTGAGCATTATAAGCGGGGCCATTGGATTGTTGATAGCTGATGAGGGATATAGATGTACATGCGTGCGGGCGCAGATTAGTGATGGATCCGTGGTGGGGTCAACTGCCAATGTCGGTTGTTGTGCTATTACTGTTGCTTAATTTGCTTAATTTAAGCTTCAGGGGACTGGAAAGGGAGGGAGGCCACCTGGAAAATCACCTTCATTAGCAAGTATTGACCGAAGAGAAAGCCCTGTTTTTCTAGAATTTGGGGACTCAGCAACACACAGCCATGAAAATCATAGTTATTGGGGTCGAGAAAGAAGTGCCGTCTCCACTTCGGAGGGAATGGCCATAATCAACTTCGAAATGAAATCACTTTTGCTGGGGCATGGAGCTGTTTCGATAATGATTGGAAACTTTTTTTCTTTTTTCTAGCACGAGAAAAGACCGGTCGGGCAGATGAGTAGATAACATGCAATGTCATGTTTGTTTGCTCTCCACGCCACTCTGCTTTCTTGCAACCATCGAAGCAAAGCCCAGGTCCACTGGGCCTCTTTGATTCTGGTCTGGCCTCCATTGTGAGCCCGGTTTTTATCTAGGAAAAATGTCGAATGCAGGTCTACGCTCCCCTTAATTAAATTAAACTAGAAGAAAACTACTGGAGTATTTTTATAAAAAAAAACTCCATCACAGCAAAATAATTTAAAAATAAAAATTTTAATTTTTTCAAAAATATTTTTTAAATGCAACAGACAAAATTATAAAAAGTATATGAAATACAATCATTTTCTCAAGCTTTTTTATAACACTGCAAGGAACGCGTAGAAATAGAAGGATAAAAACTCCATAGTAATAATAATTTTAAAAAAATAGAAGGATGGCAAAAATTAATGCTGTTTCTATTTTCTTCATACCTTCTCGAAAGTTAGAAGAACTTTCTTGATTTTAAAAACAGGTTTTAACCAGAACATCACTTCAACAGTCGTGGAATAATACGTCCTGGCTCAATAATTATTCAATGGATCCTGGCTTATAAATAAAATTTAGATCCGGAATGAGTATCCGAGTACTTCTTCTTCTAGTTGTCAGTGTCACTGTCAGTGTGATTGTTCTGTCCATTGATGTTCTTCTTACCATTATTGATAGAAATTGATTGTCGTGCTCCGTCACTTTCTGAAAATCGGGATTTGCCTACCTTTAATTACCCTACAGTAGAGGAAAAACATTCTACGTCAGTAATTAATTTTTATTACAAGTTTTAAATCAGGAAAATGATTTCAGTTTCGATGTGTAAGAAACTCAATCTAAGAACACGGAATATAAAATACATTTTAAACCACGGATTAATCTTTCTCGTGGCCAGGGCGTGAAATAAAGAACGTATATGATTTATGCTTAATTAGTTTCTTTAAGAGACAGTGATGTTGTTATGGTGCTAATTAAGCATAATTATGGTTAATTATGCAAAATAAAAAAATGTCTTACCGCAATTTAAGCTATACTATCAGACAGGTCATAGTTGCAGATATCCTATGGTCGCATGCCATGTGGCTTTGCTAAACCCACTGTTAAATGGGCTTGTCTAATGACCCTGTGGGTCCACTATCTTTTCAATGGCGGTCCGCGCAGCAGTTGCTTTCACCAGACTTTTTATGCTCGGCCCACTGTCAAGCTGGAGATGGGCCGAGCAGTTGTTTATTATAAAATTTATGTGCCATGATACACACGCTTATATGACTATTCAATAGCACAGCAGTTGTTTTTAATAAAGCATTTTGTAGCATGTTACGTGTATTAAAGAATTAACAATATACTCTATGCACTAATATATTAAATCAATATAAATTTTACACATTATATATGGATAAATCCTTGTGCTGCGTGCGTAATAGTTTTTTTCTCGCGCATATTATTCATTGATTTATTGAACATTTTCCATTAATAGATAATAAATCATGATAAATTTAAATATTTATTGAATTAAGTTAAATGCTTGATATTAATTCTCTTAAATAATTATATAAAAAGGTTTAAAGTTCATAGTTATAGCAGTTTTTTTTTCTATTTTTAAAATTGGGTAAAATAATTATATTCTAACTCGGAAAAAATAAAAAGGGGAAACTGAATTGTCATACAGCATATAGTAGTTGATCAATGAAATATGCCCCGTCACGCACATAATTCATGTCACTAATAACACTTCATATTTTTCAAATAAAGTCGAAAGCACGAGCCAGTCACTTGCCACTGCAAATATTTATATTATTGTTATTATATGCAATTTAATGGTAGAAAATTATCTAGAATAGCTAATTGTATTTTAATATATTCAATACGTATTTTTTTATAACTACTCAATATAATATGGTCAACTTGATAAATGTAAAAACAATTCAATAAATTATTAATCATCAAACATTAAAAGATAAGATAAGATAAACAATTGAGAAATGTAAGAAAATTTGTGATTCAACCGTGATAAATTTACTAAACTTAGTGCTTGTTTGAGAGAGTGGTTGCGGTTGTTTTTGAAAGTACTTTTCGTTCAAAAATACATTAAAATTATGTTTTTTTTATTTTTAAAAAATTATTTGTGACATCAACACATCAAAATGATTTAAAAACACTAAAAAAATTTCATTTAAAATGAAAAAAATAATCAAAATTTGAGCAAACTGCGGTAAAACCGCAAAAACAAACAAGCTTTTATAATATGGAACACAAAGCTAAGATAATCTTGTAAAAAATAAATAGAAAAAAAAGAATTTAAAAGTAAAAGAAAAGAAAAAACACTTGCAATTGATATTATTGAAGTTTTTTTTATTTTTATAAGATTATTTGAAATAGTATTTATAAATATATTGATATTTTTTCTGAAACATGTAAAGCAAATATTGAAAATTCACATCAATATTTTTATTTGTTTATTCATAACTTGTCATTGACCGTCCTCCCCTGTAGATATCAGTATCACACCTGCACTTTCTTCTTCCAGCGCTGCCCGTGGGGTCACATCCAGGTGGCGCAATCACACGTGTCCTCGTCGACCACTTCTCCATAAAAAATAAAATATTTCGTTCCCTTGTCCAAGTCTGGAATTTGTAATTTAGATAAAGACACGATTACCCTTTTTTAATGAAAGTGTAAATACGTGTCAAGAAGAATAAAATAGGTTATTTTTTTATAAGAAAATAAAAAATTATATCAATACATTAAAATAAAAAACTTAAAAAAATAAAAAAAATAAAAATCAAATGCCTAGCACCTGCTATGAGAGCTTGTCATGTGCCACTATCACGAATAAATCTCTTCTTTTTTTTTCCAATAAAGAAATAGTAGACATGCTAGGGTTAGGTCAGAGGGCTCCAACTTCTAATATAGAATAATAAAAATAAAAATAAAAAGCTACCATGTAATTGTTTAACATTGAGGACTTTTCTTTAAATTTTGTTTGCAGGTCGTTAGCGGATGAAAGCAAGGGTCAGGCTATTTTTATATAAGGCTCAAAAGCTGGGGGCCGTATAAAATAGATAGATAAGATAGCAAGGGGTGGCAATCTTCGATTTTGATTTTGATTAATAAAGTTATGTTAAAGTCACTGTGTGAGACTACACGCCTTGTCCCACTCTGGACTTCTCTCATACATTCTGTTCCCCGTAAGTTTGCACCGTCAAAAATTAAAAAACTGGGAACTCCAAGAGTGTGTCTAGGAAACTCAAAAAACAATTAAATTATTCTTTTAGTTTTTTTAAATTATTTTAATATATCAATATCAAAGATAATTTTTAAAAAATAAAAATTTTGATATATTTTAAAATCAACTTCACTAAAAAATCTCCAAACCGGATTTCTTGCATGTTCGATACTAAATTCTAAAAGTTTTTTATCAAAAATAATTTTTATAAATAAAAATATATTATTTTAAAATAAAAATATATATATTTAAAAAAAAAATCTCATACCTGCTTTCATCGGGGAAATGGGTGAGCGAAGAGGAAACACGGTAAGAAAAGGGTAGTCCATGACGTGTTCTAAGAATGTGGTCCATGTCCAATTAAGAAAATGGAAAAAAAAAGCGGTCCACGTAACTTGCATGCCAGCGTGTAGAGTACTTCGATATATTAAAGCTTATTAATACGTGTATGGTATCTTAGCATATATTAAATAATAACAAAAAAAAATTAGTTTTTCTTTGTGTTAATAAACTAAATGTATTTTATAAATAATAATATTTTATATTGATTAAAGCGTAAAAAAATAAAGGGGAGTTTTTGTAATTATTCCAAAATTATTTAGCATTATATTAATACCTGACCTGGCTTTTTTAAATTCCACACAAAGTAGATTTAGATGGATTATATATAATAATGTCTCTTTATCACTCATCTGTGACGCAGGTGTCAATAAAGAACTGATCCCATATCCTATGCATTCATTAATTAATAATGGAGGGCGAGCCTAGCAAGAAAAAACCACGGGGTAGAGCGACGCGTCTTGTTTTACCATTCAAGCTTTTATTATTATAATGTATGTACGCACGATATAATGAGTGGGACCACGCCGTACAGCAAACCTCGAGGGCAAAAATCACAGCTGACGCTATACGTACATGCATTATTTTTCCTGATACGGTATAAATTATTTATAACTTTAAAATCTTATCATTTTTCATAAAAATTAAATACAATATATTATAAATTTATATATAAGTTTCGGGCTTAAAAAGTCTTTACTCAAAAAGATATATTACAAAATAATATAAATTATATTTGAAATCTCATCCAATGACTTGAATATTTAGATGAGATAATTCAAACATTCTTCTCGTGTCTGTGTTCAAGATGTTGTCAGGGATATTTTTTATCATGTCTGATTGCATCTACTCTAAGGGTATGTTTGGTATTGTTTTTGTTTTTGTGCTTGAGATTTAAAAAAAACAGTTTCATGAAAAACACTTTAGCTGCGATTCAAAATAATTTTAAAATGTTTGGTTAAAACTGTGGTTGACTTTGAGGTTAATGAAAAGCAGTTTCAAGTTTTTGGTTACCAAGCTTTTCATATTGCTTTCAACTTGTGAAATTACTTTAAAGTGTGTGTATTGTTTTTTTAATATTTAATAATTATAATAATAAAATATAATTAATAATTCAAGTAAATTAGACTTTTTTTATTCTCTCGTCAAACTACTTGTAATTTCATCACGAACTATAAATCTATACATGAAGGTCTCTGCGATCCCGGAATAATATATAATAAAATATCAACTGAAACAAAATTAGGATTGCGAGACAAAAATTATATTGTGATCTCCTTCTAATATATGTATTTATATTTTAATTAATTTTTAAATTATTTTAATATTAAAAATATATTTTTTATAAGAAAATATAATAAATAATAAACTAAAAAATACTACCAGCTTCCCTTTTGGTAATCGAGGTTGAACATGATTTAAAATAAGCTGGACGCATGAAAAGTAACTATTAGTTGCTTTTCATGCAGCCGAGTTTAACTCGCTTTTTGAGTTGAGACCCACACCTATATTTTAACTTTTCAACCATTACCAAATACTCAAATCATAATTTTTTCTCAACTTCCAGGGTGACCACCCTCCCAAACACCTTATAACTCTAGAAATTGTGATCCAAGTTTAAGGGATCTAGCATATAATTTTCAGGGCTCTTTGACCCGTTTTTTGCAAGACTAGACCGTCTTCATTTTTTTTGAAAAGAAAAAATCACAGACAAAATTGATCACACGCTGCGTGCATAGTTTTAAAGAGGCAGTTCATGTGATCGTTACGTGAATTTAAGGAGAGAGATTGTCTTTTCAAGATTGATAAACGGGTCGCATGCAATAATTCCTCTTCTTGGAGATGGAACTATTGAAGGCAAGTGAGGTGGAATATACATAGGGCTTGTTTGGCACAGCTGTTGCTGTTGTGGTTGAGGTTGGAAAAAAACAGTTTCATGAAAAGCGCTTTTAGCTGCGGTTCGTAACTGAAATTTAAGTGTTTGGTTAAAACTGTGGCTGAGGTCGAGTTTAATGAAAAACAGTTTCGTGTGTTTGGTTACCATACTTTTCATATTGCTGTCAACTTGTGAAATTAATTAAAAATACACATGTATACATACACATACATATGTGCACATATATAAATATTTTGTTGGAATAATTTTGTATATTTATTAATAATTATAATAACAAAATATTTGAAATAATTGAAGTAAATTAAACACTTTCTTTTATTCTCTCATCAAACTACTTGCAATTCCATCATGAACTAAATCTATACGTGAACGCGTCTACGATCCCTGACTATTTGATCGAGAAACAGTATCTGGTAAAATATCTTCAGGAACAAAATTAAGATTGCGATCATATTTAACAAAAACAATATCACATTGTGATCGTCGTCTAATAAATTAAATAATAACTTCTTGCAAATTAAATTAAATATTTTATTTTATCATCAATATTTTATACTATTTATTCTGTTTTATTATTATTATTTAAAATAAAAATGAAAAAACCATGAGATGGAAAATCAATTGCTCCTGCCCTTCTCGCAGTTTCATTTCAAGATCCCTAGAAAATTGCCTCCTATGAACTACAATAACTACAACAACAACAACCATGGAGTCGTCCTCTTCGCTCCCCGACATGATTCCCTCCACTTCTCCTACCCTCCCCCGTCTTCACAGTCCTTTCTAAATCAAAACCAGCAAAATTATTACCATGAGAGGCATGCCAAGCCACTTTCTTTTCCTCTTCCAATCTCTAAACCCTGCCACAATTCTCTTCCTTCTCGAAGCTGGGCCTTTTCTTGCCCACCTTCTACTACAAGAAAGACTAATAGTAGATCCAGAGACCAATCTCTCATCCCAAAGAAATCTAAACAACCCAACACCAAAAAGGTAGAAGAGCCAAAGAAACAATCTTTGATCATTGAGTCGACTGTATCATTGATGACGAGCTTCAGAGGGGGAAATCGATTGCTCCTGACCTTCTCCAAGCTATTGAACAATCAAGGATTTCCATTGGCTGCCCTATGAGGGAGATGGCCGAGGAAGAGTGTGGTTTCGTGAGGGAGAGATGGAGGTGAGGGAGAAGACAGTATGATTTTCGTGTGTTTGATGCAGAGGTAGAGTGAGCCGCAGATGCAAAAGCAACTCTCAATTGCTTTTGCAACTGCGGCTGAAATTTTAATTTGTTGGTGGGACCCGCAGTATAAAACTGCTTCATCGGTTGGTAAAATATATGTGTTGGCGCTGCGGTGAACCGCAACGCAGGTCACACCGCAGCGCCAAACACCCACATAATCAAATATGTAGAAATTTATTATAGACTTCATGCCTATTTGAGAGTGTTGTTGCGGTTGTTTTTTAAAGTGATTTTTGTTTAGAAATACATCAAAATGATATTTTTTTTATTTTTTAAAAATCATTTTTCACATCAACACGTCAAAATAATCTAAAAACATAAAAAAAATTCATTTAAAATGATTTTTTTTCTTCAAAATTTGGCCAAACGGCAGTTCAACCGCTGTGCCAAACAGACACTTCTTCTGAAATACAAAACACATTTAAGATTTTTATTTGACTAAGTTGTATTGGGGAAAAAAGGAAAGTATCCCATTATGATTCTCTTATAAATTGTTATAAAAAAAGGAAATCAATGTGGTTTTAAAAATCTTATTTTAGGTGACTTGATCATTGATTGGATGCCGGTTAGCTTGGATTTATCAGGCACAGATGGAATTAGAATAATATGTATTGAAATCTCAAAGACAACAAATATGGACGACGTAAAGGAAGTTTCATGAAAAATACACTCTAAGTCTAAAACAACATGAATTGCATGGTTTTAGTGCCCTCTTTTCTTCTTCTTCAAATTCAATCTTGATTCAAAGGTTTGTTTTTGCTAGTCATTGCTTGGTAAAAGAGGGGGAGAGTTCGTCGGATTTTGGTCATATAGAGATAATAATATTGTTGACACGAAATTAATGGTTCTATATAACGTGAATTTATATTATATTTTTATTTTTAAAGTTCATGAAAAAACATATACGAGTCTAGTTTTAGTTTGATTTTGATTTCTAAGATGATTTTTTTAAGGTTATAAATAAATCTATCATGATTTATAGATGTCTTGTAGGTGTTTTTCCCCCAAAATTTTTTTTGTTGAAAACAAGTTTTGTAGGTCAAAAACCACCAGCCTTGACTTTTAAAAACCACGGGAGGAATTTTGGCAATCAGACCGTGCACCGTCTGATTTTACTTTTCACTAATAAAATTGATCTTTCTCTAGTTGTATTGAATTATTTATTTGTAATCCTCGTAAATAAATATATCAATTATATTCACATATTAAATAAAATATAAATAATACATACATGCATGCATCTGAAAGTTTTTATATAATTTTATTGCCGTGTGCAATTAATTTATTAATTTCATTCGTCTGAAAAATAACTGATTTAAAAAATCATTTTGACCTTTTATTTTCTCAATAGTTGTTTTTTATTTCAACTTGTCTTGCGAATGAAGCACGCGAACAAATTCAATTTTCACATTGAAAGGTACGTTGCATGGCTGGGAGTCGGAGAAACTAGCATCGGTCGATTGGAGATAATGATTGGGAAAATTTTGTGAGGCGATACACCAGAAATGTCCACGAAAATGTTAGAATAGAAACATACTTCTTAATTAAAAGGCCTTTCATGCATACCAAAAGTTACTAAATCAAGCTCAAGCCTGACCTGGCTTGATCCGAGGTTTATGTTTCCAATTTTTAATTAAAATAATTTTGTTTTGATGAAGTTGACCTCTGGATAATTTAAGTTTGACAGGGAAATTCCCATTAAGTTATTGAAAACACGATCCAAATTGTTTTTAATAACACTGTGACACACAGTAACGAATTCCTCTACTCACCCAACCATGAGATGACGTGTACATACTGTATAGTTGATCAAATTTTTTTTCTGGATAATGTAAGATTGACTGAAAACTATACTTTATTATATATCCTGTTTACTTTATGTTATATTATTTCAGCATCATGACCCTTAGTAGTGTTTAATAGATCAACCGGAATTCACTCGGCATTAAATTGATTAAGAATTAAGCTCTATAATCTTTTTTTACAAGTTTTTCACGGTGATATAGTCTCATAATCAAGATTGCATGACTACATATTTTAATTCTGGTTAAATTATTTTTTTCCCCTTTCTTACATGATAGTATAGCCCCGTGACTTGAATAATAGGTGCTTAGACATTTTTTTTTTTTTTTATTATCATGAAGTACTTATCTTATGACATGAGTCGTGATTTTGACGAATTAACCCATTGACCTGATTGTTTTTTCAATTGATATTTTTTTTAATTTTATCATTTTAATGTCATGTTTGATTTAGAATTAGGTAAACTAGGGTTAAATCAAAACATTTTTTTACCAAGGTTATCTTAGTTTGATGCCTCGAGTTATGAGTTTGGCAAATTAAGTCGAATCATTTTTATTTTTTCATCTTATCCTTAAATATTAGGTTTGTCGTAACCCATTTCTAGGTCATTTATCAAATTCACCCAAGAGAGAAATTAAAAATAACAACAATGATAAATAAAAAAGGCTGGTGTGGTGGAAAATCATAGACAAAAATGTAAGAAAATCAAAGTTTTCGAGATCAATTAAAGACTAAATTGCATAAATTTTCAGTCAAAAACCAAATTGAAAAAAATAAAAGTATGGGGTTTATTGACTGGAATCATGGGTGAAATTGAAAAGAATTGAATGTTTAATGGTTAATTGAGAATAAAATTACTTCAATTCAAGATAAAGAACCAAAATAAAAGGACACGGAAATTTGGAGTTGTATTTGAAGTTCATTCAGGATGAAATTGCATATAATTGAAAGTTTGAAGTCAATCAATTATATAATTAAGAGAAATAAAAAATCAATGCACTAAGATAAACGTTATCGATACTATTTTGGTTGCTATTCATTTTGTTTTTCATTTTTTTTTTAAAAGATGCCAAGATGACTACTTTTTAAAAACATTCAATATTTATTTATTTTCATGAAATTTGATCAAATTTATACCAAAATAATAATTTCACATTTGTTTATATCACAAAATGGTCCATTTTGACCAATTAACACCATAGCCATTGCATTGCCACCACAAAGTGACCGGCTCAAATAGTTTTTAGCTATCAAATTTGCCTGTTTATGATAATAATTTTAAATCAATATAGTTAATAATTAATATGCTTTCAGAATCATGAACTAAAATTTTATTGCAACAAACAAAAAAATTCCTCTCTTCCGACACTTATAAACAGGATTGAGCACATGCTCAAATTATGAAGAAATTCGATGCCAAATTTCGAAAATAACCCACCCTCCTGACTTTCTTTCCAGTCGACGATCTATTCTTCTTCACAGGGCCAATGTCGGCCACCATCATCTCCAACGACGCCTCCCGGTCATCAGCGGTACTTCCTTTTCATCGGTAACTGATCTCGTCTTCCTTTTCTTCCTCCTCCTCCCGCTGCAAAACCGTCCAACCCCTCCACCACTGCCACGGTGCACCGCTAGAATAACTGTCAGCTGCAATGCCACAGTGCACCACTAAAAGAACCGCCATCTGCAACTCCACACCAGGTAACTTCTCTTCCTCCTCCCTTGTGTCTCTACCTCAGTGGTGTGAGTTAATTCAAACCTAACAGGCAAGCAGATTAATTCACACCTGTGCTTGCCATGCAAGTGTCAATAATTCACACCACCAGTGACCCTTCTATAGGCTGGACTTGCTAGCTCAATTTGCTGGCGGGCACAATCCATATTTAATAATAAAAAAAAAACCAAAAAATTAAAATAATATTTTCTCACAAGTTTATCTAACAATTTTACTTGATATCAAGTTATATATTTACATAGCAAGTTACAAAACTAGTATTAAAAACACTTAATTTTTTTTAATTTTATATTATTTTATCATTATAAAATAATACTTAATATTGACCGACTCGGCGAGACCCAACTAGACCGAGCTGAAATCAACTAAAAAAGTTTATTTGTAAATTTAATAAGTTAATATAAGTCGATAAAAATCAACTGCAAATGTTTTTATTTTAACATAAAGATGTAATATTAGCTTATTTTTAATTAAATTGTGCTTTTACAGATTTTTTGAGTTATTCCTGGACCGCAAAATCAATTAAGTTACAACAAGCTACCCTTCACACAATTTAATTTATATTTTTACTAAAATTAAAAATTATTAATCTAACCCATTGTATAGCCAGGTTCATTGATGAAGTCTATTCTAGTTTAGGAGGCGCTCCTTGACAATATTTTAAACATCCGATTAAACGAATGGGCTCTAACAACTGGAGTTGGTATTGACGGCTAGGGTTCTACATATGGTCACCAGGACATCCACTGAGGCCGTTGTGACGTAGCAATCCATTTGTACACGTGGTAACTCCTGGGGATTTGGCAACAGCGAGGGGGGGGAAGGAAAAGGCGACCCTCTTCCTTTCTCTCTCAAACTTTTCCTTCATATCTCTAAAGCGACAAGAGGAAAGGAAATGGATCAATTATGGTGGGCCAACAATTTATTGTGGGACTTAATGCTGACGTGGCCACAATGGTCTCTCCAAATTTATTTTTCTTACTTGGGTTTTGGTAACATGACAGTATTCTATATATATATATATATATATTTTCTTCAAGCAGACAGCTTGCAAAATGTGGACAAAGGATCCATTCATGAATATCTTATCAACCGCATTCAACAATTTCTAACCTTCCCGTCAAGCTATCTTTCCCGTATTAAGAAAAGATATTTATTTAGTGGAAAGATAGTTGAATCGCAATAACAAGATTCAAGGCGACGTAGAGGGTGGAGGGAACTGCACGTGGCAGATTAAAACACAGACACGTAACGAAAACGACTTTTCCTCGCTGGATTGTTACTGCTTTAAGTCAGTGCACGCAAAATGTGAACCACCTCTCTCCACTGTGAGCGCGTGGTGGTACAAGGCGGGAAGGCGGAGGGAGTTGTTTTTATTCCTTACCTTTGATTTTCTTTTAAAATAGCAATGGTCAATTTTTTAGTGTAATTTATAGAATATATTGTTTTAACAACAAATCTCACTTATTTTTAATAATATATTTTTGTGTTTTACTCAACAACAATACAACTTGATTTTTTTTTATGTTCGTTTAAGTTGTTTTGTTCTAACCAATACAACCTTAAAAATAAAAATTAGTTTTTTTTTGAGGTTATGTGTTTTTTATATATATTTAAAAAAAATTGAATTACATTGTTAAAAACAGATATTGATAAATTACGTTATTTTTAATTGCACAAGTCATGTATCTACATTACCTTTTTTAATTATTTTTTTGTGTTGTACAAATAATTATTTATAAATAAAGCACTTTTTTAACACCTTTTAACTGCGCGGTGAAGTTTTACCATGTGAGAGATTCTGGACCTGCGTCTCCACTGGTACACGTCACAAACTAGCTGCAACCATCTAGCGAACGTGACAATAATGCCAACACCTACGGGAAGTAGAGCCCGTTTTTCTTTAAAAAAACATTTATTTTTATTTTTCTTTGAGTTATTTTTTTTTATATTTCTTAATTGCTATGATGTTTCAGAGTAAATTACCATATATAAAACGGGTTGGTATTTTACTGTGCATCCATATACTATGCACACAGATACAGTGCACTGTGAATTGCAATAAGGTTTTTTTTTCTGCTTTTTTTTGTTTCTATTTTATGATTAGACTCCTCTTTTGTTTGTTCGTTTCTTCTTTTTTTTTTGTTTTTTTTCCTAATTATTCTTTTTCTTCTTTTTTTTCCTCCATTTTTTGCTTCTTCTTTTTTTCTTCTTCTTTTTTTGTATTTTTTCCTTATTATAGTTTTTTTTTCATTTTTTCTTATTGTATTTTTTTGGTCTTTTGTTTTTTAATAATCAGGGTGTCCGAGCTCGCTTAAATGCACCACGATTAATCTTCATATCCAAATTTTTTTGATAACCAGAGTGTCCAGGCCAACTTATGCATACCACGACAATCCCCGGACCCACATTTTTTTTTCTAAAGTGCTTCCCTGCTGGTATATATTTTTTTCTTTTTTTTATATTTTTGTTTTATTCACTTATATATTTTTTTATAACCGGGATCTCCGACCAACTTAAGCACACCACGACTAATTCTTGGGCCGAATTTTTTTAAAAACAATATGGATTGCTACAGTGCTTTCACGCTTATACTTTTTTTTTGTTTTCTTTCGCTTATACATTTTTTTGTAACCATGGTCTCTCAGCCAGCTTAAACTCTTTCTTTCACTTATATATTTTTTTTCACTTATATATTTTTTTATAACCACGATCTCCGGGCCAGCTCAAGTGCACCACCACTACTCCTCGGACCAAATATGTTTTTTGATAATCGGGGTGTCCAGGGCAACGTGGACACACCATGACTAATCTCCGAACCAATTTATTTTTATTTGTTCTTTGGATTAGATAATTTTTATAATTTTATTATTTGCGCAATAATAATGATAATTTTAGTGATTATTTTTTTATAAAAATCTTTTGATTTTTTTTAAAGATTTTCCTGAAATTTTAATTTATTTCGAACGATCATTTTAAAAGTAATATTACTATATTTTTCCCTTTAGTCGTTTTTTTTTTGTTTTTTGTTTCTTTATTTGTTCTTTAGATTATATGATTTTTATGATTTTATTATTTATGCAATAATAATGATAATTTTAGTTATTATTTTTTTATTGTTGTTTTATAAAAATCTTTTGCTTTTTTTTTTAATTTTTCATGGCAATTTAATTATTTTAATTGTTTTGGCAGTAATGTTAGTAATAATTTTAGCTTTTATAGCAATGATAATGGCAATAACATCATGATGAATTTTTAATCTATGTTTTCATCTTTTTGTTGATAGAAAATTAACAATTTTTTTTATTTGATTATTGTAGGTATTTTCACGATTTATATTTTATTTTTGTTTGATTTAAATTGAATTATAAGATGAACTAATCTTAATACAGTGAACTTAATAATTCAGATATCCGAGTTTTCTTGCTTTTTTTAATGATGATGATAAATTTATGTTGGTTATTTCGTTTGAAACTACTAAATAGATAAATTTATATCGATTTTAAATTCATATATTTTATAGAAAACTTACACTTGGCATGAACTCTGCACAGATTTATTAGTTTAGCTAAATTTATATTATAATAAAAAAAATACATACAATTAATATTTTTTACATTTAAAAAAATATTGTGCTGCCCGCGGCGAAGCGCGGGGGCATTGTCTAGTTAATAATATAGCTTGTTGAATAATTTTAATATAATAGTTTTTTATTTGCATTGCAATGGAAAATAAGTTATTGAGAGAAGCTAAATTTATTTTAATATATATAATATTGATATAATTGTTTATTATTAATATAAGTATAATCAAAATTATTTTTTTATATAAAAATATATTTAATAATTTATAAAAATAACTCTTCAACTTATAAATGTTATTTTAACCTTTTAATATAGTTCTCATTCCCGAGTTTTTTTTTTCCCAACTCTTCTTTTGGCTCGGAGTTGTTTTTATATTAAAATCAGTTTTAAAAAATAATATAATTTTTAAAAAAACGTTGTTACCATACGTAAACACTACCGAAATAATTCACCTCTTTCTTCCTTTCTATCAGATATCGGCAGCTAGTTGTGTGTTTCTGTGTCCCCCTATCACCTTCTTGCAGGTTCCGTGACCGTGACTCGAGCTTCCTCCCCCGCGCCTCAACTGATACCAGACGTTGGATCGAGAATCAATGGTCAAGATATGGCGCGCTGATCAACATGACAAACCCTGCCTTCTCGTTTTTGTTCGGCGCTGCCAGCTCGGACTTGGTATCTTGCGTTCGGGATTTTGTTTTAAATGATGCCTTATCTACGTCAGATTTAGATCCAACGGCTGCTGAAGTGTGTTCCCCTGGCAAATGACAATCCTACGCGTTGAATTTTCAATTTTTTATTGCTTCACGGGCCCCACATGTTCTTTTAATGGAAATATACTACTGTATGGGTTAGTCTCAAACCATCATAATTTATTGAAATAACGAATTTGACCGGTTGGAGCGATATTTTCTGCAGCCACCTTGATACTTGCGGTCGTCATGTTGCTTTTACCAAGGTCAGTATAACCGGATATAGCCAGTAACCAGTCAGGACATCTCTTTGGGAAATTCAAGGGGAGTGGGGCCTCTCAATTTTGATCGTGATTCGTGGGCAACAGTATTTTCTCACTCCTCAACCATTGAACTAATTGATTAATAGTTAATTCAACTATTAATCAGTTTTATAATAAAATATTTTGTCATTGCAGTAAAATAAAATAATACCCAATGAGGGTAAGTGAGTGAACATGGAAGCTTGAGAACGAAGAAAGACACGTGGAAGTACTATGCAATGAAAGGTTAAGTGGTCGCAGAGAATTAGGGCTTTTAAGGGTAGCGATTTTGCCATGTTGGTGAATGGCAATCACAACCGCAGAGCGTGTCGTGTAATCAATGGTTAGATCTAACAGTGTAATACACCAAATAATCGTGGCCGTCAATTAGGGCGTGGACGAGTGAGTTTCTCTGAGAGTGATGAGAAGACGAGAACATAAAAGGGGCCAGAGAGAGAGAGAGAGAGAGTTTTTTTTAAGAGCGACAGGGAGAAGGGTGGCTGGGCTAGGAGAGAAGAAGATAAAAGTGGAAAGCTTAGATCTTTCAACACTGAAAATTTTCGATATTTGGTTTTCAAAAGAACAGAAATATTCGTTCTGTGAAACACGTCTCTGTATTTCATAAAAAAAGAAAAAAATCCAGTGAGTCAGAGTCAATTATGCTTGGTTTATGGTGATATGAGAGATAAGATAAACTTTGTGATTACAGGGGATTTGTTGTTAGAGAGGGAAGAAAAGAGATGGAAAGAAACAGAGAAGCAAGAAGAGTGAGTTTGGCGGCTAGCAATGGCTTGTCTAGAAGAAGACATAGAAGTAGCAGTCTAAGAGACTCACCAGGTTTTAATTTCTCGTCAGATCTAACCCTCTTTGGCTCCCAACAAAGCGGCAACAGTTTCTATTAATTTTGATGTGTTTCGGTGTTTGTTATTGCAGAAGATGATGGACTGGTGGAATTGCAAGAAACAACGAGGCTACGAGATCGGAAAAAAGATCGAGATCGGGACAGAGATAGGGACCGAGACCGTGAAAAAGACCGAGAGAGAGACCGGATTAGCGGGAGGAGTAAAAGGAGGAGAGGGGAGAGATTGATGCACGGGAGTAACAGGGAAGATGGAGAGCGAGACGACAGCTCAGACGAAGAGAGCGTTAACGATGACGAATACGAAGATGATGATGACACTGTTGGTGTTGCTGGGAGTTCCATGAGGATGCTCCCACCGAATCCTTCTTCTTTATCTTCTATGTCTAATCATCATCATCATCGGAAGAGCTTTCCGCCGCCGGCCAAAGTTTTTAGAGCCGCGCCGGCCACGATAAATACCACGGCAGCAGTAACTCCGTGGAAGGCTCCTGATGAAATGATTGGCGTGTCGGTGCCTAGAAAAGCTCGGTCAGGTATAGAGGTGGAAGAGATTTGATATATACAATGCAAAGTTTTCAGATTTTGATGGATTTTGTTTCAGTGGATTGCTAATGTGTATTAGTCTGGTTTTCTTTGGCAGCATCCACTAAGAGGTCACATGAATGTTGGGTTTCAAGTGGTGGCGGAGTTGGTAGTGAGCAAATTCACCGGCAAGCTTCGACATCTCCGGTGAGATCGAATGGACCGGCTATTTTAGCTTCAGTTTCAGCTTCTCAGGCTGCTCCTGTCTCCCCTCCATCATCTTCTAATGCTTCAGTAAAAAAGAAGATGGTTTGTTGCTTCATTTGTACTAGATTTTGTTTTTTGTTTCTATAATCTCTCCTTTATTAAACTGATGACTGTTTTTTGCCGTTGCAGAGGCCAAATGGATCGAAACAGAGACCTCCTAAATCTTCTTCGAAACCCACCACTTCAGCACAAGATGATATTGAGTTTGAGATTGCTGAAGTTTTGTATGGACTGCTGAGGCAACCACAAGCTCCTACAAGGCAAGAAATCGTGGGAAATGATTCGACAAAGATTGATTCCAGAGAAAATCATAATAAGTCTACTAGTGATGCTAAATCCAGTGTTTCCTCGCCGATCTCAAACTCACAGTCAACTGTTCCCCAGTCATCTTCCATTCCTCATTCTAATTCTAGCTCCTCTGCTGCTCCCACGTCTGCAATTGGTGAGTTTGAGCAGATGTGGTTTCATGTACTTCCTTTCCGACCCTGTCCTTTGGTGATTGTAATGAAAATGGATGGGAAATCGTGATCGGACTTAAAATCTTACTTTCTTATTTAATCTGTCAAGTTGATTTTTTTTTTGGGTTTAATTTAAATCCGCAGCACCAAAGAGGAAGAGACCGCGACCAGTCAAGTATGAAGATGAGCATCCCGCAAATTTTCCTTCTCGCAATAGTTCCATTTTGTCAACGGCCAAGACTGACATTGATCAGCCTGCAAAAATTGAATCTTCTCCTAATATACTGAGGAATCCGGGATCTGCAGCTGAAAATGGTGGAGTTGCATATGATGTACTGACCAATCAAGCTGCTCCGGCGACAAAAGAGGCGCAGCTGCAGGAGGTAGTTAAGCCGGAGAATCACCCGCCATCGGTTTCCAAGCCCAGGACTGAAGAATTAGAATGTAGAGATTTGGGCGGACCTAAAGAAGAACCTCGGTCTCCTACAAAGGAATGCACTCCTGGCCTTAGATTGGATGGTGGTTCCGAGAGTTTGACAGCAAATAAAGCGTGAGCATCAATTAAATAGGCACTTGTTTGATTTTGATCTTCTTCGTTGTTTTGGGTGATGGGGTCTGATTATGGTTGTCTTGGAATATTTTTTGGTTATCCAGGAATGCGATGGCCTCTGAGATTGATAGCCAGCGAGAAGAAAAGTTCCGGATCGATCTGATGGTGATGATTTTTTTCACAATTTTACTAGATCAACCTGACGTCTCTTGGAAAATTCAATTGTGAGACTGTTTTTTATAATATTTTTTTTTAATTTTAAGTTGCAGGCTCCTCCTTCATCAAGATCTTCTCCAGAAAGGGACAATGAGATTGATTTTGTGGCTGTAGATCCTAAATCTATGGTCACAAATGGTGAAGCGGTGAGTGGGACAGCTTTATATACTGTCTACTTTATACCACTTTTCTGTTTGGTATGATTTTTTGTGAAAAATTAATGATGGTGGTTTTATACTTGCTTGTTTGATATGGTAGGAAAAGAAGCCTGTGATGGTCAAAGAAGATGAGAAAGCATTGAAAATTGGGAAGGAAGGTATGAATGTGGAACCTGAAGAGAAAAAGACAAAAGTTACAGGAGAAGAAGTTGAATCCCAGAAGCCTGTTATTAATAAAGAGAGGAATATTGATCTCCAGCTGGATTTAGAGAAGGCTGATAGAGATAGTCCAACTGTTACTGTAAGTAGAAACAAGCCACTTCAGCATGTCCAGAAGCAGCAGCAGCAACCTAACATAGAGAAAATTGGTAAAAAATTAAACGGATTTCTCTTCTTCTCTTTCCCTTTTGGATTGAGAACTTTTGTTCTCTTGAAATCTTGCCAATTCGGTTGCTGATTCAATTTTTTCTTCTCTTTCTGTCTCTTCCTCAGCTCAATCTAGTTCTTTGCCTTTGCCAATGTCCATGACTGGCTGGCCTGGTGGGCTTCCTCACATGGGGTATGGTTTTTTGTATATTGTTCGACTCTTCCATTATTTTTCTGTAAATGCTTTAATCTCTCCTCTTCTAGAAAATGACATTTTGGTGATCTGCAGATATATGGCACCTCTACAAGGAGTTGTATCCGTGGATGGAAGTGCCGTGTCTTCTGCAGCCTTACAGGTATGTCATGTTTTTTTTTCTCCCTGTCTTTGATCTCTAAACTCATGTTTGAGTTTCTGTAAAAGAATGTAATCCCCCCTCAATTCTTCTAAGTTCTCTCTGAACTTGCTGCAGCCTCCACATTTGAGTTTTAGCCAACCACGGCCGAAAAGGTGTGCAACACATTGCTACATTGCACGGAATATTAATTGTCACCAACAAATTATTAGGATAAATCCTTTTTGGCCACCAGCAGGGGCTCCTGCTTTACAGTATGGGGCTAAAGCGATCAATATGAATGTGGTTCCCTCCACCGACATGCATCCAGGTAGAGGAGGTGGGAATTCTGTAGAGAAGGGTCAGGGTCTTGCAATTTTTCCAGGTCCCACTGGGAAGGACAAGAATTCTCAATCTGCTAACACTGTAGACGCAACACAGAGAAAGCAGATTTTGCTTCAGCAAGCCCTCCCCCCTGGTGCTCGTAGTAGTATTTTGGTACGGCCGTTAAGTTTTAATATTATGTATAATTTGCAATTTGTCAATGGGTTTTAGTTTTTGAATGTTGTCATTTCGTTAAATTTCAGCACGGGCCCACTTTCATCTTCCCAATGAATCAACAACAAGCTGCTGCTGCAGCAGCAGCTTCTGTCCGACCAGGCAGTGTGAAGTTTTCTCCTGCTGCTGGCAGTGTAGCTTCCCCAAGTAGCTCAAGTTCTGCTTCAATAAGTGCCACGGCATCAGCGGTAGCTGGTGCTACAGCAATGAGCTTCAATTACCCAACTTTCCCTGGCAATGAAACTCAATACTTGGCAATTTTGCAGAATGGTGCATACCCGATTCCAATCCCTGCACATGTTGGGGCCACAACAGCTTATAGAGGAACCCATCCTCAGGCTATGCCTTTGTTTAATGGATCGTTTTATCCTTCTCGAATGCTTCATCCTTCACAGCTTCAGCCACAGCAACCACCATCCACACAGACACAACAAAGCCAACAGGGTCATCAAAATCCTAGTATTTCTAGTGGTTCCTCGTCATCCCAGAAGCATTTGCAGAATCAGCAGCATAGACCACATGGAAGTGCAGGTAGTGGAAATTTGCAAGGTTTTCCTGCCCCTAAAAACCAGCCCCCTCAATCCCTGCCAAACCAGCAGCGGCAGCTGATGCAAAATCACAACGTTACTCACCAAGCCCGTCAACTTGAGAGTGAATTGGGTGGTGAGGACAGTCCATCAACTGCTGACAGTCGAGCTTCCCGTGCAAACATGAGTATTTATGGGCAGAATTTAATGTCAATACATCCTGCGAACTTTGCTTTGATGAATCCCACACCAATGGGTAGCGCAAGTGGGAATACTGGTGAAAAGAAACCGCAGCAGTCACAAACACAGGCTTCAAAGGCTGGGGTTGAGCCTTTGACATCTCAGACTTTTGCAATGTCATTTGCTTCCATTAACGGAACCACACCTTCCCCAGGTCTTGATATCTCATCACTTGCACAGAATCATGCTCTTCTCCAAAGCCACCCAGAGGCAGCAAGGCATGGCTATCACTTCATCCCTGCCACCCAAGCAACACAGCAGAAGAGTTATCGTGTTAATGAAGAAGGGAAAAGCGGAGGAAATGACATTTCAAATGTGGAAGAAGAGAGGAAGGCCATGGCAGGAGGAAAGGCTCCATTAACTGCTGGACAGTCAATTGTGTTCTCTCGGCCAGATTTAACAGACTCCCCTGTCAACAATGTTGTTGATAGCTCAGCTCGAACTCTTAACCTTGGGTCCACTCCTGCTCGGACTTCTGGCGCTGTTATGTCAGCTACTATTGGCACTGCAAATGCACAAAGTATGCAGCAGCAGATGCAGCGAAATCAGCAGCAGCAGAACCAGCAAATCCTTCAGCTTCAGAAGCAGCAACGATATGCAGCAGCTGCAGCTGCAGCTTCCACTCGTAGCAAAACACCAGCAACTAGTAATGGAAGTGTTTATTCAGACCACATTTCATCATCTTTGGCCACCAAGTTCCCTAATGCACCTTCTGCTTTTCCTCAAAATCTTGTTCAAAGCAGCAGTAGCCCAGCTCAATCTCCACAGTGGAAAAGTTCTGTGAGGACCACAACCTCTCAAATTCCTTCTTCTTCTCTAACCTCATCTTCATCAACCATGAAAAACCTTACCCAACAGCAAGGCCGAACCCAACAAGGTAACTCACAGATATCTTTTGCTAACCAAAAATCGTCTGCTTCTCCACAAAGTCAACAACCGAATCCCAGTGGTAACCAATCCTCATCTCCTCCAATGGTGGTTGGTTCCCCCACAACTTCAATATCTAAGAGTGCAGGTGGAAGTCCAAGGACATCCACCTCCACAAGTAACAAAGGTGGCCAATCATCTCAGCAATCCAAGAACTCCGCCCCAGTGCCTGTGCAAAAATCATCTCCAGTTGGTGGAAGAAATATTCCATCAATCCTCGGCTATCCTCACAACTCTTCTTCTTCTAACCCTGGCACAAAGCCTCAACTGTCACACCAGCAGCAGCAGCAGCAGCAGCATCATTTAACAAAGCTAATCTACACCAATGCTTTTATGCAAGCTCAAGCTCAACATGTGGCAAATTCAACAAACGTTGCATCAGCAGCTAGTGGGTTTTACCTGCAAAGACACTGCAGTGAGCAGCCGCAAGCACAAGGTCCATCAGCAACCTCTTCTACAGGGATGTTGTCATTATGTCATCCAGTCACGTTTGCCAACACCAGCACAACTGATCCTGCGAAGGCTGCAGCTGTGGCTGCTAACAATATGAAAGGTGGTGGCTTACCTTCACAGGGTCTTATCCACGCCCAATATGCTGCTGTCCAGCCCTCTGGAAAGCAGCACCAGATCTTACCTGCTGGCTTCCCTTATGTCCACCATGTTCCCACTGCAGTTCAGGTGAAACCAGCAGAGCAGAAACAACCTGCTGGCGAATAGAATCACGTCTGCCTGGTGTTTTAAATGGCAATCCCCGCAGAGGAGAAGATTGGTTTGACGGGATTTAAAAAAATTCAAGAGCAGCTAACAAGCCAAGAGAAAACGACATACATTTTGAATACCCCCTGGCAGAATGAGAAGAAGTGAAAGCGTGAAAAATGTACAAGGAAGCACGCCAGTTGGATCCAACCCCGCAATTTTGGTATAGAAAGTTGGGAGATGCAAAATTTAATGCTGATCGTGCTTGCCCTGTGCACTTGTTATAGTCTGGCAGAGGATTGATGGTCAGGTCTAATTAGATTTTGATTGGTTTGATGGCGAGAGGCTGGGATTCAAAAGCATGGGATAAGTTTGACCCCGAGTGTTTTTTTGTAGAGGAAAAGGGAGGAGGGAGGAAAGATGATGAAGATGAGGGGGAGGGAAAGGAACTGCCTTTCCTTCTTTTGGGCCAGTTTTTTTCTCACTTCGTTAGATTTTTCTTTCCTTTGGGGGGTCTGATTTTATTTTCCTGCAAGAGCAGTAGGCAGTATCTTTCAAAACAATCTATCTATCTCTCTATATATATGGAGATATATATGGAGAGGGTGTATATGTATATGTCTGGCACATATAAAAGTAAACCCTCTCAATTTTTTTATTTAATACTTGTCCCCGTCTTTGTCTCGCTGTGTGATGGTGATGATAATGTAGGCTCACTTTGTCTTCCTGAACGTTTTTCTTGTCAATTTAATGGTGCAAGTGAAAGAAAGCTGATATCTTGTTTCCTCGTTTGAGGGGTGGTGGTTTGTCAATGTCGTGGCGAGAGTGAGTGAGATTGCGGATGGGCGAGGTGGGTATCTGGACATCTGGGGCAACAACTTACCTCAGGTAGTGGTTGTTTGGTTGTGTGGTGGTGGTCGTTGTGGATCACAGTTGCTTCCATTAGTGCAGTGTCCATATTTTACGACCCTGCCACTACCAACATAGTTGATTGCTGAAAAGGGTGTCGTCATTTTATTGTCGGAATCTTACACGTTGCTGTTGTCTATCCTTGTGGATTGGATTGTGATAACTTCCCCTTTAAAAATGTCACTCTCTAATTTCCCTTTTTTTTGTACTCTCTCTCTCTCTTTTTTGAGAGAGAGAGAGAGAGAGAGCACTCGGTAATAATTGTCGTAGGAAGTTAACAACGGGCGGTGTGTAAGGTTTCAATTACGTGCTCCATAGATAAGATGGCATGGATCTGCTCTCACCCAGAACCCGAAACTGCTAACAAATTAGCTCTTGGCTTGAGGTCCCGATTAGAAACAGCTATGGGCCCTAGCGTCTATAACAGCGACCTATGGGCTTGCCTTTAAAGTGTGACTTTGCAAGCTCCTCTCATTTACACGTGTCACCCCACCTCTTCAATTTTTTCTTTTATTTACTCGACACTAGAAAATGGCAGCATTTCACAGGCACTGAAGAGTGAGGAGGGCCTGTTCTGCTCACAAGAAAGAGAAAAAAGAAAGAAGAGCGAAGTGGGAGCACTCCAAAATAGATTTGAAGGTTCGGCCCATTGCAAGAAAAAAAACATTACTATTGCATTCTAGTTATAGGTTTATGAAATGGACTTGGGGTCCGGTTCCAGAAAAGAAAAATGGTATATGAATTTAATAAGGTTTAACGGTGACTTGAAAAGGGAAAAACACAGGATCCACCTATGGTCTATTTGGATGGGCGCGCGCGCGTGAAGAACATGAACGTGCTGGAAGGTGATGGGAATATTTGAATTTCGGCCATTTCTGAAATCTCAGGTGTTCTTTAATTAACTTGATTGCCCCTTCTTATTTTGATCCCTTTTGAAGGGATAAGGTCCCACGAGCGAATCATCTAAAATGGAAAGAGCAGCCCCCCCTCCCCATGGCACTTTACTGTTTGTGCTCGATCATCGAAGATTCGACTGTTTTGTTTATCACATTAAAGTATTTTAAAAATATTAATTTTTTTAAATTATTTCAAAATTATTTTTAAAACAAAATAACAAACATTTCTCAGTCACTCCACCCCCTGACCCCACCAATCACCCACACCTATAAAGAGAGGTTCTCTCTCAATTTTGGATTTTTTAACACCAACCAACCCGGTGACTCCGTACACAATACGATCCAATCAATCTACACGAATCAACTCTCGTGATCACTTGTAAAAACACACTCCTGTTGATCCAAGAAAAAGAAAAAGAACTTTATCGCATGCAAGAATCAATGTGTTATTTTATCTTTATTGTTTGTACTATGCTAGAGTCCAGAATAAAATAAGGAAAGGTTGGTTCAAAATAATATGAGTCTATAGGGTACTCTCAACAGTCGTGCCATGCTGTAAAATTAAATATATTAGATTATATGATGATAAATTGCTATACTATATTATAAATAAATAAATACCCGTAACTATTTGGCAAATTATTGATATGTTGTTCGAATTAATATTATTAAGTGCACTTAAAATGCCATCCTTTTTAATATACAATTCTAAAAGGAGGGAAAACGACAGCGATTAGTGCGTCTCCAATGCTGGGATGAAGGAATATTGACAGCGATGCTACCTCAATTTTCCATTAAAATCACTCCTTTTTGTGTTGCTCAACAGCATATGGATACGATATTAATTAGTGCTGCAATAAGAGGTCCATTACAAGATAGAGGAACACAATCCAATCACTTCCACCAACTCCAAACTGTTTTTTACACACACACACACACACACACACACACACACACATATATATATATATATATATATTGTGTATCATGATATCAAGATAATTCAATAAAAAAATAATGATAAAAAACATAAAATTAAAAGATAAAAATAAATTAAAATATTTAACATCGCAATACAGGTAATTTATCCAATTATATTTAATGATTTTATTTATTAAAATCAACTTGTAGTAAGAATGCACATGTTAAAAAAAATAAACATTTTTAATTTTTAAAAATAAATTTAATCCATGCAAAACATACAAAAAATACAAATGAATCAAATTAATATTTTTAAAAATTAAACACATCTAGTATAATTAAAAAATCACTATTTAAAAAAGAGTTAGATAGGTCAAACAAATCATAGTGAAGGGGTATTAATTAAAATATAAACCTGAAAATTATCTGAAAAATATATTAAACAAAATCAATTAAAAAAAGAAAAAGATAAAAAAAAAAAAAAAAAAACGAGGTTAAACGCGCATGGTTAAGCCAGACTATGCTTCTGGCCCATCAAGAAGTAGCATGTGCCTTACCTTTAATTTGGTTTAAGTTAATGAGACTAATGATGTGTCTTCTGCCCCCAAATTATTTTTTACAAAATAGATGGTGTGTTGTTTACAAAACATATTTCTCTCATTTTAAACGGAGAAAGTCAAGAGTGCAATTTATATATAAATCCCACGTGCTCAATTGATTTTTTTTTATTGAAGAGTAGACTGGATATATTTATTTATTTATTTATTTACGCTCGAAGTTTGTATATATTTGAGATCTAATTAAAATTGTGGTTAGCGTGACAAACTAATTTTCAAAAACTGAATTTTTTTGAGGTGGTGCATCAATCTTACATTTAATTTTCTTTTCTTTTTATGAGAATGCAGTCTAATTCCAGTCCATGAACCACTAGAAAGGTGGATGGTTCGAACCAGACAAGAGCCTCGGGTTATAGTTTGGTCAAATTTTGAAAACAAAGAATCATTGTCTTAACAATTATATATGAAATAGATTTTGGAGTTCCAAGAGAAAACAGGTGGGGTAAAGTGACTGGGGGGGAAATCATTCAACTCGAGATATCATCTTAATCTCATCATTAATTAATTTCATAATTATTTGTTTTAGCAAATATTCACCAACCTTTTATTTGAAGTGGTCTGCTGTCCCAGCGCTCATCTACTCAGAGCCAAATACATTTTAATATGTGTGTCATGTCCACTTGTTTTTACTTTTTAGGTGGACAAAACATATCCTAAGAGGGTCCTGGATTGTTTGAGTGGTGCAATGATGGTCGGAGTTGCTTCGAAAATCTTAATTATTATTTATCAGATAAAAAACAATTGCTATTGGTAGTCACCCTGTTCATGCTGTTTTATTTTAATAGAAAAAAGAAAAGAAAAGGGAGTTGATGTGCACGTGTCCTCGAGCATAAAACAATCAAGCCTCTACTAGAAACGAACTTGTATTTTGAGAATCAAGTAGCCCGGTTGGGACTTGAGGGATTTCTTTCACCCATAATTAATAAAACACTAGCCGATTTCAGAGTCAAATGATGATCCAATCGAACGTGGCGCACATTTCAGAATGGCCTGGCTCCTTTTTTTGCCTGTTGGTAAAATTATTTGCCTCTATTTATGATGAGTTTATATATATATATATATATATATATATATATATATATATATAGAAAAAGCCATTCCGACCCGGGATATATAATTCGAAGCACTACATAAATGATGATTAAATCATTTATTATGGTTAATTATTTCGATAATTAAAGGAGACTGCTATTGACATGAAGATCCGCAAATTCATGACAATCGGCCAACTCAATTCAATAGAGTTTTTTTTTATGAGAAACTTTATTTTCACAGTGAAAATAAGCCCGGTATACATCCACTAAGATATTAGAATCCATGAAAGGGAATTTGTCAATTACTGCGTCATAGTAAGAATCCAAGAAGTTCATGAGCACAATGCCGGAAGCTCAATCACCACGTAATTTGTCTTGCATTTCCAAAGAATAATAATAAGCTTCCAATACCAATTTCAACAGTTCTTACCAAAGGGCGAAGAACTGCTCAAAACAATGCCTCGCTCAACATGACATGGGGCATCATGTTCCTTTTTCTATACAGCCTTCTACCAGTAACTTTCTGATGGAGACGGATTTTCGGGTCGACTAATAAGAGCTGTCACTTTAACTTCCCTCAGCTAACTGTTGCAAATAAAAAAAAAAGATAAAGGGAAGGAAAATAGAAATGCAGGTGTAGTAGTTCTTTTGGTCAGACTCCTAATCTGAATGCGTCGAAGCCGATGCGGAATTTGTCGATGCAGCTAGCTCCTTTTCCTGCTCTTTTTTCAGATACATCTGCGCAGTTGCATTCACAATCTTAAAAAAGAAGTTCAGGAGCATGAGCCATACAGCAGTGTTCCAGATTCCGGTAAACGAGAAATCCCATTTTTTGACCTGTGAAGAATGCACAAACAAGGCATGTAAATGAGAAGCAGACCTCAATACATGCAATATTGCCGAGAATAATTGATTTAGCTAATGTGGTCCATCAGGGTACCTTCATATCTGGGGATGCAGGAGGTGCAGGTGCCATGTATTTTTCTTTCATTGCATGGAGGTTTGCCGTGAGGCCAGGCAATGTAGAATCTAAACCTGGTACAAGGCTGAGTACCCAGATCAACTCATTCTCTATCCAGTTAAGAAGTTGATTGTTGCAAACAGAAATAATGAAAACCGTCTGCCAAAAAAAAATCAACCAAGAGACAACTCAGAAGCATTTTAAGTAAAAAAGCAGGCAGAATCAAACACCACCTTTTATCATATCGACATTAATTTCAACTCTTGATTTCCATTTCCCCATCTTCAATTGAAGCACTTGGCAATATTATCAATGCTGAAACTTATTATACCAAACTAAGGGAACTAGGATGTTCAAAACACCAAATAGAGAACTGAAGCTTCCAGCACAAAAGCACCTAAAACCCGGTATAAATGCTGAGTGTTTAAATGGCCCCAGAGATATAAAGAGAGAGCAGTAATATCACAAACCTGTATGTGAGTTTTAACAATCGCTTTTCCAATCAGTGTTGCTAGAAAAAACTTCCAAAATGGAACCCCAAATTGTCCACACATGATGCCAGCAAGGTCAAATAGAGGATTTGGCACCTAAAAAAATAGTACAAGTCATCAGCGAGTTGCGAGTTAATGAAGAAATCGGATGACATGAATGGATCATAATCAAGGTAGACTTGTTAGCACCCCTATGTTATGTATCAGATGACAAAAAATAGCAAAATCACCTTGTTCTCATGTTTCATGATATATCACAGTAAAGCACACTTCATAAATTTGTAGTTTAAATAAAATTTTAAAGAATGTTAGAAGCCAAGCCCCATTTTTAACTGGACTTGGTACTTGTCCACGTAAACACTAAAACAATCTCAAATTATCAAGGAATTGTATCTATGAAAACAAATTAAAAATAGTAAAATGCTTTAAAAAGAACAATTTAAATTGCATTTCAGAATATTTAAACTAAAAGGAGTTGATAAGGATTTTAATGGAGAGGTCCTCCTGGAAAGGTCATCTATTTTCTGAAAAACTAGTATAAAATATAGATGGGCATTGCACTAACCGAAGCAAGCACTAAAATTGTGAAGAAGTTCAAATGTTGAGAGTGGTTCAGAAGCCATTTTTTGATTGCTTTAAGGTGAGTGGCTATGATTCCACTATCTCCATCCGAAGAAGCATCCAATTCTTCCATGGCATCTAACTTGCTACCTGACATTCGTGCTGCATAAAGTGATGTAATCAATATGCAAAGAAATTATGCAGAGCTGTCAATGTACTAATTCAGAACCATCATTTTGCAGTTGCCATACACGCACTAACAATCACAAAAGAAAGAAGCAGTCAACTCCTATAAGGAAAGAGAGAGAGAGAACAGATATGCACCTGATTGGGCTAAAAACAACTATGATAGGTATTAAATACCATCCAACCATGAAACCTAGCTGAAAACTAAATGCATTCTGATAACGAAACCAAGACAATTCTTCTCTTGATCAGATGAAATCAGCCACAACCACCTAAAATGATTTTAGGTACACATGCAAAGCGACACATACCATTGGGCACAAGAACACAATTCAATTGAATTATACAAATGTTCAAAATCCTGGCCAATATTAAGATTAAACAATTTATTAACATAACATCATGTCTTTAATTTATTTATTTTTGGTTACCTTCTTGCATTGAAGGTAAATATTCTGCAGCGAGCATTAAAGGGAAAGAATATCAAACATTCCAAGGACATGCATTTCACAGTGGATTTGACATGTGCCCATGGGAGATTATTCCATATATCCTGTCCCTGTACCTATCTAACTTCAACTTTATGCTTTGAGGAAAAGGGGATGTTAAAACTTCACAATCAGCATATTTGAGAATAAGCTGTGATATGTTTTCTTTTTTCCTATGATAATAAAATATCTTGATATTGAAACAGATTCAATTTATGATTAAGAGTCCATATAGCCCATTCCTAATAGTTTGGGAAAGAGGCTTTCTTTTTGTTGACAATAGTAATAAAATGATGTTCAGTAACTAGTGGGATTTAAAAAGTACAGGTTTGACAAATTCTCAGAGTAAAAAAAATAGTCTTCCATGTCATCTATGATGTAAATCAAGTTAGATGCCCAAAATTATCATTTTAATTCATCCATTCAGTCTTACAGTATGAAAGCAACCTCAGTGCATATATGGATTGTCACAAGAACACTGGACAAACATTTCATTACCGGCAAAATTTAAACCAGATAATCGTATTACTGCTGCACGAAGGCTGTACATACCTGCTCTTGAGATAAAATAAGGAGGAAGCTCCCCAAGTGCAGTCCCGACACCCCACAAAATAGCCTCTACCTGAACCTGGGGCAATATGCTGCTAAGGGGAACCCGCAATCCATGTGATAATGGAAACACCGGGTCCCCAAACTCATGGCAATCTCTATCAAGCCATGAAGGACCCCTTTTCAGTTGTATTGTATCATAAGGAGCACTTTTTAAGTCAACTCGGCCACATTGCATTGCCTTAATTGTGAACAAGGCAATGTGAGGACCCAAATACAGAACAAAAGTATGCAAACCAGATCCTGAAATAAATTTAAAAAAGAAAAATTTTAATCAGTTGTGTTCCTTCCAATCTCCAAAGATCTTAGATGAACAAAACCAAAACAATAGACCAAGAAATCATGTAAGAACTAAATTGACCCACTCTACAAGCAAATGGCACAGCTGAAACCACCACACAACTAGAGTTTATCAGTCAACTATAAAAAGGATGATGATGATAAAAGGTCCCTTGTCCAACTACAAAGTTGTGTTTCATGATTTAAGAGCCTCATAATACAAAAGATACGATGTCAGGTTTAAAAAAACTCATACTAGATTAATTCATGTGGCAAAAAAATTATTGATATCACATGCACCAAAATTTGCCTCTAAATTTGAATCAATCGTATAGTTGCTCTTCATTGTTCCCAGCTTTAGGGTTTTTTCATATTCATCCAAGTAAATTTGCTCACCAAGACCGATTGATGATGCAACGCCAAGGGCAACCCACCACAATCCAAATTGCAGATAATGAGAAAGTTCCTCAACATGCTGCAGAAACATGCCGCAACAAGTAATCAATAATCCATACCATAAATTTGTAAGCAATAGAGCCACGGATAACTAAATAAAAAGAAGGTTCACGCTAAGAGGAAGAAGTGCCATATCTAAATCCCAATATAATAAAGGTTAACAATATGAGACACTGTAGCAACATGGCCAAAGCAATCCAAAAACACAGCCTTTTCCGTGTCGTGACAGAAATTAGTAATATTTCATCCATAAGAACATAAATTCAACTAAACTATAAGTACCTAAAATGATCTATATGCTTCAATACCTTTTCATGAGGACCGTCAATGGTCACAAGCACAACTGCAACAAGTGCCACCACTGCACTAAATAGCATTAGCCAACCGCCTTTAGCCAAAAGGTAGAACACCGATCTCTTACAATATTGAACCATAGCCAAAACAAAAAACTTCAATGTTTTGAACGGTTGTGCGGTTAGGGTCAAATTCTCTAGTTCCTGCTGATGTCTTTCACGGATAGCTGCAAAAATCAGCAATTCACTCAGCCCGTAAAAGTTTGGCAGCTACAAAAATTCATTTCCTTCAAAACTTATTAGCAATAAAAGCTCCCAGATTTTCTACTATCATTATGACCTTAAAATCATTCTATCTTCGGTGTGCTGAAGCTGATCTAAATTAAATTAACTACACGCTAACCTCGAAAGCATTGACTCCAGCTAATAATCATTTCTATCTTATTCGACCCAAAAAATTAAAATTAAAAAGTCCCAAAAGATTCAAAAGTTGAGCAATTTTTCTTTTAATGGACTATGAATCTGCTTACATAGATATTCCAAAAAAAGACAAATCGACCCAAAATTCATAAAAGTATATTTCTAATTGGATAAAAAAAAAATGAAGTCGAAATCGTGAAACTAAGAGCAGGAAGAGGGTGAGGAAGTGGCTTGCCTGCTATTGACATGTCCATGTTTTGAGAAGAAGAGACTGTTACTCTTTTGCCAGACCCCATAACCATAAAAAATGCTCAGATCAAAATCACGAAGAGAAAAAAACTTCTCCTCTCTCTTCTTCTTCTCCTTAATAGAAATTAAATAGATAAATAGTTCCTCCCATTAACAAAGGCATTTCAATTGTGGTGGTGGTGGTAATTATCATAGAATTACAACAATATTTTATTTTATTTTTTTTGTAATTCTATAATGGTAGCAATGATGATAATAGTAATTGAAATAGGTGGACTGGCTGTAGATCTGGGAAAAATATAGAAAGAGAAATAGAGAGAAAGGAGTTTGCTTTGCGAGAAGATCTCTTCTCTCAGTCAGTGGCAGTGCAGCATTTATCGCGCCATCTCTCTCTCGGATAAGGGAATCCGCCGTCCGTCGCAGCGCGACCAAATTTGCTCTCTCCACACCCACCTTTCGATGGACAATAAATTAAAAGGAGGATTGAAATTTCACCAGGTTGGTGGACTTCTCGAAATTACTTTATCACCCCATATCTAGTTTTTGTTTATGGAAACAATTATTGGAAATAGAAAGAACAAAAATCGCTGTCATCTTTTCATGTTCAGAATAAACATAATAATAGAAGAATAAAAATAGAAATTGAAAATTTTAAAATAGTCATCCCCACTTGATGGCCTGTGGAATATCTCCTTTTCAACCATAACCCTTGGATTTTTGATCTTAGTAATAAGAAGTCAAATTCTTGTATAAATTATTATTGGACGACAGTGATTTCCCTGTAATTAAATTAAATTAAATCAATGACTTTGATTTTGTATAAGTTAGTTGCTCGGATAAGCTATGAGCCCGTGATAGTTGTATTATTATTGGTAAGAGTAACGGTATGTTGTTTCACTTTAAAAAAAACAGGGGTAAATAAGTCAAAAGAAAATTAATTTTTCCCGTCAATACAAGAACGTTGGGTTCCCCTCGTTTTTAGAACACGACCGCATTATCAAAATTTAAAAGGGTATTGAGAGACCGTTTATCTTTGCAACTGTCTCACGCTTTTCAAATACAGAATTTTTTTTTTGTTTTTTATTTTTAATTGATTTTGTTTTGTATTTTTAAATTGTTTTGATATCTTAATATTAAATATATATTATTTTAATAAATTTCTATATAACAAATAATTTAAAAATTAATCATTATTATAATAAAATACTACAATTTTTAAAATAAGTAAATGCAAAATATTTTTAAGAAAAAATCTATATAACAAAAATCATGAATAAAATAACATAACAAAATCACATCTAAGCAATATCAATCAAAATATAAATTTAAAAATTATTTTAGTATCGGAAATGACTTTAATGGCTACTATTTGTTTCATCGGTGGAATAAAATTACTTTTATATATATATATTGACCTTCAATCATATCAAATCGTTCAAGAATAAAAATTTTAGTACCAAAATAAATTATATATATAAAAATATACAC
Organism: Salix arbutifolia; assembly: GCA_025169955.1. NCBI lineage: Eukaryota > Viridiplantae > Streptophyta > Magnoliopsida > Malpighiales > Salicaceae > Salix > Salix arbutifolia. The sequence goes on from CM045909.1 coordinate 9,110,166, forward strand.
AACTCACACGTTTAGGTTTTTGTATGTATCTGATAGTTCAGTGGTCCTAACCATGTTCCAAAACGGGAAAAGAAAAGGGTTGTTTCCTGTGGAAGACAAAAGGTATAACTGCTCGAATCACGGGCAAGCTCCGAGTCAAATTAACATGCAGGCAAGAAAAGTCAAGAAATTGGAAACATGATAAGTCTCGAGCAGGAAACTAGCAACGGGGATCGTTCACATTTTTGTTCTCTCGGCTGAGAGTTTTTGCATCCTCTTGTTCTCAAGCTCGAAGCCTTTCATATTAGTTTCTGTTTAGTAATACAGTTAAAATTATTTTTTATCTAGAAATATATTAAATAATATCTTTTTTATTTTAAAAAATATTTTTGATATCAACTCATCAAAATAATCTAAAAATATTCAAAATTTTAATTTAAAATAAAAATAAAAAAATTTAATTTTAAAAAAAATACTTGGAAACAAAATGCCAAATAACCCTTGACTTGGGCCAGTCTAATCAACGAGACCTTGTTGACTGGCTTGCGTGATCCCACCGGTAACGAAAAAAATCATTGAATTCGAAGTCTCAATACAATAATATAGCATTGACTTGTTCTTCAAAAATACTTTAAAAAAAATTGAATATTTTATTTTATTTTTTAAAACAATAGTGTTTTTGGATTATTTTATTATTATTTTAAAATTAAAAAATATTTTATTATATTTTTAAATTAAAAAAAAAAACACTAAAAAAAACTGCGCTCGGACACTGAACTACTATTTTCCTAGTCCCTTACTAGACACTGTCTTGCCGAATGTCAGGTGCACGGCATGCCCGCTTCTTTCCCGGGACAGGAAGAAAACGAAGGCATTGATTACCGGTAAGTGACAGTTAATGTATGCATGGTGATAGTTTTTTGTTTTTAAAAAATATTTTTATTTTAAATATTAGTATATTACAAAAATTAAAAATACCAAAAACATTATCTGAACAAAAGTTTTTTTGAAAAGATAATATTTTTAATTATTCTTGAGATGTTAAAATAAACAGGTTATAAATCTAATTGGGAGTTGTTTAGAGATGTTATAACAATATTTAGCATTATTGGTATAGGCATGATAATAACCTAGATGATGGTCCCCGTTGCTTCAGACCAACATATGTATATATATATATATAGTATCATGAAATCCTACTAATCTAAGCAGTTTAGAACAAGATCTTAAATTTGAATAGTTAGCTAATCAATTAGTTACAGAGTTTTTATTATTATTAAAGTGTTTGATAACTTATTCTGGAAACTAGGAGGTTAAAGTGACCTGTGAACTAGTAAATGTAAAAAAACATTCTTAGTAAGTAAAGATTCTTACATGGTAAAATAAGTGTTTTAAAATATAAAAAAATACAATAATATTTTTTATATTATTTATTACATCAATATAAACAATTATTTTTTACTGAGAAACATAGTTATTTATCATGTATTTAATATTTGTACAGTAGATATTTTTTATGATCAAGCATGAGACTCGTACTCATATTTTATTGAACTCGATTGACTATGAAGTCTATATTTTTTTGGGGTCCAGCATTTTTGTTATAGCCATTTAAAAAGTTTTTATAATTAAAAATAAAAAAATAACAATTTATCACTAATAAAAATTCTAATTTATCATATAGAATAGTTTTTATATTAAAAATGTACAGCACGAGAGTAAAAGAGGTAAAAAAAAGTTACAACCCTCCTTTTATCCATGCTTGGGTGATTTTTTTGGAAAAGGAAGAATTCAAAGGAGGTTGTCATTTAACCTCAAATACGGGGTACAATGTCAAACTCGATGATGAGAGATTTTAGTTGAAGTGTCGTTTTCTCTCTTCTCTGGAATTATTTTTCTATTTTTTTCTTCCACCTCTATTCTAGACTATAAATATATATTATTAATTATTTTTTAATTATATTTAATTTAGAAATATCCTCTGTTTTTTTCCAGGCTCCTAACAAACATTTTTAAAACTCCACCCTTAAATATTTTAATAATATCAATACTTTAAATATTACACTTTCCAGTTAACGGAAAACACTTTCAGTCAAAGAAAAATTTGGTTTGGTTTTCAGGAAAGTGTTTTTTGGAAAATTTGGGCGGAAAAGACTTTCCGGAAGTTGTGAAAAATTTAGAAATGTCATTATTTACTGATTATATCAAATTTGATCCTCAAACTTTTGATTGCTATATATAATTTGTTTTTGAATATTTATTTTTCAATTCCATCTCTTAAAATTTAATTTTTATATTAATTTTGGTCCTTATTTTTATAATGGCTATTTGCTTTTTTCTTATTATTTTTTATTGAAATTTTTTATCTATCAAATTTGGTCCTCATTTTTTTTTATTGTTACTTATTTTATTTGAAATAATTTATGAAATGTTAATTATTATTATTTTAATTTATTCACCTTTCATTTTTTTTTAAATTTTTAGATTTGATCTCTATTATTTTGATTATTATTTATTTTATTTGAGATAATTTATGAAATTATATTTTTTTTCAATTTCATTCTCATTCAACTTTTTAATTTGTAAGATTTGTTCCTCATTATTTTAATAAACTTGAAAAAAAATTAATTTATTAATAAATTATTTTCCAGTTCATTTTCTATAACACAAAAAAACACTGGAAAGTGTTTTCCAGTTCATTTTTCATAACACTGTCAAACATCGGAATTCACTTTCCAGAAATTCACTTTTCAGGAATTCACCTTCCCCGAAATTCACTTTCCAAAAAAAAATTATTTTCCAGCAAACAAACGGGTCTAAATTAATAATAACCTATCGCCAATTATTACGAGGCGCATGTGCCGTGAATAATGCGAGGCAACACGCAGCGCTTCCCATTTTTATTGTATCTAGCGTTTGAGTACTTCCAAATTCTAGGAAATTAGGCTATAACCGGAGACTGTCTCATCTGTATAACTGTATGTTCATGATTAATATTGTTTTTAAAATTATTTTTTATTTAAAATATATTGAAATGATGTTTTTTTAAAATTATTTTTGATATTAAACACATTAAAAATATTTAAAAATACTAAAAAAATTAATTTAAAAAAAAATATTTAAAAAAAAAATCTTTTGAAACTCCAAAACACCCCGCTCTCTATCTTGCATCTCTATTTTGCATTAACAGAACTGGCACAAACAAACAAAAACTCGAGCGAGAAAAATATGTTTTTGCTTCCCCGAAACTTCGAAGCATTCAATATGCGTGTTCTTCGTAGACCGAAGAGGACAGAACAGAAAAGGCTCAGAAGTCTTTCTTATTTCTCAAGAATACACATAATAAAACATTTCTCAGTGGGCAATATAAATAAATAAATAAATAGAAAGGAATAATTTCATATCACGGTGATGGTGTAGGCGACAAGCAAGGGCAAACCGCTCGATCATGTTACGATGTACAAGCAACCGAGCTTTCACCTCGAATACAATCGCTTGGAGACCAGAATATGCCCTATCAAACCGAGGATATTACAAGTACTTGAGATATGTTTTTTTGGTCGGCACGTGCTTGCAGTAGCACGACACAGTCATGTATACAAGCACATGCTTGCACGATCCATTTAATTAGTTCCAGATTAGAATATTAACTGAATTTTGCTGCTCGACCAGCATCCCCTGTACTCTTGCACCTTTCGTCGATCTCTTTAGCAAAACAATTCTTCTTCTTTTTTTCATTTTTAAAATAAAAGTGTTTTTTCTTTACCAAAACAGGAGTTTGTTTGCTCGCTTACTAATAAAAAAAGCTAAACGGTTGGGAGAATTATTGTTCACTCATATTCATTTTCGTATTATGGATTACAGTGATACAATTGAATATTTGTTTTTTTCTTCGAATTTATTCCTGTCTATTTTATTTTTCAATTTTAAAATGATTTTGAACTAGGCCTTGTAACTTTTTTATTTTATCTTTTTATAAAGTTAAAGTGGTTTAGAGGTTTGGTAGGACAACCCAAATAATATAAATTACAACTTTGATAAAGTATTTTTTTAGTTGATTTTCATTTTGTTATCAAACTTTATAAAATGGTAGTGGACTTTTATACATCACTACACACAGGTATCCTCCTCACCTTGAACACACAGTAAGTAAACTTGTCTATTATCGGTCTAGTCCATTTCAAGACCGTTTAAGTTGTTGAAAATTTTATTTTAATATAAAGATTAGATCATGTTTCATCCGCGCTTTATTATTTTTTAATCAAGTCCTTAGGTTATATTTTTAAATTCATTTCATGAATTTACAATAGTGTTGTATTTTTATTTAAATTCAGTTCATGAAAAATACAATTAGGTTGAATAGATACATCTGTCATAGGCTAGACAAACGGAGGCGAGTGTTCAATTTTGCGTGCTAATTGATGTTTGATAGCCTAAATCGAAACATAGAACAGGCCTGGTGTAATTAGATGCTCGAGTCAGAGTGGAGCATCTACTTAGAGTCAGATCTTTATTGACGCGGCCCATAAACATACCAGAGAACTAGAAATGGTTGCATTTCCTTCCATTTTTTACTTCAAAAAAAGAAGAAGAGGGACTAGAACTATAAAAGTGAATTTAGAAAAATCGACAAAGTGAAAAATACAACTAAATTACAAATAAAAGCTTATTAGAATTTTTTTAAAACCTTGTTTGATATTGCGATTAAATTATCATCTCCTTGTTTTTTTTATATTCTTGAACCATTCTGAAGTGTTGGTATTAAAAATAAATTATTTTAATTTACCCTCAAACAAAAAAATATTTTAAAATATAATTTATATTACCATCACAATTACAACAGCAATTTTCTTAATGAAATCATTTATTATTCACCGTGTCTTTTTGTAACCATGTCTTGTCAACTTTGGATCTGACGAGGCTAGGGTTTTATGTCCCTGCATCAAGTCCATGCAGGCCCACGCTCATTTTCGAGCCATAAAGTTTAAGTAGATGTAAACGACCCACACAGGGCCTGTGCTTTAGAAGGTCTGAATTCGGACCCAGGGAGGTCTCGTTGACCAAATGCACGTGCCACACTCGATCCGAAGAAAATCTCTCCCATGTTCTCCCCGGAAGCATCATCCCTTCCCCGGGCACATCACCCTCTGGTCGCCCGTTAATGGTCCATCTACGGCGATATAAGCACACACACATTCTGAATGCGAGCACGTCCTTGGAACACGTGTCACCTGAGATATTAATATAATGATCACAATCAACCCTATATAGCTCACAAAACTGGCAGTGCATTTATATAAAATAGAAGGGAAAATTACATAGTTTGGTTCAGATGGTGACTGTTATAGTTTGAAAAATCACAATTTAATCATGAATTTTATATGCACATAAATTGACTCATTACCTAAATTGACCTAGGCAATGACGGGGGGCCAACTCTACATGGGATCTTTTTTTGTAAATCTGAACAGGGAGGTTGTACATTTTATGGATAGTTAATGTTTAGATCAAAGGCAGGTTTCAAAAAGACTTTAAAACCACGTTGAACATTTACCGAAAGGAAGAGTGAGAACTATCTAACCATCTAATTAATTGGTTCAGTGATAAGAGCTTGAGATTCAAGAGTTCATCTACTTGTAATCTCAATTTTAAATTACGTGGTTACTAATATAATGACCACTAAAAATTTATATTATCGTTAATTTTAGAATCTATAGAATTAATTGAGATACACGCAAACTGATCTAGATAGTCAGTTAATAAAAAAAAATGAGAACTGTCAGACGAAGATCTAAACATGGTTCTTATCAGGTTGTTTGACAATATGCCATTGGTTTTCCTTTTTCAAAGTCTCCGAGATACCATCTGTTCTTTCGGTTTTATTTCTGGATCGCTAATTAGATTCCTCTCGGTTCTAATTCTTCCATCTTCAAGTAAATAGCTAAACCATAACAGGTGTTTTGCTTTATTGTCATCCGTTTTTGCTTTGCTAGGAGGGAATGAAAAGAGATTTTTATTTTCGAGAGAAGGATGAAATTTCTGTCTTTCGGTACGTAGCTGATCAGTGATCACCTGTGTGACGCTGAGGCTTTTATGGATTATTCCCGCTACTTTTTCCGATATTCTTCGTCGGATACCTTTCATTGCATGCAAGGAAAGTAGAGAATCATGCATCGACAAAATGGGCAACGTGCATGTGATCATAATGCCAGAACAGATTCCTCTTCAATGTGAAACATCTTGTTGGAGAGAAAAAATTATTTTTAATGGACAGTCTATAAAACCTTGACCCGACCCATTAACCTCGCCTGTTTAGCTCGGGTGATAACCAGTTAGGTAACCCGTCAGCTATATTATTTATCACATGCTTTCCAGATTCTCAAGTCAAAGATCCGGAGATTTAATCTTTCCAGGTTGATTAAATTAATATTAAAATTACTATAATTTGAAATCTAATTTGAGATGGTATCTGGAAGGCAGGTTTTTTTTAGCAGCCAGCTATTTCAACAAAGTTTAACAACGATGGATTGAATGATTCTCATTCCTTGAAAAGCCAATGACAGCGAGACAAACAAGCATAATTTTCCCTTTCTTACCCTAATTTCATTCCCACACTTTTTTTTCTCTTTTTTGTTTTCAATATTCTGATTAGATTGCCAACAGTTCTTATATATTTTTTGGAAATCTATATACTTTATTTATCTTTATTTTTGTTATCTTCTGAAAACAATAATAGAATTAATTATAATACATATTTCTTAATTAATAAGACAAAAATAAAAAAATCCATAAAATGCATCATGTAAAAAATAAAATCAAACAATGAAATGGTCCTAAAATAAACTTTAAAAGATTACCAAAACTCACAATTAAAAGAGGTATTTAAAAAATATCAATGGCCACTTCTATATATTGGTGTATATTTTAAATTTTGGAATCACATGTATTTTCTTAGTGCATTTTCTATTTAAAAAATAAAATATCTTCCATATCTGGTAGAGTTCAACACGTGCAACTAATATTATTTGATATTTTTAGGCTTTAACCCTCGACGTCGTGAATTAATGGAGTATTCTTAGCATAACAAAATTTAATATAGAACGAATAAACTTTGAAAATATAGAACTTATTTGATCATCTCCCTGCCCCATCCATCATGTATATTAGGAAATAGCATAACCAGTCCATTGTCCAAACCCACGACAATAGCATACCAATCAGATGCGAAAGCGTAAAATCTCATTCAACTGGAGGTTTAATGAAATACCAAACGTCACCGTATTTCTCGTTCTTTTCAATGAAAACCAAATGGTGCGTGCACACCTTTTCTTCTTCTGTTTTTGCTATTCTGTAAAAGTTAAGGATTATCAATGGCTATAATAACCTCTGACGAAACTTCATCTCCGCTGTATTAATTGTCCCTGTCGTGAATGCCCTAACCGGAGATCGACATACCATCCTTTCCTGGGGGGTGAGACGACCGCTGAAAATAAAGTCAAAGAAGAGCACACCACGTCCCAGGTGGATGCTCGAATGATAACAAGCAAGGATGCCAGCTGGCTTCCCAGGCCATACAAGCTCTGGTGGCTGCTAAATATCAAGCTGCGTAGAGTGGGGATTTGTCTTGCACGACCAGTCCTGTCCTGCGCCCGGAGCAAAATCTCGAGCCGCAAATAATCGGGGGCACGTCGACAGGCCTCCGTCCAAGTTGGCGTGCCCTCCCCGGGAAATTAAACGTCGATTGAACTCAGGCCGGCCTTCCTCTCCCACGTGAAGCTTTCAGTCTCTCTTTTTCTTGATTACTTTGTACCCAAAAAGGGAAGTAATTTACACTTCAAGTATAATCAAAACCCAGCTACGAGGTGTTTGACTCGCCCAAGTCACGCGCCATTATTCTTCAGGTGGAATCGCTTGTTCCTCACACCACAAAATATAATCCAGTCACGACCCCATTATTCTAGCTATCAATTATACACACTGAAGACAGTGCACAAAAATTGAGTAAAGGTACACGAAAAATCAATTAAATTTTAAATTTCCAATCTCGAGATCGTATTTTGAAATTTCCAACCTAAAAATCAATTATAATCCTCATTTTTGTCTTAAACTGGATGTGGCTATAACTTGTGGGAGTGAAATGATGAGGAGCCCATCCTAAATTCTCAGCTAATTCTTTGGATTTGGATTTTTAGTTTTTTTTTAAATAAGTTTTAATATTATTATATCATAACAGCTTGAAAAAACTAAAAAAAATAATTTGAATAAAGTGAAAATAATTAGTTTTTTTTAAATAAAAATAAAAGGGCTCTAACAACGTTAGGAGATGCATCAGGTATGGACTAAATTAAAAAATAAAATATATCTATTTAAAAAAAAATATTTTCAATTAAAAAACACAAAATTCAAACACAAACAGAAAAAAAGTCATGAAAACCGAGAAAAACACACACCATATATGTTGCATCAGACACGCCACACAGGAAAGAAGCCAACCAATCCCGTTATATATCCTTTGAACATGGCCCCTAGATGCCATCCCTTCTAAGTTCTAACATCACCTCACTCTAAGAATCTTGGGTACTTCTCTTGTCGAGCTTTTTCAATGGGGTTCTGCCCTGTCTCGGAGATGATGCAGAAAGTAATGGAAATGTTCTGTAAGCAGCCGAAGACAAACGCCGAAGGCAATAACGTGGAAGGAAGAAGGAAGATCAAAGGCACAGTGGTGTTGATGAAAAAGAACGTTTTGGACTTCACTGATATAAAAGCTTCATTTCTTGATCGGGTCCATGAGTTGTTGGGCAGAGGTGTATCTATGCAGCTTGTCAGTGCTGTTCATCGAGACCCAGGTTAGATTGCCTCCCTCTCTCGGCCTCTCTCGAGTCTCTTGAATGGCGTATGTGTTCAAAAGTTTTGAGGGAAAGAGAATATTATAGTGAAGGTTCTTCAATAAAGACAAATTACCCACCAAACAGCAAATAGCTTCACCAGTATCATCCCGCCACTGTTCACTTTTCTCTATTCAGACAAATGAAAAGGAAAAAACACACGATGGAAGTTTTTTAATTGGTTTCGCTTCAAATCCTGGTCTTCGGGGATAACAATTGGGCTGTGTTTTTTTATTAGTTGACTAGTTTCTTTTCTTTTATTTATTTTGAAAAAGTGACAGTGGAGTTACTATTTTCATACCGGATAAAGAAATCATGTTCATAATTCTTGAAGTGAGCTTTAAATATCATTTCCTGTTTATTATTCCCAGTTAAATGTGCAGTAATAAAATGAAAATCGAGTTTGATCAAGCTAAAACTGGGAATTTTGTGGTTTTTATGTGTGTTTAGGAGATGGCCTGCGAGGGAAGCTTGGCAAAGTAGCATACTTGGAGAAATGGGTTACCACAATCACACCACTAACAGCTGGAGAGACTCTGTTCACAATTACTCTTGAATGGGATGAAAGCATGGGTTTTCCCGGGGCTATCATCATCAAAAACCATCACCATAGCCAGCTCTATCTGAAGACAGTCACTTTAGAAGATATTCCTGGGCACGGTCGGGTACATTTCATCTGCAATTCCTGGGTTTATCCGACTCATCGTTACAAGTATGATCGTGTGTTTTTCTCAAACAAGGTAATTGGATCTTGAATAACTATAGTAAATACGAGAAGGTGTGCTCCAGCATTATGTTTTATTGGGCCATATAGCTAGTGCTTGCCATCTAGTCGCAGGGAGTACGTTTTATGGTCATTCTGGGTCGTGGATTGAATGCTTGCGTCAATTAATGAAAACCTCAATATCTTATTCCCTTGTAGGCGAAATCATAAGTCAATGTTTTTTTCCTGCTAGAACGACACTTTCCCTGACCGTCGTTTTCTCCATTTGAGTTCCAATTTTCTTTCGACCTTGAATGTTTTCATAAAGGTATTAAAATGGTTTCTTTTTTTGTTGTTTTCACTATCGGTTCCCATTTCTACCTTTTGTTCCTTCATGATTTGTGTTAGAACGTGTTAAGATAGGCTTTGGATAAAAGGGTGGATTTACTTACACCTTGAAGGATTTTGCATCAGGCATATCTTCCATGTCAGACACCTGAGCCATTGCGGTTGTATAGAGAAGAAGAGCTCATAAATCTCCGTGGAAATGGGAAAGGTGAGCTGAAGGAGTGGGATAGAGTCTATGACTATGACTACTACAACGATTTGGGGAGTCCAGACAAGGGTGAAGAATATGCTCGCCCTATTCTTGGTGGAACAGAAGAGTATCCATATCCCCGAAGAGGAAGAACAGGTCGAAGAAAAACAAAACATGGTTAGAAATTAACCTAAACACCACTTTCGAAATGCATCTATATATATAGCCACTCTGCCAAGGGTTTTAGAATTTCTATTAGGATAAAGCATGTATCGCATAGAAAATATCTCTTGGCTGAAAATTTTCTATTAGATGCTTGTGTTTGTCGGTTCAATCAACAATTCAGTTTTACCATTGTAACAGACCCTCATAGTGAGCAAAGACTGCCGCTTATAAGTCTGGACATCTATGTTCCAAGAGATGAACGGTTTGGACATTTGAAGTTTTCAGATTTTCTTGCCTATGCTCTGAAATCCCTGGTTCAGGTATTGCTACCAGAGATCACATCTTTATGTGACAAAACCATTAATGAATTCGACACCTTTGAGGATGTACTCAACCTCTATGAAGGGGGAATTAAGCTTCCAAATGGGCCAACAGTCAGTAAAATAAGAGATCACGTCCCGTGGGAGATGCTCAAGGAACTTGTTCGTAATGATGGAGAGCGGCTCCTCAAATTCCCGACGCCTGATGTTATCAAAGGTGCACTGATAAATCTTTTTTTTTCCCTCCCAGTTATTTTGTGATATTTAAAATATCATTTCATGTCTACATTACTTTGAAATATAAAGTATTCATGGTATTATTTCAGCGGACAAGTCTGCTTGGAGGACAGATGAAGAGTTTGCACGGGAAATGCTTGCTGGAGTCAACCCAGTTATCATCAGCCGCCTCCAAGTAAAAACAACCTGCATTACCTGAGGATTTGTGTTTCTATGACCCTTAAAGCTTAATAAATTACTCAAATATATCCGCAGGAGTTTCCCCCGGCCAGCAAGCTAGACCCTAAAGTATATGGAAATCAGAACAGCTCAATACGAAAAGAGTTGATAGAAGACAACATGGATGGCCTAACCATAGTTCAAGTACTAAGATGATTTGTTTCTTTCTTGCCCATACCTATAATATATATTCAATACTAGAATAAAGAAACACTGGAGTTGTTTCTCTTAGAAATGAATATTTCAATTTTTCTGATACAGGCAATCAAAAGCAACAAGCTGTACATATTGGATCATCATGATGCACTAATGCCATACCTGAGGAGAATAAACTCAACGAGCACAAAGACTTATGCCTCTAGAACAGTCCTGTTTCTTAAAGATGATGGGACATTGAAGCCATTGACAATTGAGTTGAGTCTACCGCATCCACAAGGAGACCGTCATGGTGCTGTCAGCAAAGTTTTCACTCCGGCAGAACATGACGTTGAAGGCTCGGTATGGCAGCTGGCCAAAGCTTATGCTGCTGTAAATGATTCTGGATACCACCAGCTTGTTAGCCACTGGTATGATTTCAATTCAAAAGGGTTTCATCATGGCATAAAGTAAAAGCTTGTTCTGCTTTAGAATGTACACCTCAACGATTCTGCTCATATTTACAGGCTGAACACCCATGCAGTAATAGAGCCATTTGTGATTGCCACAAACAGACAATTGAGCGTCCTTCACCCAATCCATAAGCTTTTACATCCTCATTTTCGTGATACAATGAATATAAATGCCTTGGCTAGGCAGATCCTCATCAATGCTGGCGGAATAGTGGAGAAAACCGTTTTCCCAGCCAAATATGCCATGGAAATGTCCTCTTTTGTTTACAAGAACTGGGTTTTCACTGAGCAGGCACTCCCCATAGATCTCCTGAAGAGGTAAAGCACAGAACCTGATACCATAAAAATAAACTCTCATCTTCACTTTTCATCTAAAGCAAAAAAATAAAATTGATCCAACTTTCAAAATCATCCAGAGGAGTGGCGGTTCCAGATTCAAGCCAACCACATGGCCTCAGACTTCTGATTGAAGATTATCCGTATGCTGTTGATGGGCTAGAAATCTGGTCAGCAATTGAACAGTTGGTTAAGGAATATTGTGCTTTCTACTACCCCACAGATGATTTAATCCAAGGAGATAGTGAACTCCAGTCATGGTGGACAGAGATCCGTAATGTAGGTCATGGTGACAAGAAAGATGAACCATGGTGGCCTGAGATGCTGACGCTTGTTGATGTCACACAAACATGTACCATTATCATATGGATAGCTTCAGCCCTCCATGCAGCAGTCAATTTCGGGCAATACCCTTATGCTGGCTACCTCCCTAACCGCCCAACCATTAGCCGTCGATTCATGCCGGAGCCAGGGACCCCTGAGTATGCTGAGCTTGAGAAAAATCCAGATGTAGCCTACCTGAAAACAATCACAGCCCAGCTACAAACCCTCCTCGGTGTATCACTGATCGAGATTTTATCGAGACATTCAACTGATGAGGTTTACCTTGGACAGAGAGATACTCCTGAATGGACTTCGGACAGTGAACCTCTGGCGGCATTTGAGAGATTTCAAAGGAAGCTGATAGAAATTGAAAACAAAATTATGGACATGAACAATGACAAGAGATGGAAAAACAGAGTGGGAGCTGTAGAAGTTCCATACACTCTACTCTTTCCTAACAGCACAGATTACACCAGAGAGGGGGGACTCACCGGCAAGGGCATTCCTAACAGTATCTCAATCTAATCTATTGGATCAAACTAGCAATAAGGTATTATTCTTTTAGGCAATCATTAGATGGTTCAAAAATGGTGTGGCTGTCAGGTAAAAGGTGGTCATCTAAATTTTTTTGCGTTCATTTTTTTCATTGATTGATGATTTGTATCAAAGATAAGTGTATCTGCATGCATCTACAGATAACACGGATTGTGTGCTGTCCCTTTTCCTATAAATACAGAGTATTAAAATCCAGAGTTGAGGTAGAATGCCAGCAAAGACCATTCCTTTTGGCCAAAAAAGGGTGAATGACCGAATAATTAATTACCCTTAACTTTGGATCAAGCTAAACTTGGGTCATTATAAGAAAAAACATCATAAGTTAGAATGAAACAAGATTTTGATTTAATTTTAAAATACTTTTAATTTAAATCAAAATTTGATTTTAAATAAACATATTTATATATGACTTAAAAAAAAAAAGATCACCAAGAAACAAGTATTGCTGAGAGAAGGAGATGAAGAAGAGAGATGTTGGTGAGCCCCACGTATCAAATTCAAGAGTTTTAATTGGTGCAACCCATATCTTATCCAAACTCACACACGATGCTGGTGAGACCACGTATCAGAGCTCAAGAATTTTAATTGGTCCGTTCCATATTTGCCTTATCCAAATCACATGCATCTAAAACCACACAAACACCTTAACCAATAATCTTTTCTCCTCCATCTTATTGAGCCAGGACACCCCTGTAGATCAAAATCACCAATATCACTCACCACCTTCCATTCTCTAATCCATCATGGCAATGGCAACTCAAGCCTCTCTCTTCACCCTCACAACCCTAAAATCAAGCAACCAAACCATTGTTCCATGGAAACAATCATCTTTTTTATCAATCTCTAATGTTAAGGCACAAAGAAGCTTGAAGGTTGCTGCCGTAGAGGAAACAGCCACAAAAGACACAAAAGAGGCTCCGGTGGGCTTTACTCCACCGGAGTTGGACCCAAGTACCCCATCACCAATTTTTGGTGGGAGCACTGGTGGACTGTTAAGGAAAGCTCAGGTAGAGGAGTTTTATGTGATCACATGGGACTCCCCTAAGGAGCAAATATTTGAAATGCCAACTGGGGGTGCGGCCATTATGAGGGAAGGCCCTAACTTGCTCAAGTTGGCCAGGAAAGAGCAGTGCTTGGCCCTCGGAACTAGGCTAAGGTCGAAGTACAAGATCAAGTACCAGTTTTACAGGGTGTTCCCCAATGGAGAGGTTCAGTATTTGCATCCTAAGGATGGCGTCTACCCTGAGAAGGTGAACCCGGGGCGCCAAGGTGTCGGCCAAAACTTCAGGTCTATTGGAAAGAATGTTAGCCCAATCGAGGTCAAGTTCACTGGCAAGCAAGCTTATGATTTGTGATCTGGTAACATCACGTGCTGTGATCACGTGAATATTTGCTGTCATCGTATCTCTTCTTAGGAAACTAGAAGAGAAGCAAAACCTGTCTTGTGCATCCACGTTTCTCTTTTCTTTGCAGATGCTTATGTAATATCTTCATCATTTTCTATCAATATAGATTCTACTTTTTTTTGCCTGAGTTCTACGATGCCATCGATTCCATGACGGTGCTGGGAATTATATTGTATATTGATGCAAAAATCAATTAATTCACTGAATTTCCGTAATTGTTCTGATATAAATAAATTTAATTGAGAATGTATTAACAAATAGAAATGGGTCCCATTTGAAACTATGTTGCTGGACAACTACCATGAAAATGATTCGAAGACTCGCCTAAAGTAATCTCCTTGAAATGTATTTATATTGTTAATCCAATATCCTTAATTTATCCTTATTAAGATATATATGCCTGGGACCTAATTGTGATGAAAAATACGATGGGGATCTAGTTGAACTGACCTTAAAGTTTGGGGACTTTTGGGAGATTTTCCCTTTCTTTTTTTCCTACTCGGCTACCATGGGTATAACTTGAAGCAATCGTTTATCATGTCAGAAAGTCTGATTTCTTGGGGATGGCCTGAAATGGATCGATTCTCTAGTTTCGATTTAAAGTTTGTGACTCCGGTCATGGGTTTCATACAGAAGGCCCACGTTTGCTAGCAAACTGCTACTCCGGTCATGGGTTTGGAAGGCCCACTTATGCTAGCAAACTGCTGCTCCGGTCATGGGTTTCATACGGAAGGCCCACTCATGGGTTTCATATGGAAGGCCCACTTCTGTTAACAAGTTGCTGGTCCAGCAAACAACTTGGGGTGTCGATTAGCAAACTTCCTCAATTTGATTTTTCCTTGGAGGACAAAGTCAGCTTCAATTTTGAGACGGAGTACATGAACATGTTCAATTTGTTTTGGCCTTCTTTAGTCAGGTCTGCGGGAGCTTAGTTCAGTAAACTCTTTGAATATACATTTTTTTAACCTTATCATTTAATATTAAATTATATGAATTAATTTGTTATTTTCTTACTATACAATAAAATAAAATAAAATTAAATTAATCAATATCAATGTATTTTATAATCTGGATTGCTAATTTAACATATTGATTAGAATGAATCTACTTTATTTTTTCTTTGATTTGTTTATTCGGATATGTTAGTCGACATGCTCACGTTAGAAAAATAATTGAAGTTAAATAAAAAAATTGTTTTGAGAATTTTCAAGTTTAAATTATTAAAATAATAATAATAATAATAATAATTAATTATCTAATTATTATAATTTTATATTTTAAAAAACTCAGATGCAAGCCTCAGCGGGAACGCAGACAAGAACCTAGCAATCCCGTATGGGAGTTGTTGCTGCTGACTTGGATGGGATTATGGTTAGTTAAAAGAATGAAAGGGACAGCCATGGATGGGATAGCCACCTTGATTTTGAGGGTGGATATGCGCTGTTTTGTCACTAAATTTTTATTTTAAATTAAAAAATAATAATATTTTGATAGTTTAATGTTAAAAATATTATTTTAAAAAAAACCCTTAAAAATCAAACTCAATCATAAAATTAAAAAAATAAAATATATCCCATCTTAGGCTCTACCAATCAAAACAATTTTTGACGTCGCTGACCACCTAAGATGACAAAACGGTGGTGTCGTTATCTAAGATCCTTTTGGGTGACATGCACCACAGACATGATTAGTGGGTCTACCTGGACGGGACTGATTACAATTCCATTTCGTGCTGTTAATGCGAGCTCCCTCAACCGTGCTGGAAGCTTCTCGAAATTGATTTTTTTATTCTCTTCCCATGGATTTCATTAAACACGCTAATTCTCTCCTGTGATTTATTAGTCTTCTGAGCGCTGTGCGTGTGACGCAGGACACCTAATAATTAACAATTAATGTGGAATATCTAGTGGATAATTAATAAGCTATATCAATGTGTTGAGCATCAAACGATTTTTTAAGAAAATTCATGTCAAAATGATATTAATAAGATGGCAACGAGAGTTATTGGTAACCGGTAGGGTGGATGGATATTCACTTCAAGTTATCACATTACATAGACGACGAAGCATCTGCGTGCACGCATAGTGATTAATTAACAAAGCAGATATGGACGACATTAGCTATACATTTGATATGTACAGATCACCAACCCAGTCTTCGAAAATGATTAATCGCTGTCTTATTCAGGCTCCGACGGTTGTAGCTGCGAGAGCGGCGTCCATTTCACTCCTGGTGCGGCTGATCCTCTGATCACCACCACCCGTTCCTCCCACCCAAATTTCTGGAATTACCTGAGCCAGGTTGTGGATATGCTCCACCACATAATCTGCTTCTTTGCTCTTCACCGCTTTTCCAACCTTCATAATCAGCACGGGTATATTAGGCGTCAAACAAATTTACAATCACAATCACAAAAAGACAGCCAGTTGCTTATAATGTTAGTTTTTAGAATTTCAAATGTTTTGGCCAACTAAAGCATCATCTTAGATGCCTTTGCCCCTGATCTAGCTACGTCTATTCTAATGACGTCATGGACAGGCCACTGGTTAATCAGGACCCTTGATTTCTAGGACACTTTTTGGCCCCGCAAAGCAAGGGTCTTGAGCTTTCGGGCAACGGGCATTTTCCTCTTTTTCCAAGTGGTAAAAAATAGCGAGGATTGCTATTTTTCTGCGTGGTAAAAAATTGGCAAGGCTGGCAGATTTTTTAATTTGAATTTCAGAAGCCAAAGACAAATTGGATTCTAACAAGGGGTTAGTGTGATTTTTTAGTTTTTTCTTTGGTTTGACGACAAGGGGATTGATTAGTAAATTTACCAGAGCAGTACGGAGCCCCATAGCTTTCCCAGCTGCTACATTGCGCACGTTGTCATCCAGAAACAGCTGCAACAAACAGAGTAGGATCGGGTTTCAGATGTTTTTTTTATTATTAATATTATTGCTAAAAAAAATGAAGGATGGATGGAAACTAATCGGACAAGAAAACACGAGAAATGGCTGCTTACCGTACGGCGAAGATCAACATCTGCAGCACGGAGAGCAATTTTCATGGCATCCATTGAAGGCTTAAGTAGAACAGGGAACTCGTCAGGACTAGTCGATTTAGACAGGTTTGGATTCATAGTCTCGAAACATATGATCTGATCGAAACAGTCTTCTATTCCTAACCTTTTTAGGGCCATGATCGCGTGATTTCTATCTGAATTGGTGAAAATCTGCAAACAAAAGCATTAAAAAATTCAATCAATTGCCCGGAAGCGTAAACAGGGATACAATTTTGATCACAAAATAGCAATAAATGCGATGACTCAATTTTGTGTTTTATGATTTAGGCTTACAATTTTCCTTTGAGTGATGCTACGCAAGAGGTTAAGTAGTTGAGAGTCTGGCTTGATCAAATCATACGGCAATCTTCCGTGCACGAAACTGTTGGTGAATAAAAATAATTAAAGAACTGATTTCAACTTTTTTTTTTGGCCCTGAATTGGAAACAGAGTCTAGGTGAAATTAAGCAATTTTTGCTAACCTGTGATACTCATCAGCATCAATATCATAGCCTAGTGCCTGAATACATACAAGTTTGAGCAATTAATAATTAAAGAAGGCAGGGGCAAAAACAAATAAATATTTACTGTCTTTGTTAGAGAGTAATTACTCGCAAACCGGCAAGAGAGCTGCCGTAGGTCTTGAAGAGCTCGACTCGGATACTCGGAGCTTTGTCCTCTGGAAATCCACATCTCTCAACAAGAAAATCTACATAAAAAGAAAGATCTCTATCGGTTCTTGACAAAAATAATTGAAGTAATTAAGATTTCTAAGTTAGATTATGAAAATAATTAAAAAATGCCATTTACCATCAATATTTTTTCTCAGAGCTTCTGCTATTCCAAGCTTACAAGAATACAAGGTGTCATCCAAATCTGTTTAACAAGAAAAATACATTCAAAATAATGTGAGCAGAGAGCTTGGACAGGAATGAAGAGACTAACAATTGTATAGCATGATAAGATTGAAAAAGAAATACCGAAAAGGAGGCAATCAAAAGGAGAGCTTGAATTGAACGAAGTTTTGCTGCAACGATCCATGGCTAAGTAGCAAATAGAGGGGGTAAGTGAGAGAACTTTGGTTAGGAAAAAGTTGAGGAGAGATATAAGCAGGGGGGGGCTTATAAGGGGAGATGCAAAACTCTGGCTAGGAAGTTGAGAAGAGATAAAAGCAGAGAGATTTCCAGGGAGAAGGGGAGATATTTATAGGGGGGGTGGGGGGCTGACTCAGCGTTTTACTAAAATTTTTTTACATCCAATTGACTTGTCAATATTTTTAATTTTATTTTTTAATGTAATATTAATTGAAAATCACTAAATTATTTTAAACTTGTCAAATTATTAAAATAATTATGTGTCAAATATATTAAAATACAATTAGTTATTTTCAATAGCTTTTTATCATTTCTACATAACTAAATAAAAAATTTATATTTATACAGTTTAAAAAACTATATTAGCAATTTAAGTAATAAAAGTGTGGTTGAGTTTGTTTTTGAAAATATTTTTTATTTAAAAATATATTAAAATGATTTTATTAACAAACAAATAGCTTTGACATCAACATTGTTAGAGAATAGTATAAATCATATTCTAGAACTTACTTAACAGTTTAAGTTTTTATGTGAGATGGTTTCTTAACATGATATCAGAACCTTGTTAACCCAGCAGTCACGAATTCGAATCTCACCACCCTCATTCTATTTGATAAAAAACAAACACAAAATAATATGGACATGTGCAAGTTTCAAGTCTAAAGAGCTTTCACTTAAAAGGATATGTTAGAGAATGATATAAATTATATTCTGAAACTTATTTAATAACTTAAATTTTTAGATGAGATAATTTTTTAACAAATATCAGGACATCAAAATAATTTAAAAATATTTAAAAAATAAAAATTTAAAATAAAGAAATTAAACTTTTTTAAAAACAATTTTAAAACTCGATGTCAAACACCTCTTCTAATAAGGAAATGCAATAACACGGTGGCGAGTTGCGAAGCGAGTTTAGAAGAGAGCCCGCTCGGACGGGGTAATTGTCGTTCAGTCAAAAAATTTGGGGAGGAGAAAGCTATGGTGCGGGTTGGAAAATGGAAAATACGCTGGGATGGCACGTCACCAGGCTGCTGTTTGTGGGCGATTTGTATTTAATAAAATTGACCTTTTTAAAACATCGCATATTGGAAGTGATTCAATAAGTAAAGTCCAATTAATTTAGAAAATTCCATTCGAACTCGACACAAAAACTCTATTGTGTAACGAAAGGGTTATGTATGTATACATGTACGTATGTAAAAATTATTTTTTATTCTTAAACCTGGAGAGAGGTGAGAGAAAGGTGGTCAATTTAACTATTATTAAGTAGGTCAACCATAAATAATAAAATACGACTGAAAGATGTATTAAAGATTACCAATGTATAATTTATTTTTTCTTTAGCTTGGTTGACAGTGTAAATATTTTGAAAATGGTTGCAGAACCCAGTTGGCCGTAGAAATCCATCTAGAAGCTTCATCAACAATTGGACGATCTGGGAATTTTCATGGCAGAGCTCTAATTTGAACCGAGAACCGAGTCAGGTGTGACCAAGGTCATTAAATATATTCTAAATATTTTTTTTTAAAAGAAATCTAGTTTTTTATAAATTGATCCATAGTAGGCCATCCAAACTTTTTTTTTATTAAAAATGATTCAGCTTTTATATATTTTGATTGAAACCATATAATAAGCGCGGGTAAACAATGGTTTTCTCACAAGTTTTAGCTTTTTATCAAATATTATCTGGAGGGAGGTGAGGAACATTTTCCATTATGTAGGAACACGAGGTAATAAAAAGGTAGAATGAGAATCCCCTCCTGTTGCACGGAGAGAAGTTGAAAACAGGGTTTCAATACCGTTTCGTTCTATATCAATAGAAAAACCGGTAATCGAATTGATATAGAAAAACCGGTAATCGAAACAGTATTGACAATTTTAATTGGAAGGGAAAACGACGTCATGTTGGGAGCCAGAATGGACTGAAACGAAAGCCGCGGGTAACGTCCTCCCTGATAATTCTCACTTATACTGTCAGATAATAGCATTGCAAATAAAGAATTGTAATGTTCCTCGTGGAAACGAAAGTCGAGGATGGAAGGTATTGTGACGGGGGGAGAACGGCATCTGTCTGGGCCCACCTGAAGAGTGCAAAGTATTTATATCTTCTTCGTTCTCGGTATTTTTTCCCTGGCTGCTAAGCATGCACGGTTCGAAAGATGCGATGATTTTGGAAGGCCCTTGCCCTCTTTCTGTTTTCACGAGTGCGCTTCCTTACCCGTGGTGGTTCGTAATGAAGCGATCATCAGCTCAAGGCCCATAGGACTTTTACGTTAACACTCAGCTCAAACATTATAGGCCCACCATGAGTTTTGTCTTTTGGTGGAACAGGCCCAGATAACTCAGAGTAGTTTGGGTCCAACTCCTTCCGCTTTTTTCACTCAGTTGTATAGGACGTTATGGCCCTTACCCCATCTTTTAAAACCCCCATCGACGGATCTGACTTGGTAGATTTTGGGTATCCATAAAATGATATGTTTTTAAGAAGATGTAAGAAGGCCATGTGTCATCATCTTATTGGTTAAATCTACCAAGGCACATAATCAAACGGAACTAAGGCCCTATCCGGACCAAATAGTATAAACAGCCCATATAAAAGAGACGTGTGGTGCTTAACCAAGGCCTTAGGCCTTTTAACACTGTATTTTTAAAATATTTTCAAAAACAAATGATTTTTTATTTTATTTTATTTTGAATTAATTTTTTTTTTAATCTTATATGCTCATAGTAATTCAAACTTATTGATGTTCATCAAACGGGGGTTAGCGAGGATGTCAATCTTCTCTAAAAAAAGAGAAGGGTACTTCAAGTCCTACTATATCGTTCAAAGAATAACAAAAAAAATCACCGACAATCTACTAGTTTGAAATCAGGTTCGTATTTCTTCATCTTGAAGGCAACTCATGGATTCACTGAATATCTATCTATATCACATGTAAATTATTATAGATCAGGCACGACCACCCCATAAACAATTGCCGTTCGCTAACACGGTTGTGCTTTTTGTTTCAGCAATTTGCGGGCAGATTAACATGCAATGAACCCTGATTTAAACCCCTTTTAACGTGCGGCTTTAGTGCACAGTTCTATTAAAAAACATAACTTTGGACCTAATTTCTTCACTGTCTTCAAAGCGCAATGAGTTTTTTTTTGTAAAAAGATGGAGAGAGAGAGCATAATTATGGAGCAAACTGGTCAAAATTATATGTTAATCATGATTAAGCTTCCTGATTATATTAGTTTCATATTGATTTCCATATGACAGGTTAAATTTGTGGATGCATCACGTTCACATTTCAACGAGATTTTTGTGCAGCTAAACCATAATATATTTACACCATCTAAATGAATCCCGTTTCACCTCATTTTGACTATTTCCTTTAATCGATCGGACTCGTAATCTCTTCCTACAAAAGGAAGGAGGGATGCTTAAAAATGCGCATAAAAAGAGAACCACAGGCTCCGCCACCGCTCGTTGCCCCAGAGCATGCTGTGGACTTTTAGGCTCCGTTTCAGTCAAAAGATAGGAGATCAGAAAAGAATCCGGCGCCCCAAAACATTTTCCGCATGAATCATCTTCCCCTGATTTCTAGTGAGATCTGAGAAGTCCTCCACAAACTCGATTTTCTCTCTCTTTAATTTTAATGAGAAGCATATTAAAACCATCCTCTCAATTAAGAAATTCATTTCCAACCTCAAAAGTTTATTTTAGTTCATGTTTCAATAACAAAAAATAAAATCAAACTTGAAAACTCGTTTGTAGACCTGCATGGTCTGGAACCTACACCCTCCATTCATGATCCAGCCTGGAAATCTCATCTGACTAACGTCCCCTTCATCTATACAGTAATGCTGTGATTGAAACTGTACGTAGTTGGGATGAAAAAACCTCATTTTTTAATGCCTTTTTCATTCTAACCATAGTTTTTTGTAGGATTAGGATTCAGTTCATGGTGTCCGGATCAATTCTAAACATGTACTAGAAAAGCAGTTTGAAACAAAAAGATCCAACCATTACGATTATACCATTCCATTAGGGAAGTACACAGGCAAAAGTTTTTAAAAAAGAAAGAAAAAGAAACATAAACATAACATAAACGATTTAATAGATAAAAGAAAAAAACATATAATTAACCAGAAAAAGAGAGTAAATTTTCAAAACTATGTGCCGCTTGCATTCTTAATTCACTTTGTGCTTTTAGTACGGGCTCCTTCCAATCCATTTCTTATTGCTTATGCTTGATTCTGTTTCTGAACGCTGCCATGCCCATAAATGAACCTGGCTGTTCCCTCCGTGTAGACATGAGTTTCATTGTCAAGTCTGCCACCAAACAAGGTTCCCTGTAATTAGTCACTGCATAATTATAAAATAGAAAAGGTAGCAGAGCAGAATGACACGTGGGCCTTACGATTTTCGAACAGCTTTGCTTAAGGTTGAGGCCGATGAAAATGTTTTACCATCAAGATATCTGTTTTCCCCTTTAATTCTCTGTTTAATTCTGCTGTCCAACTCATCAGCACTCAGCGTGAATGGAATATCTGAAGCCTGTCAATAATTAATCACAGCCAAGTGACTGAACTATCGTGGAAAAGACAACTTTCGCAGTCCTGATACTAATAAGGGCCTACATGTTCGTGGGAAGTAAATTTGCAGGGAACTAAAATAAGTGCTAATACTATTTACGAAGCCATTCAAGTGGTCAGCCTAAGACGACAGGAATATTTCAGAAGCCTGGAAAGTGAAGAATATGTTTTTTAACAGAAACTGTGTGGGGTATTACCATGACCCATCCCCAAGTATCAGCATAGGAAGGGATATGAGCTGAATAAGCCACCACATCTGCACACAGGGAAAAATAAATTTTGCCCAAGCCATTTGGTTTCAGTTTTCCTGGTTTATAAAAAATGAAACAAAAAGTTAGCAGGTACAGACATTTTACTTACATTTGAACACCTGCCTTAAAGTGTTGCAGATGCAAGAGAACACTTCCGTGTGGCTGAAAATTCCAGCCGGCCCTGCCTGGAAATCTCACAAGAAATAAATGGTTATTTCTTCTATTCTCTCCCTCTTCCCCTCCGTCTATCTCTTTTCCATAAGCAGAGATCCATACCTGTGTGACAAATATGCCACCACGATTGAGTTTAGGCTTGACGGAGTGTTCGTAGAAGGATTTGGTGTAAAGTTTGTAACACGGGCCTCCCTCTATCGGGTCTGCCAGGTCTCCTATTATCACATCATAGCACTCCTTTCCGATTTCTAGCTCTGTCCTGCAACAACTTATCACAACATGTAAGAACGATCGAGAAGAAACGAAAATAATAATGATACAGGTAGCTTTTTTTTCTTACGATATTGATGAAAATAGCTTAGAACATAGAATTGAGAGTCAAACCTGGCGTCGTTGATGATGACCTCAAGTCTCGGATCACAGAAAGCTTCTCTATTCACATCCAAGTGCGCCTTGCAGAAGTCCACCACTTCCTGGTTACATGATATAGATTTGTGTTACGAGCTTAAAAATTTTCCTGCCCATTTCCTTGCACCACACATGGCACTGAAAAAACTTTGATCTTTGATCACGCGTGGCTTATAACTAGTTTTAATTTTTGGTTGAGCTGAGATTTTGTTAAATAGAATACTATTAGTGCCTAGTGGTTAAGAGAAGGCAGAGCCAGTGTTCACTAGCCGTGGACGTAAACGATTTGCCATTTCTCCAACGTGGCTGAACGACAAGTCATAATCAATAATGAGACAGGACGGAGACAAAATTACAAACCTTGAATTAAGAGCAAAAAGGAAGAAAAATGAGATGCCAAAAAGAAATAAAAGGTATGAAAATGAAGGTGACATTTCGTAAAGAAGGGAAACATATTAATGATGAATATATAGTCATTTTCTTGAAAAAGTCTTTTGGATAATCTAAGCCACCAATATAATGTTAACCCCACTACATGGGACCTAGATATAAAAAGGATCAACGGTCAAAGAATCGTTATAATGATAATCTGGTTTCATCAAAGGGTGGCTGAAATGGGAACAAGTTATGCTAGGTAAAATAAGAAAATTTAAAAAACATTTGAATTACCTCATCAATGTCACACATGACAACCTTCTCCACTGTCTTGTGTCTTAGTATTTCTCTTGCAGTGGAACCTTCACCTCCTCCCATAATAAAGACTGTCTCTGGACTGCAACCAAATATACAGTTTCTACTAATTGAGCAACGCTAGAGAACCACACAGGACTTCACAATCCTCCATGCTACCGAAGACAATAAATAAAAAAACAAAAAAACCTTGAGTGATGAAGAAGTGCTGGATGAACAAGAGATTCATGGTAGATGAATTCATCCACTTCCGCACTTTGAAGCTTTCCATCGATGATTAAAGCCTGATCATATGCAAAACAAAAATAATTTTATCTTACCCTAGAAAATTATATAATTAATTAAGGCGTTTGTCTGAGTGTAGTGTTCTTTTTTTTCTTCTGCTTCTTTTACCTTTCCGAACGGCTTTGTGTCTAGCAGTGCAATGTCTTGATACCGAGAAGCTCCTGTATGCAAAATGCTGCAACAAAAATAAAGATGGAATCAATAATGAAAGGGGGGACTCGGTGGTAATTTTGTCCCATTTTTTAATTAAACTGTCTCTCTTTTCCCAGACCAACCTTTCGAACAAGTGATTTTTTAATTAACTGTGTCACTTTTAAGGTTATTACTTCTTGTTTTACCAAGGAAAAGAAAAGGCTCCATACCGAACGACAAGGTTGTAAAGCGACGTCGAAACTTAAAGGTGAGCCAAGTTCATGGAACGACAAGAGGGGACATGTCAGAGTATACTTTCTGATACAAATTAGATATACAAACCGTCTTTTAGCCTACAGTACGTAGCTTGGCGAATCAGATTCGAGTAATTCTAATTTTCTTTTCTTTTTGTCATGTGACGAGGGATTACTATAAATACTGTCATTATATATGACATATTAAGCTGTTTAGACCTTAGGATAAACCTACAAAAATAAATAAATTCACCACTGCTCTATAATCTTGCTTTGTCTCGCACAATAGAAGATGTAGATTCGTTTTAGAGTCATATGCAGGAAGCTTTGCCTATGATGCCGTTTCAAGAATTCCGTCGTAAACTTTGTAGAAATAAAACATTAACTTTTCACTGAAAACCCGGCACTAAATAAGAGAGAAGAAGCGATTAGAAGAAACTTTTTTTTTTTTTTTGTAATATATTAAAGGAGAGGGTAGGAAGATTGAACGATATTTCTTTAAAAAATAAAGTCTAGTTAAGAAAAGAACCAGTGAAAACAGGATGAAAATCGAAGTTGGCTCGCAATGTGATGCAGTTTATATGTACCTATTGAGAGCAAAACACCATCTCAAGTTCTCTTCAATCTCTTCTTCATACCAACAGCTCTTCCTATAACCATTCAGTGATGAGTGGATTTTTCCATCCACACCATTACCATTGCCAATGTCATCAGAGCAAGAAATGTCACCCATGTTTCTCTTCTGTATCGCAAAGCAAGCCCGGGATGGAGGGGGAGAGGAGAGAGGAGAGAGGCGGGTGAAGGATGAAGAGAAATGTTTGGCTTAGCTACGCTATATAAGCCGGAAGGTGGCAGGAAAACCGAAAAGGGTTATGATTTGGTTTTGGTATGAAGAGCTGGGAAAATCTATCGAAGTGGGTGCGGGCACTTAATTAGTACTGAAAAGGAGAGCTATAGACAAGATATCCTCATGGATTTTCGTAAATAGTTGCATACAAAAGTAAGGAAAAAGTGGAAAGTGTGTGGTTTTTGCTAGCGTGGTTATGTTTGTCAAGCAATGTGGTCTTCAATGTTTTTACCTCCCTGCATGGTACCACTAAACTCACTTATCACATTCTTGCACATACGTGATGATCTTTTTCATGTGTATAATGATTCATTTATACATTATTATGGATCGATTACGTGAATGAATATGTAGAGCTCCAATTGATCTTCTAACATTTAGCTATATTCTATATATTAAAGAATAATATAAATTATATTTTAAATTTTTTTTAATAATTTAATTTTTTAAGTGAAATGATTGCTTGACATGATATCAGAGTGTTTTAGACTTAACAGTAACGTGGAGTTATATAAATTTCAAACCAAAGTAATACCCACTGGTTTTTCCAGATGAAATTTAGATTAATGCGTTGTCGTTTATATATGCTGACCATCACAATTTTCATTGCTTACAAAAACCAGTATTGCAATTTAGAATCCCTACCGCGTCCAATTTATTTATTATGGAAAATCGAACATCTGTATCCTAAAGAACAAAAACGTTTTTTTTTAAGGGATGTCTTCTATGGCATGCATGTATATTGTATTGGACATGGGATGGGAAAATGCCTGGACTGTGAGATGGGTCTGCAACTGTGTGCATGCATGCATGCATGGTAGATCTTTAATTATATAAAGAAAATGAAGTAAAAAGAGTCCAGGAAAGGATAAAAGATGATGATTAGTAAGAGGTGACAATTACCGAAAATTCTGGCCATATTCTTTTCTTCAGAAATGTGTGCAAATCTTGGTTGGACTTTGGAGAGAGAGACGGGGGCGTGCAGTAGGAACCATCATCATATTCTCTTGCTTCAAAACATGGAGGGCGTGCCATGCCAGGCGCACTCATAATCACCACCATCAGACTCGAAGAACATCAATCCACAGCTCCAGCAACATAATTCTTCTTTCAACCCCACCATAATAATAACAGACAATAACCCCTCTTGCACCCTTGGGCTAGCCAATCACCATGCCTGTTCTGCCAGGTGTCGATCTCTCGTCTCACGACCCCATCATGCGGGGTCCAGCACAGGTAACATTCGCATCAGCATGATGTGCCCTCGAGGAATAGAGGGTAGACAGGCGGGGCACAGGAAGAAGATCGGTGTTCTTTGTTTATGCCGGGCAACTGTTATATGAATTCAATGAGCCATGGATTTTGGAGGGGTGATGATGGATCCACCCACCTCTTGTTTTGGAAAGTTATGATAGTTTCAAGGTGTTCGGAGTGCGTCTGGGAAATATTTTTGGATTTTTTTAAAAAAAATATATTTTTATTTTAAATTAAAAAAATAATGTTTTTATATTATTTTGACTAATATAGTATTATTAACAAAGTTTGAAACCACTTAAGAATTATGATTATAAATATATGTGGCAAATAAAATATAACTACCATGTAATCTTTTATTAATAAAAATAATCTCGACATGTTAATTTCTCTGGTTAATCAAATAAAGCTATATATCATTTTAAATCTAACCTTTGAAGCCTGTATAAATACAGGTCTTCCCTTTTAAGATATATTTTCCTCAAATATTAAAAGAAAAGCTTTCAAATCTACAAGTCTTTTCCATCAAATCAAACACGATATCCAATGGAGTTTCGCGCAACGAGGATATACAGATCAAAAACATTTTTGAAGTGTCCATCAATCCACCCATCAAGGCAAGGCAAGGCAAGTCGTTCAAAAGTCGTACTGCGCTAGTATTTTCAATATTATTTAAAAAAAAATAAAAAAATATTTTAAAAAACAAACGTGCTCGTATTTTTAAAATATTTTTTAATGAGTCTAAACTCATTCTCTTCTACTTGTCAAAATTTGAGTCTCCTCACGAAAGAAAGAATCAAAGAATCGTTAATTCTTTTTCAATGATGCATATAGTAGATAGTTTTCCTTTTCCATCCTTCATCTCAATAGAATCGCAAACCACTTACCAAGACGAGGACAGCACGCCAATGTCCTAATGCACTCTTGCGAAGCGTTTCCTTTGACTCGCTAATATTAAGGTGGTATTTTTTAAAAGAAATTTATTTTTTTATTTTTTATTTTAAATTTAAAAAGAATTGGTGTTTTTATATTATTTTTATGTGATGATGTCAAAAATTATTTTTATATATATATTATATAGAATGTATATGAAGGAGTGTTTGCAGTTACATTTTAATAATAACACATAAAAATAATATAAAAATACTAAGAAATTAATTTGAAACAAAGAATAAAATAAAATTTATTTTAAAAAATAATTTAAAATCCAAAAATAAACAGTTACTTACACTTTCCAAGTGGAACAACGACTATGTGGCGGTAAAACAAGTCAATAGCTTGAAGCCTCTAATTTAGAAAATTTAATCTGGAGGATGGGAAATGAATATTAAGGCCTGTTGACGGTTGTCGCACAGACACCTATACGCTAGCTAGAGGTGGGCGAGACCACTGGACTCGTTTAGGAGCTAGGCAGCTTCGAGCCGGTCTTAAGTCAATCGTGCTGGATCCTGAGCCCGAGACTGTCCCGCTATGGGTCTCAATGCGTCGTTAGAAGAAAGAAACATGGCTGGAAACTAGATATGTAGAAAAGAACAGGCTCAAGGGAACTAGTTATGTTTCATGGTTGGTTTTTCTTGCGCTTCCTTTGCAAGATTTTTTCTTCTTCTGATTAGTCCAAAACTTTTCATTTAACATAATTTTACTAATTAATATGTTTTTCTTGAATTTAAAGAGTTTTGTGGTCATTTGTTTAGAAAAGAATATATGAAATAGAAAGGATTGGTGAGGGGCATTTTCTCCATTATTTATGATATACTATTTTTGATATATTACTTCCTTGATTCAAAGAGTTTTGATGGAGCCCAGCATGCACTTAATGAAAAGAGAGCATAATTCTTATTAAATAAATAAATGTTTCATCAATCAACATAAAATGCATAAAAAAAGTAATTATAAGCATGTAGCTTGCCATCTGTCCACATTTTTAGGCTTCAAATAGACTCAAAATCTATTGTTTTAATTTAAAACTTTCAATTTAATTAAGACTTTAAAAATTAATATATTTTGCTTATATTTGAACAGTTTTGGAGGTATTTTTTCTAAAACGAATTCATGAAATAAAAACTTTTCATAAACTATTAAAGTTTTTATATTTTTTTACACAGTTAAAGGTCACAAACTTAGGTTTGAGAGTCCCACTCTATCGTTTAGAAATGTAAAACCTACAGGATGATGGTCAAACGTTATACATTACATCCATTTTCGACAGAACATAATCCCGTTAATATGGTCAAAGATTGAAGGAGGAAATGCACTGTCGACGTTTTTTAATGGTTCTTAAAACAAAAACCCATTGGATTTGAAAGTCGCGATGCTCCAGATCAATCGGTACGATTGTCAGGTTGGGGTGGTTTGACTTTGAGCACCGGATTGCTCTGGAAAAAATTAGATGGCCGGAGCTCAAATCCACTGCTAAGAGTTGTCATCACCGGAAAATCTTCTTGGTATGGCACATGGTGAAATCCCAATGTGTACCACAGCACAATGTCTGTATTTTCTATTTCCCTGTCCCTGCATTAACAAGAAAAGTCGACACAGCAATGTTAGTGTGACAATTGTTTACGTAAAGTCAGCAAATCAATATTGTTGGTATCTGGCGTACCTGAGGCTCCATCTTGCTAGGGTATCATCTCCTCGGCTTTGATCAACGAAAAGACCTCCTGCCCATTTTTCAGACTTGTTATATGGGGTAATCCATAGATTGTATTTGGTGAAGGCTCCCCGAATCTGTGGATAATCATCATCTGATAAGAGAGGGGCCGCAGCAGACCCTGGGATCAAACGGTAGCCAATGACGTTTCCCATATTGGTCCTCTTGTTTGGATTAACCACTAATAGATCACCCTGTGCTTCACCGAGCTTAACCCTTGCATCAGACTCCGTTTTAGCTGTCTCGCTCACGGCCCTCCAGTAACTCTTCCGAGGCGACAAGTCGTCGGCCACTGGGGTCATCCGCAACTGGGACCTAACAAATGAGTTTGCATCACCATCCACATCAAGATCAAGATGGTAAGTAAAGAAGTGGTCATGGTTTGCACCCAGGGTATTCTCTGCTAACAATGTACCATAAACTTCCTCTTTTATTTGATCTGTATGGGTGTACATTGATCCCCTCACTTCAAGCAAACCAGTCAACCCAACCTGCACGAAAAATATGAACCAGAAGGTCATCCAAGAACATTATTGTCATGCTGGAGGTAATCAAATTATGTTGGCTATAGAAATTTGCTAATTCTAATCCACCAGGAGAAAATATTATCCTCGAGAGCAGCATATTTGCAAGCATAATCAGATACTGCGTTTTCATTTGCACAGTTAACCTTTTTTTTTGGATGCAAGTAAAGACCACCTGAAAAACACAATTTATGGGCTCAGGTGAACGAAAACTCTGGTTGTCCCAAGCTTTTAACATGCATTGACTTGAACTGATGTACAGATTTGCACAGTTAATGATCACAACAAAATCACAAAAATATGCAAATTTTCTCTTCTGTGTAGCCTATTTCAGAACCAAACCTAGCTTTAACGCAATGGAACTGTGATCACAACAGACCAATTCTGATGCTAGATTAGACATCAGAAAAATAAGCCTCCCCATTTAATGAGTTTATTACCGTGACTTTGATTGAGCCACTTTGCTTAAACTCCCAATCATTAATGTAATCGTAGTTGCCAACAGTAGACACCATTCTTACAACCAGGGTGACCTCTGGCCTAACTTCTCTTATCTGCACCAACACCATTTAGTTAAAGGATCAGACAAAATTATCGCAAAATCAAGCCCACTGAACAAAACCCTAAAATAAGTAAGAAAATCACTAACCACTTTGCCTGGTATAGCAGTCTCCGTATGCCTCCACATCACATCTCCAGCATACCTCTCAAATATGCAAAAGGTATTCGGCATGTTCACAGGCATCCCATTGTGGTCAGCAACATAAGCGTCCATGAAAACTGCATTTTCCGGGCAGTCCCTGAGTGGCTCGAGTGACACTGCACATAGGCCATACCCATATTCACCAGCATCAAAAAATACTCGATAGTACCACTCTTCATTCAGGTCCATGTATGGCACGAAGACCTCTGACAGGAACCCATGATACAGAACTTTACGAAACTTTTGCTTCTGGAGATCAAATATTGATGCCAGGGATATAATTGGGCCCGCTCGAGCGTCGAAACTCAAATGAAATTCCCAATTGTCCCACCTGAGACACGCTATTGTACCATCAACCCAAAAGGAAATTCTATAGATTAAATAGGAATAGAAAATAACAGTGATTCTGTAACTCTAAATGAACTATTTCCATCAGGCATTTGTAAAGTGCATCGAGGAAATTCCGCGAGTGCTTGTTCAGCTTTGCTTTCAAAGTATTTTTTTTTTAATCGTTCTCCAATTTATATAATTTTTTAAAACCATAAACGCTTGATAGTTGTTTGTGTATATTTTAATTTACGACATCAAGCTTATGGCACCGCAGCATATAGATGGATACTATTTTGAACGAGATTGAAAAATTCACATTCTTGTATTGCATAGGTGTTGTGGAGACTAAATTGTAATTATGCCATATTTTAAATTATTTTGAATAACTATTTCGATATTTATCAATTCTTTTTTTTTCAAATAAGCAATAAAAATATGGATTACTATTTTTAATTAAACATGTCCTAAAATATCAAGAATAAATGTCTCAACCTCATGTATTATGTTTTAAAATTTAGAAAGATAAGATTTCTTATCAGCAATTACTTCTCAAGCAAGTTGCAGCTATATCATAGAGAACTATCGTATCACTTTCAATAAAAGAAAATTTTGTCTGCGGGCCGTAACCTCACCTAATCGTGTGCCCGTCTATTGTGAAACTTGGGCCGTCAGATTGACGAATCGAGATTCCTTTCAACAGTGACCCAACAGGTAGTTTCTGCGATGATTCCCTGTAGTCAGTCCCGTTAGCCTTTGGCACAGGCACCGATGATCTATCTACAAATCCCAAGATCTTCATTTCCTCAAGATCAACGGTGACAGTAATTCCTTCAATTGGTCTCATATACAAATTCACAGACCCATCTAGATAATTACACAGGACCCTGACAACCCTTCTATTCCTTCTCTGTTCTCCATACCACCCAATCGCAAAACTCGTACACACGACCTCTTCAACCTTGAGCCCTCTCTTTCTAATTGACTCCAAGAATGGTGTGTATTTAAACGGTATTGCATTGGCAGCTCTTTGCTCTTCAAAAGTGAGCACAGGGTAGCCATAACCACCGTAAACTTCATCGGAAATAATCTTGTGGCCTGGTAAGTCTGCAATAATTTCGTGAGTGATCTGGTTTATACGTGCTATGATAAATGCTTGTCGAGGTAGGGTTTTGGTAGCAGAGCCTTCCAGCCATGAAAGAATGGCAGTTTTGGCTGGTTCTTCGAGGCCTACATAGTGAAAGGCCACGCTGTGGTTTGACTTGGGATACGAGTTATGAACTATGGATTGAACTTTGGTGAACTCGGCTGGGGTTAGGGGATCTAGTGGGTGTGGATGAGTTGGAAAAATGGAGAGTGTAGAGAGGAGAAAGAATAAGAGACTCATGGAGACGGAAGCCATGGATGCTAATGAGGACATCCTTTAGCCCAACCGTAGACTAGGAGAAGAGTCATGACCGTGGGAAAAAAAGAAAGATACTCGAGTTAATAAAACATGGGAGTATAATAATTTGATTTAAATTACAAGCAAACAATAAAAAAAAATTGATAATAAAATATTAAAATAAATAAATCACCAATGTTATAGTATAAAAAATGTTGGCAATTCATTATTATTTTATTGCGGACATTGTCCTTTACCAAAAAAAAAAGTTAAGACATTTTTATTAATATTAAAAATAAAATATATATTTTTAATATATTTTAAAGTAAAGATAAGCTCATCTAAGAAGTATCAACCATTCAACATTTGACTGAGTCAAAATTGATGAAAATCAACAACATTAATGATAATAATAACTGGTCGATTTAGATAGGTTGAATTGGTTTATGATTGAACCTGCCACGTGTGTGAGGTAATTAAAAAGCCAAAATTGCCCAGCGTGCAAGTTTTCAACGAACCGATCACATATTTCGTCTTTTTATTATTTACATGTGATCACGCCAATATTTTTATAATTGATTAGCTCCCTCAACTCAATCTTCTTATAACAGTCCTTCCATCACAATTCCGTAAAGGTGTCTGCTAAATGTGGACACGTGTCAAAAATATAGTATTTTGTGTTTGCAATCTGGAAAAAATTATAAGAGATTTAAAACTACAATTTTGAAAATTACTATAAATTTTGAAAAAAAATAGATTGAAAATTGGAAAAATGAAATTGAAAAGCATTTTAAAAAAATAAATGAGGTGTTTTAAATATTATTAAGTTTAAAAAAAATAGAAGAGTGATAATATGTTAAATAACCATTTTTTATTGACAAGTTTTATTTAATTTCCCTTTTTTGAAACTTTTAACGAACAAAATTTAAATAGAATTGAAAATATAAAAGTCATGCTTCACAAAAATATTATTCTAATAAATAAAAGCTTACCCTTCATTTAAAAATTTGAAAGGAGAATAAAAATAAATGAATAAAGGTGAAATTAAACATTTGTTTATTTATATCGATCATTGCAGAATGGTGTTTAAAATATTCCATTTATTTCTAGTTACTCTTTAAAATGGATTTTTTTTGTATTATTAAAAAGGAGAATATACAAGAAAAATAGTAAATTATGTCAAGATATTTATGATTGTGGGTCTATTTGGGAGTGTGGTTGAAATTATTTTTTGTTCAGAAAAAAATATTAAATGGTTTTTAAAAAATATATATTTTTGATATTAACACATTAAAATAATCTTAAAACGTAAATAAAATGATTTAAAATAAAAGCTCTCCCAAAGACAGTGGGGGGAAATCTAGAACAGGAGTGGGGCACCGAACGGAACCACCTTTGCATGCTCTTTCATCCCATCAACGAAATTGTCTCCTTCTCGTTCCTTCCAAGCTGTTCTTCTCTTTCTCGGTTCTTCTTTACTTATCAACTACTACTCCTTCCCTCTCTGATCTCTACTATCAATTGCAGACAACCGTTCATTTCTATCTGTGATTCTTGCGCATATATATAATATTTTTTATTAAGAATTACTGATCAGGTTAGCATCTCTCTTGCAAATGATTTTTTTTTTAATTTGCTCTATGTCCTGCTTCTTATTTTTTTGCTTCCTGAACTTGTGATCATGTAACCAGCGATCCTATTTCAACTGTATTTTTTTTAATTTAACTCGCTAAACCAGCCGGTGTCCTTGAAGTAAATGATCACCGGCTGTGGCTTGTTTTAGTTTGTTGCAAACATGACTTCTCCTAATGGGATTTCCTGCTCTTAAACCAAGAGCTTGCTTTTGCTTCCTCGATAATGCATGTTTCAGCTATCAAGAGATATTGGAGTTTTTATCATGTCAATTTACAGATTGGTTTCGGGTATTTCATTGTTTCATGTGGATTTGCTTGTTCAGATGAACAATGCCTTGCAGGTGTTTGTTGAAATACCGTCGCGAACTATAATATTTGCTATTTTTAAATGAGGTTGAGCTATTGTTCTCAGCGTCAAATTTGAATTTATTCTAAGAACTCACTCATCATTAAAGCTCTTACCATATTATAGAAACATCTCAACCCGAAAACTTAAGCAATTAAACAAGACTTGAAAATATAATTCTCTAAGATAAGAAAACACCTAATTTTTTTTTGGGTTTGCAATTGTACTCATCAGAAATTAACTTCTTGTCTTTTTGGATAGCCGGTTGTATTCCCTGTGAAGGAAGATGGAGGATTCCAGGTGTGGTGGTTGAACTAATGTACATTTGGTTTATATGGTGGTAGAAACCAGGTATAGGGATAGTAGTATGTACTGTACACTTTGTTTGACTAAATACGGCGTCATTTTCTTGTACATTGTAAATTACGATGTCTTCTTTGTGGAAGCAATGCACGAAATCCATTTTAGAACATTTTCATGTCTGGTGCTGTTTTCTTAATTTTTGGGTGCCTGGAGCTCAAATGCGCTCAGTTTATGTAAACTTGAACTGAAATTAGGGGGATGGTGCTTTTCAAGTTACCCTCATGTTTACCAGTTTGTATATCCGTGGGAAAGGTGATGGTACTAACTTAATTTATCAGAGGTGTACTGACTCACCTATTGCTCCACAAATAGGACAAAAACAACATATATCATTTTGATTTTGTACAGAAAACTTAACTCACAGTTGCAGCTCTGGCATTTTGCCTTAACATCTTTGTATTGCATATATTTTTAGGTATTTTTTATGATTGATGTTTACTACTCTGTTTTCAGTTCCTGACCATCAACTCCCATATTTCTTTGTCAAAATACAGGAATGGCAGAACCACAATACACAGTGACATCTGATAGTGAAACCATCGGGGAGGAGAAATCTTCATCAGCTTTTCCAGAAACTGCCATTGGAATTGACTTTGGGACTTCACAGTGTAGTGTTGCAGTCTGGAATGGCTCCCAGGTAGAGCTCCTCAAGAACACCAGAAACCAAAAGTTGATGCGATCGTATGTTACCTTCAAGGATGATGTCCCTTCAGGTGGGGTCAGCAATCAGCTCTCCCATGAATATGAAATTCTATCTGGAGCTGCAATTTTCAATATGAAACGCTTGATTGGCAGAGTAGATACTGATCCTGTGGTTCATGCAAGCAAAAGGCTTCCATTTTTGGTGCAAACCTTGGATATTGGTGTTCGCCCATTTATTGCAGCTTTAGTGAGCAATGCTTGGAGATCCACCACTCCTGAAGAAGTCCTTGCAATATTTATGGTTGAACTACGAGCCATGGCTGAAGTCCAGTTGAAGAGGCCCGTAAGAAATGTCGTCCTAACTATTCCAGTGTCATTTAGTAGGTTCCAGTTGACACGGATTGAACGTGCTTGCGCCATGGCTGGCCTCCACGTCCTCAGGTTGATGCCTGAACCGACAGCTGTGGCATTGTTATATGCACAGCAGCAGCAGCAGGCTGTAGATGAGAATATGGGCAGTGGAAGTGAGAAGAATGCCCTTATATTTAACATGGGGGCTGGGTACTGTGATGTAGCTGTTACTTCCACTGCTGGAGGAGTTTCACAGATTAAGGCCGTAGCAGGAGCCGCCATCGGAGGAGAAGACATACTGCAGAACATGATGCAGCATCTCCTACCAAATTCAGAGAACCTTTTCCTGAGCCATGGAATCAACGAGATCAAATCACTGGGGTTGCTTCGAGTAGCAACTGAAGATGCAATCCATAGGCTCTCTTCACAGAGCAGTGTTCAAGTGGATGTTGATTTGAGAAATGGATCCAAAATATGTAAGGTGGTCACTAGGGAGGAATTTGAGGAAGTGAACCTGAAGGTGTTTGAAAAGTGCGAGAGTCTCTTAACACAGTGCTTGCGTGGCTCAAAGGTTGACATAGAGGATTTGAGTGATGTAATACTTGTAGGCGGGTGTTCATATATCCCAAATATAAGAAATGTTGTCAAGGGAGTATGCAGAAAGGAGGAACTTTACCAAGCGATAAATCCATTGGAAGCTGCAGTATGCGGGGCAGCACTAGAGGGAGCAGTTGCATCAGGAATCAGTGACCCTTTTGGAAGTTTGGATCTGTTAACAATCCAAGCTACCCCTCTTGGCGTTGGCATTAGAGCAGATGGAAACACCTTTGTCCCAATCATTCCTAGAAATACGACAATGCCAGCAAGGAAAGAGTTAATATTCACCACCACCCATGATAACCAAACCGAGGCTCTAATCCTCGTATATGAAGGTGAGGGGATAAAGGTGGAAGAGAATCATCTTCTGGGCTATTTCAAGATCGCGGGAATTCCGGCAGCGCCCAAAGGAATTCCAGAGATAAATGTGTGCATGGACATCGATGCCTCAAATGCACTTAGAGTTTTTGCTGGAGTGGTGATGCCAGGGACGGATCAGCCAATGGCACCGTTTATGGAAGTCAGGATGCCTACAGTTGATGATGGGCATGGCTGGTGTGCTGGGGCCCTGAACAGGACTTATGGTTCGACTCTTGATCTAGTTACCATACAGAAGATGTGAAGTCGAGGGTGACTCTAGTCGGAGTCAGTTGGAAAGAAAAGTTGTTCTTACAGAAACGTGACCTGATGTAAGGAAATAAAGCATGTATAGTGACTTTAATTTGATAGTATTTTCATGCGCAATTTCAATCTTATCTAATTTCTTGCTACTTGTTTGGTAGAACGGATTCCACGTTGACTATGCAGGCTTCTTTACGAATCCCGGTTTATGCAGGCATTTCTCATCTTCTTTTCCCAATATGCACAGGGCCGGGCGTAAGTGTTTTATTGAACTTAAGTGGAAATTTTAATAGATGAGAACCCAAGGACTATGATGAATGTATAACACTTTATAACCATCGTTTAGTTGCACAGACTGATGTCTTGTTCTGAGGTGCATACGATAGAGTTGCGATTCACGCCCTACATAGCCATCAATCGCGCTTAATGTATCACGACTGAATTTGATTGTCAGTTGCAAGAGTAGGGAGTTCAAGAGCACTAAGCACATCTCATGTGAGGAGGGATGAAGCACATCTCATGTGAGGAGGGATGAAAAAATCATGATTGAGAGCTAGCTAAAATTACAATTGTCATTAGTAAATGCATATTGCTTTTCTTAATTCAGTCTTGACCAAAAGAACAAGAGTTGTAGCATCTAATCTGTTCAGAATTAGCGACGGCGGGGTTTAGGGATATTGTATTCGTTGCAGATGACTCCTCATTGATTGTTCTCTCCCGAGTCCTCTCACATTTGGCAATGAACTTCTGATCTTTCATCATTTAAAAGTCAAAAGTTTG
Organism: Salix arbutifolia; assembly: GCA_025169955.1. Classification (NCBI taxonomy): domain Eukaryota; kingdom Viridiplantae; phylum Streptophyta; class Magnoliopsida; order Malpighiales; family Salicaceae; genus Salix; species Salix arbutifolia. Next base: position 9,148,382 of record CM045909.1, read on the forward strand.
GCCTGGCAGTTCTTGAAATGTTTTTATTTTTTTTCAAACTTGTAATCCTCTTTTATACATGCAGTGCCTTTACTTTTATTAGAGAGCAATATCTGTGCCAAGAGAAGATCAACATACCGGTTGTGGCACTGAAAGCTTTGAAAACCTAGCTACTTTGTATTGATTTTGATGGAAAGAAACAAGAGCATAACCTTTTCCATCCCATAAGCAATTTTATGTGTAATTAGTACTAATTTCAGTTTTTGTCACACTTGATTTTTTCTGCCTCGGCTAAATAAATACCAACCACCCTCAGCTAGAGGTATCAGCTATCCAACCCCATTATACGAATGAGCTTCGATTTTCTCTTACTGGGCTCCATTTTTCCATGCACTCTGTTCTCTTCGGCCCGCCACTCATTTCAGTGATATAAGGGGAATAGTCAGCGGCCGTCACCGGTAACTTTCCTACCACCGCAAACAGCCCACATCTGCTAAACTACGAATGGAACCCAATAGCCCTTCGAGGTGACATTGTCATTAACATTCCTCTGATTTTAGTAATTACAAAATATTTTCTTTTAAAAAAAACAGACGGAAGTGGAAAAATGTCATTGACATGTAATATTTGAACCCCGCACTTCCCTCATCTCCTTGTAGTTCTGTCGCATCCACTCAACAAGAAGTAACTTTATACATGGCAGGAAGACATCTCCTGCCCCCACGCACACAGACGCAGGAAAAAAAAGGAAATAATGAGATGAGAAAAAGTAAAAGGAAAGCTGGCCTTATTTCACATGGGACTGAACCAAGACACTGATCATAACAATTCCCATCTGAGACATAAAACCCATCCACTTGACGAGAATTGTGCTCAATTCTTTTCTGACTGTCTTCTTCGTAGATGCATCATAAAGTCAGAAATAAAATCCCAGACATAGCAGGGGTGCTAAAATCTCCTGTTTATCCTTCACATCATGCCTCGGTGAAACCCTAAGAAAACAAACGAGAGGTACGTGCACTTTGAAATCCAGTGGCAGACAAGGAATAAACTCCAAATATATAACACTGCCTCTGAACACTCTGCCTGCAATTTGTCCACATTGAACCTCATCTCAAGCTTAAGAACAAGACCCGATTGGGGAGTGGTGAAGTGAAATTAGAGTCCAAATAGAAAGACTACAAGTCTTTCTAACGTCACTTCTAAGTGAAGAGAACCCTTGATGCCTGAACGACATATAGTAGACGACAAACTCCATATCCCAAAACACATACACATGTATATAAGCGTAATATATTTGCCAAAGCTAAGTTCAATTCCCGATACAAGCACTGTTACTTACTTCAGTTTACATCCACACTAACTAGAAACGGAAGATCCATTTTGACTTCTCAAACAGCAAAACACGACACATATTCCCACCACCACCTCTGCCATCGTTCAGACCAGTCATGTAAAAAAATACAAACCGGCTAGCTATTACAAATTTACAAGGAGAAGAATACGGGGTGAAAGTTTTCAAAGCTTGGCATTCTTTAATTATTATGATATTTAAACAAAGTCCAACCCAAAAACAGTTCCTTGATTCTCCACAAAACTTCACAAGATAGAAAATATATTATACGTACAGTTTTTGAATTGAAATTGACAGAATTTTTTCAACGCTTGCATGGTTTTCTTGGTACAGTATATATATAAATATATTTCCATCTCCTGCGCTTGCTAGGCTTCACCTTCCAGTGACATATGATTTCCAATGCAAAAATGTTCACCGTTTCGACCACGCCATCTCCTTCCCATGCATAACCATCCCCAAACCCAAGACTTTGTTATGTATAGAATTTGCTAGCGAGGTCATAGCCGAGCTCAAAGTTAGAGATGGTGCACAAGATTTGATATCCCACCTCGCACGTAGTCTCTTTTTTTTTAAAGAAAAAGTCGGTTCAATCAACGCGCCATAATTAACGTAGACAAAAATAGCTAGTCAAATTATTTGTACTAGTGTCACTTGCCATTTAACATTTTGACACGTACTAGTTAAAATGAGCGGCAGGAGGAGCCGGCCTGTGTAGTCTCTCTTTCTTCTTGTTTTTCTTTTTTCTGGGTGTTAGAACCGTTGGGATACTGAGACGTGGCGCCGTCTGATGTGAGGGGAGACAATGGATATTAGTCCACCAAGTGGGGGCCGCATTTTTGACCTATAAACCATCTCATCGTACGGCCTCCTATAAAACTTGAAAAATGGTACGAACGATTCTCGAGACCTATCCGCCTTGCTGACGTGGCACTCCTTCCTGAAAAACAAAGCAGGTGATTGGAGGAAGGAGGGTCGCGGGGTCCGCGGGAGAGAGATTTTGATAGGGTCATTTGCGGTGACACGCTGTGGCAAGGGGGTTGATGGGAACAGGCTTTTCATGGCTGGCTTGGTGTAGCTGCAACCGTTGATGCTGCCACGTGGGGTTCTGGCAACTGGCGATGCAAAGGAGTAGGACCTGGCGTTGAGGGGAGTGATGAGGGCGGGGCCTAGAGGAGAGAGGCTGGTTGGTCCTCCTATAGATGATGAGGTGTCGGTCAAACTTAAGTGCCAAGGCTTGAGCGAGTCGAGATGGTGGGACACTGTGAAAGAAAATCTTGATGAAGAGCACGACCCAGTCCTGGCCGCTGATTTGATAGAGGAAGGATCAAATCGGAGGGAGGAGGCGCGTGGATAGGAGGAGAAATCATTGAACTCCAGTGATTCTTCGAAGTCTACCGAGGATACCACCATCGTGGCCGTTGATAGCTCAACAAATGGTCGGACACCCTGCAACCAAGAAACTATATAGTCACACTCTTGTGGAAAAAGGAAAATCGGACAAAACTTGCAGCGCCTAATTGCAAGTCCCAATTTTCAAATTCACAAGACAACAATATCATATGGGACAAAATAAAAGTCACAAATTCCTAATTAGCTATATCTAACACCCTCCATTTTTTATATTTATGGTTTTTTTCCCAAGTAAATTAGTTATTTGATGAATCGTTTTAGTTATATGGGCTCATTAGCGTCCCCGGTTCGCAGTATAAAAAACCAGTGTGAAAGCTGGAGATTTGATTCGAGCCTTGGTGGCCATGAACAGAGCACCAAGTTGGTCCTCCAGTTACACTTACTGCCAGAACCAGCAGGTCACCAAGCCCGGTCAAACCATGCTTCTTACAAAAACTTAAATTCTTTAAAAATTACAAATACATATTTTAAAAGAAATCTTTAACACAGAAAAAAAAATATATTAATTGATACCTTCCATAAACAAGAGAAGAGAGAAGGCGGGTCGATTACGAAAGCCCTGTAAAGTCTGCCTGGGTAGTACTCGGCCACAATTTTCAACGTTGCAAGCAATAAATTCATAAAAGCCGATGCTGACCTGAAAAGGCCTGTACATTTGCAATTAAATAACCGAAGCACATCCGTCATGAACATTCAGGGGTTTTATATTTAAAAAAAAAAAAAGGAAAAAGGAAATGTGGATTGTGAATTATCAGTGGTTTCAACTATTAAAGCCTAGCATTGTAGGGAATTATACTTAATAATTGTGCTGGCATTTCGCAATGCAGAAAAGGGGAATGTGAGAATCAATGCATTTAAGTGAGAATTAAGCAATTCTAGGAGAGTACATAATATAACGTGAGGGGCATTAATTCCTGATAATACCCCTGCATAATCTGACCAATAAGGCAGCCATGAATGTGAGAACGTGACACTTCAGGGGCACCCCGGACATCCTCTCAAAATATCTCACATCTTTCCCGGCCGGTTCTCCTAAGTTAGCTTAGCTAGCCAGCTTTCCCAGTGTGCACCTCTAACAAAAATGCCTCCTCAATTTTCAAAGCCTTGTCGATCAGAAAATACGCAAGAAAACTCATAGCTTGATACTACTACTTACTTGCATCAAAGAGGAGAACAAATTGTTCGGCGTTTTTAGGCATGGTCCCTATTGCCACCTCCAGTGTAAACACTAGCAACCGAGCGAGCCTGATTGTATTATTATTTATATATATATATATATATATATATATATAATAAATTAGTTTTTTTTTAAATAAAAAAACAGAGATATCAATTAAATGAGCAAAATGAAATTTACTGGACAGTAAAATAAATACATAGATAGATGGATGGATACACTCACAGTTTTTGTGAATGGAGCTTTTGGTAATCTTGCTTAATACGAAAAATCTACAGCAAAGATGCGGGGGGGGGGGGGGGGGGGGGGGGGGGAACAAAGGTTATTCATTTGTGTGAGCTTATTCACCCTAGATATTTCTTTCTTGGAGAGAAAAAGTTGATAAAGGGAGGGAGATAGAGAATCAAAAATCACCATAACAGGTCTGGATTCTTCATCATGACCAGCAACATAAGCAACTCCTTCAGCGAGCTCAGCTGAGAACTCGTCTGCTATCAAATTCTCTGTACATTCAAAACCATATGAGCCAGGAAATAAAAGAGTTTGCAGTGATCGACAACATTTTGATTCTTTATATAAGATCAATGATTACAGTGGTGTTTACTTTAATGCCTAAATATTCAACTAAGTAATTAAGCAGAGAAAAGCAAGATTCCACGAGCATAACGAAACAAGAAGAAAAGATGGTTGTGCGAAAGAGAGAAGTAGCGAACAAATAGAGAGCAATTTTTTTTGAAGGAATAGAAGAATATGGAAAAGAGAAATGGAGGTTATGGTACCAGTGCCTGTACTCTCTCTCCAAGAAAGGCAAGCCCTTAAATGCTTAGCAGCTCTCTTCACATTATCACCTTTTGCTCTTAGAAACCTCTCTACACAAGCATTGTTGCAGAACTTCTCCTGTCAATTGATAGTCACATATCAGAGAGATTCATATACAGTAATCCCTAAAGAGTACTGATGAAGACCAAATACAACAAATGATAAGCTTGTAAAAGGAAAATCATGAAACACACATGCTCGCAGTACTGCAGAAAAAGTTTGAAGTTAAAAGAGTGATACTGTATAGCTTGGTTTAAGAGCAGAGAGAGCAGTGAAAATAACAGAAGCCCACCTGTTTAACAGTGAGTGTAGCTTGTTTTCTTAGAAGCTCAAGAACAGCTTCAACTTTATCATTGTCTTTTTGATCTTTCTGCCGTTGCTGTTGCTGATGATGTTCTTTCTTGCCCATTTCGAGAAAAACAGTGTGAGTTCAAAAGAAAACAAATATACCAAACTTCTGCCTCACGCCACCATTAAAAACTTGAACTTGCAGTGATAGAGGGAGAGGAAGTTGGCTAAGGTAGAACTAGAAACTGGCAGCTTTGGGTAAAGAGAATGAGGGACTTAGAGTCCTATTTATATATTGCAAACGATAGCTAATAACGCCGTTATAAAATGCAGCACACAGAACCAATAAGGAAATACTTAGCAATGTCAATATATATATATATATATATAGAGAGAGAGAGAGAGATGTCCTTTTCTTTCAAGTATATATATATATATATATAGAGAGAGAGAGAGAGAGAGAGATGTCCTTTTCTTTCAAGTAGAAAAAAGAAACAGAATTATACTGTTATTTTATCATATATGTCGATTATGATTTCGGCAGTGATTCGGAACGCAAATCGTCACCGCCACCATCCGTTAATGATTGCTTTTCTCCTATCTTTCTCCAGTATCCTTTCCCTATTTCTCTTAGGACATGCGTTTGGTTTCACACTTGTTCAAGTAAAATATCGATTTCTCTTTACCGGGTTCCATTTATGGGAATTGAACTGCTAGTTTTTTCAAAATAAAAACGTACGAGAAAAAAGAAAGAAAGCTGCAGTGGGCATTGGCGCAGTTTAACTAATTAAACTCGAGTACAATAGTACTCCATTGTTTTCGTTATTTTTGATAATTTTCTTTTCTGCTTATGTAATGATAACCTTCGGGGGGCAAAAAGGACCGTGTATACTGTACACTGTGAGATAAAAGGACTCCCGTGAGCGGATATTTCGGGATACAGCAAACAGTGTTTCTTCTTCTTTTTTTGCCTGGTTTGATTTGGATCATGCATGCTGTAGCTTCAGTTCGAACGTGGAGGCATATCTTACTATTTTCAATAGAATTAATACAGTATGGCTGGTACGTACATTATTGCCACTTCTGGGTAATCCAGGGCCTGCATGTATTCAGCGTCGTTTCGAAGAAAAAAAACAAGATTACATCAACGCAAGAGCTTTTGCATGTTATTTTGAAACGACAAGCAAAATGGGTTACAGTCATTTATGCAAGACAACAATTTGTTTTATTACTTACCATTTGTCTCGTTGATAAAGGAGGAAATTCGACGCTAGGAAAAGTACAGGTGATAGGATAATCAGAGGAGAATACAAAATAAGTCGTTAAAAATCAGCTTTAAAAAGTTGGGATATCTGAGAATTACAAATTAAAACCAGAAATTTAAAATAAATTCCCATTAATTAAAGAAAATGTTTTCCTGAACCAAATACTAAGTAATAATTAGAGTGTGGAAATTTGGGTCTGCAATTATGTTTGCGCGCGTCCACGACAGAATTGTACGTGCAACATTTTATTCTTTTTCTGGGTGTAAGATATGTAAGCTTAATTTCAGGGGTATTGGCGTGAATAAATTTGAAGAGTTTTTTGAAAAAATATTATTTAAAATTAAAAAATTTAATATTTTTATATTATTTTGATATGCTAAAATTAAAAAATAAAATATTATTTTGATATATTTCTAAATAAAAAATATTTTCAAAACCTATCTCAATCATTCCCAGATAGAACGCATCATTGCATGCCAAGGTTACGAAAACATAAGATCTGCAAGTGCTGTTTGATGTTTATTATTATAATGCCAGTAAAGGTTCTATGAAGGTCGAACTGGCATGGAACAGGTTCGAGATTCTAACAACTAACATGAAATTGAGCTGTAATTAGGTACTCCCTGTTCTATGAATGACCAAACACGACACTTCGTATATTGAATCCGAATTTTACATAGTCCAATGCACACAATTCTACAAGTCAAAACCTTGATATTTGTCCATTAATACCTAAAAATTCACGAAGCAATGGCCTAATTCCGTTGTTGCTACGGCGAAGACCTTAATTTCCTACATTTTGCCTCAAGAGTCAAGACAAGCACTCAATTCCGATTATTCTCCACGTGTCGGTCCCTTCATATAATTAAAAAGAATCCATTAACCGCAGTGATTGTTTCTTCAGCCGGACTGCTTTTGAAGAATTTTTTTAGGTCAAAGATAAAAAAAAAAAAATGGTATTTTTGAGCTGTTTTATTGTGCATATTAAAAAAAATATATATTATTTAGTTTAATGTGAAAGTAAAAAAAAATAATATCTACTATATACAATCACAGTGAATAAATTATGAATGAAATTTGGCGGAATTAGTTAACCTCTTCTATTCGAATTTGAAGCAGTCGAAACTTTGAAGAGGTTCTAGACTGAAACAATCATATGCCCTTCCAAGTCAAAATGAAAAGACTTGAACCACGACCTCCATGCAAAACGTCGTGGTTTTATTTGATCTGAGCTAATCCACGCGCCATGGGAATTTTTGGTAGCCAGGTTCCCATCGCCTTAACGGCTAATTAGATATTTTCTTCCCTTAAACTACCTTGTTATTATACGAAAATTCTAACACGACAACCACTCGAAACAAAGGTAAATTTTGAGATTATTCTATTTTAACGCTGCAGGGTTATGTGCTGATGTTAGAAAATAAATGTTTATTCTTGTATTTCAAAAATATTTTTTTTATTTGAAATTAAATTAATTTGTTTTTGAGAGTTTTTATATTATTTTTAAGTGTCGATGTCAAAAATAATTTTTTAAAAATAAAAAAATAATATTTTGATATATTTTCTGAATGAAAATAACTTTCAAAAACAGTTTCAATCACACTTTCAAACACATTTTATTTGTCAACGCAATGCACTTTAATTAATTAATATTTTTTTAATAAAAATAAATGATTTTACTACGACACACTACTTTGTCAAATGGCACGTGCTATACAACACAGCATAAATAAAATTCAATGCACATAAAATAAAAGGTTTGAAGGGAGGGAGTGCTACGTCAGCTAGCGTAATTAATAAAAGGTTATTATTCAATATTTTCATTACAAAGACTTGCTATGGAAAAGAAAAGAAAATGTATTATTGAACTCACACTCAAGTAGCGCATGAACACTCGCGATTCCAGTAGAAAAAGGAAACGATCGTCTTGAGTGGTTTAAACAGATCTAAAGGGAGCTTGCGTTGTGGGGCTTAGGATAGATTTCGGGCTGGAATAGTCCAGCGTAGTTTAGCCTGCTAAATTGGGCTTTCCAAAGTAAAGCGCGAGCTTTATCGTGCTAATCACATAAAAATATTATTTAGTGAGAGATTTGTTTCATTTGTCTCCATTCAAATGAGAGAAAGATTCCACTCCTTAACCTTGTTTTATTTTATAAAGCTTATCCACGCGCCAATGGAATTTTTTTATATCTGCATGCACAGACCTTTCATTTGTCTTATATTATTTGATGGGTTTTTTTCCAACTAAGTAGGTGCGTGCTTGGCTTGCTGGGGGATGACAAGGTGATGACTTTGGGGATGATTTTGTTGCCTTCATAACCATCCCACGTGGCCTTATTGTCCGAAAGTTTCTTCCTTTGATCCCTTTTCTTTTCCACCTATCCCTTGGTGCGGGATTTCAAAATTTGAAACACCGTACCCTCCCTTCAGAGATGTCCCTGACAGCCCGAATAATACAAGTTACATGTTTTTCATGGCTACATCATTACACCTTTAAATTCAAACGATGTGTTATGTGATGGTGCTCCCCCCCTCTGGCTTCTATTCTCTCTTTCTCTGTTCACGTGCATGTGCATTTATGCGGTTGCCAGATAATACCCAGGTATATATTAAGAAATAAGATTACAGGAATGGTTTGTGGTGAAAAGGGTAACAGTCTTTTTGTTTAAAATAACGCAATAGATAAAAAAAATTTAAAAAAAATGGCCGATAGCCAAAATTATTGGTAGGGCCTTTTTTCCTTTTTGTGTTTGATGTGGACAGAACCTGTAACGGATCGATAATGTCCTTGTACTGGGCCGGATGAAGTGCGGAATTTTCAGGGATGAAGAGGACTTTTTTCGATTAAAATAATATATATATATATATATATATATTTTAAATAAAAATATCTAAAAATATTTAAAAAATTAATTTTAAATAAAAAATTTATTTTTTTTCAAAAATAATTTTGAAACATCAAGCACCCTTTCTAGTTCTTTAATTTACATGCACGGGGTTTTTCTTTATTGTAAATACTCGCACGCATCGGTGAACTATGAGCAATTTGGAAAAGGAGCCTCGATTATTTTCTAATTCCGTCGTGAACTATAAACGATTTGGACAAGGAGCTTCTGTTGTGAGTCGGGCCCCCAGAGCATGAATAATTTTAATGGAGATCTGACGAGTTGACTCGCTTTTGATTTAGTATCTCAGTCACGTCACATGCACAAGATTCTGCAGGATGCGATATCCAGGCAAAAAATTATAGGGCCATGTTTCGAATTTGATGGCTTCAAGTGCCTTTTCGTCTGCATCATTGTGCGATGTCGATTCTTTTTGTTGTTGTTTGGTTACTTTAACTCACTTCGATCACAATGTGGTTAATGCGGTGCCGCATTGTGCAGTTTGTCCGCGGGGCATGCAGTTGCTAGAAATGCCACCACTGTTAAAAACTCTTTTATCATATGTTTGTATCCTTGCACGTTGTTTTACAGTCAGTTTAACAATCATATATATTCTATTTTGTATTTTAGAAATATATTAAAATAATATTTTTATTATTATTTTATAAATTTTATTTTAGACATAATCACGTCAAAATTAAAATGATTTGGAAATAGAAAAAAAAATTAAAGCAATTTTTTTTTTTGAAAAAAACACTTTCAAAACTCAAAAACATAGATGTTCACAATGTGTTTTTTTTCTTTCAAAAATTTAGTCAAATAAAAACTAATTTAGAAATACAAAAGCTTATTAAACTTTATGAACTCAATAACTTAGTTTGTGAGTCTTTTTTAAAAAAGTAACCCTAGTTGCACCCAAGTTTGTATGTTTAGCAAAATATTTCTTTTATAATTATTGTTATTACTAAAAACATGTGAATTTTATGACAAGTTAATGCGAACTTCACAAATACTGCCTCACCCAACCTAAGGTAGTGGTTTACTTTTGGAAAGTGAATTCCGGGGAAAGTGAATTCCTGAAAAGTGAATTCCGATGTTTGGCAGTGTTATGTAAAATGAATGGAAAATGAAATGAAAAACACTTTCCAGTTTTTGTTTGTGTTATGAAAAATAATTTATTAATAAATTAATTTTTTTCAAGTTTATTAAAATAATGAGAAAAAATCTTACAAATTAAAAAGTTGAATGAGAATGAAATTGAAGAAAAATATAATTTCATAAATTATCTCAAATAAAATAAATAATAATCAAAATAATAGGGATCAAATCTAAAAATTTTAAAAAAAAATGAAAGGTGAATAAATTAAAATAATAATAATTAACATTTCATAAATTATTTCAAATAAAATAAGTAACAATAAAAAAAATGAGGACCGAATTTGATAGATAAAAAATTTCAATAAAAAAATCATAAGAAAAAAGCAAATAGCAATTATAAAAATAAGGACCAAAATTAATATAAAAATTAAATTTTAAGAGATGGAATTGAAAATAAATATTCAAAAACAAATTATATATAGCAATCAAAAGTTTGAGGATCAAATTTGATATAATCAGCAAATAATGACATTTCTAAATTTTTCACAATTTCCGGAAAGTGTTTTCCGCCCAAATTTTCCGGAAAACACTTTCCTGAAAACCAAGCCAAATTTTTCTTTAACTGGAAAGTGTTTTCCGTTGACCAACTTTCCGGAAGGCAAACAAACACAGGAAAGTTTGGAAAATGGTTTTCCGGAAAGTGAATTCCAGGAAACAAACACAGCCTAAATGAATATGAATTTTATATACCTAGTGGATAATGGGTATGGTATGAATATTGTCATAGCATATGATAAATACTTATTGGATAGCCAAAAACCGATGAATAGTTTATAAATATATAAATTTCTTACAATCTATCATTGTTTCAATAATATTTTTTTTTTAAAAAATGTTATTTTGATTTAAAAAAAAAACTAGGCTAAACCATGTTTTCAGTGGTCATCAAAGTTGCATTTTGAGCTATGAAATTGATTGATATAAATCAAGTTAGCTTTTCCGCAATTTAATTGAAAACTAGAATTAGACAAATAGTTTAGTCAAAAAATTAATCTATTTGATCATGTAAAACAATACTGTAAAAAAAATTATATACTTTATTATTTTTTTAAAATTAATTTCACCCGCGGGCGGAATGCGATGCAATAAACGAACTAGTGTATTCTAAATATATATCTAGTTGTTATGGCTACAAATATCGATGCAGAGGGCAGGCAATAACGTGGGTCACAGTAATCGACACTACCATAGCGAATGACTTCCAGGGAAGAGGTTGGATGGAGGAAAAGTAATGAGCTGGGGAAAACTGTTCGATTTAAGATCTAGTTTGGGAGTGTGATTGTGCTAGCTTTTTAAAGTGTTTATCATGCCGAAATACATCAAAATGATGTTTTTTTATTTTTTAAAAATTATTTTTGAAATCAGCACATCAAAATGATCTAAAAACATCAAATTGCTGGTCTTTAAAATGTAAAAAAAAATAATCAAATTTCGGCCAAAAACCGGTGGGATCGCAATGCCAAACAGGCACTTAATTGTGAGATCTACTGATTCTCCATAAATCTCGAAATTGATATATGAAAATTAAGAATAATTTTAATCATTCAAAAACATAAATGCCGAAAGAATTTCTTAAATAATGAATCTCCAATCATTTGATAGCTGGTGTCATGTAGGACTTATTAACTGAATTCTTCCGAGTAATTATTTCTAGTTCTAGTTCTTCAGATAAAGTGTACGAGGATAAGGCTCTTCGCTGGTCAGCCCGAACTCGATTGCACGACTTTTACTGAGATGGGCTCAGGTTAAAACAGCATCCGAGGCCTCAAACATGGCTTCACCTGGCCTGGGCTAGATGACAAAATTATTTCAGTATCTTACTATCCGAAGGAAAAGAACTAATTGATTTTCATATTCCTGGTAGTTTATTGAACTGGAAGTTTTTTCACGACGAAAAAACTGGGATATGTTCATGGTGTGCCAGCAAATTGGAAGTTGAACTGATCATTGTTCTATTCCATAATCGAGGGAAAATGTCTAAGATACTTTAGTTAGCCTTTACAGTCTAATCCTTTTATCAATGAATAAATTCTATTGTAAGCGCAAATCAAGAAAGAAAACTACAAAATCCAATTTCTCACCTGGAACTGGAAAGACTAAGTAAAGATCATGATACAAGAAAATATAAGTTTATCAACATATGTGTACCCTATCACTAAATAAAAAAATTGTGTGAACCTATGCAAGTTATAAATCTTAAAAGACTTTAATTTGAAGGTGTGTTAGAGAATAATATAAATCATATCCTGGAAGCTTACATAATAAGTTCAATTTTCAGATTTCTTATCGGTTTTCATATTTCTCTACCATCTACATTTAACTGATGAGATGTTGAAAATATCAATTTCACGGACGAAGTTTGGAATTCCTGGTTAGCTTGTCTCGTTGAAAGTACTCTTCTTACATCTCAGGACTTTCCAGTCAACCGAAGGAAAGTTACACTTTTAAGGCACAGTTACACTTTAAACGCGCACAATATGGACAGGTGGAGATACGGGGAGGAACTCTTGTAGAAGACTCTTGAAAGAAGATTGTGCTTACTTGAAACACAGACAAGCCCCACATGATCAGTGTGCGCTCTCCAATAACCTACTAGCTATAAGAAAATAGAAAAAGACTTCAGAAAATGAGGCTTGAGGCAGAAGGGAAGTTAGTGAAAATATGGGGATGCATATATATATATATATACAAGAGATCGAGAGAGTACGTATGTGGGAAGTGTACAGAGCACTGCTGATTGGTGAGGTGGCTTCTTCTGCTACAAGGGAAATAGGGTTTGATAATGACATTGCACCGAGAGCAAAATGTGAAATGCATGATTAGCCGGCAAGGGAAAGTGAACGTGGCTTGGCTAGATACAGTTTTGGCCTTAAGTTCACCCTTGTCTAAGCAAACCAGACAGTTCTCCTGTCTTGTTTTTTTCCCCTCCCATTCTCTGATCACCTGTACATGAGCCGCACCCACTTCTCCAAATGGGGTGGCTGCAATCCCTCCTCTCTCCATTGAAGAAGATGTGGTTTCGTCTGCATTCAACTCCGAAGAAGAGTATGTTCTTCACACCTTTAACTGCGCGCATCTATTTTCGTACTGTCTTCTCTAAGTGCTAGTTTCTGCTCGATCGGTTTTTCTTTGTAAGCTTATTGTTCTTGGCTCGTTAGAGATCAATGATCACAGAACATCCTACCAATATGGGCACGAGATTTTCTTCATGGCAATTTGTGTTCAGATTACTGTTTCTGTTCCATCCGCGTGCATCTTTCTTCTGGCATTTTTTCTCTCTTTTCTAATGACTCCGTGTGAATTTAAAAACAGTTCTCAAGAAATCCATACATCGAAATCCATTCTCCTTTTCAAGTTCTATAGAAATCCTTTTGCGAATTCTCTCTGATGACCTGCCACTAAAGACTCCTTCAAATTATTGTTTTTATTGGTTTCAGGAAGAGGGATATACATTCTGTACGAGGATGTAAAATCCTGCCAATACGAAGATGTGCATGTCCTATGGTCAATACTAGTGGAGTCGCATACACCTTCCTTGCCATCAAAACAATGAAGTCATATGCACGAACAAATCAAGCTCCCAAAAAACTGAGATATCCACTCGTGTACATAAGTATTTATCTTGTTTTACAATCTTTTGAAAGGATTTTTGGTTTTCTAGTTTGCTTCTTGTCATCTGGGATTATATATTAAAGCATAGCTTTTCCTCGAAATCCATGTTCTTTTTCTCTTTAAAATTTCTGCAGATGGTTTACACCAACTGTGAATTAACAGGGAACGGGTGGAAGAAGGTTCTATTTCTCTTCAATTTGTTTTGTTATTTTTTGTCAGTTTCAGCAGTTGGGTACAGCAGTTTGTTTCTTTTTTTCTTATCAACCTGACGTTGACTTGGGAAAACTTTAGAATGGATGGAGTAACCTCCATGATGTTCATCTCTTCAATTAATTCTTCCACAAATATAATTATGAGCTATATACGCAATTCCACCGGTGTAATGCTCATCATTTTGTCTTAAAAATCCACAAGATAGCGAGGGAAACTACTTTATATAATTGTGAATTAGATTACATGTTCCACATGGCTTTTTCTAAACTCAATTCTAATACAAAAGCATTTTTAAAAAAATAATAATTTTGTTTTAAATTATTTTTTCAGGTATTTTAATACGGTATGCTAAAAATATATTTTAAAAAATAAAAATATTATTTTAATATATTTTCAAACAAAATACATTATAAAAAACAACCACTACTATAATAATTACAAACATGTAACATGTGCATATAGCTTTTAATATACTATAAAGATAACACCGATTAACTATCTTTGCTTGGTAAGATAGCATGAATATTGTATTTAAAAGGCGCTTTTTATATTGAATAAAAAAAAGATTTGAGCTTTGAAATTTCATACAACTACTTGGGTATCATCGGCACAAGAAGGTCTATTAGCTGGTCAAATTGCTACTGGGGGAAGAGCATCTTCATGTTCTTTCAAGAGTTGCGTGCTGATACAGGCTGACTGGAATTTTTGGCACCTTATTTTAGCCCATTTCCATGTATCTTCGGGGAAGCTCAAATTCATGATATATAGAAAATATGGCTAGTATTTGAAAACAATTCCAATAATAAATATGGCATTTATTATTCCTTGAAATGTTATTTCATTCAATGGAAAATTTAAGCTCAGCACATCAGCAGCACCGCATATTTAGTCAACTATATTTCATAGCCATAAACATAAAGCTTCGATCTTGAAGCAAATGCACTTGTTATTATCATGTTGACCAAAGGGTTTGAAACATATTGTACGGGCTCTTCTTTCTAAATATAGTTTTTCGAAGCATTAATGACTTTCTTAATTGCAAACGAGCGCAATTACAAACAAAACCTGGCGAGTTGGTGGGAAATTGCAGGGAGCCCAGAGAAGCAGTTCATCCGCACTTGCAGTTGAAAAGCCCTTTTGATCAGTTGAAGAGCATCTGCCCTGCATCAACTAGCGTTTTCCAGTCAAAAGAAAGCAGACAAAATATTGTAATGAACTCTTGCGGAAGTATTGATGAAGGGAAACTTGTGGATTTTTCTATTATCGAATTCAGTAAACCTGCAGTGTTAGCGAGCAACCTTCAGGCCAGCAAGACGAATCTAAATTTCAGTAAGTGGCAGCCTGTCTATTAATTCAAACCTGTAAAACTCAGTATCCCTGGAACACCTATTGTCCACCCACCGCAGAAATAGCAAAACAAGAGAGCATGAAAATCCTCACAGATCTTACGGATTTCAATACTTGGAGCATTGTTAGAATAAAACTACAGAATATTCAGAGTTTGAAGGGACAGTGCGTCCGTTTTGTAAACGCTAGAATCATGTTCGATCTTCTTCTCCTTTTCTGCTCTATCAAACTCTCGCATTTCACAGTAAGAGTATACTACATTAATTCTTCAAATATTCTTAATTAGCGGAGATGATAAATGGTTGAAGGGTTCAAAAGCAATTTAGTCCTTCAAGAAGTCTGACAAACTCATTTCTAAAGAAAAATAACATTTTTTTCTACCGGTAAGTTCCAAATTTCCAATCTATTATGGCAGAGTAAGTTTTCAAATATTGAAGCAATGCTCTGATTATTTAAGGAAATTGAAACAGGGCATAGCTCAACAACGACATGAGGAAGTAAAGTTCTGATATGATTGTCTTGCAGACTTACTTACAAGGCCAGTGCTGTGTTGTTCTCGCTAGCATGGTTGTCAAAATCGCGAGTTGACTCATAAAATTGTCCGATTTTACGAGCCAACTCATCAAACCTTGTTTTTTTTTGTATAAACCACGCGGTGTCCTGGACGCTGGCCCAGACTAATCCACGCTCGCACCGGGTTGGCCCATATAGGGGTAAAGTGCTCCCCAAGAGAGTGTCTCCATACACAAGGAGGGGTTGAACCCTTGACCTTGCTTAAGGGATGAGAGTGTCGAACCACTCACACCGTGCCCTCTTGGGTACTCATCAAACCTTGTTAACTCGGATAGAAAAATCGATTTTGGTCAAACACAATCAAAATCGGTCAAAATCGTAAAATCAGACCGGATCGGTCCGATTTTACAATCCGGCTAATTCATAATTTTAAAACCAAAAGATTCACTGATTTACCTCTTCTATTTATACACAAAAAAAATTACATTCTCATTACTTATCCGATGTGGGATAATTGAAGAAAATTTTTAAACTTTGCTGCCTCAGCCCTCAGCTGAAGAGTGGAGAGTGGAGACTATTTAAGTGGCGAAGAATTGAGGAAAAATCCTATTTGTCCGATGTGGGACAAATTATATATATATATATCATGGAATCACTCTTGAAAATCAGTAATATTAACTTTAAAATTTATACTTAATTTTTTTATTTTTTACTTTAAATTAAAAAAATTTGATGTTTTTAAATCATTTTCATATCCTGATATCGAAATAATTTGTTGGAGTTGGAGCTAGTACTAGTAATATCGATGTTGGCTGTTGATACCAGTATTAGTACTGATAATCCTTTCAATAATAATACTTTTGATAAATATATTAAAAATAACGAGGAAAATGACGGACATGAGACTGATTTTAATTTATATAGCATATCATCAAAATATTTATTTTAAATTTGTTAGTTTTTACCTAATGAAATTCTATGGATATAATTGTTTTGTAATGTATTTTTAAATTATTATGAATTATATATGAACCTTAACTAATGAAGTTTTATAGCCATAATTATGTTGTATGTATTCAGAAATATTTTACTTACAATTTTATGATTTTTCTACCTACATGATTTTAGCTGTGATTTTATGATTTTTGTACGGAAAAATTCAGGTATAATTTTACAATTTTACGATCTGATCTTACGATCCGAGTTTTCAAACTCATTTCCATGTCGTGTCAAAATCGCGATTTTAACAACCATGCTCGCTAGGCAATAATTCCAAGGATGGCAACGCTAGGTAGCCAATCTTTAGAGGACGAGTGGCAGATTACTTCTCTCTGCATGGGAGAGGCGCCAAAAGCGGTCACGGTGATCTTAAATAAATCCTGATGATTGAAATTGATTCCTTTGATGAAATAAATTTATATATTTAGATTTTTAAAAGAAAAAGAAATAAAATTTTATTTAATGAAAAAATAAAAATCAATTCAGATAAAAAAAACTCTAATTCGTTTAAGAAATTGATCGATATTAAGAAAAAAACACTTTAAAAAAAAGTAATCACACGTCATGTTTATTTAAAAGTATAATAAGTATTAAAGTGATTTTAATTGAAAATGACAAGTTATTAAAAGTGTAGTTTCTACCTCTATTTAAAGAGGAAATGAACAAAAGGATAAATAATTAATGCTAACACGTGATCCCCTCAGTGGCTCTCCGTGTTTATGCCGCTAATTTCCTGTATACAAAACAATTACCTCGGCAGATAAATACTCTTTTACTATGTTTCAAGAATATTTTAAAAAAAGTTAAAAAGTTTTTTATTTTTTATTTTAAATTAAAAAAATAGTATTTTTAGAACATTATTTTCCTGTGATAATATTAAAAATATTTTTTTAAAATAAAAACTATTATTTTGATATGTTTTTGAATAAAAAATACTTTAAAAAAAACTTTAATCACATTCTTAAATTGATAAAATAATCTAATATATTAACAGTGATTGAATTGTAATTTCTCATTGCAATGTGAGTCCAACGGCATTGTTTTTCAGGAATGAAAAATGAGATGATTAACATTTTTGGAGGTACAATTAAAAAATCCAATACGGTCCAAACGACCCTCGTCAAAATCCCAATCGAACCGAACCTTTCTCCTCCAAGGAAAGGGAATAACATTTTATTTGCTAATGTAAAAGATAAATTTTTAAAATAGAAATAAAAGTTATTTAATATATTTTTTTAAGTTAAACACATTTTAAAAAGTATTTTTTATCATATTTTTTCGACTTCCATTGTGTAATCAATAAATTATTTTTAACCGACTAGGTGATACTTAATACACACACATTATGTTAGAAGTAAACAACTCAAATTTGAGAATTTTTTTTATTAATGTGAATGTTCGGGTCAGTTTGTGCGTACCTTAACTAATTTCACGAATCCTACATTTAATGATAATACAAATCTCCAATGCTCCTGTGATTTGTGAGACTCGAACTGGTAATTTCTAGAGAGCAAACCTAGAGCTTGATTAGTAGAGCTACACTCTTCAATTCTCAAATTTGAGATTTTTTTTATTGACGTGAATATTCAAGTCAATTTATATACACTTCAACTAATCTCACGGGTCCTAAAATTAACGACCATGTAAATCTTCAGTGGTGCTAAGATTTATGAGATTCGAGCTAGTGACCTACAAAGAGCAAATTTAGAAACTGACCAGTAAAACTACACCACAAGATCTCTTAGAATTGAGATTTTAATATCAAGAGAGGACATAAATGTCATTGTGCTTCAACCTTATAGGCAATGTTTATAGGTCCATAATAGACGAATAATTAAGATAAAGATGGATTAACAACGACGCTATAAATTTTCAGCCTTGTTTTGGGTATTAAACAATTCTTAACGTTTAGGGGATTATGATTTTGCACCATCCAAAGTGGTTGGAGTTTAGGTGCATCTCACGCGCTAGGTAGAATGCGTCAATGGATCTTTCAGTTTTTGTGTACAGAGAAGATTTGTGTGTATACCCTTCAGGACAATAACATACTCTAACAGCTGAAATTTGCATATAAATTTTGTCTGATCTCTGTGTATGTTGCCATGCCTGAAGTTGGTCGTGGTAGATGCTGAATTAATACTTGATTAAAAGAAACACAATAATAAATGTACGCAGGAAACATCTTATTTAAAAATTGAAGTTATCAGATAAGGTTTTAGAATATAATTAATATTATTTTAATTACCAAATTGTGTTTCAACTGGAATTGATGTAGAGCAATTTTAGATGCTCCAGGCCACGAAACTTGGATCGCACCCATGCTGGCCGGTCAATAACGTAAACCAAGGACAACAGTTGTATTTCTCAAGTGGAATTACGTGCTAGTTGGTGTCATCAAACACCTTTTTGTGTATAATCGTTACCAGAGCACAAGAGTGGCGTCGGTTCCAGTTTTACCCTGTACAGCTACAGGGCCCACTTTAATCTTTAATGGGCCCGAATACCTTTCCAAAGATGGTTCTCTAACCAAACCATTCTGATCCAAACGAATCGGATGCTTGAGTAATAAAAATTTCTCTCCCAGGAGCACTAGGCCGAAATGATTTCGTGGCTGCACTGCACTCAACTGAGGTTGACACGCATACAGCAATTAACTCTTCAATATTGAAATTAATAACCATCAAAAACTTACTTCAATGTTCATTATATTAACAACAAGAAAAACAATTGTATTACCAATGAAAACCTAACAGATGGTTATCTCTTTGCTTTTTATGTTAGGGTGTCGTGTCGGCTTGTTCTATTCGCTGACATGAACGAACGCAACTAGATGTACTTCAGTTAGAACTAGTTTGATATTTCAAGGCACCCTGAAACTTTCTATTTTAGAATAATGATAGTTATATTGCCTCCACTATGTTGCGAATATAGTAAATAATTTTTATAATTATGGAGATTAAAATAATAATAGATTTTGATAGTTCAAAACTAAAATATAGTATTTATACATGTAAGGTTTGATATAATAAAACACATCAACATATACTATTATAGCAACAACAACATTGAAGGCTTAATAATTAAAAACATTATTATTATTATTGCTAAAATAATAAAGATTATTAAATTACTGCTAGAAAAAAAAACTCGAAAAAATTAACAAAAGATAAAGCAAGAAAAAAAAGTAAATTTATTATTATTATAATAATAATAATTATTATTATTATTATTACATACTTCATTATTATTATTGCGTTAATAATGGGAATATAAATTCAATAAAAAAAAACCCAAAAACTTTTTTCTAAAAAAAAACTAAAAATAAAATTATTAGCTAAAAAAATCCATTTGGAGTGAAAGAAAAAAACTAATAAAAAAACCAAAAGAAAGAACAAATGAAAAAAAATAAGAAATATCAATTTTCAAATGATCATAAATACAAATTAAATTTAAGAACATTTTTTTTTGAAAAAAAATGTTATCTCAACAAAAGAGAAAATAATAAAAATTATAAACCAAAACCAAGAGCACACACGTATATATACATGGACAAAAATAGGGATGATTTAAGAAATATAAAAAATTAAAAAATTCAGATCAAAATTTAAAAGTATAAGGGCTGGAACAAAAACCAAATATATTATTAATTTCAATCAAAGGATAAATTTGAAAAAATCGAATAAAATATAACATCTATACATGCAAGGTTTGATATAATAAAACACATCAACACACCCTATTACAATAACAGCAACATCGAAGCTTTAACATCTAAAAATATTATTATTATTATTATTACTGCTAAAAACAGTAAAAATTATTAAATTACCCCCAAAAAAAATTGAAAACATTAACAAAAGATGAAACAAGAACAAAAAACTAAAAGTATTATCATTATCATTATTATTGTGTTGATAATGGGTAAAAAAATTCAATCAAAGAACAAAAAAAAACCCAATAACTTTAACAAAAGAGCAAACAAAAAAAAATTATTAGCTAAAAAAAATTATTTGACGTGAAAATAAATAAATAAAACTAATAAAAAACAACTAGAACAAAGAATAAAAAAAACAGAAATATCAATTTTCAAATGATCACAAACACAAACTAAAATTTAAGAATATTTTTTTTCAAAAAAATGCTACCTCAACAAAAGAAAAAATAATAAAAATTAAAAACCAAAGATAAAAGCACACACATATAAATATGGACAAAAATAGAGATTATTTAAGAAATATAAAAAATAAAGAAATTAAAATAAAAAATATAAAGGTTGAAATGAAAACCAAATATATTTTCAATTTCAATCAAAAGATAAAATTGAAAAAAATCAAATCTTATGTATCGAAAATAGTAAAGGATTTAAAACCAAACCCAAATTTAAAAGAATAAGGACTGAATTGAAAATATAATATATAATCAATTTCAATCGAATGATACAATTGAAAAAAAATCAAAACTCACGTAACAAAAATAAGGACCATACAACACAATTAAAAACGCAGGGACTGAAGTGAAACAACAATAAAACCGGGGGGATGCTGTGTAGTTTAGGGTGAATGAGAGTGTGGGGGGGGGGGAGTTCAACCGCCCACCTTCACATCTTCGCCTACTGGGCGTGGCAGCACGCCACACCAAGAGAAAGATGACACGGCAACGCATCCACTGAGACGTCGAATGAATTTTTTTTCCACCGGACGATGCCACATGCTTCACCCAAAGCGGGTGTGAGGTCGAATACTGTTGGTCGCGCGAGTTACACGCGCCCACAGTATTCGGAGGAAAATAATTAAAAAATATGGTAAATTACCGTAACACCCACACAACTAACTCTTCAATTTTATCTTATTGGGGGCGGGGTAGATTAGAGTGTAGCCATTCTAAAAAAATGTGATATTCCTGTGGCATCCCTATGGTCAATACTGTTTTTTTGTCTTTTTCCAAGAATATAATAATTATTTTATATGTAAAGAAATATAAAAAATCTATAAACCGGTGACCTGAGCGAACTGAATCGAACTGAAAATGTGCAATTACCGTGGCATCCTTTTCGGCAGCACTTTTCTTTTGTCATTTTCGAGGGACAAAATAATTATTTTACCGTGCAAAAAAATATAATAAAATCTATAAACCGTTGACATGAGCAAACCGAACCGAATCGAAAATATACAATTACTGTGGCACCCTTTCCGACAGCACCTGTTTTTTGTCCTTTTCGAAGGACAAAATGATTATTTTATTGTGCAAAAAAATATAAAAAAATCAATAAATCGATGACTTGATCGAACCGAAAACAGAACCAACTGAGCAACACTATTGTAATCCATAATAATTTTACTTATAAACTACAGTAACTAAGTAATGATTTCTTTTAGTGTATAATATAATTATCATTTCATCCCCTGGTGATGGTTGGATAGATTTTGTTTTTGAAAACTAATATAATCTCAAATAATTAAAAAAATAATTCAAATATTCAAAATTAAATCGAAAACAATAAGATTCTCATTCTCGAATCTACCTTGTCACGTGATGAAAATATCAAATAACATTCATGTGAAATTCTATTTATCAAATCGAATCCCCTAACTCTAAGCTCTACGTTTTTCATGATTGAAATTGATGTGAATATAAACTTTTATCTATATCATTGAAGTTCAATTGGTTTCTCTTTTCGTAGAAAAAATAAAAAATAAAAAATAATGATTTTTTAAACTAAAATTAATTTTATATGGATATGAAAAAACAATAATTTTATAATTTAAAAGGTAAAAGACAACACAGGGATTACAAAATAGTCATCTCTCTACAGTAAAATATGTTTCCTTTGTATAAAAATAAAAATAAAAATAAAAATAAAAGGATAGATATACCCTAATCTTCATTAGATTTTGATTATTTTACATCGATTTTTTGAATATATTTTTTTGTCCATGTTCTAATTCATTTAGAAAAGACATTCTACTATCCTCGTACCCTAATTAACCTCAGAGTTCACCGTGGAGTCTGGAGATATTACGAGCAACTGAAGTTGGAGAATCATCTACTCTGACACGCCTGCACAATCATTGTCGTTGATGCTCAAAAGTAGTTCATAACTTGTGGTTACGATCAAACAAATAAAAATTGAAGATTGCTTTACAAAAATGATGATAAACATGAAACTTTTTTAAAAGTTCCGCATGACTGATTCCTGTAGTGAGATATATACGCGTGCGTGCGTCACTCCATGCCATGATTTCCGACAACAAGACATCGTCCTAAATTGATTACCCAGCCTGATAATCCGAGGCTACCTCATGTGATTCTTTATTGAAGTTATTTTGAAAATTAATTTTTATAAAAAAAATATTAAAAAAATATTTTTATATTATATTAAAATGATTTAAAAATATAAAAAATTAATTTAATATAAAAAATAAAAATAAAATATTTTCAGAGGAGAGACACATAGCAGTAAAAAATATATATTATAAATAATGGCTTTCCAAATTCCCAGTCACTGGTCCAATAAAAAAAGGGGGCAAGATCTTATGGATAAACACCAAATGAACTCAGCGTTAACATGAAACTCTAATTTTTACAGGTAAATGGTATCCGCAAAAAAAATAATTATAAAAACAAATAAAAAGCTTCATAAGATTTCCATGATGCAAAAATGACCTTTCACCAAAATAAATAAAAATTACAGTTCCCACCTTTTCCTCTACAGACAAACCTTCTAGACAAATAGTTAGGAAGAAAAACATGGCTGTTAGTAATGCAAGCTGTTGCAGGACAGAGAAAGTTTTGGTTTTACAGCCCGTGACGAGATGGAGATCGGAGAAACCAGGAGTGCATTTGCATAGAAAGATAGCGTCAAGTCAACCAGACAGGCACTGGAGAAAATGTGAGGCTGTTTTGCTGGGTTCTGTCCTGGGTGGGGCCATGCTTGTGATTTATCTAGCCTCGTTTTCTCTTATTAGTAGCTGGCTTCTAACGTTGTCTTTCTGATGGACTCACCGAGGCACTAACCCTTTTTTGATCAGTTACCAAATAATTATTTCATTTTCATTTCTTTCCTTCACAAAAAGAAAAAGAAAAGGAACAATAATATTTCTGTTCTTCAGTTTTTTCCACTGCTATTAATATTGTGGAGAACCAGGAAATTATACTTCCTGCAATTTTTCTCTTACCTGCATAAACGTTTTGCAGAGCTTTAAGGATACATAGAATGAATGGCCCTGCAAGTCTTGAACCAGATTACTTCGAGTTTGTTGAAGCTGATCCCACTGGCAGATATAGAAGAGTAAATATACATTTACGCATACTCTTTCTCGCATTTTGTCATCAATATTTGGAAATTCGAGTTTTGAGTCTCAAATAAATGTCATTTCTTTATGCTCTCTGCAGTACACTGAAATTCTTGGCAAAGGAGCTTCAAAGACCGTGTATGGATGTTTTCTTTTTTGGGTTTTAATTTGTCGGGTGGTTTTCCATTTAGATGTGAATCCAGTTTTCTGAACGCGAGGGTTCCTATTTTTTTTTCTATTTTGTCGCAGTTATAAAGCCTTTGATGAGTATGAAGGGATCGAGGTAGCTTGGAACCAGGTGAAGCTTTACGACTCCCTCCAGGGACCTGAAGATCTTGAGAGGCTTTACTGTGAAATTCACCTGCTCAAGACCTTAAACCATGAAAACATCATGAGGTTTTATACTTCTTGGGTTGATACAGTGAACAGGAACATCAACTTTGTCACTGAGATGTTCACCTCTGGTACTTTAAGACAGTAAGCATTGTACAGGTTTCAAGAAATTTATCCTTCCATTCTTGTTGGTTTGCTTGTCTGGGTGATTGGAATTTCGTTTATTATTCAACGTGGGCACGTTTCATTTTTTTCTGCGTAGGTATAGGCTAAAACACAGGAGAGTAAATATTAGAGCCGTCAAGCATTGGTGCAGGCAGATACTGGAGGGGCTTCTCTATCTTCACAGCCATAACCCCCCTGTTATCCACAGAGATCTCAAGTGTGACAACATTTTTGTTAATGGCAACCAAGGAGAAGTCAAAATTGGTGATCTTGGCCTTGCTGCAATCCTTAAGCAATCTCACGCTGCTCATTGTGTTGGTAAGCTCTAATCTCATCCTTTGGTTTTTCAAACTGAACACTTGCGTACGGTCTATGCCTTTTTACACTTTCACCATGCACACACAATCACTTTTCAATAAGAAATGCTCGCAGATGATTTTTCTGATCCAGAGTGCTTAAATTAAACTAACTACCGTAGCTTCTTCAATGCAAGTATATATTTGAGTTTCCGAGTTAACTTGTTCTTTATTTTATTACCCAGGAACACCAGAATTCATGGCTCCAGAGGTGTACGAGGAGGAGTATAATGAATTAGTCGACATCTATTCTTTTGGGATGTGTGTCTTGGAGATGGTCACCTTCGATTATCCATACAGTGAATGCAACCACGCTGCTCAGATTTACAAGAAAGTCGTATCTGTAGGAACTGCAAACTCTTCATTTTTTTAGTGATACAATTTATCTTCATTACTTCATTTTATAATCTCTTATTTTCTTGTAGGGGAAAAAACCAGATGCTTTGTACAAAGTAAAAGATCGTGATGTGCGACAATTTGTTGAGAAATGTCTAGCAACTGTGTCCACTAGGCTCTCAGCCAGAGAGCTTTTAAATGACCCTTTTCTTCAAATTGATGACTGTGGATTTGATCAGAGACCAATAGATTATTACCAAGGAGATTTTAATGGAGCAGGTCCTCTTGTGAGACAATCTCTCTATGGAATTCATTGCAGCAACAGCTCTTTGACCAATGGTTACACTCATTATCTGGGCTATGATCTTGAAAATGAAATAGAATACCATCAACTTGAGCTTGAGACAAGCCCAATTGATCTTTTCATCTGTCAAGATGATGAGCATTTGGAAAATGTTCAAATTGCAATTAAGGGGAGGCGGAGAGAGGATGACGGCATCTTCCTAAGGCTCAGGATTGCAGATAAGGAAGGCAAGAGAAGTTTCAAAATTTTGGACTATTACTGTGTTTTGACATAGATGTTGACTGAATAATGCAGCATAAAAAACATACTGACATTGTAGCTTCTCTATGCAGGCCACATACGAAACATCTACTTCCCATTTGACATTGAGACCGATACTGCAAAAAGTGTTGCGACTGAATTGATCGATGAGCTTGATATTACAGACCAAGATGTTTTGAGCATAGCAGATATGATCGACGGTGAAATCTCAACCTTGGTACCGGAATGGAAGAGGGGGCTGGGCATAGAGCGAAGTCCACAGTGCACAGATGCAAGTTTTTGTCAGAATTGTGCTTCACATGGTCACTCACTGGATTATTTTTCATCAAACAAATCAGGCAGCAGGAACCTGGAAGTCCTTCCGTGTTCTCACCGTGAATGTGCCGCTGTGCATGGGCGGTTCGAGGAAATCACATATCAAGTTAAAGGGCCTCAGCAAAGCAATAGTACTGATCGTGCCCCTGTTGCAACAAGCCAGTCTACGAGCATCAATTATACTGACATTTGGGCTCAGCGAGATGCACCGAATTCACCCGGATCAAGAGAGATTCTTTGTGGTCAGGGTCACAGCATGACAAACCAAACAATCTTTGAGGAGCAAGAAAGAATCGTAAGCAGGAACGTTCTTAGAGAATCCAACGCAAGAAAATCTACCTGCGGGAATCCTTCAGCTGCTTTCACCACTCACTGGGATGATAATGAGAACGAAATTAGGCAAGAATTAAGATGGCTCAAAGCAAAGTATCAGATGCAGTTAAGGGAGCTCAAGGGCCAACAGTTGGGAGTCAAATCAAAACCTTCAAGCCTGAGTCCTAGTTCAGATAACATGGAGCGCCAGAAAGGTAACGTGCCTTCTCTACAAACAGTGAAGGCAAGAATTTTACTTTGACTAAATGAAAGAGAGGAAACAGTGAAGCTGCCCTGAAATTTCTTTCCTCAACCAAGAATTTTACTTCTTTTTTTCCTACAGATGCTGGTAAAAGATTTGCTGATTCAGTAAATAGAAAGGTCCAAGATTGTGAGGAAATCAGCAAGGCTTTCATCCCAGAACAAATGATCGCGGCAAAGAATTTCTATGCAGGAGCTTTGCTTCCACATTCTCTTCACAGGGCAACTTCCCTTCCTGTTGATGCTGTAGATGTTTAAATGCAGCATGATTTCTACACAGACCAGTAAACACACATTCCTCTTCAGTTATTTTCAGTAGGCCACTCCATTTTAGTCTACTTATCGCACAAAAGACGCGATGAATATTATCTGCACAAACAGAGATGTAATTCTTACAGCTTATAGGGTCCATCCTTAGAATGACCTCTTCACTTAGGAAAACACTTCATTGTACACAACCAATTAACATATGCAAGTAAAGTGATAAACAAGTTTCATAAAATTTTGCCTCCCGTCTGCTAGAAAAATGGTGATGTCCCATGCTATCCTTATTGGATGATGTGAACTTGAACTAATTGTTATTGCCCGTCAGATATATGATTGGTTGGTGTATCAGCGGAGTGCTTTGGATAAGCATTTCTGCTAACTTGTACCTGCCAGTGCCAGGCTATTTGCCATCAGCCATTTATGTTATAATTTTTCACACGCGCTCATTGTAGACCTCTCAATGCCTGCTAATACTTTTGAATTCCTGCCTCTAAATTCTAAGACTTGAATCTTGAAATACATTGTAATGAAATCTAATTGAGCCCACTTCCTCTACTTTTCTTTCACAAAGTCAAGTGCCTTGTAGGGTAGATTGACTAACGGAGCAAACTGGAGTGGAGTGGTCCCAGTAAATTTGAACATTCATATACCTAGCAGCAGGAATATGCCTCCAGCGTGATGTTCTGGGTGATCAAGTTGCCAACTTGAGCTGGACATATCGAAAGAATGTGTGACTGATGCTATACAGCTCTATTCCAATGGGCGCGTATATGCCTGCCGCATGCCATTACTGCGATTTGCGAATATCTTGCGTCAGTGCCAGCGTGTGGAAGAGAAAGCATAAGAAAAACTGCCATGCTGTGGTTTACCTCGTTAGTTTCTTCACGTCAGTTAGTTGATAATGCAAGTCCTCAAACTTTTTATCTTCTTGTAATTACGTACTGATCCTTTAATTTCAAGCAATCGAGTGTGATGACTCTCAACCCTCTAACAACCTTTATATGATAGCGACATTTTTATGATACAAGTTACTCAAGTGTATGAGAAAAATTGTAGAATGCTCATAGATACATGAAATGTCATTTATTTGTCATCAGGGGATTTTCTTTTCATGGCATTGAAAGTGTTTTCATGGTTTAGAAAACTGAAACTACATTTTCATGTCGAGATTAAATAACATAATTAGATCAATTATTAAAAATTAAAGGATCAAGACTAAGTTAAAACAAATTATGAGTTTGAGGGCTTGTATTAAAGTATTAGCAACATCATTGATTGCACAAGGACTGTAGCTAACGGACGAAATCAGTCATTCGCACCCCTTCAATAGAGCAGCTAATGATGTAGCCATCCATTCAAAAGAAAAGAAAATTCCACCCAAAGGTAGGAGCTGAATGGAGCATGGCACTTTGACCGAGTCATTTTAATTATAAGCAAAACCAGTTTTCCCGTCTAATAGAGTCCACTGGTGATGACTATAGTGTTAAATTAGGATGGGGTTTAAATGAGTGGTGGATGTGAGAAAAGAGAGGTTCTTGCATCTCTGCATGCTTTTTCCTGCTCTTTTATTGCTCATCAATGTTTGATTAAGACGTATGAATTTTCAACTTCACTTTTGGAAACTTTTAGATTTCTGTAATGGCGGTATACGGAGCATGGAAAAACTTCAGCAATAGAAAAGTAATCCAACGCGTAGACAGCTTCCTTTATTATTGTCATCTGTGAAAATTCCATGCTTAACATTTCCGATTAGTTTACAGGTGTCAATGAATCATCTCTCGTTCCTTGACATGATATTAAAATCTTGTTGACTCAGCGATCATGAGTTCGAATTTCATCACCCGCACTCTATTTGATAAAAATTAAACACAAGATAGGACGAGCCTGTGCAAGTTTCAAGTTCAAATGGGTTTTCACTTGAGAGTGTGTGTTAGAGAATAATATAAATCATATTCTGGAACCTCACCTAACAGCTGTTAAGTTTTTGATAACAGGAACCAAACCTGCATCTCGATTTCGGTACTGTTAGCTTGAGAATATCAGACAATTAATCTTGCATGATATATTTCTTCTACCGAGGGATATGACATAGAGTTGCAACCCTGGCTTGTACTGGGCATACTTCTCGTTTAAGTCTGAAAACTGAAACTATTCTTCTCTTGTGAATAGTTTTCCTGAAATGAAGCAAGAAAAAGAAACAACCTTGGATTTTACTATCATAATGGTGAAACTCAAACTCCAGGCCTGGCTGGCTTTGGTATTTTCCTGGGAGAAGTGTTCTTACATATGATCACTACGAAAAGCTGGATCACATATATTGTCATCAAGAAAAACCAAATGACTCCCGTCAATTATTCTACACAGGTTATCTTTCTGTGAATATACTACTACGTAGCCCTAACTTAAAATCAGGACTCTCAATTTCAGATATCAGAGCTTAAACAGCTATTTTTCTAAAGTAACTACTGCCCAATTTTGATTTAAGACACGCGAAGTCGATTGTTGCTCCCGACTGCTCAATTTTTATAAGATGCCCAAAATAGCACGCTAGCACTGAGGATACGCTATTTGTAGCTTTAAATATATAACTTGATAAACACCTTTAGCAGCCACCAGGATTGTCACCTGTGAATAGTTTCAGGAGAAAAGTATGGTTAGAATCACAAAAGATACAGATATTTCAGTCTTTCAAAATACGTTCTGCAAGAGGTCAAGTTTACAGGTAGGAACCATCTAAATAAACCATCTTCGGTTCCGTTTTCACCTTGAAAAAACAATTAAACCGATTTTTTTTTAAAAAAACTGAAGCTGGTCCAAACCGATCAATTTCAGTTCGGTTCGGTTAATTTATATAATAAAACAGAAAAACCAAAATATAGTTTTTTTTTGGCCATTTGGCTTCTGGTTCATGAAAAGAGCCTGCTTCAGATTGTCCCTCCGAAGACACGTAATCAACTGTCACTGATTCATCACCTCTACAAGTATAATCAAAACTCTTATTCAGATCATAGTTGCTGCCTAGTCCTTCCCATTTCATCTAGTTAGCAGCTTCAACCACTTAGACTCAAAGTGCGCAAGAGCAGAACCGAAAGGTAAATCTTTATTGGATCCAGTTCACAACTGCGAAACCCCTTAATCAAGAATTAAGAAAAAAGAAAACTAAAAGCACGCAAGACACAACCCTTCATGACCGGAACGTTTCTGCCCATGTACAGAAGATAAGGGTTGTTTTTACACTCATTAATTTTTCACCAATCATGACCATCACTTGATTGAGGAAAGAAACAGAGAAATAAAGTTTTTTTTTTTCTTTACTGGAAGATGGAGAGGTCAAGATTTTTTAGACAAAGAGGCAAGTTCAACAGGTGTTGATTATGTAGATAGACAAGGAGATTGATTTAGATTGAAGGTCAGGGGTGGGAAGGAAGGGACGACTGGTTTGCTAGGGAAACAGGGTTAGAAACCATTTTTTTCTATTTCAATCTCAGCTCTTACAAAGCAAAACCAAACTCTCTTTTTCTAAAACTTTTCTAATCGGTTGTTGTTCACGGTTTGATTTTCCATTTTTTTTATTTAATTAGTTTTCCATTCCCCCCTAAGTAAATTCAATTTAATTGATTTTTCGGCAAAGAATAAAACTAGGATAACGACGCCGGTAACAAATATTATAACCTCTCCTTTGCTGCCTCTTCGTCCTCCTCCCTCACCTCTTTTTCCCCCAGAGTCTATATAGACCCAGGAAGAAGAGCCTCTTCCGCCGAAGGAGAAAGAAGAGCCGCCACCTGAGAGACGGAAGAGCTTCCTCCAGAGGAACCTCCCATTGAGCCACCATATAGGCAGCCAATGGTGTGTACAAGAAAGACATTAAGAGAAGAAAACAAACGCAAGAATCCGTGCTCTACTAAATTAGGCTTTTCAAGATTCTTCTTATTTCTTGTGGGTTTTGGAGAGATCACGAGTTTTTTATTTTATGATGGAGAGAATTACGAGAATAAAGAAAGCAAGTAGTTAATGAGAGTTATAGCTTTTGGAACTGGGGAAGGGGACCAAGTTCAGTCAGTTACGAGTGTAATCAACTAATTAACAATAGGTCCCACCTATCATGAACCCATGAATCTGGACCGTTTATCAATGAGTATATGATGATGCAATAACATTGAAAGAGCTCTCAGGAAAGCAAGTAATATCGACCAAAAGAAGAATAAAGAGGGAATTAATTAATACTGTAACCAGTAGAATCTGTTTCAGAAAACAGAAATGTTTATAGTATCCTTTCTCGATTAATTCAAGATAGTATCCTCCAAATGTGACACGGGACAAGCCATCACTATCCAGGCTTTAATTTTTGGTTTTATTGGTTGAACTTCATTTGCAATGTTAATCTTCTTCTTTCGCTGACAGGGATGACTTCTCTCTTTATGAGTTCTACGATTGCTTTACTACAACCCGGCGATGCTAATACGTGAGTGGCAGGTTATGTAAATGGTCAAAGTCCACGTAAATGAAACTTTAAGAGTCACGTGGCATGAAGAAAGTTACGTTTGACCTCGATTAGGCCCGTGTTAGGCGAGTCTTTTTTGCAGGCCCGTGTCCTTGAATTAGATTTCACAAGCTGGAGCTGGATAGTTCTAATCACACACTAGAGCGTACAAACATCGAGAGCCAAACAGATCCCTAACTGATTCACACTGTTACTGCATAAAACCCTAATAATAATACCTTCATCTTCCACTCCGTGCCCAAAGGCAACCTCCGTCAAAATCAAAGCCTATCAGCGTCGTCAAGGAGAGAAGAAGCCTGCTAGTTTCAGACAACCATGGCAGACAAGGCTGTGACTATTAGAACAAGAAAGTTTATGACAAACAGGCTTCTTTCTAGGAAGCAGTTTGTGAGTTCCATCCCTTCAGTTTCCTTTCATTTTTCCTTTTTAGGCCTGTTTGGTTTCTAGATAATGCAGTCTATAATCTAATCATGGTTTTTGAAACAGATCATTGATGTCTTGCATCCTGGGAGAGCTAATGTTTCTAAGGTGTGTGGTTAGAGTTGTTTTATTTTCTCATTAACTTTTTTTTCCCCTGTGATTTTTGGTATCTGATAATGGGATGTTATGAAGGCTGAATTGAAAGAGAAGTTGTCTAGTTTATATGAAGTGAAAGACCAGAATTCGATTTTTGTGTTCAAGTTCCGTACTCATTTTGGAGGTGGGAAGTCAACTGGGTTTGGGCTGATTTATGATTCTGTTGAGAGCGCCAAGAAGTACGAGCCCAAGTACAGGCTAATCAGGGTAACTGCCACTCTGCTTAACTCCCCTGCTACTGTTCTAGAATGTTCATCATCTGCTTACATTTTGTGCATTTGTTGAATGTCTTGTTCTTTTTTAGTGTCGAATCATATTTATGCAGCTGCAAAGCGTGTGCTTAACACTCAATATGTTAGTGAGACTAGTAGCTAATTCAAGGAAAGAATGAGCAGAATAGTACTGCTGATAGATTTTTCAGCACTATTTGATTAAAAGAAAATGTGATTTTCTAACCCTTTGCTTGATTTCTGATTATGTGGACTTGTTTTTTACTAGATTGAAATTTCTCTGTGAATGAACAAACCTATTCTGTTAATTCAGATTATAAATAGAATCATGTGTGTGAGTAGCCTACTCATAGTGGAAACAAAGTACAAAACCTAGTGTAGGATAGACCTTCCAGAACCCTTCAATTTCAAATATATTTCTTAGAGCCTATAATTGTTCCAAAGGCACGTGCATTACTTATTTCTATAGCTGTTTACACTTTATTCATGGAGTGTATTGTCTCCAATTTTGCATGCAGAAATGTACATGCATTTGTGATCATAGGATAGCATTGGTTTTAATTGGTAAGATGGTTTGAAGGGTTATGGATAAAGTGTCATTCTACATATCCATCTAGTCTTCACCTAATCGGGAGAGCACAGAAGTTAACTGCTATAGAAGTACTTTGCTTGCTGGTTGGATCATTAATCTGTCAATTTTTTGGAAACTCGACTCATGTTATGATTTAGAGTCCAAATGCTCTCCTTTTCTCTTATGTTAATGAGCTGGGGAGTTTGGAGCTATGGTGAGCTAATATTGACAGTTCTTGTTCTCCTTTTCCTTTATGTTAATGAGCTGGGGAGTTTGGAGCTAAGGTGAGCTAATAATATTGGCAGACTGTTGTATAACGATGCTGGATGCATTTATAATTCCTCTTTAGACATGTCTCACAAAAGCATCCGAACCTGTGTTATTAAGGTTTTGTATATGTTCAAGACATGACAGATTCAACAGTTGCTTAGAGCTTATGTGTAACATTTGTCTTGTTACAATTAAAAAATGATGGAATTGATTCTGGATCAATAACTAGAAATTTGGTACCATAAAAAAAATTTCAAGGTGGAGAGAATTTTTTTTTTTTTGCCGATGCTGCAGTATGAAGATGCTGAATGCCTCTTTTACTCTTTTTGAGACTAGTATCAGAAAACCAAAACCATTCTGCATCTCACATGCCATATAAAGATTTTTTGTTTATGTTCACACAATGCAGATTCTATATTTGCGCACTGATTTTGTGTATTTGTTAGAATAATTATGTCTGCTTTTATTGTTAAGCCTCACAAACATCGACAGTTTAGGATATATGTTAGCTATTAGCTCTTTGATATGGAACCATATTTGCCATACGACCCCCACGTGTATTGGTGAAACAAGAAACTGATTTTGTTATCTGAAGTTCAGCATGATTTTGTCAATGTACACTGAGTACTCTAGTGCCTGTTTTTTTCTGTTTGTGATTTATTTTGAATAATTGTTTATTTTGATGATAGAATGGACTAGCCACCAAGGTGGAAAAATCAAGGAAGCAAATGAAGGAAAGGAAGAATAGGTCCAAGAAAGTTCGAGGTGTAAAGAAGGTAATTTGGCAATTTTCTTTGGCAATCCCGGTCCTTATTATTGGATTTTTCTTAGCCTCCACATCCAAACTTTTGATCCCAAACATGTTTCTTCTATGTGCAGACTAAGGCTGGAGATGCTGCAAAGAAGAAGTGAGGTCCAAGTGAGTGAGCTACCCGTCACAGTAACATGATTGGGAACCTGGATGTTTCCTTGCATTTTGTCTACAATGAAGTTTTATTTAGTTTTTTTTTAGACACTTTTAGGTATTTTTGCCAGCTGTCTGAAAATGCCCCAATAGAGGTTTAATATTCGAGGAATCATATGTTGAAGTGAACGTGGCAATTTTGCGTTTGTGTGATGTTGTTTTGGGTGGTCCTGATGCTGCTGATGCAAGTTGTTCTCGCTTCACTTGTCACTCTTTTGGAATTCATATGCCCCGTAGTAAAGCATTATGAATATTTTAGTTTTCAAGATTTCTTTTTAGTTTCTACTAGCAATTCTTGATTGTAAAGCTGTGTCAGTCCTTCCTCAAATTTAGTGCAACAGAAGTTGACTGTCAATTTCTTTAAGGGGAATAGGGTCATGGCCTGAATGTTAAATTCTAATTTGAATTTTTCACCTGTTGTGAACGTGGATAGTCTGGAAGCAAACGGATTATCCGGTGACATAGATGGATGATATTGTTGCGGCATGGCGAAAACGGAGTTTTTTTTTTTTTTTTTGAAATACTTTTTTCATGAATCTTTATCTTTTAAAATAATTTTTGCTTGGTTGATTGAAAGTTCAAACTGGAGAAACAAACATGATCTTCAAAACCCCTAAACCCGCAAATTCACAACCCCTCCCACTCACAAGTTCTATCGTCAACTTATGTAGCTGGTGACCTTTTTAAAGTGTAAGTATTTTCCTTGTGCATG
The DNA here is from genome assembly GCA_025169955.1 of Salix arbutifolia. Taxonomy (NCBI): domain Eukaryota; kingdom Viridiplantae; phylum Streptophyta; class Magnoliopsida; order Malpighiales; family Salicaceae; genus Salix; species Salix arbutifolia. The sequence goes on from CM045909.1 coordinate 9,183,430, forward strand.
GTATCTGGGTGTGATAGAATGGTCGGTTGTGAAAAACTTGGACTTGACACTTTTATCATATTTTCCCTGAAAATCATCCATGAAAATAAGGCCCGCACGGGGTATGCTGGCGGGGCAGGGGGGCGCACCAGCATCAGATTACTCCAAGAATACTGCAACTTCACCATCATAAATTACAGATAACCTAAGAATTCTAGCAAGGCTCGAGATTATTGAACATAATATATATTACTTGTGCTAGTTCTTCATAGTATTCGTTCTTGTTAGGTGACGCCCATGGAAAACAAAAAAAATGACAGCATAGGCTCCACATCATTCTTCTAAAATGAAGAGTAGACTATTCCTTTTGTAGGCAAGGAAATCCTTGACTGGTATCTGTGAACGTTTGAAAATGAAAGCTCAACGCATGCGAATAGAGTGGACGCGCGTTGATGAAGCTTTTATTGAAATACAAATCGAAAATCTAGCATGTTTATCGTAGTAAATGCTTCATGAGTTTTTATATTGCAGAAAGTGAGAGAAATAAAAACAACATTAGCTGGTTGAATTGGTGAACAGCTGAGGTTGAAAGATATGTTTTTTCTTCTTTCAATTTGAATTCATTTGTTTATTAATAGTGGTAGTTCATTATCTGAAAATTAGTTAATTCATACTTAAGTACCGATGGAAGTTTTCCGTTAGTATTTTGCTGAAAATATTATTATCTAAATGTTATTGTTGTATTTTTATCGGTATTTGCTGACGGGTATTGTCGTTGGTATTTTACCGCCATTTTTACAAACAAAGTGGATCCGTTGGAATTGCCGACAGAATGTTAATGATGAAATCATTGATGGTATATTTTAACAACCCTACTAATAGAATATATCAATAAAATTATAGTTAAGTTCCCATCGATGAAAACAATTATCAATGAGTGTTTTATCAACGAACTATTCTCGTCTGTAAAATAATTACTAATAAAAATTATATAATAATACCAACAAGAAATGAACATGGTAGAGAATCCACTAGTAATATATAATAAAAACAATAATTATATATTATCACTAGTAAAAAAAAATTGCTGCCCTTACAATAGATATCAAAATGGATCTCGTGGCATGGTTTAGACAGATCAATGACCTGGCTCGACATGGAAAAGTAGCGATGGGAAGCTTTATTTTTTAGTAATGGAGGTGTACGGTAGCTTGATTCAGTATATCTCAATTAATCTTATAAATTTTAAAATTAATAATTATATAAATTTTTAATAATTATTATATGAACGATCATAAAACCATGATAAAAACAATCTTATTGGTCTCAACTCTCAAGCTTCATTTTGACTGGATCTGAAGGAGAGCATCCACTTATACAGATTGAGTACAGATTTCAAGGATGAGGTCATGAACATTTTACAAAGCAGCGTCTGACGCTGATACATTAGATTGCAGTTCAGCCATTTCTAGTACACATCCTTCACAAAATATTTCGAGTCATTCCAGTTTTTTTAAATATAAAGATATTTGTTATTATGTTTCATTGTATTTTTTAAAATATTTAAAATTTTAAGATTAAAAAAACAATTGGTAGACATGTCTTGATTTATTAATTGTTTTTAATAAAAAAATATTAATTTTATTTTTTGATATTTGATTGATTTAAAAATGACTTGTATGATTTTTTTTTCAATCTTCGTAATTACCAATCTCAAATAAATTTTTATTTTTAGGTTGATACTCAATTTGTGTGTGTTTTTAGTAACTATAAATTAAAAAGTTAATATATGTATCTAATTTAATATATAAAGAGTCATTTACAACAATAAATGTAAAAAAACAAAGTGTTGACGTGTCTATTAAACTCACATTGCTACATGTTGAATATATTCCAACTCAAAATAATTAACGCATGAATGCTACTAGTGTGTGTTTTGATATTTAGTAAAAAATATAAACTTGAATTAAAAAAATATATTTTCATATAATAAAATACAACAAGGAACACATTCTCCAATAAAAACATGCAAGATTCAAAACTATTTATTAACATAGTAGGAGAGTGGAACAATCTACAAAGAAATCTTTTTTTTTTAATCTCTGTATAATATATATATATTTTTTTTTTAAAGTGTGAAGAAAAAAAATACAAAACAAATTATAAGATAATAAAGATAAGAAAAAAAATAGTATAAATATGATAAAGTATAAAGTGATAAATATTTAAAGGGTGACAAAAAGAAAATACTATTTGTTTTTAAGAAACATAAGAGAGAAAATAAAATAAAAACTAAAAAAATATTACAAAATACGCAAAGATAAAAAAATGATAAATAAGTCAAGTATAAAAAAATAAATATAAAGAGAAAAAATATAAAAAAAAACCTGTTTTCTAATATAAAACAAGAAATTATAATTTTAAAACAGCCACACCGTAAAAGCTTATAATTGTTTTAATTATATCATTGAATAAACCGACAACAACCTGATCTCATCAAAGGGAACCAAAATCCCAGGTTCCACCCAATCTATTGTCGTCCTTTCCGCTCCCCACGCGCTCCACCTCGCAATCCCACCTCACCTATCTAACTAGACTACCAGAGGACCACCATCAGGAGTCACCCCACTCTGATCTTGCCACGTCGTAAGAAGCCCGGCACCATTCCACTTGCCAAAATAATATTGGTGATGCCACAGTGAGAATTGGAGGGAAAACTGGAAAATCGTCACACATGCATGCAATAAAGAGAAAAATGAACCAGAAAAAGAAATAGAAACAGAAAGAAAAAGAAATAACACAACAGTAACAGGGAAGCTAATGTGGCTCATTGGCTTTTTTGCTTATAATTTTAGACAGGCTATTCACACCTCCTTTTAAAAAAATTAAAATTAAAAATATCTCCCTCTCCACTGCTTTCTTCATCGGAAAGTCACGTCAGCAAATGGCGATGCACCGCTTTTAGATTTCTGTTTATAGAATCCGGCAAGGTACTACTATTCTTTTTCTTGCTAATAACGCTGAAAACCCAAATTCTCGACTTCTTTCTATAGTTACTGACATCAGATCTGGTAGCGTTTTCTTTCATATAGTGATTTGAGATAGATTTAGATTATAAAATCTGTTCCTATTGGAAATATTTTATATTTTGAGATGATTCTGAAGGAAATTTTGGAAAGTTAGGGTTTTGGGTTTTTTTTTTTTTTGTGTTTATGGAAGAGGGAAGGAGATCTGGTGACCCATCTGGGTATATAGTGAAGAATAGGAGTTCTTCAGGTTGTTTGATTGTGAGAAAGAAAGGTAATGATGGCGTGGGAGGTGCGGGGCCTTCTGGTTCACATAAGGTTTTCGACTCAAAGAAAGTGAAAAAGAGGCCCAGGGTGGAATACAGTGATTCAGGGTCTAGTGATGGGTTGCTAATGCCACCGCGTAGAAGGGTAGGTTCTGAAACACTGAGGGCATGCAATGGTTTGAGTGGGTATGAAGAGAGTTATATTGGCAGTAAGAGAAGTAGAGGGGAGGATACTAGGCGTAATGAGGTTGGTTTGATTGGTAGGAACGGGGGGGATTTGACTGAAAGGAAGAGGAATGAGTTGGATATGTCTAAGCTTGATCAGTATGACGGGAATGACTTGGAAATGTTGAGTCAGCAGTTTGATGATGGTGGAATTGAAGGGAGGGGATGTTTCAGGTCGATGATGGCAGGGAGAAGTGGCATTGCAAGGGAATACGAGTCAGGCTCCAGTAGGCATGCTGTTATTGATATAAGAAAGAGTTCATTTTTTGAGAGGTCAAGTGGGCCAGGTCAGGGAGGTGACAGGGTTGGAGCACAGTCTTCTTTGTTGTTTTTAAGGGATAGTTATGATTCTGACGAACCTATTCGGGTTCAGGGGAAAAATGGTGTTTTAAAGGTGATGGTCAACAAGAAAAAAAAGTTTGGCGGGTCTTTGAATAATTATGATCGCTTGGAAGCTGAGGGAAACAGAGAGGTTCCGAGAGCAGAGGAATCTGTAAAGAAGAATGTTCCTATTCGTCCTCCTGTCTACTCTGATCCTAAAAGCGTTGATAAAGCTGGTTCAGTGTTTAGGACAGAGAAGATTACAATGAATATGAAGAAATCGGTGTCAACTAAGATTGGTAAAGTCAGAGACCAGGATTCAGAAGATAGTGAGACATTGTTGAAGTCAGGACCAAAGAAAGTTGAAGCTCACAATCCTATGAAGACACCACTGGCAACAAAGAAAAGCAAGGACCTTGACATGGATTCCGATGACAGTGACACATCTTTAAAGCTGGTACCAAAGAACGAGGGGGCTTGTAAATCTGTGAAGGGTGCGAGCAGCGAAGGTGAAAAAACCCCATACAACCAGCACCCAGAAACTAGAATCAAAGAAGGGAAAGTTAAGCGAGGTAGTGGCACAGAAAAACAGAAGTTGCGAGAACGGATAAGGGAAATGCTTCTGAATTCAGGCTGGACAATAGACTACAGGCCCAGAAGGAACAGAGACTATCTCGATGCAGTTTATATAAATCCTACTGGAACAGCTTACTGGTCTATAATCAAGGCATATGATGCCCTTTTAAAGCAATTAGATGAGGCTGAGGCTAAATCCAGGGGTGATGGCTCTCCATTTACGCCTTTATCAAATGAGGTGCTCGGCCAACTAACAAGGAAGACAAAAAAGAAGATTGAGAAGGAAATGAAAAGGAATAAAAGAGATATCAGTGACAGTGAGGATGCAAGAGAAACTACTGTAAGAAAGTCAAGCACGGGGTGTGATGAGGAGAGCCTGGACAGTGGTGGTCATGAAGAGAAACTAAGCTCCTTAATAAAGCAGGGTGGAAAGTCATTGAAGAGCAGAACTAGCGGCAATGGTTCTGTCAGTATAAACTCAATAAGTGAGAGTTCCACGCATCATTTACATGACGGCACTCAGAAACCATCATCTGGGTCCAATTCTCTTCAGGGAAGTAAAAGTAGAAAACTGGGCAGATATACTTTGTTGGCACGGAATTTTAATGAGGGCACATTATTGGATAGTGATGGATTTATTCCATATTCGGGGAAACGGACACTCCTCTCCTGGTTGATTGACTGTGGAACTGTGCAGTTGAGTGAAAAGGTGTGCTACATGAATCATCGACGAACAAAAGTGATGCTGGAAGGGTGGCTTACAAGAGATGGAATTCATTGTGGTTGCTGCAGCAAAATCCTCACAGTTTCGAAGTTTGAGATCCATGCAGGGAGCAAACTGCGCCAGCCATTTCAAAATATATGTCTAGACTCTGGTATTTCTCTTTTGGACTGCCAGATTGAAGCATGGAATAGGCAGGAATCGGTTAAACGCCTTGGTTTTCAAGCTGTAGACATTGACGGTAACGATCCAAATGATGATACATGTGGCCTCTGTGGAGATGGTGGGGATTTGATATGTTGTGATGGCTGCCCATCAACATTTCATCAAAGCTGCTTAGATATAAAGGTATGTGTAGTGGCATGTTCCTTACTTTGACTTTGTGATCATGTTGGTGTCTCCTGTTTTCTCCATGATGTTCCCATGTGGCCTCTTTTTTCATCCCTCAGTTTTGAATGGTATGGGGATAAAAGGATGGGGGAAGGTAAATGGCTGGAGTTGGATACAATAATACCAGCAGAGTATATATATATATATATATATTGTGGTTGAGGCTTTATCTTTGGCGTACACTTATGGCCATTGCCCACAAGTATGCTAAGTAATTGTGCATATAAATGGTCCCCCTGGCCACAGAAATGATACATGTTTTTTTATGGTAGAAACTTTACAGATGTTTGGATTTTGCATTTTTCATAGATGGAATAGTTCACACCACTTGGGAATAATGGAATTTGAGAAATCCACACATTTGTTATCTCACAACCTGGTCCTAGATCTGCCACTTGCATGCGAGCATAGTTGAATTTGCATGAACCATTTTGGTTGCTCATTTGGGACGATCCCAGCATAGGTAAATCATTTTACTAGATGGTTGGCACTAGAAAATTACTTGCACAAAATGAATGATAAGGTCTATTATTACGTACTCCAAATGATATTCTGAGCAAAACACTCACAGATCAATTACTTTTATTTTTTGGTGTTGGGTGCAACTTGCACTGTAAAATTAGGGGCAAGTTTAATTGACTTGCTAGTAACACGGGAATTTATTGGCTATGCTAGCATTTTTGTTTAATAATTGTGCTTAGTAGCTTTGTTTTCCTCTAATTTGTTTTGGCCTTGGCATTCAAAGTACTCATATTTTTCTTCTCATTGCAGATGCTCCCCCCAGGGGATTGGCATTGTCCAAGCTGTACTTGCAAATTCTGTGGGACAGTGAGTGATAAAAATGCCCAGGGAGATGATACAACTGTCTCCAAGCTTCTCACCTGTAGTCTGTGTTTAAAAAAATGTACCTGTCCTTTTATTCTTTTGTTTGAAATCTTCTGCTTCTATGCATTTCTTTGTTCGCATTATTGTTCTGTTTTCATTGACATTAACTTTGCACGTCTCTGTAGATCACAGTTCATGCATGCAGGAGTTCGATGCTCTTTCCAGTGACACCAATAGTCCATTCACCAGGTTTTGTGAGAAGAAATGCAGAGAGGTAATTTTTCAGGGGTCTAGTGAATTTTAGCTATATTTTTCAGCAATTTCCATGATTTTAATATCTTAATTTCATGATTTTGGTAGAGTTAGTCTCACTTGTATACTTTAGCCTATATGAGGAGGATAATTTTAAATCTTGCGCAACAACCTTTTTAATTTCATGATTTTGGAGAGTAATGGCTATTAGGTTTTTTAGCCTAGTGAAACAATAATAGTTTGTAATTTTATGAGCTTATGATTTTTGGCTTCACTATTTCAGCAACTGTGTCAAGGCATTGATTAATACCAATGCTAAATCAGGAAGCTATTGAGTTCTTAGCTTTCCAATTCCTTTTCCCTTTTGCTTTGTCTATTTCAAAGGGTAACACATGATTTCTGTGTCATCACACGCTGGATTCAGTGGTGGTAATCCAGTATCCTGTAGTGTACTGCCTTCCAGGTCTAAGCTTGGTCTGGAGGCATTTGTTGTTTTGGAAATTAGATTCTGGTGCAAAAGAAGTTTCATATTTCAAGTAAAACCTTTAAAAATGTTGTATGGAAGCATTACTCTTCCTTTTAAACTAGAAACCTTTCTTTGAATTTTTTCTAGCTTGTGCATTTTAAGATCTTAGATCTAGGGACATCTTTTTATTAGTTTTTAACCCATAAAATACATCAGGTTTTGTTAGTTGGTGACATTTGTTTTTTCTCTTGCTGATTGTTCTTTGCTATATTGTTTCATCTATATTTGCAAAAGATGCACTATATTGACGAATTCTTTTACTGCTTGTACAGCTTTTTGAAAAGCTGCAGAAGTATCTTGGGGTAAAAAATGAACTAGATTCCGGGTTTTCTTGGTCTCTAATTCATAGAGCAGATGCAGATTCTGACACCTCTCCCCAAGGACTTCCACAAAGGGTGGAGTGCAATTCGAAGCTGGCTGTTTCTTTGTCTGTTATGGATGAGTGCTTTTTGCCAGTTGTTGATAGGAGGAGTGGGGTCAATTTAATTCAGAATGTTCTCTACAACTGTGGGTAAGCATTCTTGATTCTCAAATAACATGGAATGAACGTCATTAGACATCGTACTTTGATTGAAATTGTGGCTATATTATTGCATGCATTTGTGAGCATGGATGTTTGAAGCATTTTTGGGTTAAAGTATACACTCATAAATCTTGCTTGTGTGTAATTACTGGCAATTGGTTTGGTCCTGAGGTAGTTTTTGTTGAATGCAGTGTTTTGGATTTTGCTGCAGTTCTCTTCTGGTTTATGATGATGTTGATCAACAGCATTAAAGTTGTGTTTCATTGAACACACATAGCTTCTTGGATATGAATGCTCAGTTTCAAAGTATTATAACTGGCATTTTTTTTTAATGGAATTGCTATGCTGTTAAATACTATCTTATGAAGTTTTTGTGTGATTTGCATTGCCAAATGTTAGGAAGAAGTAGTTTTATGTCAACAAGGAGATTAAACTTCCTTGCATGTTTTAGCTGTGTATACCTTTGCATAGAATGGACCATCAGATGTACCTTTGCATTTGTTGGTAATTTGCTAAGCTTATATGCAATGGCACAGATGCTACAAATTGCATGTCTAATGTAGAGGATTTTTCATGGATCTTTTTTGGCTCGATCACTTGGTGCTTATTGGTTTCCCAAGCTCATTCAATCCAACCTGGAGCAAAACAACTTCTAAATGAACTTACCAAGTACTGCACCTGTATACTTGTCTTATTAATAGTAGCAGACTGATATTTGCTTGGGCAGATGCATGCATACACACTAGTAGAATTGGAAACAGAATTGTTCCTAGTCTTAACTTCCGTAGAAAAAATAATTCAAGCCTTCATATTTGGCTCACCATTGGGCTCTTTGTAAAACTGATCCCAGTAGCTGGTGGCAGTTATGTCAATCCCAGTTATGTCTTGTGTCTTTAATCCAAGCCACCTTCCCCCCCCTGGATTTCAGCTCTCATTTGTACTCACCAGGCACAGCATCTAAATATCAGTCTAGTCTTATAATCATGGCACACGGTTCATATTTCCTTATAACTAAGGGCAGGTTATTTCAATTGTTGAGCATGGTCTACCATCTTCACACATTCTCTCAAATTGGGCACCAACATATATGTTCTTTTGTGTCTCTGGTTTAATAACAATATTTTTTTTTTGAGACTGCACAGTGTGACCCATTAGCTCTAATTAGTTTGTGGTGCCAATATCTCTTCATATTGTTATTGGTATGCCTGCATCAGTGATCCTCTGTTTCTCTTTCTTTCTTTCTTTTTCCTGGAGATTGTTAAAGCTTTGCTGATTGTTTGAGTTCTTATTTTCTTAGAACTTGCATGAGATATTCTCTTTTTTCTGATTGTCCATCAAGATCATGACCGTGTGACCATTTGAATTTATGTGCCTGAGTGTATGGATTGTTGAGAGTCCAACGAATATATTTGGTTAACTTGGAAGTCCCCTCCACCTCCTCATCTTCTTCTGGATAAAAGTGGATAAAATTCCATGTGCCTTGATTCTTTCTTTTTGTAAGCATGCTGCATGGTTTTGTTATAAGATGAGTTCTTAATTCTTCTGCCATTCATTAATTGTCATTATCCTTTTCAGATCAAACTCTAACCGGCTGAATTTTGGTGGCTTTTATGCTGTAATTCTGGAGAGGGGTGATGAAATAATATCTGCTGCATCCATCAGGTTCTAATCTATGGTCATTTGGTTGCTATTCCTAGTGCAATCTCTAATATTTAATGGAGTTTTCTAGATTCTTTTAAAAAATGAGTGAGTGACCGCAATTCCTGATACAGATTTTCTTGTTTAGAAAATAACAACCACGTGTTATGCAGGAGGCATTCTCTTATTAAGACTGTTGTCTATTATTAATTTCTTGTCATAGATAACTCTGAGTTTACTGTGTACATTTTTTGTTCCCCTGTCATTTAATGTAGCAAATACCTGTATGGTTTACTAAGTTAGGTTTTGGTATGGAGGATACCTGTATGGTTTACTAAGATAGGTTTTGGTATGGAGGATATTGTGTTCAGTTTGAATACAACTTTGTTGTGTGTGTGTGTTTGAGTGAAGATTTGCTTCAGATGAAATCTGATAATTACACCGTCCTTGGTTGGTTAGGTTCCACGGAACTCGGTTGGCAGAAATGCCATTTATAGGAACTCGCCATATGTACAGGCATCAAGGGATGTGCCGTCGGCTTTTCTATGCTATTGAATCGGTAAGGAATAAGAACTATTTTGCTAGCATTTACATGTTTAAACTATTGAAACTACAAGTTCTTATTTGCCTTGCCTTTAGTTTGTTTTTTCCCTGCTATATGCTGATAATCCAATTTATTTTATCTTCTCAGACACTATGCTCTCTGAAGGTCGAGAAACTGATTATTCCTGCAGTGTCTGAACTCATGCATACATGGACGGAGGTTTTTGGTTTCAGTACTCTTAATGAATTACTCAAGCAAGAATTGAAGTCTATGAATATGTTGGTGTTCCCTGGTATAGATATGTTGCAGAAGGAGCTCAGGCAAGAAAATATTGATGGAAAGAGGAGTACCAGCATAGGTTTTGGTCAGATGCTTTGTTCAATTTTCCCCCTTTAGCTCTGTATTCATGTCCTGTTTTATTAATCTACAATTCTTTCAACAGGTGCAAACCAGATGGAGTATGAAGAAGACAGTGAATGTATTAAAACTTTACTAAATAAATCTGATGCAGATTCTCCAGCTGGGCATGATGCTCATGATAGTGATAATAGTGGTTTGGAATGTTCCGTTGGGAAAAATGAACTGGCTAGTGCTAGTTCTGATTCCCAATGCCCTGATGTTTCCTCGAACAATGTCTCTACAATGAATGGTTCTTTGGATGTGTCTCATGGACTTAAAAGTGCTGCGTCACTTAAGGAGGAAACCGTACAGGCAGATTCTAAATCAGAGGACAAGTTGGTTCAATCTGCTGTGGATAAGAAAAGGGAATGTGCCTCCAATACACCTCATGATGTACATGAGATGGTTAAATCCAAATTGGATTCTCCTGTTGAAGATACCTCTCTGACTTGTTTCAAGGGAGATGTGGCAGCTATGGGTACGGATACCCAACTTCCAGGTGCTTCCCTAGGTGATGCATCGGTGATGAGTGGTTCTTTAGATGCCTCTTGTGAACTTAAAGACACAACTCCTTGTGATGGGACTTCATCTGCTGAATCTGAATCAGAGGGCAAGATACCTGGGTCTGCTTCTAGAAAAATCTTGAACGCGAGTGGTGACAGTCAAGAAGAAAACAAATCTGACAAGGCTTCTCCTGCCAAAGACAGTGATCAATCTTGTAAAGTGGATGAAGTCAATCTTGTTCATGCATTGAATCTTGATGGGTCTGTGTCCGAGGAACTTAAAGTTTCAAAATCAGTAGAAGAGAGTGGATATGCTGATTCTCAATCCGAGTACAAGTTTGTGGAATTAACACTGAAGATGGAAACTAAGCCCCAATCAGATTCCTCTGTTGACAACAATAACTTGTCTTGTAATGGTGGTGATTTGGGTGATGCTCCTACTGGAAGTGTCAATATGGTATCTCGTGAAGCTGTCCCCAACATAGAGAAGACAACTGAAGAAAACTTTGTCGAGAAGGTTAATGAAATTTCAGGCATATCTGTTTCTGGATTCAGTGGTGCAGAGGAGAATAACATGCAAATCGAAGCCAACCCAAACAATGGAATCGGCCATGAGAGGGGAATCGAGTTCGACGTGGTTCCAAAGGCTTTTTCAAATGCAAGTGAAGGGAGAACTCAGTCTGGCTCTATCTGACACTTCCACCTCCACAAAGTTCCAAGTGTTTCTGTGCTGAACTTTCATGCCTAACTTGGAAAGCTCCAACTGGTTTGTGATTGTCAGGGCACTGTTTCGGCATAAAGAAGCACCATCAATCGACTGAGATTCATTCAGTGCTGATACCATTTCTGAGGATGATTTTCAAGATTCAGTTTATACTATGGCAAGCACCAAGATAAATTTTTGATACTGAAGAGTTGCAATTTGATATCTCGATGGAAGTAACTGCTTGACGCTGGAGTAGAATCAGCTGTTGTAAAATGCAGGCAATGGTGGAGGCTGGTGGCATATATATGGAGATGTTTCGAGTGTTGATGATCAACATATTCATGCAATGCAGTTTGTATATATCTGAGTATGCCGAGATCTAAATTCGGAGTCTCTTACGAAGTCTTGTATTATTTCATTTTTATGCTGCACCATCCTTGACACATGACGTAGGCGGCTGGAGAAAGATTTTGAACTCTATTTTTACATGTAATTATAACTTACCCCTTTTTTATTCCTCCATTTCCCTTCGCCGTTGATGCTGAAAAATAGAGAAACCAAGCTCCCTAGGCTCGTACCCAGCCGTCTGATTGATAAAGCTGTGTGTGGAGGAGGTCAGGTTATTTTCGCGCGGAAAATCTTTAAAACCACCCTTGTTTTATTTATAATTTATTAATTTATGCCGGAGAAGTAGTGTATGAGGAAAAGGCTACCGATATGAAACGACGCCGCTACAGTTGGAATTGAACTGGTGGCGTTCCCTCGTCATCTCCAAAGCCGCACCACTACTCCACTAACAAAACCAATAAGATTCTCAATAATCTTTTTAGGAAATCTGATGGTTCCCACGCGCATCCACTTCCCATAACCCCGCCCTTCTTTCCTCAACTCCTTTGCTAATGGACTCCCATACTACTACTACTACAACGTCAAAACCATTTCAGGCAAACTGTTCATCCTCTTCTCCAATCGAATCTCGTACAAATCTAACCATCTCTTTATTATCAACTCTATTTTCACCAGTTTCTTTCCACGATATTTTGCCAAAATTGGTTTTCTATTTTCTTTTTGGGTGCTGTTCAACAGCATGTACCCGGGATGGGGAACTGAAGAGAGTCACTAATGAAACGAATGTTTCAGTAAAGTTTAACTTGGATGGGACTGGAATTGCTGATTCTACCACTGTTATTCCCTTTCTTGATCACATGTTAGATGTTAGTTATCTTTCTTCTTTGCCTTTTTTCATTTGAAAATTTGGATTTTACTATTTATAGTTTGTTTCTTCTTATAATTATTTAGATGGTTTGTGATTTTAGCAACTTTCTTAGCACGGGCTTTTTGATGTGCATGTGAGGGCAACTGGCGATATTCACATTGATGATCATCACACTAACGAAGATGTTGCTCTTGCTATTGGAACTGTATGTCACTGTCCATTATCTTCTCTCTTTTTTTCGATCGTCTTTTTTTCTTGGTTTTCCGTGTCATATATTGATTATTTTGTTATTCCTACCCCTTTTTTAATTTTTTTTTTGTAAATGGACAATTAAGCATCAATCATCTGTTTTGTTTTGTTTTTGTATCTACGAATTTATATTTCTGGGAAATGAAAATTTGCCTCTGCAGGCTTTTTTGCTGCAAGCGCTTGGGGACAGGAAAGGAATTAATCGGTTTTGCGACTTCCCAGCTCCTCTCGATGAGGCATGAATACGTGTTCCTTGGTAAGTTCTGCACCTAGTTGTCATGTAAATATCTCCATGCAGCTATTAACGAAAAAACTCCTCTTTATACACCTCGCTTAAAGTTTATACCACTACCTGTTCAGCTACCCTCTAAGCCAGACAAACATCTAGTTCATGAGCCTGCGATCTTCATTCACGCATATGCAACAAGCATGGTGAAGATTGCACATTTGAGTCCCTTGCGACTTTGCCTAAGATTGCTTGTTTTGGAAAATGAAGAAGAATGGCATCGTTATGATGCTTTTAAAGCGTGAGTTGGACTAACACATCATGAGGTCACTATGGGTGGGGTTGGGTGGGGGTTTGGAAGAGAGAGTTGTGTCACCATGCTTGTTGAATGCCTTGGAGCATGACCATGTGAGCTCGTATACTTATGTGCAAAATGCACGGGTATTGCTAGATGTCACCACCGATTTAGTTGGATGATGAAATTATATTGTATGCATGTAGTATGGTGTTTGCTGGGCTGGGAGTTGAATTTAGGGAGTGAAATAGCCATCACAGTTTTGGGTGATGTGACTTTGTGCATGCCAAACACCCATGCTCGTGGTTAAGTGGCTGTGATTTGTGCGTGCTACTTGCTCAATAGGAATTGCAGTCACTTTGCTTGGCATTGCTTATTTGAAGGTGGAGAGGAGCAATACCAGAAATTAAGATCCATGGTCATGATGCTTTTTATTTATGAAATGGACTAGGAGGTATCATAAAAGTCGAGACTAAAATCATAGTGCATGTAAATCACATAGCTGTATTTACTTAAGAAGAAGGATTAGCTTCCCATCATATCATGCTGGTTTTTTTTAAGGTAAGCGTATTTGTATTGAATTGAGTTTTATTTCCTTTCAGGATTTGTCTGGCCGGCCATATTTAGGTTATGATTTGCAAATTCCTACTCAGAGAGTTGGAACATATGATACTTCTGATATGACGCTACACATTCGGCTGGTAGCACTATAATGTAATGCTTAAATTTTTCAATTTAGCCTGAAGCATTCCAGTGCTATTGACTGTCCATGCAAACAGTCTACACTATCTTTGTATATATATATAAAAAAAAAAAAAAAAAAACAAGAAGAGAGACTCCAGCACTCTTGGTGCACTGTTAACCTGGTAAACCTCCACCCAAACCCCTGTCACTTCTACATTTTTTTTTAATTCAGTTTAGGTAAGTTTAACATTCGCATGATAAAGTCTTTTGATGCTACTCTTGTGCTTTCTCTAATATATTTTATTTCTCATCTTTTCTAGATTTACAAAATGACTTTTCCACTCCTCTCTTCAAACCCATTGTATAAAAGAATGGTAAGCTTTTCTAATCCTGTTTGCTGTCAAATTTATATTTATAAAAGAATGTTCCAATGTGGACCACAGCTTGCTGGAAGAAATTCTCATCATATTATTGAGGCAACCTTCAAAGCTTTTGCCAGGGCTCTTCGACAAGCAACAGAATATGATCCACGTCATCTTTGGACTGTGTCAAGTTTTGATTTCTCTCCTCTTCAGCTGTGACTACACTGGAATTGAAAGCATCTCCCCTTGTAAACATCCTTTAAATCTTGAAGTTGATTTAAAGACGAGAAATAGTTTTATAAGTCCAATGCACTGCACTGAGTTTCTATTCTTTTTTTTTCCTTTCATTTTGTGGCTATAATAACAAAAGAGTATGGTATGCTTCTACATTGTGGATCTCAAAAGGTTCCTGCTTTGACATCATTTTTCAACTTGATATGTTTCTTTTTGATCTGTCCCCTTAGTAGAAGACTCTTCTTCAGTTCCTCATGAGCAAATCATTGCATCAAAGTTTTTGCAGCTAAGAAACCATAATTTTTTTGTTAAATTACTTCAGAAAGATTTCTTAGATTGGCTGTTAGCACATAAGTCATTTCCTATCACTTGTTTGCATTTTCTTTTTCTTACCTTTTAAGCATGCTCACTATCAGTTCAGAAGCCTATTTTCATGGCATATTGTAGTGTTGTTTAGCATTAGAAGGTTTTCTTGCTCATCCCACATAACATTTCTTATAACAGAAACTCTAAAGCACATCTGAGCTGTTATGTCAGCTCAAAAGGGGTTCTATCGCAGTCGTAATGCTTCATTATTACTTTAAGAATGCTGGTTTAAATTCGAAGGTGATGTGACTCTGGATGCATTATCTTCAAGCATCCATCCTCCATGAGATCCATATTGGTGATCTGCGCCATTTATGTATATGATAAACCAAAAGTGATTAAGTTACTGCTCTTGCTGATGGCAGACCAATATGGGGACATGGATATTGTGTAGGACAAACTACTGCCCATATGGTTAGCTGTATTATGAACTCGTAATGAATTGATGTTTTTTTATTCCAAACGTTGTTTTTCTCTTGTGGCGTAGGGAAAAGGAAGGAGCAGCAGGGAAGATGTGTATTTGTCAAGAATAAACTTTTGAGCTCGTAGTTGCTATTTGCCCGTTCTCACCTTTCACTCTATTGAAGCTTCTTGGTGGAGGCCTCAGGGAAACGCACACCGAGAACTCTTGAACTGTGGCCCTTGGTGACTTGATTTCTAGTGATTGCCATGTTGTTGCACTGTGGTTTAGAATTTGTTGCGTTCCAAGAGCAGACGCTGATGGTTTTGTGATTTATATGAGAATGAATTGGTAAATGCCAACACTATTTTTATATTACTTCTCATATTTATAATTTAAAGTGCTTTTGTTTTGGGATTCATATGCTATATCATGTCTATACCATTCAATTTGGAAAGAAAATCAGTATGCAATTGTCCATAGTGTGAGATTTTGGTTGCCCTGGATTTGCTCAATGCATACGCAGCCTTTAATTTTCCGGTTGCCACGAATATTGTATTGGGCTATTGGCTGTATAATGCCAGAATTTGCTTAAACCACCGTGATTTCTTGGATGGATGTTGATATATATATATATATATAATCATTGTGATTGAATGAACTCAAAAATGTAACAGCAACTTTTCTGTTCAAATTGCAGTGGAAATAGACGTGATTGCATATAGAGAGCACAGCCTGAATTTCCCATCCAGAAACCAGTTGGTTTCGAGGCAGTTTAGCTGGTGTGCATCTAATCACTAAGATTGCTCATCTGCTACAAAAACTCTTCAGCGGTATTCAAATCATTCAATATCTCAGACCTGACCTCTTCCGGGAGTGGTGCAGATGGACCAGCCTTCGAATAGAAACTGGCCAGAGACCTAATTGCCTTTTCTAATTCTACATATGATTCCTGCAAGAGAACCGCAAGAAAGTTAATAGTGGCAGATCGAAACAAATCTTCAAACGGTGGTTACAAGTTGAAGGTGCTTACCTCACGAACTACCTTTTCTTGTCCCCTCCAGCTGCCCAAGTATTCTCGGATGGACTCCTTCGCTGCATCTGCCGTCCGTCTAAACCTGGCATTATCCTTAGTATCTTCCTTGAGTGACTCGCGGAGGTTCTTCACAACTTCTCTTGCCGACTTTAAGTACGCTTTTGGCAACAATTTCCCAGATTTTGTCTTCTCATTAGGATCTAACAATGATTTAATGGCCCCAACAACTCCGTCATCCCTTTCCTCCTCCTGGTCAGTTGATTCATCTTTGGCCCGTGCTTGTAATGGTGTAAGAAAGCAATTTAAGGTCAGGACTGTAACAAATGAAGCACTCAAGACCACGACATGCCGACGATTTCGCAAGGCAGCTTGAGATGATAGAACAGCATTACATCTAGATTTCAGTTTGTCTGTAATGTTGCATCGAAACCATCAAGAAACAAGGTTGATGAATGCCACACCGTTGTCAATACTGATTTACGAAATAAAGAATATAGGGAGGGAACTTACAGTCAATATCAGGTTTAGAGGTTCTGTTGATTGTCTTTAAAGTGACAAATGAGCATATTTTAGCTCCAAGAACCACAGCCATTCTTGTTCCTGAAACTCAACCAAGCCAAATCCACGGCATCCTACAAACCAACAAGCAATTGCTATGGAGATTAATGAGTTCAGAGAAAAAACGAAAACGAAAAAGGAGAAACAAAATAAAAATACGTACACACCCACCCAACCCCCCCAGCAAGAATTGGATGCAAAGTTGTAGGTGGTTTTTACCCTCGACTCCTTCCTTTCCCTTCCACACACACTTCGCTTTCAATCCTTTCCTCCTTGTAAAGAACGGTCTGAATTTATCCAGAAGACAAACACCTGGTATTTTCCTTAAAACGTCGAGGTGACGTGTCGTTCAGTAAAAAAACTGAACGACTTGCAGTTGGCCTTGGGATCGTCTTTTTTAACAGACCGTTTTCTCATCCTCAGAGAGAGGCCTAAGCCCAGAGCATCTCTCCCCGCTAAAAGTAAAACCTCTCGCTCGCGCTCTCTCTTCTTCTCCGCTAAAAATCTTGATATCTATTTAGAATCCCTAATTACACATTCTTCCGGAGGATGGCAGGTGGCTCTCACCCCAAATCCTCCACTCACAAACCCTCCTACTCCACACCTGCCCCCCACAGCAAATCCCGCTGGGAATCCGCCGCCGCCAACAATCCTCCACAACCACCTCAATCCAACCAGAAACTCCATAAACCAAACCCTTCCCCAAAGCCCAACACTGGTCCATCCCCCAAACCCGTTACTCCCACTGCAGGCCCAATCCAACCTCTACAGCTCCCTCCGTTCCCATTCCCAGACCTTGGCCCTCCTCCACCACCTACTTACGGCTTTCACATGCTTGAACGCCGCCCTATTGTGCTCGCCGATGGCACCGTCCGCTCTTACTTAGCTCTCCCATCAGATTACCAAGACTTTCCTCGCCCTCCTCTTCCTCCGCGGTTCCTTCACAAGGGGGGGCACCCCGACTTTCCCCCCACTGGGCCCCGCATCTCTCCATTGAACCCTGATGCGTTTGGTTTTCAAAACCAGAATCAAAATCAAAATAAGAGGAAATTTGAAGAGGAATCAGTGAAGCACGGGAGTAGTGGTAGCTATAATAACAATCATTCGAATGAGAAAAATTACACTGTGGGGGCGGTTAATCGAGGCGCCGGAACGAGTTGTGTAGCTGATGAAATGAGAACAGGAAAGAAAATGAGGATTGGTAGAGGTGATGATGTAGGGTTGGCTAATAGAAATAATAACAGGAATTTTGGTGAAGTGAACCAGAGTGAATTAAAGAAAGCGTTTTTTAATTTTGTGAAGGTGATTAATGAGAATGAGGCCGACAGGAAGAAGTATTTGGAGGATGGCAAGCAAGGGCGACTTCGGTGTGTGGCTTGTGTCAGGTTTGTTAACTTTCAATTTTGTTTCTTCTATGTTTTTTTTTTCTTTGAGTGTTTATTGAATGTTTTTAGCATGGTTGTCAAAATCGCGATTTTGACACGACACGGAAGGGGTTTTGAAAACTCGGATTGTAAGATCGTACCTGAAAATCACAGCTAAAATCGTGTAGGTAGAAAAATCGTAAAATCGTAAGTAAAATATTTCCGAATACAATACAACATAATTATGGCCATAAAACTTCATTAGTTAAGGTTCATATATAAATCAAAATAACTTAAAATACATTACAAAATAATTATGTCTATAGAATTTCATTAGGTAAAAACTAACAAATTTAAAATAAATATTTTGCGATGTGCTATATAAATTAAAATCAGTCTCATGACCATCATTTTTCTCGTAGTTTTAATACATTCATCAAAAGGATTATTATTGAAAGGATTATCAGTATTAATACTGATACCAACACCGATATTACTAGTACTAGCTCCAACTCCAACAAATTATTTCGACATCAGGACATGAAAATGATTTAGAAACATCAATTTTTTTTAATTTAAAGTAAAAAATAAAAAAATTTAAGTATAAATTTTAAAGTTAATATTACTGTTTTTCAAGAGTGATTCCATGATATATATATATATATATATTAAAAAATTATAAAAAATATATATTATAAAAAATTGAACAAACTTGTGAAGATTATGGCTGAAGAGTGAAGATTATTAAACTGAACAAACATGTGGGACAATGCTATTTGTCCGATGTGGGACAAATGCATTGTCCCACATCGGACAAATCAATTTGTCCAGCATTTCCGCTGGACAGATTGTGTGTGTGTATATATATATATATATATATATATATACACACACACACACAATTTGTAAGATTATTTAAACTGAACAAACATGTGGGACAATGTTATCATCGGACAAATTAATTTGTCTAGCATTTCCGTTGGACAAATTGTGTGTGTGTGTGTGTGTGTATATATATACAATTTGTCCAACGGAAATGCTGGACAGATTGATTTGTCCGATGTGGGACAATGCATTTGTCCCACATCGGATAAATAGCATTGTCCCACATGTTTGTTCAGTTTAAATAATCTTCACTCTTCAGCTGAGGCAAGCAAGGTTCAAATATTTCCTTACTCAATTTATCCCACATCGGATAAATAATTGAGAAGGTAAAATTTTTTGTGTATAAATATAAGAGGCGAATGAATTGGCTTTAAAATTTTGAAACAGCAGGATCGTAAAATCGGACCGATCCGGTCCGATTTTATGATTTGACCGAGTTTGATCAAAATCGATTTTTCTACCCGAGTTGACAAGGTTTGATGAGTTGGCTCGTAAAATCGGACAATTTTACGAGTCAACTCGCGATTTTGACAACCATGGTTTTTAGCATACTAATGTTGGTGTATTAGTTATAGAATGTTTTGTTTGGGTTTAATGGGGGCGAGATAGTGGTTTTCCATGCGTTTAGAAGCTGTTCAGTGTAAATTCTGTTTATAGGTACAAAAGGATATTTATTAGAAACTATTTTGTAGTTTATGTTACTCCACTTTTGGTCTGTCCGGGACTGATCAGCCCCTAAAGCCTCCCATAAGTGAGGCTTTTGTGTGTGCGGCTATGTGGTTAAGCTTTTTGCTGATTATATGCACTTTTATCCAAGGATTAGTGAGTTTGAGGGTTTTAACCTTTTCCTGCTGGTATGCCTGGTGATATGTGTGGTAGGCTGTTAGAGTATTAGGGCAGGAAGAATAATCATTTCTCAATTTCTGTCATAGAAGGTTATTATCTGTCAGTTATTGTCAGCTTCTATATGGACACGGTTCCTTTCAACTTAGGGAAATTATCTTTTTTTAGTTGTTTATCTGAGTACATGAGGGTTAGGCCTAAGACTGGTAAGATGCTAGCAATGTTGAAAGAAATGAACTAACTGCAGAATCACGTTTGATTAACAAATTATCCTTGCTAGTGCATGCAGCAAGACATGAAAGTTCTTGGCTGGTACATGATAGTTAAATAGCCTTTCCTCCTGTTAGACTAGTTTAATGGAAACTTTCCTAGCCATTTCTTTTGTCACGTGGTTACTTCTCTTTATTGTTCTTATTCAGCAGTAAGCTCCTTATCGTCATAGATGTCAAGTTGGCAGCTGAGTTGGGACTTAGAGTAATAATTTTGTGTGTTAGAACTTAGGTATTTCTATTGGTTCTCACAATTGCTGCTAACATCATTGTAGGCTTAGTGGACCTATTGTAGATAAAAATATAGGTTTCTGGTCTGAGTTTCAACTAAGTTAGAAAATGATTTTAATCATTCAACTTTTCCTGTGCACTTTTTGCAGAATAAAAAATATACTATCATCTCTTTATGCTTTTGCCAACAGGTTCATAGATGCTTTTTCCTGTGCTGTTTGGACTGTGTTATCCTTTGATGATTGCTTAGTTTCCATGCATGGTGAGGATATATACTGCACTGAATTGAAAATACTGATGCGTGAAATTTTCTGAACTTGGATGGACCTCATCGCATCTTTGCTATTACACTATCAGGTTAACTTGTCTGACAAAATCTCCAAATACTGGTTGTTCATATGCTACCTTTATTACTTATGATTGTCTTGATAGGGATGCCTTGTCTGAAAAGTGAAAAAAAATTATAGTTTTTTGCTTGGTACATCAATTAATCAAGGAAGGTAGTTGGAGCTTGTGTGATATTCTTTATCAGATACAAGAGACTGTATTGGGGTGTAAAAGTTTTAGAAGTTATTTGCAGATTAGTTGTAGTTATAGTCTAGCTGTTTGTCTTCTTGTTTCCTTTTCTTTTTTCCCTCTTCTATTTCAGATTGGTAAGCCTTTTGGTTGTAGCTTGCTTTGTTATCTTGTTCTTGTATTTGGTACAGAATAGTTGTTATTAAGTCGCTTGCCTACTGGATTGTGACCCACATTGTAAATTTATGTGATAGATCCTGTATACAGAATTGGTTTGCTATTGGTCTTAACAATATTGTAAATTTAGCGCATTTATTGCAGGCATATGCAAGTTCCTTGTTTGAGCTCCAACTTTCAAGTTGGAAAACAGTTTATCCATTCACCTTATCTTTCCACTTTTTGTGAAGAGGAGATTTGTTGTCATGTCTTTATGTCTTTTCAAATGGGTTTACAGATTTGTTTCTCCTTTGTAACCTGGCAGATTGTGATGCTTTGAGGATTGCTTAATACTCAAGGGGCAGTCAAAATGAACTTCTAAAAGCATTTTGATGAGTGAAATTTTATGAACCAAGTTGACTTTTGTTATTTGTGTTTCCTTGCACATATATACTCTAAATCATTACAATAACATACCCCGTAACTAAATTTTGGCCATTCATTTAATGCCTTTAATGCTCATGGTTTTTGAATATGGACATGTATTTGGAAAATATGAATAGTATCATTTCCTTCTCTGGTGCTTTAGTTGACCAATAAAGGCAGTTGATGCCAGTTTTGTTGTGCAATATTATTTATAACATCAAATCTTGGATTTTATGCTTGCTCTATCAAGGTATGAATTTCCTAGAAGTTATGTATAGAGTATCAGTTTGTTTCATTTCTCATCTTTTCTACTTTAGAAGAGTTTTGACCGTCTTGTATAGGCTATCATATAGATCCTCTCTTTTATGATCTCAAGATGACACCAATTCATGCTTGTGTGCCTGTTTGACTATAAGTTGCTTTGGTTTGATTATGGGTCGCTTCTCTTTGCTGACAATTATGAGGTTTGCATTTTGGCTATGAACTGGCTATAATTCAAGCAAGGACTGTTTAAGGTGCTTTGCCTTTTCCAATATATACTTATGGATGTATAAGGTGCTGAAGAGTAACTGGTTTGGAGCAGTCAAGAGGGAAAAAGTGCAAAGATGGATGGATAATTTAGGTGTAAAATATATCATAATGGAAGAGAAAGTATCAAAATAGTTTGAGATTCAGCTTTAGTTTGAATTGACATTATGCTTGCAAGCCATTTCTTCTTAACTTTGGAGTTCCCAATTACCCGTCTATTTAACTGTTTTTAGCCCATGAGCACTAGTGATGCAGAACAGCAAAAGGAAAGTCTTTAGATGATTTTGTTAGAGTTAGGGTTTGTAGAATTTAAAGGCTTTAGGGACTGAACATGTGAAATTGACGGGGGAGGAAGTGAAAAAATCGCTAGCCTCACACAAGTAGGGTTAAGAAATCATTCTTTGGAAGAAAGCATCACACTTTCTATGGTTTGAATTAATTCAACATAGCTGTACTTGGAAGGGATGGACAATTAGCTAGAGCTGCAGGTGCTGTAGTGAAACCAATTGCAAAAGAGGGGGAATCGGCCACATTAAAATTACCTTTTGGGGAGGCTTGTGAAGTTCTTATTCATTTTTTTCTATGCTATCCTAAAAAATGCTTAGCACTTAACTTCATTATTTATAGTTTGCCACATTCCTTGTCCAAATTAGTTTTGGGGAACTATAGAGGAAAATGCTATTTGTATTTAGAATATGAAAAGCCTTAGCTACAAACTTGTTATCCTCCTGGTTAGAAGATGCTTTTATATGATAATTTTGGTTAAAACATCTTGAGTTGCATAAAGTTACTGAAATACAATTTTGTCCTTGCTTACATGATCATCCAAAGTGACACTTTAACCCTCAAGTAGCATCAACTTATTTATTGGCTCATAGCTAACATTAACTCTATTGTCTACTTCGTATGATTTTGAAAGTGAGCTCCCGGGACTTTTTGGTAAACAACTTCTCATGCCCTCCTCCCTAGGAAAATATGAAGTGCCCCCCTCGTGTGTTGAGATAAGTCATGGTAATCAAGACAAGAGCTTTCTCATTGTTGTTGAAATTGTTATACAATATTTTTGGGATTTTATAGGACTAGGTATGAAGTGTTTAAACTTTAAAAAACTTAAAATGCTTTTGACTATAATTTTGGTTTTTATGTGATATGGTTGGAGTTTCGTGTACTTGTAAACTTATGGTCTTACCGATGGAAGCAAGACTCAATTTCAAGCAATAGTTTGGGAATTAGTAGTAGTTACAGTAGTGGCGTAATTAGTTGTCTTGCAGTGTTGAATTCCTTTGACTCCATTAATCTAGCCCCCCTACTTCTACATTTAACCCATTTAGGATTAACTGTTAAATCATTGGCCCTTAATGACTGGTCATAAATAAGTTTTAATTGTTATAGGAGTTACACTTGATCTCTTTAACCTCGTAGCAAACAAATCCAGTATTGCAGCAGGCGGTTGCCATGACTGTTAAAAAAGAGGACTTAATTGAGAATTTCACCCCAGAAAGAGGTTATGAGCATTATAGAATTACTTGTATGTGTGAAGTTGGAATAGCTCATGACATTTTTGGGGCATATTTACCTCTCCTCTCTTTGTGGTTTACTGATTAGTGTTATATCATATAGGCTTGTTTGCTGCATGTTTACTAATTGTTGGTGTTGCCTAACATTTATTTTTGTGAAC
This sequence comes from Salix arbutifolia, assembly GCA_025169955.1. Lineage (NCBI taxonomy): Eukaryota > Viridiplantae > Streptophyta > Magnoliopsida > Malpighiales > Salicaceae > Salix > Salix arbutifolia. The sequence continues at coordinate 9,207,372 of CM045909.1, forward strand.
ATTTGATGATAAAGGGAGTCATGGACTGAATGCTGATTTAAGAATATGATGCTTTTGAGTAATCTCATTGAACATTTGGTTATTATCTGAATAACGTGGTTCTTGTGCCATTTCCCTGCTTCATTTTTCCTCATTCTTTTTCCATGTGGTCATATATTTTATTTGCAATCATATCCTGTTCACTGCATTTGGTATCATTATAGCCTTTGAGAAATTGTTTTGGTAATCATTGTCAACTTTTACCTCTTGTTGAGTTATATAGGGATTTATAATTATAGCAACCTGGCTTTAATCTCCTTAACCAGTGTTTTTTTTTCCTGCTCTTTCCTTCTCAAGCTTGAAAGTTTGGGAGTTAAATCTTTACTATGGGGCAGCTTCTGTTCTCCCATATTATAATTTTTCTGTTGTCTATTGGTGCTAAGAGCAGTTTGTTTGCATCGTAGTTTTGTGTCTTTGTGAATAAGGAGGAACTAGTCTGAATAATTTACAATGTTGGCTCCTCTGAATAAGCTACAATGTTGGCTCCCCAAATGCTCTGTTGCTCAAGAAGTGGGTGTGCTTGTATTGATGGTGCAATGTTGCATTCAGGTTTGCCAGAGTACACAATGCATTATGAGCATTAATCCAATCCTGGTGCCTTTGAAGTTGTTTGGTCATGATACTGTATATTTGTTGCAAAAGTTATGCTATGATATGAAAATTGTTTATATGCATTGCTACATGTCAACTTCCATCAAGTATGGTGTTGAGGTCAGGTTTCTTTTTTTGGAAGGATTGTGCTGTGCATCTTTATTTATGTTATTGGGGTGCATTTAGAAGTCCACAAGAATAATTTTGTTCATTTTCGTTTTGAATAATATGTAAAGAGGTTTCACCTAAAGAATCCCATTGCATCAAAGTGACAACAAAGGTGGAACTATCACCTTGTCTCATTTTGATTGAAAGCCCAACTCTACATGTTTCTTTGATCTTGGAATGTTTCAGAAAACTTGCTACACTTCAAAAGGTTGGTGTTTATTGTTTATCTTGATTGAAGCACACAAGGCATGGTCTTTTATGATGTTTGCTTGTGTTATTTGTCTGTCTGTGCCTTAGCTTATCGAAAATCTGGTGTTGAATGCGTCATTACTATTCATTTGGTTTGAACTTGTAGACTTAACGGATATCCAAGAGAAACCTGAATTATTATTCTCCGATGCCCTTGATATGCAACATTACAGGTCTTCCAAAGACTTTCCAGACATGCATGCTCTTATAATGCACACGTATAGCTCAGATAATGCTGATGTGCGTGTGGATCACTTGGGCTTACATAAAGCTCTTTGTATTCTTATGAGATGGAATTATTCGAAGCCTCCTGATAACTCAAAGGCCTATCAGTTCTTACCTGCTGATGAAGCAGGGGCAAACCAGGATGATTTGATTATGTGGCCACCAATGGTGATAATTCATAACACAATTACAGGAAAGAGTAAAGATGGGCGCATGGAAGGTTTGGGAAACCGAGCAATGGATAGCAAAATGAGAGGTATTGTGTGCTCTTGGTTCCTTTCTGTGATTAGCACCGTATACAATGGTATTTATCTTCTTAATAGACTCCTCCTGTTATATGGGATGTATTTCTCATTTTACATCAGTTTTGAAGATGCTGGTTACTTGATGTATCCCATTACACAAGCAAGTACTTTTTGCTAAAATTACTGGTGATATCTTGATGCGAGAGCAAACCTAAGTACTCGCTCAAATTGATAGGTGACTTTAGCAAGTGCTCCAGCATACTGTACCTGTGTTCTTTGAGTTAGGGTTTTCCATTTTTAGCCTCTTTATGCTTATTACTTTTTTATGGTATTTAAGGACTGGTTTTTCATGTTAGGGTATGCTTAACTATTTAAGGACTGTTGTTTCTGTAATGAAGGATTATTTATACTTGTGAGAATTTTGTTAAGTAGTTTATTTCTTTTTCCTGGCTGTATGGACTGGAAGACCAGCCATGTGCTTGTTCACTTCTTCACTCTCTCATACATTATATGAACTCGGTGAAATCATTTTGAACTCTATGCTTCTCTGCTCTTGTGAAGCTCACATGCAGTAACTAGCTTCCAATAAAAAAGTCTCAGAAATGCATCATATTACTAGAAACTTTCATCTACCTCCACTAAGAGATGGAACTGCTATGCAAAAGGATAATTGTGAGGTAAAGAAGTATATTGATTGCAGACTTGGATCAGTTGGTCTAAAGCTTTATGATGTTGAGCAGATTTAAATTATCTGATCTGTGACTAGATGGTTTCTGTCTAGAGAAGCTTTAGTGGCAAGAATTTAGGTTGTAGGTTGCAGATTTTCTGGTGCAGTGGCTAATTGTTGTATTTAGAAGTCAATTTGATGGGTCAATCAACTGCATAGAGTGTTATGGATGTTGTAATATTGTTGCCTGATTATGGATTAGTAAAGCAAGCAAAAAGAATGAAATATGGAAGCTGTCTGGGTGCTGTGAACGGTGACCTCAGCAGTACTAGAGTTGCAAATTTGTGAGTTTAGGTGCTGCAAGTCATGGGTGAGAATAAGTTAATGGGTGGGTGTTATAGAAATGAAATGAGAGTTGATTTGATGTGAGAATAAGTTAATGCATTGGTGGAAGTTGGGAATAGAGAGATAAAAGAACAAGCAGGGAAAGAGAGGAAGAGAGAGATAATGGACACACTGCACATTCATAGACCTCCAAGATAAAACCAGAGAGTCTTACTTCTGTTTATCAAAAGTCTAAGAAAATGACCTTTATACATAGGTGCTTGTGAAGGCTACTGGGACTTTTTCTTGTTATTGTTCCACTAGGATTGTAATTTGTAATTTGAGAATTACAGAAAAGCGAATTGAGGTGCAAAGATTAGAGACAGAAATTCTTAGAAGAATATGTACTTGCAAACAATAACAGGTTCTGTTGCTCGAGGACTCATGAAAGAACACGTTAAACAACAAATTTGAAGATTCCAATTAAAGCAGTAACTAATTGTTCTTTTCAATGGCTTTATTGCTTTGCTTGGTGCAATGACACATACTTTTGATGAGAGTTTAGATCATCAACTCTGCTCGTTGTCTTTTTTGCATGATACTGAAGAGCATGTATATCAGTCAGGTGCAGAGAGGTTAAGGCTTTTTAGTTGATTTTGGATCATACACTCATCTTATATTCTTTCTTTTTGGTTTTAACTTCCACCCACATCCAAATCTATTACTGAAGGAGAAACCAAATATCCTTTGGGCCCTTGTGGGTGACTCAATTGTTTAGTGTTTCTAGATTTGTCAATATTGAGCCTCCAGTGGTTCACTGGGTTTCAATCTTTATGCACTGCACAGTTTCTGAGGCTGTACCTTTCTTCCTTGTTTAATGTAGACCAAGCTATATATATTTCTTTTATATTCCTTCAAGTTACCAGATTCTTGGGACCTTCAGTCTTACACCACAGTTTAGTGACTTGTTTGTGCTTCATTCCGTGCGTTGTATTTATTTGTATTTTGTTTCCATGATTTATTAATTTGCTTACTCTTTTTGAGCTTTTGTTTTGATGTTATTTTAAAGGGAAGGCTGTAACGACGAGCTGGTTCTATTCTATTTTCTTTTGTAACTTTATTTTAGTGTCAAAGTCTACCTAGCAATTAGCCACTGCAGTTGCAAATTTAGGCTTATCATTTTCTTTTGGATGATCTCCGGTTGCTAGCTGATATTTCTAGACTCTACTGTCTTTTTTCAGCTGAGAATTATTTATTTTTGTTTCTTCCTTTGACCCAAATCCTTAATTATTAATGCAATGTATGGAACCATTGGATTAGTTTACCTTGGAAAAGAGTTGATGATTATTCTTATGAGTTTCATCATCTGCTCAATATTTGCATTAGTGCAACCCTTGACATTTACTTTTGTTTTTTTTCACCTTCTTTGGTCAGATCTCGGATTTGCGGGTGGCAAGTCAAAGTCCTTGTATGGAAGAGATGGTCATCTAGGCATTACTGTTGTAAAGTTTGGTGGTGATCAATCGGGACTGAAAGAGGCTATACGGATGGCAGAACACTTTGAGAAGGATAGTCATGGACGCAAGGCTTGGGGTTGCCTACAGCCTGTGACTTTGGGCAACGATGATGAGAAAAATCCAAGCCTAGTGAAGGTGGATCGGAGTGGGGAGAAAACCAGGATTCTATATGGTTATCTTGCAACAGCTGCTGATCTCAACAAGGTTGATTTTGAGACAAGGAAGAAGGTTGTGATTGAGAGCTTGCGGGAACACGAAGCATCCGAGTAGATTTTTCATGGCCAAAAGGTACATCAACGTAATTTAGTGCGCTGTTATTTGACCTGCAAACCTCTGGCGAGGTTGAGGAAAGCTTCATTTAGGCATTTTTTCCTTTTTCTTGACTTCATCTAGGCCGTTTGCTACCCGTATTCCAAGTCAAGAAGCCTGTTAATGTTCTGATGCTAATTTGTTAGTGTTTGTAATCACAGCTTGTGGTACGCAGGAATTATACAGGTTCAGGTTGTTTACATGCCCCCCTGTTATTCGTCCAGTAATTGTTAGACATTAGTTGGCATCACACGTGCAAAAGCTGAGTTTGCCAGCATTATTATGCAAGCTATCATACATCTGTGCTAACTAGATGATTAGATGCATGGGAAAAGGGAGAATTTCTCGTAGGAAAAGTCTTCATGCTGAAGTGGGGATGCCAAATGGAGATGTTTTCTTTGGAATTGAATAGGCGACAACTCGCGTGGTGGTTGGACGCTGATGCTGCGTAGCTGGCTTCTTTGGAATTTAAGCACGTCGGCCATTATAAAATCACGGGTAATTTGAATACTTTCTCGTGTTCCGTTCTGCAAACACCTTTTTGTTTCACTGGTGAGTGTAATGTTAATGACTGGATGAGTGATGGGGTCGCTCACGGACAGGATGTATAAACAGTGATCCTATGCCCTTGCAAAGATTCAAGAGAATAGACATCTGATAGAAAGTGTACAAGGTGGTGATGTTTCGATCTTGGCCAATTATTTTTTGGCGTCCTTGAAGAGGACAATCGTTATCTTATCACTACTTTAATAATCTTGTTTGCAATTATCGTCCTCGCTGCTTTCCAAACTTGAAAAATACCCCCCATGACACATCATCTGGTTTTTTTGTTGGTCTTTCATGTCCTCTCTGTCTTGTTCTATTACTGTTGAAACACATGATGTTTCTGGTTGAAAAAATCATTTAATTATAAACTAAAAATCTAATCAATAGTGTATGATATATTTTTTAAACATTACATTGAAAGTAATTTGGTTTAATCGTTAACTAATATTAATTAATTAATTAATTTTTAATTGGTATAGAAAAAACTCACTTTAAAAATAATAAAATTGAGCCCAGACAACTTGGGTAGACATGTTTAACTCACAATGTGGGTTATGAGGATAAGATGAATTTATAAAAAATAAATATAAAATTTAATTTTTAATTAATGTCGGGGACAAGATTGAGAAAAAAAAGTTAATTTGAAAAACAATCAAATTAATTTTGGTTAACTTATAACCATGATTATAAAATTATGATAACCTTTTTATATGATATGGAGAAAAAATTATTGATATTAATTCTCAAATCAACCATGTGTTAGACAACAAACAAGAACCAAGTTGATCATGACAAACCTTTAAAACTCGAGATTCATGAGAGAGGGAACTAAAAGAGCAAGAAAATAAAGAATCGTTTGCTTAAGCAAAACCAAAGAGCCTCTGGTTGGCGATGGTGAAAACCCTCGTCATAATGATTACTATGATATACAGAAAAGATATCTGTGGATACTGGAAGTTGCTGCATGTGCTCTCACAAGGAGACAACTTTCCACACATGTTAGTGTTTATTTTACTCGTACAAGCAACTCTCCCCTATCTTCTTCAAGTTAGTTTTTGAGTTGGCAAGTTTTTGAGTTGTTCCAAAAACTTGAATTGTTTAAAACTGGTGAGCTTTTTTTGTTAAATCAAGCTTTCGATTTTTTTCTCAGTAATTTAAGAATATCTTGTGAAGCCGATCAAAGCAAACTATCAAGTTTGATATGAAATTAATTTGATATAAAAATAATAAAATTGAAAGAAGATATTGAGGGGGGGGGGGGGGGGGGGGGGGGGGGAAGAAGTGAAATCACTATTATAATCTACTGCCCCTTCTGTATAGGGTTAGTATTTTTGTTGCTAAAGTAATTTCAATTCTTGTTTTAGATTTTTTTAGTAGTAGTGGTGGTAATAAGAATAATGATGAATATGAGGGGGCTATCAGGAAGCACCTCCTCTCCCGCGGTCGATCTCCGGGCCACGACAATTTTTATCGGAGCATGCGGTGGCGATGGAGGTGACCGGAGAGTGTGCAATGACATGATTGACTAGAGGCTTTGGTAATGGAAAATGTCGGACACGATCCCATTTATGTTCCGTTTAACGTGCTACTACTGTATTTGTGTATTTAATGGGCCAATTTCTGAAGATACGTGATGACTTGGTGAAAAGACGATGGCGATGCTATACGGCCTCGGAGAGGAGAGGAATAGAATTGGATCCAAACAATGTCTTATTTAATGGGAACATGCCCGAAATGGACCCACCAACTTTCTGTTTGCATGAATGAAGTAGTTGTCAATGAGTTAACACTAATTTAAACCTCGGCTACCTGGTACTTAATCGGAGTCTTGGTAGCTACACAATCATGGCCATCGGTGGGCCACTCCATACTTATAGTTTATGGAGATAGGGGCAGGTGAAATTCAGTTGAATTGTCTAGTTAATTGATGGGCCCATCATTGAATAAATAAAAGCGGCCTTCTAACCACTACTCGCGGCCCAGAGTCCAGTCTTAAAACCTGCGTATAAGATTTATACACTACGAGCCAACCTAGGTAGACACCGACAGTACAGTATTGCAAAGACAGGTGTTATACTATGGTGTCTATATGACCCGCTCTCTCACGGGTCGGATAAAAGAAAAATGCGAAAGAAAAAACAAATTCAATCCCTGCAAAGGCGTTTTAAAGAGGGAGAAGACAAATATTGAAAGAGAAACTAATGCCGGGTTATAAAAGAAAAAAAGCAAATAAACAAAAAAAAATGATGTTGACATGTGTTAGCCCATAAAAGTTGTGTTTCAAACCATTTGATCATAGTCAACAAACTAAAAAAAAACCCCAAAGCCCTATTTATAATATTTGAAATATAATTTTTTTTAACAAATACTAGCCACGCAAGAGGATAAAAAAATAATAATTAAGAAGCCAAAAAACATCATGGCCTATTAAGATTAAATATATGTTTGAGAGTCTGATTGAAGTTGTTTTTTAAAGTACTTTTCGTTTAAAAATACATCAAAATAATATTTTTTATTTTTTAAAAATTATTTTTGATATCAGCACATCAAAATGATCTAAAATCATCAAAAAATTTTAATTTAAAATAAAAAGTTTTCAAAAATAATTTCCAAACACATTCTCAAACACTACCTAACTCATCAAGGTTAGGTCATGAGAGCAAGATGACCATGGAGAAAAAACATGGAGAAAACCATGAAGCTGATGTTAAATAATTAAATAAAAAACAAGAAAATAAAACAAAACATAACAAATAAAACAGTGTGAACTTTTGACCTCGACCATTTGATTGTGAGCACTATGAATTATAAACCCAAATTTCAACAAATTAATTTTCTTCACGAGGTAAAAAACAAAACTTTTGTTTTCTTGCTTATAAGGCCATTAAAGGAATTGACATGTGCTATAAGTAAGAAACAAAAACCCTCTAGCCCCTATAAATAACAAAAACAACAAGTGAACCAGGTGGAAAAAAAATCTATTTTACCCACAAGTTTAATGTTGTTCAGTAGTTAAATTGAAAAAAAAAGAATTTTTTATTTAAAAATATATCAAAATAATATTTTTTATTTTTTATTATTCAGCAGTAATTCCCATGCAATGTATAAATAATTTGTCACAACACACAATTGAGAGCATATACAAAGCAAAATAAACTTGAAGCATACAAAAATTAGACACATGATACACGATAACAAAAAAGATAAAAGTTCAATTAGAATAATAATAAAAAAAAAGAGTCACCAATAAAAGGGCAAACAACCTAGGAGCAACTACAAAGTAAAGCTCTCAACTGTTTTAGTACATTTTACAAATAAATATAAACTGTAATTGTAAATGTAATTTTATTATATACACAAACATGAAAATTTTAGTTACTTTTGGGTAAAAACAAAAAGGAGTAAAAGCAAGGTGTTTATTCAACTGGATCAGTCATCACCTAGAGTAACGTATCAAGACATGCCAGGTGGAGCCCTCCCATACGTCTGCATAAAGTCGCCAGCCAGATTTTAGCTTAGATTTTTTTTCGTTACAAGGTCATAGACAAATGATGCGCATGCCTGAATCTCTGGTCTGGACTGGAATGGAGTACTCAGCAGCACAAATAATAATTTAATTTTAACCACAAATACTTACCAACTCAATTTCAATTTGTACGGAACTTTTTTTATATGATGAATAAATATGGAGCTTAAATATTATTAAATTTTTAGTTTGAAATTCACCTTAATTTAATTTGAAATATATAAATATATTTATAGAATATTTAGATTTTTTTCATATAATATGATATACACGCACATCTTAATATTGACATAAAATACATATATAAATAATATTTATCATATAACAAATATATATATATATATATTAACTATTTAATTTTTACCAATTAGTAAATAATAACAAAATATTTAAAATTCAATAAATAATTTATAAATACATTACCATTACCATACTTGATGGCTGATGGTGGATGCTTCTCGCGGTATTCACACATACGTTTTCCACAAAATATGGTGATGCTAAGCCATTACTGTTATACCGGCAACGCCTTTACTTTATCTGACTCCCACCCATGTGGTGGTCACAAGTGGGCCTGGCCTACCCTCTCTTTTCATTTCACTTTGCTTTTTTACGATCTCTCTTCGGTTTCCGCGAAAGTAATCCCATCCCTTCCTGTCATCTCTTTCATCCCGAACCAACTCCCCCCTCCATTTATCTTACGTCATTACCACCCCTCTCTTCTATCCTACGCACCCGCTCACGTTAGTCTACACTCACTCTTTTGGTGCGAACCTCAGATCATACGCATCCCCGGCGCATTCTAGACCCCTCCATTTCCACTCACTCCTTAGTCGCCACTACACGTGTCCTTTTCTGAAAGGCTCCATGTCATCGCTGTCTTGTTCCCTCTAGCTAACTTTATTTCCTCTCTCTCTCTCTCTCTCTTTCCTTGATCTTTCTCTCTCAGTTCTAGGGTTTCTTCCTCTAAACTTTCACCACTGTTACCGAAAATTTGACCGAAACAACCACCACCATGGGGTCGATCCCCGATCCAGGCGAGTTAACCGAGTTAACTCGGCCCAGCTTTGACGAGTTCCAGCGTCAAACTTCACTGATGACAAGCTGCACTCTCCTCTGGAAAGAACTCTCCGATCACTTCACTTCACTGGAACAAGACCTCCAGAAGAAATCAGAAGCTCTGAAACACAAAATCCAAACCCTAGATACCCAAACAAAAGCTTCCCTCGCTTCGCTCAAGAAGCGCGAGGTAACAATCGACGGTAGCGTTGAGATCGCACTCGAGCGCGTCGAAGAACACAAGGAACTAGCTCTCAAGTCACTGTCAGATCCTGATTATGAAAACCCGGATGGAGAGGTGGATGATGGGGATGGATCTTTTATGGTTTTGAAGTCTCTCTGTTTGACAATGGAGTCGCGTGGGTTCTGGAATTTTGTGATTACCAAAAAGAAGGAAATTGAAATTTTGAGGAAGCAAATTCCTTTGTCTCTGGCCGAGTGTGTGGATCCGGCAAAGTTCGTTATAGAAGCGATATCGGAGGTGTTTCCGGTGGATAAAAGAGGGGAAAGAAGTGGTGAAAAGGGAAATGATTTAGGATGGGCTTGTGTGTTAATCTTGGAGAGTTTGATTCCGGTTGTCGTGGACCCAGTAATTGGGAAATCCAGGTTGTTAGTTACACCAAGTGTCAAGGAGAGAGCGAAGGAGATTGCGGAGACTTGGAAGAAGAGTTTGGAGGAAAGAGGTGGGATTGAGAATGTCAAGACTCCTGATGTGCATACTTTCTTGCAGCATTTGGTGACTTTTGGGATTGTGAAGAAGGATGATGTGGATTTGTATAGGAAGCTTGTTGTCGGGTCTGCTTGGAGGAAACAGATGCCTAAGCTCGCTGTATCTCTTGGTTTGGGTGATAAAATGCCTGGTATGTTTTGCTTCATTATTTATTTCTGGGATTTGTGTTTTGAGATGTTTTCTTGTTGTTTTCTGTTTTTCTTAAGCTTACATTTATTGGTCAGTGCTGGGCAAAAAAAAATTGTTTTCTGCCGACAAATTGTCTGAGACTGCAATCAAGATTCAAAACAACAAAAATATGTCCCTAGTTGATATTTACGTAGTTTAATTTATTTTGGATAGTGTATGGCGGAACTTGGTCCCTTAACCAAGTAAAGGACGGGTGTGTCATCACACACTTCATTGTGGGAGAACATGCGATATATGTTTTTGCAAAACTCAAGGGATTAATGGAAACAAAGAGAATGTTGTAAACATGATTTTTTGTTAATGGCATTGAAATTTTCATTTTGAAAGAGTGTGGGTCTTGTTTAGGGATTTTGATTGCTACATCTAGTTTTTTAAGATCCCTTTCATGTAGTGCGCATATGTAGGTTGTTTGTGATCCAGACATGGTTGAGAACTTGAGAATTCCTCAAGATAAGCTTATGAGCTTCAAGATAAGGTTGTCTTGGTTCCTTGCATGCTTAGCTAAATGCCCTTGTAGATTTGATTGGTGAAATGGATCCATTTCGATTTAATGCATATCTGTTCAGTGCTAATTACTGAATCAGTAGGTTACATTGACCTTTAATTTCCTTCCATGGGGCTTTGGTCGCCTTATATCTAGATTTTGTTTTGTTGGTTTGTTGTCTTTTAAGTTACATATTATGATGAGGATGACCTTTTTAATCTTGTGGTTAATTGAGAAGGTGTGGCTCCAAGCAGTTTTGCATGTTCTATTGCCATTTGATGTGCTTGAGTCTTCCAGTTCTTTTGCCATTTGGTGTGTTTTAGTCTTCCAGCTGCTTGACGCGTGTGCTTGCTAGTTTTTTGTTCGGTTCCTGACAAATTGATGTACAGTAATTATGAACCCATGTTGGGAAGCATCTTGTGTCTATTACGAGGGCAATGATTTTTTTTATTATGTAACTTATATTTGAAACTGGTGAAGATATGTTGTTTATAGGACTGCAATTATATATAATATCCCAGCATTGGAATCTAGCTGATATAGAAGTCAACAGTTATGGATCTGATAGTTTAGATATGTCAGTGTAAATGATGTATTTGTAGTAAATTTTTGCAGCACATCCTTTGCATGTTCTGTCTACACATAAGTATCAGTCAACATCTGGAATACAAACTCCCCACTAAGTCTCGGTGAAGCACACACTAGGTGTATTAAGTATACAAGTCCATTTCAAATGTATTTTCAATCTCAAAAATATCATTGAGTTTTACAGCTATTGTTTTCGAAGTAGCCTTTTGGTCGCTGTCATGAATTTTGATGCAACCCATTGATTGTGTAGTATATTTGCTATAGATCAGCTGGATGGTTTTTCACTGTTCTTGCACGCAGATATGATCGAAGAATTAATCAGTAGGGGACAACAGCTAGATGCAGTGCATTTCACCTATGAAGTTGGCCTGGTGGATAAGTTCCCCCCTGTACCCTTGCTGAGAGCTTTTTTGAAGGATGCTAAGAAGGCTGCAGCTTCTGTATTGGAGGATCCTGAAAATACTGGTCGAGCTGCGGTATTTTCTGTTATCCAGCACAACTAGTTGATTTTTGTTCATAGATAATTTATATGCCCTGTTTCTGACTGATTATGTGACTTTATTTTGTCTCTGGAAACTAGTTCAACTGCAACATGTGTTTGGACACTAGATCACATGCTATGTGATTGACATGTGTGGTGATCTTGATTTTGTGTTTCATCATTGGTAGGTGATTTAAAGAAACACTGAATTTTCTCTGAAGAAGTGATAAATTATTGCAGGGGGCATAGTATTGAATTGATTTACAACCTCATTCCTGTTTTTTTAACAAGATATGACATTTTACTAAATGGAGCGAAGCTCTCATTTTGTTTAATGTTTTCCATAAAACCCTTAGGAAATAATTTAGTGTCACGGGTCATCATCCTGTACCTCCTCGTCAATAATCTGTATAGTCTCTCCAAACTCCTAGGCAAACCACCATTTCTTCACATGAGCTAATATCAAATGCAATTTTTTTTTCAATTACTTCAGGGCTAAAATTATATTATACGTGCCTTTCTCCGTGTCTCTGCTCAAATGTTTTATGCTTTTAATATCATGCCTTTGCCTGCAACCATACCTGTAAGTCTTGTAATGCTTGATTAACTATGATAATTGCTTGGGAGAAGAAAAGGTTTTGAAGCACTCACGTTCCTGAATTTCATTCTTTTGCATGAGCAACCAATGAGAAACTCAACTAACTAGCATAATTTTTTTCCATCTATTTTGTAGCAACTTGCTGCACGAAAGGAGCAGTCAGCGCTTCGGGCTGTCATTAAGTGCATTGAAGATTACAAACTAGAGGCACGGTTCCCTCCAGAAAACCTAAAGAAACGCCTTGAACAACTGGAGAGGGCCAAGACAGAGAAGAAAAGGCCAGCTGCAGTTCCAGCCAATAAACGAACACGTGCCAGCAATGGTGGCCCAATGCCCCCAGCCAAGGCCGGTCGCTTGACAAATGCATATGTGTCATCTTTTCCCGCACCTCCAACTTTTGTCAGGTCTCCCTCACATACACAATACCCTACTGGGGTACCAGCATATCCTTCTCCACCAGCTGTTTATGGCAGCAGGAGTCCGCCATCTCCGTATGCTTACTCTCCTGAGGCCGCCCCTCCAATTGCTGGTTCATACCCTGTAGCTCCTTTGAACTATCCAGCATATGGAGGGTATGGCAATGGTTTCGCACCAGCTTATCAGCAGGCTTACTACCGATAGACATGACCACTCGTTGATGGTAACCCACTGATATGATGACCCCAATCTCATTTGCTTTCTCAACTGGCTTGTTTGTAATCACTAACCGTCATAACGGTAGCAATCTGTGTGTTTAATTATAACTGTTCTACTTCTTGCCTTGCCCTAGTGAGAAGTAGTATTTCTAATATTTGATCAAACTCTAGCACTAGGTGATTGTGGAAAGTAATCATGATGGAAGCATAACAATGTCAATGAACTGAAAGTACTACCACTGTTACTAGGGTTAGTTGTAGAAGAACTTTCTTGCTATCCTGTTCCGGTTTGTTTTTGTTTCTTGCGTGTGGGTCGGACTTGGAAAATCTGCCATCTAATCTGCCGGATTCTCGCTATTGTTTGCTAAGATCTTAATCAAAATCAAAGCTAGGTGGCGTCGTTTGTTTCCGTTTGAGCGTCAGATGGCTCTCGGCATCCACCCAGTGTCGTGGGATATGTCATTAGCTGGTGGTGTGACACCCCAGCTTTCCCGCTCTTTTTTTAACGTGCAGATATGGAAGTAGAAAACTTGTGTTTCACATTTTGGAGTCGAGATGATTTCCAAAACTGACCCAAGGACAAGAAGCAGTTGGTGGAATGAAATGATTCAGTTGACGTGGTATAGGTGCAGTTGTTGAATGGTTCTTTTCTTGTCTGAAAGGGACCAGTGTCAGGTCGGTGCCTTGTAAATGCAGTGAAGTTAATATAATAAATGCATGATCTATAAAGCATTCGGAAAGCTGGCAAATCGGCAGGCATTACAGAAATTGGCTTCGAAGTATTTGAGTTTGTCTGGATTGGTGCAACTTGGAAATGCATTGCGGAAGTTACGGTTGATGAAAATTTCTGCAACTCTTATCAGACTTTGTCTGCTCGGAAATTCCTTGTCCTCGATTGTTCAAAATTCTGGTACTCTACTCTCTACTCTGGTAAAAACCAAGACTGGCCAACGCCATATTTTCATGTACATCGGTGATTTGAGCATATGTTATTTTGGTTGGTGGTATTCATGTCAAGAGACGATTCCTTGAGTAACATATCAATCAGAGATATATTTATCAATTTTACATGCAGGATATGCATTAATGATCTCATTTTCTTCCAAGTATTTCACAAGATGTAACATATCAATCCCCATATAAGTATCTCAAATCATGAAAAGAAAAGATGCAGAAATTTTAATTCATTTACAGATCAAAATACTGAATTTTTCTAGAGTTTTTCTTTGTTTTCTAAAAGCACCATGTTCTATTAACTTGTGTTGCTGACATTAAGAAGGGGTTTTTTCTAGCTAGCTAGCAAATAAGGTGGTTCGTGTTTCATGGGTTTATGGCTACTTGCAGGCACTGATGGCAGTTTGCCCATGGCTTTTGATTACGAAAGCTTTGCCTAATATGTTTTCCTGGTAACCTCACAGAAGTCCCCAACCTATAGGTTCAATCCCTCAAACTATAAGGAACCTCATCAAAATGAAATTTAGGTCGAGAACCTAATCTAGATTTTCCTTATATATTGGAAATCCTTCCAGGTTTATCCAAATTTATTTTCTATAAAAAAATCATATAACTAGAGAAAATGATAACAAAATGCTTTAAAATACGTGCATAAAAGTTTTAATCACAATTTAAAAATAAAAAACACGAAATTAAAGCTGTATTTATATGATTTTACGTTTCCCGGTAAAATATAATCTTCTCTATTATTATTTTAAATGATATTAATTAATGAAAAATTCATAATTCTTCGTTGAAGAATTCAAATATAACTGGGTGTTTGTTTTAGATTTTTCAACCATGATTTCCAAAAAAGTTGCAATTTTCTTTTTTTTTTAAAAACCGGCGGTTTAGTATTTTTAGATCATTTTGATGTGCTGATGTCAAAAATAATTTTTAAAAAATAAAAAAATGTCATTTTGATATATTTCGGCACGAAACACTTTTTGAAAAGCTATGAAAAGCTACAGCAACAGCTCTCTCAAACACCCTCTGAGCATCATAATAAAAACCATTCATATTCTTTTATTTATCCATGACTTGTATATAAGATTTCATTCATCCTATATCGGAACTAATTATTGATTTTTCATATAAAGATTTTGAATTTGGTCTTGGTAACTAATTTATTTCTGAAGTTGTTTTTATGAATTTTTTATTCTTATTTTTTGTTTTTAGATATTTTTATGTTGATGTTAATTTTTTCTTTAATTTTAATGAATTGCTAAATAAAAAATAATTTGAAAATTTTAAACAAGTATATAGGCTGCAACAAGGCTCTGTAGGCAAACGCCAATCGCGCTATGCATAGGCTTTGAGTTGGACTACTATGGAGCCGTCAGCCCCCACCATCAGACCATTTTACTTCGAACCAAGTTAAACACTGGATTCTCTTTACCTTTTTCCCGCGGTGGTGTTCTACGAGAAAGACTTCATGCCCTCGTTTAACAAGGAGGGGGGAGAAAGTTCGGTGTCTGGCAGTTGCCTACCAATTGTTTGATGAATTGCCCACTTATTTTTTATCTCAAATTCAGAAATCAAAGATGAAATTAACCAGAGTTAGGGGATTCATCAGCCTCCAGTCACGACTGAGTTCCCATTTCCTCTCAAGAGTAAGTAGCTTTTGCTCGAAGCCGTCCACAACTATTGACGAGGCAAACGAAACGACCGAAAAAGCACCGCTTCAAAAGGGGTCAACCAGATACTCTAGCAAGATTCATCTTACTCCATTGCTCAGTGATAGCAGGCCTCATTTGGATGGTTATAATATTGAGCTCGTGGACGATGACGCCTGGCGGGTTTCATCGGGTTTAGTTCATGCATGGCGAGGATTGGATAGCGAAAAGGAAGCGAAGCCAGTGATTGAGGCATTCGATGAGCAGTTTGATGATGTTGAATCTTTGCATGGTAACCCTGATCTTGATGAGATTGATAATATGAGAATTCGAGGCAATCTTTTTTACAAGCTTGATCGGGACTCCAAAGAGTTTGAAGAGTATAGCTTCGACTTCCACAGGAAGAATTCTTGGAGGAGGAAAGATGATCCTAAGGGAAATGAAAAGAAAGAATCTTCAAAGAAGAATGATAACACTAAAGAAAGCAAAAAGAAGGAAAACCCAAGCTGTAATTCAGCTTTTGATATTGAAAAACTTCCAAGAATAGCGAAGGACCCGAAGGTCTATACTTTGATCAGTAATATGGATAATTCTGGTGGTGCTGAGAAAAAGAAGATCAGGGCTCCGACTTTCAATCAGCTTACAGGTCCTTATCACGAGCCATTTTGCCTTGACATTTACATATCAAAAGCCTCTGTCCGCGCTTGTGTTATACACCGGGTAACTAGTAAGGTGGTGGCTGTAGCACATTCGATATCTAAGGATTTTAAATTTGACCTGGCTTCAACCAAGAATGCAGCTGCTTGTGCTGCTGTTGGAGGGATTTTAGCTCAGAGAGCATTAGCAGATGATATTCATGACGTGGTCTACACGCCAAGAAAGGGGGAGAGGTTGGAGGGAAAACTTCAGATTGTGCTGCAGGCTATCATCGACAATGGCATTAATGTGAAGGTGAAGCTTAAGCAAAGGAATCCCTGAAGGCTAGGTTTTCATCCCACTAGTTTCAAGGATTGATGCAGGGTTGGCTGTTCACCGAGTTCCTTTTATCATCTACTATCCTTACATTATGGCATTGCTTACATTTGTTGCAAACAGCTTCTCTTTCAAGTAGTACCAGAAAACTCCTCCGCTTTTAGAAAGATAATTGAGTAATGAAGTGTGCTTCATTTCCCTCCGCATGGAAGCAGTTGAAAAAGCTTCATCGAGTTAGCTAACTCTAGCAGAATTTAGTGCTTGGGTTTCATGTCCGGTGGCATAAAGAGGGCCAGTTCCTCCATTTGCTAAGGGGACTCGAGTCCACCGTTAGAAAATTGCAATTTCATAATCTATTCTGCTCCTATCAGCATTGCATACAGCAACCAGGGGCACACTTGCTGATTGTAATGCTCTGTTACTTGTGGTATGCAAACTAGAACCGAGGATTGTCCTGCGGTAGTTTGTGTGTAATCTGGCGACGTATTGTTCAAGTTCTTGTGGACAAATGAATGGAAAAAAATCGAAATCCCTCACAACAATTAATGTAATAGCCTCTCGAACCAAAATCCAACAATTCATAAGATATGCAGACAGAAAAAATGACATGAAGCAGCAGCCTTTTTTTCATTCATGTTTTATTCGCTTGCAATAAAACTTTTCATGGAGGACATGTTATCAGATGATTTGAATGAAATTCGAAGGACGATATCACCCCAAGATATGATTTGCTGGTCGCATTGCGATGACTGGGATGATCCCAATTTTGAACAAATCTATTCAGCATTTGCAAAAATAGCGTATGGTAAAGATTATACTCGGATTCAACATGAGATAACAAAAATCCTCACTTAAAACATTAGGCACAAAGCATTTAGTCGTTCGCTGTCGCTAGTTGCAGTGACAGCAGCTCCTCCTCGGGAATAAGCCTAACGTGACAGTCTGACGTTGGATAGGCGGCGCAGAGCAGTGCATACCCACGCTCCACCACATCATCGCTGAGCATCCCTTCACTCTGATCAACAGAGCCACTCATTAGCTTTGCCGGGCAAGTCATGCACACCCCAAGTTTGCAATCATGAGGCACAGTCAATCCAGAGTCCAATGCCTTGGACAGTATGGTCTCATCCGGTTCCACCCTCAGCTCTGTGTATCGACCTTCATCCTCGATCACCACTTTGTAAGACCTAACTACAGTCTTCAAAGATCTGCCGGCGTTGTAGTTGAGTTCAAAAGACGAGAGTTCGGTGGGTAGTTTTTGTCTGGTGAGGATGGAGGAAGGAGTTGGAGTGAAACGAAGGGTTGCCATGGTTTTTTGTGAGGTGAGAAATGAGGGAAGCTTTTGGGAGTCTAGAAGTAATTTGTGGTGTTTGATAGGATAACGTTTTGGTAAGAATGTTAATAAACTTTTATTTTTTACTTAAATAATATATTTTCTTTATTTTTTTTAATTTCTTTTTTATATTATCATATAAAAATTAACCAAATATATATAAAAAAATGTCTTTATTTAAATTAAAAAGCACGGCCACACGCAACTGTAATTAAGAATTGAGTAATAATTAATTAGTGAAACATCGAGTTTCCTATGATAATACTGACACCAATACTAATAATAATTTAGAAGTGCTACTCGCTAATATAATAGTCATTAAAATTTTATATAATTATTTATTTCAAGATTTGTAATATTAGTTGAGGAATACATAAATTTAGTCTAACATCTAAATTAATAAAATAATAATAATTAAGAAGTGCAATATATATAAAAACACAAATAAACTGCTTGAAAAGTTGGGAATAGTAGTCCCATGCCCTCAAGCAAAATTTTAAAACAGTAATGAATATAAGAAGTATTAAATTGATATTTTTTATATGTTAATGCAAGAAAAAAAATCTAAATAATAATAATTTTAATATATTTTTAAATTAAAAAATAAATAAATATATTACACCACACTAACACAACTAAATCCATGTAACAAGTACAGATATATAAGTAATTGCCACTATGCACGAGAAAGTGAGAAACAAGATTGTCAATTCTGTTCTAATTGATGCTTTATTTTTTCAATTGGAATAGAATGTTTTGATTTTAGAGTGTTTCGATGTATCTTTTCGAGGGTATAATGTTTATATATATATATATATAAATATATTAAGTCAAAAAAAATTAGTTCAAATCCAAAAATAAAAATATATATTTAGAATTGTACAATTTCATCTAAAAAAGACACAATAAAATGATTTTTATGAACAAAATTATGAACATGTATAATAGTACGAGAATATCATCATCAATCTAGCAAGGTCATTATATTCTCTGATTGCTCTGAAATTTTAACATAATATATATAAATATATCAAGAGACTCCTCGTAAAATTTTATCTCAATCTAATGGTTGGATTAAGAGATATGATTGGTATTGTAAAATTATTTATTATTTAAAAAAACACTATTTGGCCGAAACAGGATGGGCGGAACGAAATCGAAACGTTTCGGCTGGTATTTGGCTGAAAAATACAAAATGAACTAGAATTTAAATCGAAATAAAAATAATATCGTTTTATCTTCTTTTTTTTAACTGATACAAAATATTTTGGCCAAAATAAAATGAAACTAAAAATCCTATTGAGAACATGAGTTGCCCCCTCCTAAAAGAAATCACCATTATTAATGGTAGATGTTTCTGTGATCGATAAATATTAATAAAGAAGCTAAAAGAGAACAAAATTTTGAACAGTGTTATGAACTGTTCACACACACCCAGCCCCATTGTAGACCAGGTGTGTGATCTGCTGTGGTTGGATTTTTTTTTTTACAAGCTTTTTTTTTTTAAACCGAGGTATCTGTGGCAGATTAAACGTATCACAACTAATCTCCGAATCCTTTTTTTTAACATTTTTTTCCCTGTTTTTTTTCCACTTATACATTTTTTTCTCATGACCGGGGTGTCTAGGTTAGTTTACGCGCACAATGATTTTTTGTCTCATTATTGTTTAAAAAGGTACTTCCCCTCGCACTTTTTTTTTATAATCGGGCTTTTTTTTTAATAAACAAGGACCTTTTTTTTTCATTTTTTAATAACTAGGGTGTCCAAGTCAGCTTTTTTTCCTTTTAACCGGGCTTTTTTTTCTATGTTTTTTTTAACCGGGGTATCTGTAGCAGCTTATGTGCACCACGACTAATCTCCGGATCCACTTTTTTTTAACATTTTTTTCCTTGTTTTTTTTCCACTTATACAATTTTTTTTGTTTTTTTTCCTGACTGGGGTGTCCGGGTCAGTTTACGTGCACCACAATTTTTTTCTCATTATTGTTTAAAAAATTGATTTCCTTTTTTTATAAACCGGGCTTTTGTTTGTTTTTTTCTAAATGACCAGAGTGTCCAGGTCAGTTTATGCGCACCATAATTTTTTTCTCAATATTGTTTGAAAAGGTGATATCTTTTTTTTTTATAAACCACGCTTCTGTTTTTTTTTCTAACGAGGTGTCTGGGCTAGCTTACGTGAACCACGATTAATCTCTGGACCCTTTTTTTTAAAAAAAATTATACATTTGTTTTGGTTTTTTTTATAACCGGAGTGTTCAGGCTAGCTTATGGGCATCGCAATTTTTTTTCCCACGTATACTTTTTTTTTTATCTCTGGATCTACGTTCTTTTTTATATTTTCCTGTTTTTTTCTCCACGTATACATTGTTTTTCAATAACCGGAGTGTCCAGGACAGTTTATGCATGCCATGAAAAATCCTCGGAACCACTTTTTTTGACATTTTTTTTCTGTTTTTTTTCCCACTTATAATTTTTTCTTTTATAACTGAGGTGTCCGGGTCAGTTTACGAGCACCACGAATGTTATTTTATAGAATGGCTAAAGGAGATCACAATTTCAAACAATAATTAACAGTTATTTCAATCGTGGTTTTCGTTTTTCATTACTATTTGAAAAAAAAACCCTCTTTTTTTATATATTTCTTACATAATTCTTATTTCTGTCCATGTTTATATGTATATGCTCTTAGTTTTTGTTTCCAATTTTTTTAATTCCACTGTTATTAAGATATTTTTTAATGATGAAATTTTATTTTGTATTGGTAATCATTTAAAAAATAATGTTTGTTATTATTTCTCTTTTTTTTATTCTTCAAGTTAAGTAATTTCTTTAAATATAATAATATTTATTTTTTGTTAATATTGTTAGGTATTGAATTTTTTAATTATTACAGATAAAACATTCAAAATAATAATAATTATTATTATTTGTAAGTTTTATTTTCCTTTAAATATATTAAACTAATTATATATTATGATATTTATTTAATATTAGAGCCTTAATATATATAAATGACCTAAGTTTTTTTGAAAAAAAATAATATCATTGTTCTGAAATACTTTTAATATAATAATATGAAAGTAAAAAAAATTATGGAATTTTTTCTCTAACAATAATTATGGTCTCACCAATTTTTATTATTTCCACTGTTATTAAGGTTATTTTTTTTAATGTTTACATTTTAATTTTTGTTCGTTATCATTTCAAAAATGATATTTTCTCTTTTTTTTATTCTTCCGTTCAAATCATTTTTTAAAATCTAATAATAATTTTTTAATTTTTTCATTTATTTAGTTTTTTAGTTGATTTTTTGTTAATATTGTTAGGTCTTAAAATTTCTTATTATTATAGATAAGACATTCAAAATAATGATAATGATTATTTATAATATTATTTTTCTTATCAATATGTGAGACTAATTATATATTTTGATATTTATTTAATATCAGCACCTTAATACACACACACACATATATAAATGACCTATTTATTATTATTCTAAAATATTTTTAATATAATAATATGAGCAATAAATTTTACAATTAGTTTTCTATATAGAAAAAAATCATTTCTAACAGATTTTATCAAAAGAGTTTTGGCAGTAGCAACATTCAATCACTTTTTAATGGGAAAAAAAATCCATTTTTAATAAATTTTATCAATTATAATTTTATTGATTAAATATTAAAATAACAAAATACAACACATATAAAATCAATCAATTTTTTATATAGATAAAAAAAAACTAGTATATCTCTCGTTATTATTATTATCTATTCCAAAACAACTATTTTCTGCTATGGTCTTCACGAAAGAAAAAAAAAATCTAAAACGACGGCCTGGCCGTTCGTATTAGCCTCATATTTGCAACTCATTTAACAACTAACCTAGCCTTAAAATCGAGTTAGATACAGCCTATCTCTCAGGTCACAAACTATTTTCTGCTCTGGTCAAAAAATTAAAAAAAAAAATCTAAAACGACGGTCTGGCCGTTCGCATTAAATTTGGCCTCGTATCTGCAACATCTCATTCAACAATTAACCTAGCCTTGAAATCGGGTTAGATACAGTCTATCTCTTGGGTCACATTTCAAGACTGTTAAATTTCAACCCTATTTGTTTTTTAGGAGATTCCCGTTTCTAGCTCCGTAATTTGAGTTTCCTAAGATAGCGACTTTCTCTCTCTCGTTGAGGTGCTTGTATAAAAGAAATCAATGGTTTTGTAGGAAACTGTACTCCTTGACAAAAGTGTATCCGTCTGCCTATCATCTTCCACAAAGCCATTTTCTTATCGTAATCCAAAGGTGTACTTCCCCCCTTAATCATCCACTGTTCTCATTGGTCTTATAAGGTTTTATTTCCAACCAAACATAGTTTTTTCAAAGTCAAGGACTGTTTTATTCGACAGAACTTTTTCTATCTTCCTTCTGTTTTCTTGAGCTGCAGTCATCTGAAACAATGGCGGTAGAGAAATACGAAATTGCTAAAGATGTAACTGAAGTAAGTTATCTTCACTGTGACGTCAAATTATAATCCTATCTTCTTTATGGGTTGGTTCGTTCGTTTGCTTACGATCTATTTGTCATGTTTCTTTGCCCAGTTGATTGGTAGAACTCCATTAGTATATCTCAACAGCGTTCTGGATGGCTGCGTTGCCCGTGTTGCTGCTAAACTTGAGGGGATGGAGCCATGCTCCAGTGTCAAAGACAGGTATAATTAACTCCTTATCGTTTACGCTTCCTTTTCCTGTTCTAAACTTCTGGCTAATCCCTGTTTTTTCTTTGTTTATTTTCATATGATAATATTATTTCCTTTGAAATTCTTGCTTGGTCCTGATTATTTTGGCCTGACATGCAGGATTGGGTATAGCATGATTGCTGATGCAGAAGCCGAAGGCCTCATCACACCTGGGGAGGTTAGTAAGAACAATTCTGAAAATGCTATCTAATTTGATTAATATTCTTTGAATCATAGCCACGCCGTTTTGCAAGTGCATGTATTGGTGACTTTGGTGCCGTTTTTGTGAAAGTACCAGCATAACCTGTATTCTCGAGTGATATATTTGTTAATTTTTTGTGCTAGTGCGAAGAAAGAAAGATTGTGAGGTTAATTATTTGGTGGAATTTTTATGCTGTTGAAATTTCCATTGATTTTGATGGGGCTTCACAAACTATTTCTGCAGAGTGTTCTGATTGAGCCTACAAGTGGAAATACTGGCATAGGACTGGCCTTCATGGCTGCTGCCAAGGGTTACAAGCTCATCATCACCATGCCTGCATCAATGAGTAACGAAAGAAGAATAATTCTCCGTGCCTTCGGAGCTGAGTTGGTTCTAACTGATCCTGCTAAAGGCATGAAAGGGGCTGTCCAGAAGGCTGAAGAGATTGCGGCGAAGACACCCAATGCTTATATCCTCCAGCAGTTCGAAAACCCTTCTAATCCAAAGGTATTTTCTCAACCATTACCTTGATAAGTCATTGATTGACATTATTATCTGATACGTGCCATTATCGATGCAGGTTCATTACGAGACTACTGGACCTGAGATATGGAAAGGTTCTGGAGGGAAAGTTGATGCCCTTGTTTCTGGGATAGGAACTGGTGGAACCATTACAGGTTCTGGGAAATACCTAAAAGAGCAGAATCCTGACATTAAGGTATGCTTGGCCTTGTATTCTAACAATAAAGTTTTATTCGTGACTGCTCTTGGAACAAAATTTATGCGTATCTGCTTTATTTTTAGTTTTTCTTACTGTCAAGGTTTTCATTGTTTTCATGTAGCTATATGGAGTTGAACCAGTTGAAAGCCCCATTTTATCTGGAGGAAAACCTGGTGAGTTATTTTAAGAATATGACGCGACTCACATGCTTGATGTTTCATACTCCTCGCAAGTGCTGCTTTTCAATTTTCCTACACGCTCTGCTATATAGGCAAAACAGTTCGATCATTTATGACATTTGTACCACAATGTTTTTGGCATGAGTGAATTATTGAGTGGAATGCGAAATGAAAACATCTCTATGGTAATATACATGTTGGTTCATCTGATGATTCCTTCTTGGAACTGTAATCTTGGAACAACAACCACTGTCATGTTACGCAAACAGTTTCTGATTTCCCTCTAGCAAAAATACTGTCTAGGACATTTTACTTGGTGAGCTTTGGTTTCCATAGATCCAAATAATTCTAGTTTATTTTTGTATTGCCGTAGTAATTAAAGTAAGGACGACCCTTTTTTTATATATAGGCTATTGCATACTTACTGATTCATGCATGCATTTATGTCAAGGTCCACATAAGATCCAAGGAATAGGTGCTGGGTTTGTCCCAGGGGTTTTGGATGTCAAGATCATCGATGAAGTTATTCAAGTAAGCCCAAAATGTTCTTAATTACTCGTATTTTTATATTAGTACTGCAGCGATTATCATTGCATGAATTTGATTCATCACACATATTATCCTGCATTTTCCCCAACAATTTGTTGCCAAGTTATATTGGTTGGTCTTCAAATCATCTCACAAACTGGTGAATAACATGTCAGATTACAATATAGAGAATGAAATATCTCCTTAGAGAAATGCAAGGATCACACAGATTTTTATCAGCTGTTTGTTTGTCCCAGACTGTTCCCCGACTAATTTATGCGACTTTGCAGATATCCAGTGATGAAGCAATTGAAACAGCAAAGCTTCTTGCATTGAAAGAAGGTTTGCTAGTAAGTTCTCAACCTGCAGAGTCTGCAAATGTTACTTCTATGATGTGCTCTAAGACTATCTTATAAAATATCTGTAATGTGTTGTATATAACTTGCTGTCGCTGCTATTTTGTCCTTTACATCACACTGATTGTGGGAAGTTCTTTCAGGTTGGAATATCGTCGGGTGCTGCTGCAGCTGCTGCGATTAAGATTGCGAAGAGGCCAGAGAATGCTGGAAAACTCATTGTTGTAAGTCTGATCAGAGCAACTCCAACACTTGTATGTACTAGTAAAGCTATAAAATTATTCGGCTTACATGAAGCATCACGTTCTGCCTCTACAAAGTGACTTCCTAGCACTGTTAGGGCTAATGGTATTCTGTCCCTCAGTCAAGCTATGCTTCTCCTTCCCCACGGTTCTTTTTGTATGACATCTGGGGTTCGGAATGTCAAGATTTAATGTATAAAATGGAAATAAAAATGGGATAGCCAATCTGGTTTGCGTGATTTGAATATTCTATGGGTGTATCGGGGTGGGAATCGGAAAAAGGAACAGGATAATTTGTCAGCTTTCGGCAATGTCCGAGCTATTCAGCAATTAATCATTTTTTGTTTTGTGCAGGCGGTCTTTCCCAGCTTTGGAGAGAGATATCTGTCCACTGTTCTGTTTGAGTCTGTGAAGCGAGAGGCGGAAACCATGACATTCGAACCTTGAGCGTTCCAGATATATTTCAGATTGGAGAAGACGAGAGAGGTTATAAGAAAATCATGGTTTCCCTTTTGGACAGCATCTGGATGTCCCAACACTTAGAAATAAGAGAGAGTCGAGTGATGGATGTCTGTGCATCTGATTCCGAACTGATGCTGTATTTCCTTCACCATACACAAGCAATCATATCTTGTACTTTACTTCCGATTTGTTGTCCCATTTTCTTATGAGTCTTTGCAAGATTGACTAGGATGTGAAAAATGCAATATTTGTTGGTTTTATTGCTGACTGAGTTTCAGCTGTTGATTGCTGGCCAATAATGTCCTGATTCCTGGACTTCAGTTTAGATTTGATTTCCCTGTAATCAACTGATCATATCTTTTGTGATTTATGTAAAGGCTGATATAAAGCCTTGACATCAATAAAACAAAAAAAGAGTTTTTGTGCCTTCGATATTCGTTTCTAAGCAGTGAAAAGCTTTCGAAATAACAATATTGCCACATAGTTGAACAGAGAAAACTGTCCTAATGGACGGGAAAATGTTGTCCGCCGTTTGCTTATGAACAGTTGAAATCCAACGTCAAACTTCAAGCACGATTCTCGAATCAAAATTGGAAAGATAGAATCCTTGTGATGTGATATTCGTTGTTCAATTAAATGAAAATCAAAAGCCATCGAATATATATATTTTACATGGAAAAAAACAAGCCACGAAAAAATCTACAGCTCTAAAATTGCCAGGTGATCTGATCTCCCTCCAGCGGAAACCAAAACCCGTAGTCAAAGACTTCTGCCACTTGTCCAAACCTGATAGGTCTGAGTTATACCATCTTGTTTGGTTTGTTTTTAGCTAAAGAAATCTTGAAGCCCTCTCCCAGCAAAAACCCGATCGGACAACTCAGCCAAAACGGCATTAACAGTGAGTAAAACGACACTAGACCCAACAATGACTCCGATGACAACACCTGTAGTCCCCAAGACTTTACCAAAAGCAGGCCACTCTATCTCTTGAATCTCCTCCACCACTCCACTCCAAAAATTCCCTTCCTCTTTGCTCTTCCTCTCCATCATCGCCTTCTTTATCTCCGCTCCCAACTCTCCAGTCACCGACGAATCTGATTCTGATTCCGTTCCCGGTTTCTCCACTGCCTCGGATTCCGTGCTCTCCTTTTCAACTGCCTTGACTACAAAACAACCTCGGCGTTCCTTTGTCTTTGAGTGCGTGATGGTGAGTAATTTGGGGTGGGATTGGGAGATGCTGACTCTGAGAGGCGGAGGTTTGAATTGTAATGTAGGGCTTGAATGAGTGGGTCTTAATGGAGGTTGTGTGAGTGGGAGTTTGATTGAGAGAGAAGAGAGTGCCATTTCTCTTTGGAGTTTCACCCGCAGACGTTTATGGTTGGGGGTGGATACTGGATAAGAAACGAAGGAAAGTTTTAGCGTTCAGAGAGGGTTGTTTGGTCTGGGCTTAACAATGTGAGGCCCATATTGGCTCATGGTTTGCGAATTATGGGACTGTGATTTACGTCCTCCCATATTGGCTCATGGTATAATTGGATTTTTAAAAATTTAATTTGATTTTATTATGAGTCAAATTAAGAGTTTAATTATGTTCCAAGATTAATTTGGTTCCATTAAAATATTTGACTAGGTTTAAAGATTTTATTATATTTTAAATGAGTCAAATTAATTTTTTTAAAACTTTAATTGATGAAAAATCAAGTTTGGGAGTCCAATTTGAGTTTAATTGAAAAGATTAAAGTTTTAAAAAATTAAATTTATTTTTTATCAAGTTAATTAATTGACACCGAGGATGAGAATAGAAAAAAATAAAAATTTAGAGTCAAATAAGAGTTAAATTTAAAAATATCAAAGCCGAAGTGAAAAAAACATACATCAACCCCGTTTTTCTTTCTCCTCTCTTGGCTATCACTTTGGCAACTCTCTCTATCACGTCTCAACCGTCTTTGTTGCCACCAACCACAAGCCAAGCTTCCCTACATCTGATGCAACCTTTCCAGCAGCCATTTGTTTTCTGTAATGCAAGCATCCTTTTTATTATCCCCCCCTCAAAAAAAAAACCTCGGCAACCTTTCCAGCAGCCATTTGTTTTCTGTAATGCAAGCATCCTTTTTATTATCCCCCCCTCAAAAAAAAAACCTCGGCCACTACATGTAAAAATCTTGCATGCAATTATCAAAGTGGGTGTTTGGTTCGCGGTGTCTTATGCGATTGAGGCTCACCACGGAGTCAAAGTATTTGGTAAAGATAGGAACCACAGTTTTGCAATTGTAATGCAAAACATCTGTGAGATGCTTTTCGAAAACCTCAGTCGCAACAAACATGGGATAAAGATCAAAGGTATTCATCCCAAGCACTGAGCCCCTCTTAACAAATCCAAGACAACTTTACGAGGTGATAATTAAATTTTAAATGGATAGGAGTGCTTTCATAACTCTGTAGCTGGGGAATTAATGAAATAAACCCATTAGTTAGTAGTTAATGCTCGGAAGATCAGCTCAAAAACTTTTAATGGCAGCCCCAAAGCCCTTGATACATTGTCCTTACAATTAGTAATAGCAAATTGACAAATCATAAATATCAGAGTAAATAGAGAGAGAGAGAGAGAGAGATGGAAGTAAGCAAAGCAATCAAGGAACACAACCACCACAGGGCAAATGGAAGTAAGCAAGCAGCACCAGCGACGGCGGTGACAACAGCTATAACCTTCCAATACTCCTACTACCACATGGCACCATTTCCAACGTCATCACCATAGAAAGAACCACTTAAGTCTTCTCTATCCTTTGGTATCGTCTGATGACCCTCTCATCACAGTCGGTCATGTTACTGTTCACGTGTTACGTGAACAGTAATTGCGTGAATTATAATTCATGATGAACGTAACGCACTGTTTTATTTTTTTTTAACTCTTAACTCTTGGGCTGGACTGGACCTCCTCGGAGAGTTGGGCATTTTGGCCCATCTTGGCTAGATTGACCTATTTAGTTGCGTCATACCCAATTTGATTTTTAAAAAAAATATATATGTATAAAAAAAATTATGTAGATAGATATTAGTTCTGATAAAAGGAAAAAAAGCACGTGACTTTGTTTTACTCCACAACCCTATTGTTTTTCAATTGATTATGAATCAGAAACTTGCAACTCGATTTGGCCTTGAAATTATATCTCTACAACTGGATCGCAAATGTTGTTACTAATGATATTGTTACCAGATGTTGTTCATCCATCAAATAGCAAGAGATCGCAGAGGCATTAACGTATCAATTTAGTTCGTGATGAAATTGCAAGCAGTTTAATGAGAGAATAAAAACAAATATCTAATTTACTTGAATTATTAATTATATTTTATTGTTATGATTATTAATCTACAATATTTAAAAAATAATATATATATGTGTGTGTGTGTCCTTTCTAGTAATTTCACAAGTTGATAACAATATGAAAAGCATGATAACTAAACACACAAAACTGTTTTTCATTAAACCTCAAACTCAACAACAGTTTTAACCAAACATTTCAATTTCAGTTATGAACCGCAACTAAAAGCGCTTTTCATGAAACTGTTTTTTTCAACCTCAACAACAACAACAACCACAATGATAAACACACCCGAAATAATTAACATACTTAATGATCCAACCCAACCAAAAAACAAAAATGAGAGAAGAAGCATGCTGGGCCATCGTCGGCCATTCATGGTTGGGTTTGACCCATCCCATCCCATATAATATAATTAATATTTAAAAAAAATCAAAAAACTTCAAATGGACATTTAAAAATATTTATGATTTTCTCCAATAAATTTGCATAAAATCAGGTTTAAACTTATACCGTATAATATAGACCGGGTATTAAAAATAATTATTTTTTTTCCAAAACTTAAAAAAAAAATACAAAAAACTTTTTAAAAACCCTTTATTACAATCCGTGGTATGAATAGAAAAACATGTAAAACACGACATCGTTTAGCTTTCTACTTAATATTAATCCAGCTATGCTAGACATTTGCTCCGGTAAAAAGAGAGGTCAGGTTGATAGCAGCTAGTCCAAACCTCCGAATCCCAACCTGATCCTGCGTATACGATCAATAAAGGGATGGAATGGGACAAAGGAGAAAGCTTTTTCGCAATGTCCCTATGGATACAGACAATAAGAGGACTGCACAAGCCAAGACCACAGTTGTAATCATCAAACTAGTCATTCCCAAGGCACGATGAACCGGAGCACAATTTGCGAGAACTTACAAAACTTCTCCGGCCACAATCAGTACAGTATACAAGCAGCAAAATCTAAAGGAAGCAAACAAATTTGACAGAATCGTTCTCACATTTTACAACGAGCCTCTCCCTTGATTCTTGAATTTGAAATCTTAGCCGCCAAAACATCCATGGTACTGGTAATATAGCGGGGATTGATTGCTGGGGCATGCAGTGGCCACACACACAGAGGTTTTGATGTGCCGGCAGAATTTTGATTTGGCTAGAAAGCGAAGATCTCTAGGTCCGGGAAATCAGTCTGGAGTTGATTGAGATGAAATATCCATAACCTGACACGCATATCATTCGAGCATCAATGCCAGTTCTCCCTGCATTATTAATTTTCAATTATTCGTGTCAATGGCACACAGAAAGAAAAAGGGTTACATAAAATACATGCGTGGGTGATTCCAAGCTCCATGAAAGACAAAAAGCTCTCTCGCAAGCAGCAAGACGGTGGAAAAAAAACTATAGTTAATCATCAAAGGAGCTAAACAGTGATTAATCTAGGGTTATCTTCTGACGCGAGTTTTCGTCCTTGACAGACTATATTAGTCCTTTTATACATTTCAATAATAATAAAACATAGCCCTTCACATATGGTTAGTTTTAAGCACTCCAGTCATTTTCGTCTTCATTTAAACTCGTTAGTAGTATCATAAAAACCAAATTCACTTACCAGATTTAGATTTAACTTTTGTTTGGTATGATTTGTGTTTAAATTTTATATCTACACTAGATCTCGTGCTGAATAGTTAATTACTGAACAGATCGATCCACACGTGCTATAAATCATGCTAAGTTGTGTCTATTCAGAGTAAAACAAATATAGGAAGATCTAAGTGGATTTGGGAAGCAACTTCTTAAGGTATTTGAATCGAATCAACTCCATTGTTCCTCTCATCACATTTTTCTTGGCTAGAATTAGGATCCTAATCAAGACTTGATCAAGATCTTGATTTGTGTACATGAGATCTTGATTAGGATTGCTTCTTTTTTTCTTGTAAGCATAAATATTATAAATAGCATAACATCCTCATTCTCTCTTAACCTTGTAAGAGAAACCAATATTGTTTCTCGCATGCATGCTGCGACCTAATCTTCTAATGGCAAATTTCTAACTACACCGGTAATTAACATCCAAATTCAAGGACTTTCACTAAACTGGCATCCAAATTCAAGGGAGTAAGTAAACTAGCATTGTCCCAATGATTCACATATCCTGTTATAACACATGGGCTTTGGTGTGTCGACTTATATATATATATATATGGTTATTGTCAAGAAGACATGGATTTACGTTCTCCCACGAAATTCATAAATATTGGACCCACCTTCACCTATTGCCACATATTGCCGTATCGAACTTGACTAGAGGCATCCTTAATTTTATATTTAAAAATATTTTCAGTCCCAAAGATATCGACCTAACATTACTAAAGAGCTAAAACAGGATGTGGTGGTCGGAGGCGTTTTCCGGCGATGTACTGTAGCTACACACTCAGTGGCACTGTGGACTCGCAATTTCCACCGGTGCGCCGCGCGAGTTCGTCTACCTTATTTTTTTTGTTTTTATCGGTTGTGAACAGTGTAATGACGCTCGGACCCCCGATAATAAGACAAAAACACGTTTTCGGCTGAGGGCTACGGTTGTAATTGCACGCGTACGGACCGGTCCGGTCCGCCGGAACCTTTTTTTTTCATATTTTAAAAAATGTGCTATGATGTCCGTAGCCCCAGAAGCGACAAAATCACACAATTCGCTTCAAGGGTGCTTTAGTCATTGACCACGACGTTACTGTGCGCTTGCGTCAGCGCTGTCAGGGAACCGTACGGGCGCGTCGGCGTGTTTTTATCCCTCCATCGTTTCAGGAGGCGCGTGCGGAGGTATTCGGAGGTGGAAATTTTTCTTCCGCCGGTGAAAACGATTCGCAACCCTTCCCTGAATCTCATGGGGTGGCGCGTGTTATTCAAATATCTACATGTAGGCTCATATTGTCGGTTGAAACATTATGTCCTCTTTTCTCTCTCCTCAGAGCCGGAGTCAATTTCAGTCCCCCGAGTTATTGTGCATGCATTTCAATCCCTTGGCTTTTGTTTGATTTTTGTAATCCAAGTTTCGAATTCTTTCAATTTCATCCTTTCATTCAAATTGATATATATGCAATTTGCATGTCAGTCCTTCTTCTTTTAAATTTTCGGTTTGCTATTAGATCCCTGAATTTTGTTTAGTACAGCAGGTTATATTGTTTTCAATTTTGTCCTTCATTTCAAATTCATTATATATTGCACTTTAATTTCAGTCCTTCTTCTTTTAAATTTTTTTGCTTTTAAATCTTGGAATATTTTTGGTACAAAAGTATGAATTGTTGTTAAATTAATCCTTCACTTTAAATTAATTATATCTTTTATTGTTATTTTTGGCCTTATGTTTTTAATTGTTCGTTTAAAATTCATTTCCTTTATTATTATTTATATATAGATGCATTATTCCCTATTATTGTACAAGTTCATGTATATATTTTTCTTTAATTTGGTTTTGGATATTTCTTTTATCTTTTCTTTTGTTGGGGTTTCTTTTTATTTAGTCTTCAAATTTTATTCTTGGTATTAATCATTTGAAAATTAATTTTTTTTTACATCACAAATATTTTTTAAATGCTAATAATGATGACAATGATAATAATAATAATAATAATAATCATTAAAAAATTTGCATAATTATAATTTAATTTTTGGAATATTTGTTGAATATTATCGCCTAATAATAATAAAAAATATTGAAAGTGTGTAAAATTAAATATATATTTGTATATGTATGCCAAATTAAAATATGTTAAACTGCTTATATGTTTGAATATTTATTTAAAATTATCGTCTAAAAATATATACAGAGAGAAAAAAGAAGACCGCGGATTTTTTTAAGGAAAACAATTTATATCAGTATTAATAATTTTTAAATGCTAATAATGATGACAATGATAATAATGCTAATAATAATAATAATAATAATCATTAAAAAAATTTAATAATTATAATTTAATTTTCTGAATATTTGTTGAATATTATCGCCTAATAATAATAAAAAAATATTGAAATTGTGTAAAATTAAATATATATTTGTATATGTATGTCAAATTAAAATATGTTAAACTGCTTATATGTTTGAATATTTATTTAATATTATCGTCTAAAAATATATACAGAGAGAAAAAAGAAGACCGTGGATTTTTTGAAGGAAAACAATTTATATCAGTATTTTTAAATACATTTAGTATAATAATATGATGAATAAATCTTATAAAATACATTTTGCTCCAAATTTTAATTATGATATGTTTTAATATTTATTGCATATTATCGCCTGAAAATATATAAAGAGATAAAAAAATGACCTCGGATTTTTTGCAAAAAAAAAATTAATATCAGCATTCTTAAATACATTTAATATAATAATATAATGAATAAATCTTATAAAATAAAATAAAATTTTGGTTTTGGATTTTAATTTTGTGCTCTTTTGTTCAAGTTTATTTCTTAAAAAAAAAAGAATTTTTAATATTTAAGATCTAATATTACCCAGGAAAAAATACAACTCAAAGAAACAAAAAGTAAACAAATTTGCCTAGATTATCTACAATTAAAAAATATACGAGGCACTTTCCGTTTCGACTACACTGTTCTTTTGAGACAGCAAATAAGTAATTATAGCACGCAAAAAAATTATATTTCTGTTTTTAAAAAAAATTGCAATATTTTTATTTATAATGTGTCAGATCTAATATTACTGGGGAAAAAACGCAACTCATATTTTTTTTTAACAAATTTACCTAGGTTATCTACAATTAAAAAATATAAAAATCACTTCTCATTTCGATCACACTATATAGTATGTGAGACTAAGTATATGTGTTTAATATTTATTTAGTATTATCGCCTAAAAATATATACAGAGAGAGAAAAAAGGACCTACAATTTCTTCTAAAAAAAATAATATCGGTATTCTTAAATGTATTTGATATAATAATATGATGAATAAATCTTATAAAAAAAATTTGGCTTTGGCTTTGAATTTAAATTTATATTTAGACCCTTTTTTTTTTCTTTTAAGAAACGGTGATCTTCTTTTCACATGTATTTTTAATTTTTTAGTGTCCAAGTCAGTTGTTCTTTTTTAACCGGGTTTTTTTTTATTAACCAGAGTACCCGTGACAACAAATTTCTAATAAATCATATCACCTTCTTAGCAAATTTTCTAATAAATTTTATCAAAAGTTTTTTAGCAATAGCAATATTCAATTACATTTTGGTTGAAAAAAACCATTTTCAACAGATTTATCAATTACAATTATATTAATTAAATATTAAAATAACAAAATACAACATTTATAAAATCAATTAATTTTCTACATAGATAAAAAACCCCAGCGAAGCGGGCAAATCGGCTCGTCTTAGCTAGATAAAGAGAGAAAAAAAGGGTGTCAAATACAGCTTCTTTCGTGGTTTTCTCTCATGACAAAGAGATTTTCTATTTTTTTTTGACAAATTATGATTGTTGATTTGCATTACCTCTTTAAATTGATTGTTGGACACACGAATTGATCAAGCTCATGGGGTTTAAATTATCGACTCGCTAATAAAGTTTTTTTATTTTTTGTTGGTGCTAACTTTTTAAGGCCACACACACGTATATTCCAGTATGACTATCCCGCCAATAGATTAATTAATAGTTGCTGAATGAAACAAAGACAATCTAATATATAGTGGATAAACTTTGTCTACGTCTCACATTATTTAAAAATTTAGCATTTTGGAAGGCGTCCTTGCATGGCTTTGCTCCTGCTCCTCGTCCATATTGGTGTCTTTAATTTATTGATAATCACAGACAACGTTCAGGTTCTCAGGGTCAGTTTTTAAATGTAGCCGGCCCTACTTGTTTTATTTGCGATACATAGCTAATGCTTGCATCTAGACTCATCTACATCGATTATCACGTTTTTATTGATCGACCTTTCCCATCTTTTTTCATGTCCGAGTGGAAAATTAGAAATCACGAATCAAGGCCGTCCAAATGTTACCTCCTTGGCTTACACAATTCATTTTATACCACGTACTCTCTTATACCCCACCAAATGCCATTACTGATCAGCCCTAATTAATTAAAGGGTGAGATATAATAATGGAACCACTCAACGACAAATGGTCGGGTGTTAAACTTACCTAAACCACCCAACTTTACGGAATTAATTAAACATATGTGATAGAAGAAAACATTTCATTAACTCTTTTGTGTTAGCATACCTCCTTCTTTCTGTCGAAAAAGTCAGTATTTCTTTGGATCCTCTTTCTTTGTCTCCCCCTGCGCACTGCTGTCCAAAATGAGAATAAAACTAGCTCTCAGTTCTTGTAATATTCTTACCACCATGCCTAATTTGCTCTCTTTTATGCGCATATGGGGGCTCGCAATGCACTTTTTTCGTGGACTGATTCGAGTTTGACAGTCCAAATCTTGGACAGCGTTAGTTATATTAAAAACCAAGATGATCATAAGCCTCTTATTTCTCTTCTATCTTGTTTTTTGTCTGGTTGATAGATTTGAGCATATGCATAAACAGTTAACTTGGTTAGAGAGAACAGCCAATCTCTGTATAAAATGGTGTTTTGCTTCATTTGACCATTAAAAATATTCTGCTAAACTCAATTATCGATAAATGTAGTGCTATTATATATACAGATACCGCAGAATCTATAGCAACTTCTTTAAGCTTGACTAACATTTTGGTACGGGAAACGATCTTCTTCACAATTGCAGATATTCCCCAGATGTTATTTTTTCTAATTTGTGGTGCTACGCTGTTAATCACGTCGCTGAGATTTCACATCTAATTGTAAAGTCGAAAGTTGATTATATAAATAAACTGAACCTAAGCTTATCTAAGCTCGACTCATTGAAAATAAATAAATATATTTAGTTAAAAATCTATAAAATCCATTATGTTTATAAAAAAAAATTATGATATTGTAACGCATATAAGTATTTAAAAATTTAAATCTAGCTTACTTATAAGAACATTAAAAACTTAATCAAGCCGAGTTTTAAATAAACTAACTGAGCCAATCAAGTCGAGCCTAAAAAATATTTAAACATCATGTTTTAATTAAGTTGTTCTTAAAATGCATCAAGTTTCAACTTCACTAAAATTAGATAAATTGAAGTACTGGATGCTGAACTCGGCTCGGTTTATTTGCGACACTACTCGTAAATATAAGATATTTGACAATTAACCATTTAGTAGGTGAGTCAGTGATATGAGTTTGAGACTGAGAAGTTTATTCTTTTTTTGTTTTTAGGTTTGAGACATGTGATTGCTAATATGATAACCACAGAAAAATTACATGATCATTAATTTCAAGACCCATAAGATTAATCAAATTACGCATAAGTTTGATAATTACGATAATAACACTCACAAAACCGATGAACATGTATAATATACATCCACGCCCGTACCTAAAGGTTGATTTCTTGGCAACGGCCCGTGTGAACTAGGCTCCTCGTGATCAGGATGCTTGCAAAACTCAGATCCCCAGAATGTTAATTTCATTAATTAGCTCCCTATATATTGTTGATGCTGGTTCTTCACCCGCAGGAGTACCACAGCAAATAAACGAACTCTGCTGCCATGCATTGCATGCCCAATAGATATAATTAATTGAGGCAAATTACCCAGCCAATCAAGCATTCATCGATCCAAAGTATGAACTCTTAACAAGAAAAAATATATCATAAAACCAACACAACACAACGGAGCCCTTAAAAATTACATGCATGCATCGAGACATTAATCCCACGCGAATTCCTTGGTTTCCAAACTTAATTATTTTAATGTACTTTACCCCCATTGCAAATCAATTGTCTTCATGCATGAAAATATCCCCTTTCCACAGATACAAAGTGATTCCACAAAACAACGAAAAAACGCGCCTCCTCTAACATGCATCGCATATGGCGCCTTTTCTTTTTACCTAACGAAATTAACAAAATTTAAAAGATGTACATGGTTGAAATCACACCAAGAAACGCGAAACCTTATGTTGCCGAAGAAGGCCGTCAGGTTTCCGGCGGGTGTCGGATTCCGGCGAAGACAATAAGCAAACTACAATGTCAGCAAAAGCACTAATGATAAACTTGTGGGTGTGTTTAGGGTTTAATTCAAGATAACAAGAGAGCAACTCATGCAAGTACTCCCAATTAGCCCTAACGTCCCATAGCTCTCTTGCTTCAATCATCTCTTGCATTGAATGTTTAAAATCCGTATAAGGATCTGGTGAATACTTTTTAACTGCAACACCTCCACTGACTGGCGTCTTGGGCTCTGGCAAGGACTCGATGATGGAGTTGGAGCGGCCAGGGGAGGAGAAGAAGAAACGGTGGGAGGCTAGAATGGTGGAAAAATCAAGATTTGATTCGGTGTCTGAATCGGAGTAGGAGGAGGAGAAGGAGTTGGTGGAGGGAGTACCGAGGGATTTGGAGGTGGGTGCTGAGGAGAGGTCGTAGAGGGAGTTGAAGTTCTTGATAATTATTGGTGTGGCGGGGGAGACGAGGGTAGTGGATGATGGCAATGGATCCCCACACTCCTGCAACTCTGAGGTTAGTGGATGCGAGGATGGGGTTAAGGTGGGCAGGCATTTGAGAATGTTCTTCCAGAAGATGGCGGGCATTTTTCCTCTTGATGGGATGAGGCAGAGAGATGACGGCAATGGGAATAAAATGGAAGGAAGGTTGAATGGTAGGGGTTTTATTTGGTCGGAGAGCTACTGTGCAAGGCCGAGGAGGAGTGATCAGAGAAACAACATTTATTTATGTTTTTTACTCGATCCCATCTATACAATTTTTTTATTCCAAGCTTTTGTAACTAGGCTTATACACAAGGAGACACCTTGTAGACTTGAATATATTGTATAGGGTAATGTAGATTTCAGTTGTGTCTTGTGCATGCCCAGAGCAGAAAATCTTATGTAATGTGGGGACGTCGTTTGCCGTTGCATCGGGGTGATTAATTAATCTTATGTATTTTTTTTAATGAAATGAAACGATGAGTGGTAGTATTTATATGTGATTAAAATGCTCCAAAAAGACATCACCACATGCACATGTTTCCTCAGAATTCTTGTGGTATACAGTGCCGTACTCTGTTCATCACGATCGATCAGCAGCCCCTCATTTGTATCTTTTTTGGGACAACAATATCATGATAGTACAAACCTCTCATCTAAATAATTGACACTCTCAACCACTGCAAAGCAAAATATTTACCTTATATATACTTAATTCTCTAATCATCTTTTTTTTTAACAACTATTTTATTATTATTATTATTAATGCGAGTGTCCAGTTAGCTTAGTTAATTGACATGTACTTCGATTAATCTTATAAATCATAAAATTAATGATCATCTAGAAAATAATAAACCGGAGCACAATACTTTGTTTATTGACCAAAGACCTGAGCAATAAGGAAGCTTACAGCCCTCCCTATTTTATTTTTTACAGTTAGAGCCCCCCAAAGCGAATACATCACGTAGCGCTTGTGGTGGCTTTCCCTGTTCGAGTAATCTCTGGTGCAAGATACCCAACAGTTCCAACCACAATGGTTGATTGAGGAGTAGATTCGTGGTCATGAAACTTCGCGAGCCCAAAACCTCCTAGCCGTCCGTTAAGATCGCCATTACCTTTCTTCTCCGGCATTACTAACCAGACCAGGTCAAAAAAGCTACAACCACGCTAGGTTCTGATGGCACGGCCATACAAGCAGAGAGTGTTAAGACCCTAGGGCCAGAATACTCTTCTGCGTACATAGCGTGGTAATCGATTTATACTGGTTTAGTCCATATAATTTTCCGTAGAAGAGACAAAAATCCTGCAAATATAGTGAGGCACTGCAGAGATGGATGTCAGAATACGTACATGGTTGGCATTGCAGTTTACGAAATTTGCCTCATTATTGTACTTTCGTGAAACAGCAATAGCTCAAGAGGCGACACGTCCTCCCCTCTAGTGTCAAGCCAGCAGTGAATTCCATTGCTTTCAGAAAATAATGGCACTTTTGTCTCTCAGGAGCTATAACCATCTTTGTAATTTAACACAAAATGGAACTACAGCAGTGCTCTAAGATTCTCCCCTGCGTATCTTTTACTATTTTTAGGAGTACTGTTGCCTGTTGGCTCCCTTGTCTTGTTGGACTGCAGTTAAACCTTTTCGATTTATACAGAACTAGGGTTTAGAGATTTTAAACGAGTGATCTCTTCCACGTCCTCAGAAGATTTATGGGCAATAACCTGCAAAAAGGAGCGGAACTGGAAATGGCAGTTCATTGATAAACAGCTTTTTTTTTTGCTCAATTCATTGCTACCATTTAAACCCCGAAACCTATACACGCAAACAGAGTAATTGCAGAAAAGAGGGGTGCCTTCATTATAGAAGAAACCACCCGAGTCCGGATGCAAAATGTATACTTTCATCTCCGCTACTGATCTTGGTACACAAACCAAGCGCCTGGAAAACATCAAAACGCTATTAATACACACTGTATCACTATTTGATAAACTTATCACAAGTTGACATTCTCATTGAGCTGTCAAAACACTGGTTTAATTCGTGTGTCTGTCTGTACTGTATTTGCAAAAGACAACCATGGGCTTTTTTCGGTTGCTAGTAAGATGTATGGTGCTCATTGGAGGTTAAATGAGTGGATGTTTATACCGGTGGTTTTTGCGGCCTTTTTTTTTAATTTTAATCAAGTTTTTCTTTTTCTCATTTAATGAAAATAAAAAAACAAACTAAAAATATTGAATTGAATCGGAAAAATAAAAAAAACTGTTGCATATTTTAAAAAAAATGGAACCGGTCCGGTTTGGTTTTGGTTTACCATATTTTTACTTAAAAAAACAAAAACCAGACTGAAAGTTTTTTAAAAAATCTAATCGGTTCGTTTCTCAGTTATTTTTTTTTGTTTTCTCGGTTTAATCGGTTTTTCAGTTTTTTTTCTCAACCCTGGGATTAATATAAAAAAAAAACTAAAAAGGAATTATTCTAATATATTTTTAAATAAAAAACACCACACGTGAGAGACAGACAGTGCATTTACTGGTAAATAGCATAGAAGGAACAGAGTGTGTGTGTGTGTAGCATGGAGCATGGAGACGGCACTAACAACAAAAGTTATGAAATGTTAGTCGCATCTAAACCATCCGTGCCTGAATTTTCTAACAAAAATCTATTCAAACAATGTGCGTTACAACCCAGAACAATGCGATTTCTGTACCAGTTTCTAGAAGCGCTCCAGAAAGGCTGTCGCTAATGGACATGTCAATGATAAACCATCTCATGGCAATGCCGAAGTTCAGGCTAATGACTGCAACGAGTGCATCACGAGATGAACAGTGCTCAATATAAGAACTCTTGGTAAACTTGGAAGCCTAACTATTCCAACCCACAATTATATGTCCAGCTAACGTTCTAAGACTTTCCTGTTGCCAGTGGCGGGGCAAGCGGATGGCCAAACAGACAACTCATTAGTCCTTTTGACGGGGTAACATTCTAAAAATAATTATAATGGGGTTGAAATGCGAGCTATGCCATAATAAAAGCATGTGAATGATTCATCAGATTTCAGCAGCTTAACAAGAAGTTTTGTTGATGACAGTTTATTTTTAAGTTACGCCTTAAACAAGATAGGGTCTCCAGCAGTGCAAGAATCAAAGAAAACACAGCCGAGCGACGTGCAGAAGATGATTCAAGCCTATTGCTACAGTCATAATAATAAAAAAAATCATTTTTCATGTCATTCAACAACATTGGAAAACGATAGCATAGATAATTCCTGCCTGGTCAAGTTTATAATGGCATTTCAATGCTATGGGATCATCCTTTTCCTTTGAAGAAACAGCAACACATAAAAGATGCATAAAATCCAATCAACTATGTCATTTCTGCTCCACAAGACCACATGGTAAATGCATAATGCTACCTCCATATTAAAAAACGCTAACCAATTCTGATGATTTTCTTTTCTGTACTTTTTTTCTAGGGAAAGAAAACTAGAAAAGATTCAGAACTCCAGGATTACATGATCATACGAGTTATGAGTAACTGCATACAAATATGGGGGGGGTTATTACATTTTATTTTAATTTTATGTTTCCCCTTACAGGCTTACAGCCCTACAAATATTTATGCATACTCACAAGTAGAGAGCAACCCTATTCATCACGACTTGCAACTTCCAATCCATTACCTGCACCATTACCAGAAATATAAAGCACAAGTCTTTTACACAATCGATCTTCAAACTAAACATCAAGCCCAAAAAAGGGGTTTAAAAAAACTCACCATCTGGATCAAAGAAGAAGACCTGCCTAATTGGCCGATTAGGTACAGACTTCTGAAACGTTTTTATTCCCTTGTCCTGATTATCACAAAATTTAGCTTCAATTTACTAAAAGGAAATTTAGAAGACAACACTCAAACTGAACATAATCGTTTAAATGCCACTAATTGGTAGTGAAATCTGCCGCTAAAACGCAGAAAAATACTTCAAATTCAACACTTTCTTTGATTCCAAGACTTCAATAATCATTCAAAATGAACATAATCATATTAAATAACAACAGAAAATGAACGAATGAGATGATTCGTGATACCTTGAGAGATTGGACAAAGGAATCGAAATTAGAGACAGAGAAGCAGACATGATGTCCTCTAGGAAGATGGGTAGAGTCAAGAACCGGTGAAGCGGCACTGTAGGGTCCTTCAGGAAGCTGGGTATCTGGGCTCCTTTCGATTAAGTGGATAGCGAAATCTGGAGAGACCTTAAGCCATATAACTTTGAACTCTAACTTAGGGCTCTCTATCTCCTCAAAACCAAATATCTCTTTGTAGAAATCGGCAAGCCCTCTTATATCTGATGATTCTCGAGATATGTGGTTCAGAAACGCACCTTTTGCTGCTGCCATTTTTTGCTCTCCAATTGATATCAGCTAGAAGATTTTGAGCTTCTTCTATTTTTCTACTGTGCTGTGTAATATGTACATGAGGCTGGGTACTGTGGGAGATAAGAAAACGACCTCGTTTGATGCTTACGTGGCTTAATGGTTACAGTACTGTTACTAATGCTGTCAAATTGTGACATCTTCGAAATGACTAGTGAGCTAGCGAGTTTAGTTAAAGTTTGTGTTTTTAGAGTGTTTTTTTATATAAATATACTAGAATAATATTTTTTAGTTTTTAAAAATTATTTTTAATATTAGTAGTATATGAAAATGATTTAAATACTAATTTTTTTTATTTAAAATAAAAATAAATATTTTCAAAAAAGCAACAGAGACAAACAAACAGGCCTATCTGTGTAGTTGATGAACTAATTAACACTCAAATCCAGCCAAAAAGAAAACAATCAATTCTAAAATGGCAGGTGGTTGGTTGGAAAAGGAAATTTTTATGTAACCTGGTTACTGAAAGTCAATCACCAAAATTATGAGTCATTTAATATGGAAGTTTGAAATATAGCTACAAGTTTGTCATTAAATAAGTTTCAAAAAATTGTTAATTAGTATAAAAATCATCACCGAAAATCTCTACATGAGCACTCACTGTCCCGAAATCTAGTGTAGGTTTACTCCAGGAGAGCTCTCCCTCCTTCGAGAAGTGGCTACTCCAGGACAGGGACCCTCACAATCGAGTCAAAAACAATCGCTACCAAAAAATATTGTCCAGGATAGGGTGCAGGGGCTACTAGATTTTGCTAGGACATACCCGTAATCTTGACCGGAAAGTTACTTGCCTTTTCAGATAATAAATGCAGCGGTTATGAAAACCACGAAAGGTGATAGCATGGTTTCTACCAGAAAGAACAGCATCATCCCCTAGTCCTGATTCTGAAGGTCCAGACAAAGACAGCTTCTATGTTTGTAGCAAGAGAAATCCATGAATAGTGGTTCCATAACCCTGGCCTGAACAGACCCGGTGTTTAAACTTGGATCTTTCAGATTGAAGATTTTAATTTCAATTCTTGAGAGATGAATGAGCGGTTATCCAGCAGATGGGGAATGCTGCTCTCATTGTCTAGCCCGAGGGCCAAAGACAGAGAGAATCTCATTTCCCAAGAACAAAAAGTTTACGAGTTGTGGAAGCTTAATTAAAACATGGTCTCAAATGGCTTAAATATTTTGTACACGTTAAAAAAATAAGATAAATCTATATTGTTTTTATTTTGGTTTTAATTTCGGTCTATTCTGGATTTTTTGGCCAAATATCGGTCGAAACATTCTGGTTTCGTTATGCCCGTTCCGTTTCGGCCAAATAGTATTTTTTTAAAATAATAAATAATTTTACAATATCAATCATATCTCTTAATCCAACCGTTAGATTAAGATGAAATTTTACGACGAGTCTCTTGACATATTTATATATATTATGTTAAAATTTCAGAACAATCAGATAATGTAATGACTTTACAAGATTGATGATGATATTCTCGTAATATTATATATGTTCGTGATTTTGTTCAGAGAAATTATTTTGTTGTGTTTTTTAGATTAAACTGCAAATTTTAAATAATTTTATCTTTAAATTTAAACTATTTTTTTAAATTAATATATTTAATTATATATAAAAATAATACAACCAGGGCATTACCAAGACACTTCAAAACTAAAATATTCTGTTATAATTTAAAAAAAAAGAAGCAATAATGGAATTTACAAACTTGAATGAAAGAGGGATTTGGATGGCGATTTTCATCCTTGAATACGGAATGGAAAATTGTGACTGCAGTAATACATTGACATCGGCAAGCAAATAGCGGGAACTTCAAGGAATCGGATACAAAAACCTTCAGAATAAAGCTAGCTT
Organism: Salix arbutifolia; assembly: GCA_025169955.1. NCBI lineage: Eukaryota > Viridiplantae > Streptophyta > Magnoliopsida > Malpighiales > Salicaceae > Salix > Salix arbutifolia. The sequence continues at coordinate 9,251,054 of CM045909.1, forward strand.
GATTTGTAGCATTTCTGAAGTACAATGAGGTTGGCTTTAAACAATTACTTACCTTCCAACAGTAGCTAACATGTTTGAAAGCAGCACAAGGTTGCCTGAATTTAGAAAAATCTAATAAAAAATAGTTAATATGCCACGTCACAATTTAAATTAATAATATATGCTCTTATATACTTGTCTTAATGTACAAGTGACAACTGAAAAATTATAATTCACTGGACATCGACAGCGGTACATATTTAGAATTTGTTTGGGATAATTTTGAAATATTATTTCTAAATTTTTTTTTTTTTAAATGAATATGTTTTGGTGTTTTTAGATTATTTTAATGTGCTGATGTCAAAAATAATTTTTAAAAAATAAAAAAACATCATTTTAATATATTTTAGCACGAAAAGCAATTTAAAAAACTACAGCAATAGCTGTCCCAAACAGGCCCTTAACATGAAAGGAGTTGTAGAAGGTAGATTAAAAAATACTTAATTTATCCATTTGAGTATTACATGTAGATTACCATGTTATTTATCATCGTACAGAAAACTACGGTGTATAATATTTAAGCAATTGATCAAACATGAAATATATCCAAGACACGGTTATTGACTCAGTTAGGTTTAATAAACTCAACTCAATTAATTAATAACACTATTGAAAGATACAACAATGATAAATAAATATATAAATAAATATTCAATTAAAAAAATGTTTGTCAGTACCATGAGAAATTATCCCCTGAATATTCTTAAAAGATTTGCAATTTTGCATGATCTTGTTTGATAGTAGAGCAAAAACTAAATGAGAAGGTGATTAACCTATTAAAAGCCATATGAAAAAAAATTCAAAGCGCAATTTAAAACAAATCAAATGTTAAATAAGAATAAAATATAATTTAAAAAGGGGGTAAATGAAACATAACTTGAATTCAGTCATGTCAGCATGGTAAATCCATTATCTAGTTGTGATACCAGTATAAACTTGTCGAAAGAAAAATTATTAAAACTATAAATCTATATTATTAAAAAACATGATATTAAAGAAAGAAACTAGAAAAAAACTTGTTAATCAGATCAAAAATCTAGGATTAAGATCAACTCCAATGCAAAATGCTATTTTGGAAAGCCAAATTGATAAAATAGTTTGTTGAATAGTGCAAATATAAATTTTTTGTATTTATGTATTCCAATGATAAAAGTTATTTAGAATAGCCAAATATATTTTAATATATACAAACCAATAATATATAAAAAAATTACAGGAATAGATAATATTATAATTTTTTAATTGTTTTTTTATATTTTTTAAATAAATTTTTAAAAATATATATCTTGTTGAAAAAATATCATGAATTCTTGAATATAAATAAATAAACTATCTTAGTAAATAAAAAATATAATATTATAGTTTATGTAAGATTACATGTAAAAACAAATACTATTTAGCAAATCAAAAAATATTTTATATATGATTGAGTAAAAATAAAAACTAACTCAATACTAAATATTCTTTTATAATTTAAAGACTCAATAAATCCATTAAAATAATTTTGTGGCGGTTTAGATAATATTTGATATTATAATAATAATAATAGATTTTTAAGAATATTTTGTATTTTAAATATATATTAAAATAATATTTTATTTATTCATGAAAAACATATTTTTAAAATCATATATGAAAATAATTTTAAAAATTAATTATTATTGTCATAAATTATATACGACACAACATCAGATACAACCTCTAAATTAAACTTCCACATCTTTCTCAGTTTATGTTTCCTTGCCAACTATTTCTCTTAATCTCAAACAATATTATATAATTTTTAAAAATTTTGACTTTTCTACATGAACATATAAAAATTGCATCTCAAAAACAAAATATCATTTGAGCTATTGATATAGCTATTGGATTAAAGAAGTAAAAAGTGCATATAATTGTTAAAAATAACTTTGACTCATCGTATAGTTTGTGGGCCGCTGGAGACGAAGGCAAATCAAATATTTTAAAATTATTTTTAATATTAATGTATTGAATATTTTTTTTAAAATATTTTTTTTTTCTTCTTAAAATACGATTGGAAGACAGCATTCTCAAACACATTTTTGATAGTTTTGACAATAACATATACCACGCGCCAATCATCACGTGAAATAATCACCCAAATAGGACCTTGTTATTTCATTTATTTACAGGAGACTACTCAGACAAGCACAATAGTTTTCCCTATCCAATAGGGTAGCAGTATGGGCTAAGACTGACAATTCCTATAAAATATCCGCCTACCAGACACTGAAGAGCTTGACCCCGGCATCTTTCCCTTCCATGTACCATCTTAGCTCACAAGAATCCCAATTCAGAAAGCTGTGCTCGATTACTTGAAAGAGTAAGTGCAGTTTAAATTCGTGATTTTTTTTCTTTTGTTGCTGTCCTTGATATTTTGGTTCGATTTCAATTCTCTTTGGCTCGATTTAGTTTGGCTGCAGGTGAAGGAAAGAAAGTGTTTTTGGGCTGCAAATTAAATCATGTCAGATCCGCTGCAATCTCCTTCCAATCAACCTCATGATCATGGTCCGCACACTGCATTTGGTTTGATTTTCGGTCCAGAGTATGTTTTTTGCCTTCAATTCCACTTTTTTGTTGTTGTTAGATCCTGTCTCTTATTCTCTACATTTTTTGCGCAACCTGAAACGGGGGAGCTAAAAAAACTTCCTTATAATTTATGTCAAAGGCCAATCGAGCAATACACAAAGCAAAATGTTCTCCCGTTAAAAGTTTATTTTTTACTCCGTTAGTGAAGCTGGTATATAACTGAAAGATTGAAGACGTTGCAAGTGTACCAAATCACCCTTGAAATTTGTAAATTAAGGAGCCTTAAAAGTATCCAGTAACAAACGTGAATTAATTTAATCCAAAAGAAGTTTTTGGGCTATTGAATTTCTAAATTCTGCAATTGTAGGTGATATGCAAGGATGTAATTGCTTTAAAACTGTGTATGAAAGAAATTGATGGCTTCTATTTGCTTAACCTAGTGAATTAGTCATTTTCTTGCATTAGTTGATCCTTATGTTATGTTTGGATTTATTTCATTGTGATGACAGTTATGGCACGCCAGTCTCGACAAGCTGTCATCAGAATGAGCAACAATTAATGGAGAATGATACCCCCCACGGAAGTACTGGTAGCATGCACCTGCTAGATGATAAAGATATTTTTGGTCAGCGGAATGAGGAATTTGTGGACAGTGGTGTCCATCATGAAAGTAATGGGAGTGGGCATCTAATGGATGAGCATAATTTCTTTGGTCAGCAGAACGAGCAATTTATGGAGAGTGATACTCGTAGTAAGAGTAGTGGTGGCAGGATCACGATACATGTGAACAGTTCTGTTAGGCTAGTTATGCCAGGCGAATCTGGTGAGGGCTTGCCATTTGCTCCGACAGATTGGCCAAATCCTGGTGATAATTGGGAATGGAAAGTAGGAAGGAGGGTTAACTCCTCTGGCTACTTCCAGGACAAATTCATTTACCTCCCAAAAAGCCTTCGGGGGAGAAAGAAGCAGATGTTTGCTAGCAAGCCTGCACTTGAAAATTACATTCGATCTGCATTCCCAGATGCAGATGTCGATGCATTTTTTGCATCGTTTACATGGAAGATACCGGCAAAAGTTCAGTCTCCAACAAAAGGTGAGTTTAAATTTTGACACTGATGCGCCCTATTCTCTTATATAGAAAAGAATTCTGCGGTAGGAGGGAGAGACTGTAAGCTTACAAGAAATTATCAAAAGAACTAGAAGGCATTAGCGAAGCTTTTTAATTTGACTGACAGTCATAAGAGGAAGTTTCCATTGCAGTTTCCAAAGAAAAACTGTGTTATCATGCTCTTCTTCTTGTTAGGATTTAGATCATGATTTTTAGGCTTTGAAGTTTTTTTCTCATGTCACTGCAATTCCTTAGCTTGTTCTTTGCTAGTTGTTAGTGCTGGGACAAAAAAACACCGAGCATGCTCTTTTCTTCCATTGCAATAAGAAGCGCATTACTTCTAATCTTTGAGTAGGATTGTTGATGTAATCGGGCTATTCAATCCCTGTTACTCTGGATAATGTTTTGTTGAGCTACAGGGTTGCTTGGACCAGATGGCTAAGCTCTCATCTTTGTTACAGTGGAAGCTGCGCCTCTTCCCCTTGAGAACCCTCTTGAAGATGAAACTTTGAAAGTTCAAGAAGGGAAAGTAGAAGAAAATCCTCGTTATGGTCGGAGGCAAAGGAAGCAGATTTTACCCATGTCAACAGAAGAGGCTGAAGAAAAGAAACAAAAGACTCCACGGTCCAGCCAGAGGAAAAGAAAAGAGGACAGGAAACTGGATGCGCCTACATCAGCATCCACTTCGAAGCGAAAAGCTACACGTTCTTCTAAGCGACCTGTGTCTCATACTGCTAATGGTGAAATTGTAACTGAACCTGAACCTGTAGTTAATGTCATTCCAGAGGGTTTTGATAACTATCTCAGTTCTTTGGAAGATATTCTCACTCAACCTCTCTCTGAAGTATCATACCCTGCAGTCACAGAAGCTCCTCTTACTGAAAGTGATATGGCTAAAGCCCGGAGCAAGCTTTCTTCCCTTCTACTCGTGGATTTTCCCACTCTGGTCTCTTCCAGAAGCATTTCTAAACTCACAACTCTAGCATCCAAACTAAGGAAGGATCCCACTCTTAGTGCTGAACAACTTGTCAAGTTAAAATTGATAGAGGATATCCCATCATTCAGCAAGGTTTTTCTTGAGTGTAGGCAAACAATCGAGCAAGTTTACAAGTTCTTTGGTACCCTTGAGGCAAACAAGGCGAAGGTTAACTCTCTGAGGGATGAGTATAATGAGTTGAAGGAGAAATCAGACCAGCTTCAGTCACAGGTTGATTCCAACTTACTGACCGTGCAGGAAATTGACGATCAAATTTTTCAACTTCAGACCTGGCGAGCAGAGCTCACCAATACAATTGAGAATCACAAGGCAGCGAGGGTCGAGGTGGCCTCTGCTCAAGGGATGGTGGCAAATTCAATTCCAAACGTTGTGCGCGATATTCAGGCTGCCAACTCCAAAACTCTAGAATGGGAGCTAAAAAGGACAAATGCAGAAAAACGTGAAGCTGAAATTCTGGAAAAGTTTGCCCCTCTAAAAGGGTTTTCTTTGTAGGCAGTCCTTTATTTTTAATCTTTTCGGTTGCCATGGGAGTCTAGGGAATGTGTTTAAGCGTACATCTCCATTATGCAATGTTTATTGGCTTGTACCTAGAAACTTGCTTGGGACAGCTGTTGCCCTGCATGTCCTTCTGTGTTAGTTTGTTTCTTCACTTCACAATGATGTAACAGTTACATATATGGTCTGAAATAACGGGGCTTTATTGCTACGCGTTTCATGTTACAGAGAATGTTCTGAAATAAAGGCGATGATATGATCATTTTTTATAAATGGAAATGTAAGTGGTATTAAGTGTTATTGAGATTGTTTTTAAAATAATGTTTTTTTAGAAATATATTAAAATAATTTATTTTTTTTATATCAGCCTCAAATAATTTTTTTATTTAAAATAAAAAAATTTAAATTTTTATTTATGTTTGAAAAGCACCCTGATGCCTTGTTTATTTTACACTACATCAGGTGCAGGGAGCACCGTTTTTTTATTGAAGATCCTTTTCTTTTAGTACGACATCCCTGCAAGTGCAGGGAACTCTTGGTAAGTTTTTATCCCCCCCCCCCCCCCCCCCCCCCCTCTCTTTTTCGTTTATATTCTAAAATTATTTTTTGTAAAATAAAATTATTTATTTTTCCTTACTTTATTTTTTGTGCGCTAATATAAAAAAAAAACTGATAATTAAGTTAAACCAATAGTAGCACTGAAGGCTTGAACTTTAAAAATATTCAACCAAATTGGTAAATGCTCAAGCTGGCAACAAAAGTGAATATTAGGGTAATAGAATTAAAATTATTATTGACAGTTGACAATAGTGCATACATGACTTTATCACTTAAGAATGTAATCTCATCTGTCGTTGACCATCTAACTTACAATGACTGGACAACCTGGAAAATAAAAAGAATTTAGATTTGATAGTTCTTTTTTATTTGAAAATAATATATATATATATATATATTATTTTTAATATTAACACATTAAAATAATTTAAAATATATAAACAAATTAAAATTTAATATATACATATATATTTAAATATATTTGCACGCAAAAACAAATAATATGTTTAAAGTAAGACAACACTTTTTTACTGTTAAAAAGATGCATTTGCTTGGAAAAGGGTTAGAAACGTCATTTGCTGTCCCCGGCTCCTCCAGGGTTTAAACATCGACTTGTTAGAGCAGATTGGAGTTCGATTGATTTCTCACTGTCACTCTCGAGTCATTTTCGTTTCCATTTCTCTAAGCATCGAAACCTCTTGCTTTTTCTATCATCGATTTGAGGAGTAAAACTGGTGATCTCTTTTACCTTCCAGGAGAAAAACGGGCATCTATTTGTACCAGGTAAAGATCTTAATCTCTCTTTTCTAATGTGATTATACCAGTATATGGTACTTAATTAGGTCAAAATTATTCCAAGATTTGCACCCCCAGTATTGTATGTGTTGGGTGTAGTGAAATCGTTACTTTATCTCCAATGTTTACTAAGGGAGGGCTTTGTGCAAAATTATCAACGTTAGTTCCACACCTCAATGTTAATATTTCCAATTGTAAGCAAACATGACGCAAAATTGTTGGTTAAGCTTAAATTGTTGACGAAAACCTAGGGATTGAATCTGTAATTGCCTCCGTTGTTGTTGTTGTTTTTGTCTCTTGGATCAAATGTTGTGCCATTGAATTAACTGCTTCCTTATCAGTAAGAATTGACAATTTGGCATTTGCAATCTGGACTTGAGAGTCATCTTTTAGTTTTTTCAGTGTTTATGCCTTTTACCTTTGCACAGAATAATGGCTGAAGGCGATAGGAACGAACCAATCAATGAGCAAGTAGTTGCGAATATGTACAGTGCTATGCGAAATGAACTAAACCAAATTTACTCGAAAATAACTGAACTTGAGATGGATGTGAGTGAGCATTCACTAGTCATCAATGCTATCCAACCGCTTGACCCTTCCAGACGATGCTACCGAATGATTGGAGGTGTGCTGGTTGAGAGAACTATCAAAGAGGTCCTGCCTGCTGTGCAGCGCAATAAAGAGGGAATCGAGGAGGTTATTGCAAGGCTTAATGAGGCTGCTGAAAGGAAGAAAAAGGAAATTTCCGATTTTGAAGCCAAGTACAAGATCAGGATAAGAAAGTCTGATGGTGAAGTAAAAGATGATACTAACAAGAAGGAGGGTTCTTCTCAAGGTGTTCTTGTGGGTCCTGCAGGTTCAAGTGAATGAGAGCTCATGTACTTTTCCATCTTCTTTACAGTTTATCTGACATGTTTGATCTAGTTCTCCTCACTTTTTTGTTTATGGTGTCCGCACTTTTGGATATGTAATTTGTTGAACATGGTTGTTTGACTAGCTTATATGAATGAACCTGATTATGCCTGTGTAACAGGCCCAACCTTGATTCACTTCTATTTATATTAAATTTAAGCTTTTCTTATTCGAATATTTTCAATTTAAGACTATGAAAAAATCATGGAAAAAACTTCCGGGAACTTTTTATCAAGTCATTGGAGGATGGATGGAAAAATCATGGAGAACGCTTTGATTTTTCTTAGATCTGAAGGTAGAGAGGATGAAGCTCTGTGACTGCAAAGTATTGTCAGTGTTGCCTGGGCCATTTGCAATCCCTGGAAACTACCGTCTTGAGGTGATTGCTGCCCGGCTATTTGCAAAGTTTTGTCAGTGTTGCCTGGGCCAGATTCTTTGCTTGAAGAACAGTGAAGGTTACGAGATGGAAGAAAGCGCGTTTTAGAGCACAATACTTTCTTTTTGACCCTTAGATGTACAGAGCGATTGGCTCTTGGGATCATAGGATGGGCGATGGGTCGGTTGCTATCTGTAGGTCCGCCTCATCATACTTGGTCCTGTAAATTGCCGGTTGGGATGGATTAGAATTAGAGAAGTGCATGCCCTTGAAATAAGCAGGTGAAGGATTCATACTCCTTGGGTGTTACTAAAATGACATGCAAACACTTATTTGTAAAACAATTCCAGCATGGTGACGCAATTGTGCAGACAAAAACTATGAGGACCAAAAACTTTTAATTAATATTTTATTTTAAAATAAAATAAAAATGAAGATATAATTTTCAAAAAAATACAGGGACTAAAATGAGCATTCATGTCTTAAGTTTTTACTATACCGTTAACAAATCAGAAGCTACACAAGGAATCTTTCAGGTCTCCCTTTACTACCACGCAAAATACTCGCATTTCAGTATAGATTCTGGTTTCGGATTCCATATTCATGGTACAAATCATTCATTCCAGTGGTGCAATTCGAGGGAGCCAATTTCTCTGATCATCTACTCTAAATTCAGAATCTATATATGAAGTTGTTCCCATAGTTGATCGGAGCTTTCTCCTTTTTAATATAACAGGACTTGATTCTGTAATAAACAATAGGAAAGCCAAATAGGTAGCGTAACAATCAAGAAACGGAAAACCAAGACAATGGGCTGTCTGGCATCCAACTTGATTTTGATCACTAGAGTTAGAAAACTACGTCCCAGAGCATGAATCCTCCCCATGCAGTTTCAGTTGAGAAATGCTGACCTTTTCATGCTAATCAAGGGATGTATATCTGATAGTGATCGCTCGAAGCTGCCGTGGCTCGTATACGGCGGCGGCCAAAGAGAAGAGAATTGCAAGTTGCAAGGTGAGTCGTTGAAGAAATTATCAACTGAAAGAACATGTAGCAGAAGGCATGGAGACATCCTTAAACACTACAGTATAAAAAGCAAAGCTCTGGAAGCTGATGGCGCACACTACATTTTCTACCTTGGTTGTCTTACCTTAGCTGGAAGTCAAGCAATGGCTCCAACACTTGCAGTGTCATTCAATGACTCCTCAAATATCAATGATTTTTCCTAAACAAAGGCAATGGAGTAAAGGGTCTCTCCGAAATGGCCTCGAAAGCCTCCCCAAGCAATATATCCAAACCCTTGAGAGGAAAGAATGTGTGATACCAAAATCATGTCCCAAGAATCCATTCCCATCATTGGCATGTCAAAATGGGATGACCCTAAAGTTTCTGAAGCAATCTGTGAAGCTGCAGGGAAATGGAGATTCTTTCAGATTATTAACCATAGAGTACCCATTGAAGAACTTGAGAATGTTTAGGAAGCAACTCATCAGTTCTTCAGGTTATCAGCTGAGGAGAATGTGACTCAGATCGACGAGACAAAAGAATCCCTCTTAATGGAGTCTAAAAGGATTAACCTTAACTACTATCCGATTTGTCCAGACCCTGAGCTCACTGTAGGAGTTTGCCGCCACTCGGAAGTCTCGACACTCACTGTCCTCCTCCAAGGTGACATCGGTGGACTTTATGTGCGATGGGACAATATGTTCCTTGTTAACGGTTCCATTGTGATCAATGTTGGAGACGCCATACAAATAATGAGCATTGGTCGATCCATGAGCATCGAGCACTGTGTTATTGCTAATGGGAGTGATAACAGGATTTCAGTTCCCATTTTCATCAACCCCAGCCCATCAGACAAAATCTCCTGAAGTACTGTCCAGCGGAGAGAAGGCCGTGTATAAGGAAGTTCTGTGCTCTGATTATGCCAACCATTTCTTCCGAAAAGCACTTGATGGGAAGAAAAACAACCGGTTTCGCAAAAATATGGTGTAGCTTGTTTTGATACGACAAGAACAGCGATGTAGTCTAATAAGGAGCAAGATTTACAGGGGTTGAGGCCAGTCACAGCATGTCAGAGACCAGCACTTCACATGTGGATTATCTTGAGCACACAAGTTTTAATTTACTGCTGCTTCTCTTCTTTGAAAAGGAATTGTATGATTCTGCTTGGTTTATCCTTTATTGTGCAAGATGTTATTCATTAAAGAGTTGAGAATCAGCATTCCTTTAAGCAAGAATAAACTTTTGACTTACATTTCAACAATTACTGACATTACAAGAACCGATCATAATGTTCGACTTTCCTAAAAGACGCAAAAATTCCAAGCCACAGTTTAACGAGTCACTGATGTAAAACGAAGGGAGAGTGCAGTTTATGATGCTCCAGCTAACCTAGTCTTCGTAAAAACTATCCTTTCTTCGGCCCCACACGTCAAACATAACACCGGCACCATAGAGTATGTAACAGAGTCTGGCACAGAGAAACCATATCTAACCTGCAATCATGTGAATGACTGAACTATGCAAATGAAGAATATGCATCCAGGCACAAACATTGTCCGATTATGCAAAATTAAGTGGTAAATTCTCAAGGATGCATAATAAATCAAGATTTTGATGCTCCCCATACATGTGAAGGAGTTGATCCGTTTATTTGAGCTTGACACAGCCTTACAGTTGAAGGCCAAGCTGGCTGATTTCATTTTGTGAAACAAAACGTTACCTTTAGGGCGTCATAATAAATCATCAATTACTCAATTTAGTCTAACCATATAATTAGGGCCCAGCTCAAATAAAAATGTCATTGATGAAAGCTATAAAAATGCATTTGATTTAATAGGAAAAATCTTCCACTAGGACAAGTCAAATAAAGACATCCAATAATGTGGAATGCCTTGTCAACCAGGAATATAAAGAGAGACAAAGGTGGCCATTAATCTCTAAAGCTATTCAGAGAATAAAAAAGAAATGCTAGAGAAAAAGATTTTTCACGCGGAAAAAAGAACAAGTTGACTACAAGGTCTCAGAAGATAATACAAAACATGAAATTCTAGCAGCGGCAGAGATATTGCCAAACTACAAGACAAATGAAGGAGCTACGTCCAGAGTAGGCTGCTCTACACGTTGATGAGAAGACCTTATATTCGCAAATCTCATCCACCCAGAAAGGATCAGTACCAGCAGTATTTATCATTAATGCATGGAATTATGCTTTTAATTTACAATGACTTCAAAAAAGTTAGAAATGCATTTGATCAAGAGGAAAGGATTGAACGACTGATCGACCGAGGAGAAAGCTACCTTTTAATGTCCCTCCCAAAAAGTAGAACTTTCGGTCTACTCAGATAGGAAAGTCGAGTTCATGTGGAAGCTTCAAGCATGTTTAGCACCGTTAGTGCTGGACTTGTAGACCAATCAAATAAACATTGCCTAAGAATAACATCCAGCTAGTCAACGAAAAAAATCTTATAATAACATGGAGGCCACCAATTCCAGAGAGATACTCAGTTGAATTCTAAAATTAACATAAAGGAAAGGCAATTTCAATAGAAGTGAACAAATAAAAAAAAAAACTGATGCTTAAAAACCAAGTCTAAACACCCAACCAAAGTTCTCAATAATACTAATAATAACAGCAATCAAGCCTCAATCCCAAACTAGTTGGGGTCGGAAAAATGGACGAGTCATGTTCCTCGTGATCATACAAAATTAATACCGAATAAAAATGAAGAACTATTCAATACTTGAACATGCCAAAACATAATAAACTAACTAGAGTCAACTTTCCAAATTCAATGCCGCTGCTAGCACACTCATTATGCACACGCAAAATAAATAAATAAATAAATAAAGAAGAGAAAAGAGAGAAGCCTTGATTGATTCATTAATCATCAATAACAAAAGTAAGCACACAAATACTAGTCCCAACCACCAGAAAATTAGAAAAGAAAAACTAACTTCCAGAAGCTGTTGACATGAGCATGGAGGTCAAGTAAACGAAAAGAATTGCTCAATTCAAATCTTAACGTAACAAAAACCAACAGAAAACACACAACATCCAGTTCTGCTCCTCTTATTCTCTACAGCCAATAAGAAATGGAAGCCCAGAACAACAAACCTAGAGTCTACGATGCTCAAAAATCTACTCACAATAGAGGTTTCACTGATAAAACACTAAAATCAAAATGAAAAACTATTTCCTATCGGAGCATGCCAAAACATGATGAACTACCTCGTCTCAAACTTCCATATTCAATGCTACTGCTACCATAATCGTTATCAACACGCGGAACAAATAAGGAGAAACCTTGATTCATTGATCATCAGTAACAAGAGTGAGCATACAAATCCTGGTCCCAATCACCAACCTTAAAAGACAAAAGAAAAAACTAACTCCCACAACATCATTCATTTTTTTTTTAAAAAGACAGCTAGAGAGGGGCAGTGAATTTTATCATTATCATATCACTGTACAAGCACAAGCCTGGCATTATTATTGTTATTTCCCATACCTCCTCTAAACTCCCCGTTGTTATTATTACCATTCCCTTCCCCCTCCTCTCCTTTTGGCACCGTCACAATCAATTCTCCATCAGCAAGAACCGCACTCGCAAGCTCCGGCCTGGTGGATTCCGGCAAACGGAATCTCCACATATCCAACTCAAAATCGTCAAGTGTAGATAAATCAAAATACCCATTTGGCCTAATTACAATTTTAGTGACTCCAGGGTGGATTTCAATGGTGTGGGCCCTCACATCACCGATGTCATCATCAGTTTCAGCAACAAATCGGAAACAATCGGGATTTTCCTCAACCGACACATCAGCATCTGACCGGAAGGGGAGTTCCAGAACCCGGCTGAATATGTGGGGTAGCCTCCTAAGTTTCTTGTTTTGGAACCCACCTGAAGACGATGTCAATGGGTAGAATTGGATCGTGATGTTTCTTTTCTTGGGTAATGGGTGAACCTTCATGGTTCTCGACAAAAAAATTTCCGAGTGTGTGTTGTTGGTGGGAGATAACAAGAAATGGGTAAAATAAATACTGAAATGAAAGATGCTACAAGCATAAAATAAAGTTTTTTTATATTTATTTTCCAGACAGGAATCAAAATCTTGATGGGGTTGTGGAGGGGAAAAGGATAAAAAAAAGGTTGATCGGTGTTGTTGTTTAATTTATTTGATGGCAGAGGAGAGAACCAGAGGGAAACCCTAAGGCCTAAAAACGAGAAATGACAGTAAGGAGATGATTATATATCTTCGCAACATGTGAGAGATATGAACAGATTCGTTGAGTGCTAAAAAGGGCAAATTATTTTTGTGGAATGGAATTGGATGGGAAATGTTTCTTGTGAAGTCAGTCTGTACTCTGTGCAGAGACTGTGTGTGGGATAGAGCTTCACAGAGCAGATAAAATAGAGAATGGCGTTTTCTTATTGCCCCTGCCTTTAACTAAATTAACAGGAATATCATTCTTTAAAACAAAACAAAAAAACAACCAGAAAATTAAAGTTTTCCTCTTTTCTTTTCTTCCATTTTTACACCCATTGTTTTCTATAAGGTATTAATGCAAGTCCTTATCAGTGCACCACAGAGCTTAGATCAGAATTGATTTCTTCTGAGAAAATCTAACTTCCTGCCTGTTCAGAAGTGAAATAAAAACAATAATTTACATGCATGGTAGATGGTGATGTGGTTTTGTTGGATTCAAAACTTGCTACAGATTTGCTGCTTGTTTTCAAAGTGTTTGACTAAATCTTGTCGATTTCATTTCGGTTGATGATTTTATTTTTAATTGGAATATAATGTAATAGTTTAAATCTAAAAATAAAATTATTTAGAATTGTGCAATTTAATCTAAAAAAACACAATAAAATAAATTTTTTGAATAAAATTATGAACACATATAATATTACGAGAATGTTGTCATCAATCTCGCAAGGTCATTACACTCTCTGATTGCTCTGAAATTTTAACATAATATATATAAATATGTCAAGAAACTCATCGTAAAATTTAATCTCAATCTAACAATCGGATTAAGAAATATGATTGATATTGTAAAATTATTTATTATTTAAAAAAATACTATTTGGCCGAAACAGAACGGGCGGAACGAAACCGGAACGTTTCGGCCAGTATTTGGCTAAAAAATCTGAAATGGGCCGGAATTTAAATCGAGATAATAACAATATCATTTTGTTTTATTTTTTAACTGGTACAAAATATTTCGATCAAAATGAAACTGACAACCCTGATTTAACTATTAACCATCTAAAAGTAGACCAGTTGTAAAAAATTAGGATTAAAAAATTTATGGTCTTAGGTTTGAGTCTTGTGGTTTCTAATATGATAATCACTGTAGACTTGTTAATTTTAGGGCTAAGATTAGTCGAAAAAATGTTTGACTGCTCCGAAATAAATAAATAAAAAGTACGGAAAGTGATTTCTCTACCAAAAACGCGGTAGGATAATTTTTCAGCAAAAACAAATAGGATATATATATATATATATATATATATATACTGAAACATACGGCTAGCAATATGTAAATTATAATAATGTCAGCGAAATTAAATAATTAATTTATTGGCGGGTTCAACATTATCCAATGAATATCTTGTATAAAGTAACGTAAGACAGACCAAAACTCAATCTCTTCTCTATTGTCTGTAGTGATGATGATCTTTCTCGTCACAGTTAGGTCAAACATATCCTTAATTGGCACTTCAAGGGATACCTACATTGCACGGACAACCATATTTAACTAACTCCCACAGAAGGTCACTGATCTTTGCCTACATTGTTATTAACTAACAACAGCAACAGAAAACAAAATTAAAAAAATATTTATTTTCAGCTAATGTTTGTAGTATGCATAGTCATGCATAATATTTTTATTTTATTTTATTAATTCAATTGAATATGTTTGTCTATTTTTATTATTGTTTGATCGAATAAAAAAAAATATATAGCAAATTGCCTATAATATAAATGACGTGATTCTTTTACTGTAGATCCTCCTACTTTTCATCATCTTGCAATTAATTATGGATTATAATAGTGTATTGTAAACAAATTCTCATATTGGTCCTCAAACTTTTTCCTTGACAATTGAGCTCGTTAACACTTATTTCAAAAGTGCATTTTATACTTAAAAGCTAAAAGATATGAGAAAATCCTATACTTAAAGCTAAAAAGTACATTTATTTTCTCACACCCATTAGAATTGAGGACTATAATAGTAAATCATATTGTATCCCAAGCTTGGTACCAAACCCCTATAATTTCACTTTTAAGGCCTAATATGCTCTAAAATCATACCTCTTCCAGCAGAAAAGCTTGCTACAGTAAACAACGCCCAGTCTTGCCTGGTGGATTATTATACACATGCACTTAACCGCATGATTTTCTCCAAAACGATACTTATCTTATGATTGATGGTGAATATTCAAACAATTTGCTTGGAATGTTAGGGGAAAAGAACCACAATTACTTTTAAAATAGCTGGCCCAAAGCACCTCAGCAATTTCATTACCTCTAGTGAACAACAAAGCTATAATCCCAGACACACTAAGGTTAACTGACGATAATTAACAGCATAGCTAGTTAATTTGGCTTGACGATAGGCCAGTTCCTTCAAACAAGAAAACATCAATATATTCTAGTGCAGTGCATAAATACAGAAAACTTCACTACAAACAAGCAAGGTGAGGAGACCTCCATATTTGCCAACTCCTGTGACCGGCTTCCATCCATAGCAAGAATATGATCAACACAGGCATCCAAGGACTTACCACATCTCCAGAATCAATAAAAAAACAGCAGCTCCTGCAAATAGGCAAAACTTAACAGATTTTTGTCTATACAGACGAAGGAGTGGTCATGTAAACCGACAATATCAACATAAAGACAGTCGTCCAAGGCCTTAATTGCATTACCTCCTGAAATTTTGGCCTGAGCAAACCGACTTAGCTTCCATGTTGCTGTCAGAATGCTACAAATGATCAAATAAGCTGTAGCAGTAGACTAAAATGATTCTGATGGCACAAAAAAAAATCAGATTACCAAGTGAAAGAACAACATCATATCTATATGCATAAAGACGTATTAAAATACATACCTTCCAAAGCAACACTAGCACCGGTAATAACACCGGCCGTAAATTGCCTAACAGCCTTAAACTTGCATGTTTCAAGTATGTTCGCTTCTTCGAGTGTCAATGCCTCCTGTAGGAATTAGCCAGAAATGGAAACCCGCCATTTGTTTATCCTATAAAAGCCTAACAAAAGGTCTATTCTCATAAAAAGAAAAGAAAGGGTGGAAGGAAAAGGATTGAGATTTAGGGAGTAGGATCACTTACAAAAATCAAAGAAGGGGAGGAATCTATTTGTATTGGAGAAGATAAAAGAGGGTTTTATAACTTACCTTTTGGGACTTGAGAAGTTGTTCAAGATCAAATAATGCTTCACTCATTTCCTTCGATCTCTTCTGTTTAACTTAATTGCAAACACACAGAATGTCACTGCCAACTGCTTTGCTGTCTGCGCTGCACGTCTTGAAATTGCTAACGCCCGCTCGCATCGCATGAAAGTAAAGAATAATCGTGTCCAACTTGGAAGAGATGGTCTGAGAAACTACCGGGCCTGGCCCAAAATACAATGAGATGAATAGACCAAATATCTTTGCTTTTTTCGGCCCAAGTGAAATAAATATGAAACCTCTATGCTTCCCGCTCCTCCTTCTCAAGAAAATGCCCGCCGTGACCCCGCCCGCGAAAATACAAAACTGGCAGCCCTCTCCTCCTCCTCCACCCCCGCAACCTCCACAGTCCTCCCCCACCTCAGATAAATGCACGCCCAAGTCCTCAGCTCTAACTTCCCTCCTCCTCAAACTCCTTCTCTCCTCTTCTACCCTCCACAACGCCCTCTCCATCTTCATAGACCTCCCCACACATGACAATCCTCTCTCCAAAAACCTCTACCACTCTTTATCTCGCAGCGTCAAGCCTGAAACAGCTTTTCTTAGCATATGAGAAAATACGGTTGAAGATGGCCTGCTTGGGACTGGCAGTTTTAGCTTTCCTTCATCGTTGAAAGCATCTTCCAGAGCTTCGGGTTTGGTTGAAGAGAAGGAGATTCATGGGGTTGCGGCTAAATTGTGTTTTGATAAAGACCCTTTTGTTCAAATGGGCTTGGTGGGTCTTCAAGTGCTTGGAATAGTTTTTTACTAACCGGTTGAATTATGAGTTAATTACATGTTATAGCAAGATAATGTATTCTCTATTATTTATAAAACTTGCAGTTTATTGTAGAAAATGTATGACTTGCAAAAACATTCTTTTCAGATAGATTTGAGAACTCTTAGATAATAAAGTTGGTGGTTTTTAAATAAATGATTACAATACATTTATTATTAAGAATAAAGATATTTTATTTTTAATTTTGATACGATAAATGCCCTAAAATCAAGAATGTATTTTTGTTTAAAATATAGATTGTGAACCTCTTCCCTTTGTAATTCTTGGAATATATATAGCTCATGAATTAGTTTTCTTACGGCGAGGAGGGGTTGGAGTGTAATCTTACCATGATAGTATTAATCAAAAATATATTGTTTTTACACGTGTTAATATATAATAAATATCATTTGCACAAACATTAATGTGAGATGAAATATTTATGATATTACTATTAATGGGGATGGGACATTAACATTGTATATTAAAAATCATAATAATAAGCAAATAGATCTTTATGGCTCAACATGAGACCTTTAATGATCTTTAAATCTTTAAGCCAAAGTCATAGTCATGCCCGATTAAACCTGACAAACAATCAAGTCCAAGTTCTACAAGTCAAGAAAATTGTTGGAAACATGTCTAATTGAACATGGTGTGTACATAGTCGAGCTAATAGAGATGATTCTGATAGTTCACGGGACCTAGTCCAATGGGGTCAGACAACCAACCAAGCATGAAGGTGTTGAATTTGTCAGCTCCCTAGTTAAATTGATGAACACACAAACTAGAACCCTGCCGGTTTATCTTGCAATTCGACTTTGATAGAGTTAATTCCAACAATCTCTCCGGGAAAAAACGGGGTACAAATTTTAAAGTTTTCTGCATCTGCTTTATGCTGGTAGAACTGTAGAAATGAAGGCCGCAGTAACTCCTAGAGTTCAACCCTTCTGAAGATGCTACAGCACGCCCTAAGTATTCGATTGACACCTGCATCCTTTTCCATTTCTTTTCCTGTCCGTAGAATCTTGCGATGATATATATATATATTGACGAGCGAATGTACATTTGTCTGCAATGTAAACAGGAACAAAAATAATGTCGAATGTTCTTATTCCCTGGGGAAGCAGGCATCTATCTCACGTCTGATAATTAACGGTACACCTTGCAGAAACGAAACAATCTTTCTCGGCATTTGCCTCGTATAAGTTCTGGAATCCAATTCGAGATGTCAAGCCATTACAGCCAAAAAGCATGGTGCGGTGCCGGTCAATGCAAAACAACAGACACCTGTTGTATATTGAACGCAATACCAATTTCAATCGCCAGAAATGTTTTGACTTCTTTTTGGATCAGAGTCATAGCACCTAATCACACGGAAAATGTTTTACTTAGTGATATATAATTCGTCTAGCAATTTCTTATTCTTCAGGAGAGCAGATAATTCGCGAGATGATCATCTGGGACTGTTGGAGTTGAAGATTCCCCAGGACCCACATTTATTGAGCATGTGGAACACTGATGTAACATGTCATGCATGAGTATCTGTTTGACCATGTAGGGGGTCTGATACTTTAATCCCCTTATTTCCCTCGCCTTGCCTTGCGGTTGGCATCGGATGAAGAAAGAAATTGTGTAGCTGTCTATTATTAATGTTATTCTAGCTGTGTTTTTGTTTATTTTAACAATATATATCTCTTATGATAAAAATTCTAAGAAAATATTTAATATATTGGAGCAAATTAGATAGCTCGTTAGCAAATCCAATGATCATAATTTGATTCCTCACAAACATGTAGCGGGGAGTTGGCTCGTGCTTCTATATTAAAAAAATATAAGATTTGTTCATAGTTGGTTTTTAAAAGCCAACAGAGCCAGGTGGGGGAAAATATCGATCTGGGGCATCAAGAAACCAAATGGCTATTTGTTAATACACCATTTCAGCTGCTGTTTTTTTTTTTCATTTTATTTGGGTCCCTATGATCGATCGCTCAGCATAAAATAACGATGGTATCACTAAATAGATTTTACGCAATTTAGTTTGCAACTGATGACGAATTAAAATATAAAATCTCTGCGTTTCATTTAGCAACAATTTTTTGATTAGCGTTAATTCAAAGGATGACCACAAGAACTAGTGTTAATGCAGAGTTGAGAAAGGAAAAAAAAGGCCTCTTTTCATACCACTTGATCAATTAATATGAACTTCGGATTTTCCCTGAAAGATTTCTGCCGCCTTACCCCATTGGAGAAGAAAAGGAGATGATCGAAAAGCACACCAGAGATCAAGCGAATACTAAAACTAAGAAGAAGAAGAAGAAGCCTCGAAAGACTAGCTATCAATATTTATTTCTGCGAGGAAGAATCCTCTCCTTAATTTTATTTATTTATTGCTCGATTAGTGCAGTTTTGTGGTTGCCGACCTTGAATACTTCTTAGAAGAAGATTTTGATGAAGACAAATCTCCTGACCGTCTTCTCAGCATCTGCTTCATACCATCGGCAACTTTAACTGCTGGATTCGAATTGAATTTACCACAGAATGACATGTGAGCTCTCACAGCTTCTTCCATTCCAGATTGCTTTTTACCTCTGCTAACTTCATCTCTGACAGCTTCCGAGCACAATCCACATAGCCACTTGCCATCAAATTTGGCCTTCACTTGCCTGATATATTCTTGGGTGCAATCCTCTTTCAGTTCACAGCACTCACACTGGACCGATTCAATCTCCATATCCTTTTCTTTTTCCCTGCTTGAAGAGGTTTAGGGATGGTAAATCGAACTTGTTTCAAGTAAAGTGATTGATGAGTATATAATTACAGGCGCTTCGGCATGACGGAAATGATAAAACAAACGTGGGTTTCTTCTCTTAATTTCTCTGTGATTGTTGGTACAAGAACTTAGTGTGTGTTTGGTGTTATGTGAGAGTTTTTATGGTTGGTCTGGAAGAGAGAGAGCAAAGGGCAGGGAAAGGTGCCATAATTTCCTCCATGTTATAAGGGACATGGAGCAGTGACGATTGAGACAAGGTAGTCGGAGAGGGGCCTCAAGACTTGCCCTTTCTAGCATTTAAATATAATTTTAGGGGACTTCAATAAAAAATATATATATATATTTTAGCCCTTTGTCATTTTGTTTGTAATTATAAGTTCTTACATCGGTGGTAGTTTTTCTTTATTTGATTGACAGTTGAATTCGGTTGGTGTTTTGAATAAGGCTTGTCTTGGCTAGTGACTTCACATGACTAGGCTGTCTCTGGCTCGGAGGCTTGCTTTGTCTTAAGGGTTTAGGGTTGTTAGTTCACTTGGTTGATTTTTATTTAGAAATATATTAAAATAAATTTTTTATTGTTTAAAAATTATTTTTGATATTAAGACATGAAAATAATTTAAAACACTAAAAAAAATTATTTTAAATAAAAAATTTCAAAAATACTTTTGAAACATAGTATCAAACATCTATAGATAATGACACACATATGCAATGCTAAAGTTTTTCCAATGCTAGAGATGAAAATAAAATAAAATATAGCTTAAAAAAAACTCAACTCTAACTCAAGTTAATTTCATAAACCCACTACCTCCAATATAAAATTAGAATATATATATATATATATATATATATAAAGAAGCTCAAGGGTAGTTAATTTAGGAAAAGCAAATTTGAGTCAGCCCGAGTTAACTCGAGTAACCTACCACTCGCGACATGAAATTAAAAAAAAAAACTTAGACTTTCAAAAGACAGACCTAGCAAAAAAAAAAAGTTAAATAAAAAATACATTAAAAAAAATGCAAGCTAACTTTAGTTAACTTTATTAACTCATGTCCAAAATAACTCAATAGAAAAAACAAATCATGTAACTCAATGAACAATAATTTAACGTTTAAATGTTTTCAAAATGAAAAAAATAGAGAAGTTTCTATATGAATATTATTATTTTTTTCTAAGAAAATAGTTGTAACTTAATTGTGCAGTTGTTTTTAAGAGATTAAAGAGTCTCTCACTGAAAACTTAATAGTTTTTTTGTTTTGTTTTTAATTAAAATAATTATTTTATTGTAATAAAAAAGATGTTCCGATCAATTTATCCCCAATTAATTATAAAATAACCACTGTCATATAGAAAAGATAATTCTATTGTTTCAATGACAAATACGATGTGTCCATGGCTAGAATACTTTACTATACCTTTTATTTTATTTTTTAAAATATGTTTTTCTCATTTATGTCAAAGCATTGGGGCTTGTTTCTTTTCTTATTCTATGCTCATCCAACCCTGTTCGTTTGGGCATTCTGATTCAATGAATGCGTTGACTTCTTGACCTTGGACGCATCAAAACTAACTACAAGGTCAACATTACTATCACACTTATTGACTAATGGTGGATCCAATGGACAAAAAAAAAAAGGTGCGAGGTTATCCTGGAAGAAGAAGATATAATGCTGATGTCAGCAAACCACATCTTCATCGTAGACGTCTATATATTTGTTGTTATATTTTAAAAATATATATTTTATTTTTTTATATTAGCTTATCAATTGAAGTAAAAGAAAAATAGTTTCCCAGATTTGCTATTTACGAGTGATGTAATACAACATTGAACGAAAATACATCTTCTTGTCTTGAAGAGAAAAAAGGTACCCCTATTTATGTCAAACCTAATTTCTTTAATTGATTTTGAACCATGAAATGATTTAATCGATACATTATAATGTTTTCTTATTAGCTTTTGTAAACTTACTCGTGTGACATAAACGTTAAGCATGGCAGCAAAACCCATCAGCACCCTCAACAAAATCAATCCACAGGTTACTCCTCGCAGGACCGACCGGGCATTCCTCTTCACTGAACCGCCGCATGTCTTTTTTTTATATATATTATTAATATGGGTATTCGGATCTACCTACGTGTATCTCAATTAATTCTAATGATTCTGAAATTAATAATCATATAAATTTTTAATAATTATTATATTAATAATCATAGGGCTCGAATCTAATACCACAGGAAAAATAAATCTTTTAATCTCAAACTTGTACTAATAGATCACCTACTAAATGATTCTCATATGTCTCTTTTCATAGGATTGCTTGAGCATCTCTCCTCCATAGATACATCATGCGTCCCACATCGAATGTTATGTAATCCTTCTAGGTACGCTAGAAAATATACATGTGATTATTTTTTAAAATATTTTTATTTATAAATGTATTAAAATAATATATATTTTTTATTTTAAAAAATTATTTTCAGTATTAGCATGTTAAACTATTTGAAAATATTTAAAATTAAAAAAAAAATATTTCTTAAAAAAACAATAACAAACACGCTAACTCGAAAGTAAAAGCATTTAGTATGCTTTGATGGACGAATAAAACATTCCCTCTAATAACATGTTGCTAATGACGTCACATGTTCAGAACACGTGGCATCCTTTTTTAAAGTGGCTACATGGCCGCTTTTCATAGGCTATATAAAAGGGTTTAAGTCCTTGAACCGGGTCGCTACTCTCTCTTTAGACTTTTCCACATTTTTTCTTTTTTAAAAGTTTTGCTTTTGCATGCAACACAATCTTATAAAGTTTTTAAGTCCTAAAGGCAAGTCTAATAGTAAGAGGTATCCCTGCATCCAAAGCTATATTTTTAAATTTATGGTTGTTTTTATTATTTTTTTGTCTCTAACAGGAGAGCCAAATGAGCACCCAAAATAACTGTTTTAAATAGGCAGAGCAATTCTTACAAATTTTCCTGTAGAGTTAAAATTAAAATATTACCGTTGTGTTCTCCAAATTAAATCACAATAACACAGACAAATAATGAATTGAACTGAAATAACTCAAAAAATAAAGCAAAGAGCAATATTTTCCAGCCAACAGAACACTAAAAAACATAGTAACATTTGCCAAAAACACAGTTTCAATTAGATAACAGAGGGTTGAGAGTTGAGTTGATTTTGGGTGAGATTTTAATTAAATATAGGGCTGGAATTTTTTGTTAAAATAGATGGGGATGGTGCGAAGAATTATACCGTAGAAGGCTCCATTGTTGGGTTTGGGAACGGAGTCGTGGTTGCTGCTGGTGGTGGTGGTGGTGGTGGAAGAGGGAAGAGAGGGAGGATGCGCGGGGGTTAAATATAATTAAAAAATATAATTATATTGTATAATTATATAATTATTTTAAATTTATTTTTTAATTTTAATATAATTACAAAAATAATAATTTTATTGTTAGAGAGTTTTTTAAAAGTAATTATTTAATTATATAATTTACTTTTATTAATTAATTAATTGTATAATTAAACTACATACAAAATAATTGCATTATATTTAAATAATATATAAAAAATAGCTCTCCAGAATTACTTTTACCATTAGAGCATAGATCAACAAAAAAACTATATACACACTATTTAAAGAGTCATTTTAAGAATTTGACTCTCCAAAATGATTCTTGCCATGGATTGCCCTAAGATAAGCGCTCTTTCTCTCTCTCTTTAGTTTTTAAAATTCTTCTCTTAAAACACTCACTGCACAATTTTATGAAGTTATTTCCTTTGATATCAGCGCTAATTTAAGTATCAGCAGACCCTCTATCATTTCAAGGGACTTTTCTTTATTTTACAGGGTTTTTGTCTCTCTCACGAGAGTCTCAATTTCTTTGTAATTACAGTGTATTTTTATCATAAAATAAGCATATTTTCACGGGTGGATGTTTTTTCACGACCTGGTCAATAATATGATTAAACAATTATAGGAATTATCATGTGTTTTGCTTGATATGTTAATTAACCTAAATTAGCTATTGAATCTTTTTTATAAATAATTATATTATATTAAATTAAAATTTTATTTTTATTTTGATGCATTGATATCAAAAATAAATTTTAAATAATAATAAATACTCTTTTAATATATATTAAGATAAAAACAATTATGATTACAATAACAAACATTTTTATGGAGAGAAAAAAAAACCCAGTAAACTTAAAGAGTGACTTTATTTCGTAGTTTATATTTTCCTTTAAAATTAAGGTGACGTGAGACTGACCTTGTCTTAATCTCATCGGAACAGAAGCTTTAAATTATTACGGTTTTTTCTTGAATTTTCCATCTTTAATTCTGAGGTAGGTTTAGGGTTACTTTTCTGTCTGCTGACTCTGCCCAAGTGCCATGGCACCAATTTGCTTTCACCTCCAACTTCTGCATGCAGTTTGTATTCTCGTTCATTTTGACACAGTATGTATTCTCATTCTGCAGTTTGTATAACCGTACATGGCTGATTATATGTGTGTGTGTTTAAATTAATATTTCTTATTCGATTTATAACTAATTTAAATTATATATATAACTTCTGATTGATTGCTTTTTTGTCTTTAAGAAGACACATTTCGCAGTCAACAAAATCAAGAGCGATTATCAAATTCTAAAAAAAGTCAAAAGAGGGTATTGATTGATAAATGTAATACTCTGATTAATTACCACTGGGAAGAGTTTTTTCTGTCCGACAAAAGATCAGACGACTTAGATTAATTCAATTACTGCAAAGAAACAATTACAATATATAAAAATCCAATTAGAAAGAGTAATGTCAAGGATAGACAGGAGAAGTTTTATATTGAATTTTGTTACTGATTGAGGCGGCATGTTTATTAGAGAATTTTAATCAATTTATTATATAAAAAAAGTATTTCCATAGTAGTGGTGCTTGTTTCATGGATCAAGTGCAATCATGGAGATGCTAGGGATCTCAAGGGTGTAGCTTGATAATTGAGAGTTTGCGATTTGCATAATAAATCCTGAATTCAAGTCAGGACGTATATCTCTTATAAAAATCTAAAACAATCAGAATTTTACTTGTTTACTTTACTAGCAGAGTATAGTTTTCTAAGAGTTGTACTTTCCTAAAAAAAAAAAGATGCTAGGCTTCTTGTCACAACTAACCCTACTATCCTATTAATTAGGCCATGTTTGGTTGTAATCAACACCTAACATGATTATTTTAATGCTAATCAGGCTCGATCTTTTCTTCACCTCAACCACACAAGTGCACTCTTGTCCTTTGGAAAAATTAAGGGATAACATGTCTCTGGTCAAAATGTTCGTTAAAATGCTCAACATTTTGTCCCTTACCAATTGGTTCATATCACTCTTAATGTTACCTAATAGTTTCAACTAGCTATTTAAAACAATATCATGGGTTGATTTGTTTTTGAAAAAAAAATATATACATGTTTTTTAATATATTTTAATGATAAATTGAAAAGTTTATGCATGTATTTAATTAAATAAATTAAAAATTATATATACTAATGTATATAATTATAAATTTATCCCCATTTCATTAAAAAATAAAAAAAATATATAATTTTATCATTACCACAATATCAAATAAAATAAAAATATACTTTTATCATCGTGTGCGGCTTAAGATAAAGATGATGTTTAACAATATATTTTAAAAATATTTTAGAAAAAAATTAAATTTTATTTTATTTTATTTTTAAATTAAAAAAATTAATATTTAAATTATTTTCATGTACTGATATTAAAAATAAAATAAAAATCATTTTAACATATTTATTTTCAAAAACAAAATCAACCATTCTCAAACAGTCACTAAGAAATCTGGCCCGTAAACAAAACCATCATTTTCGAGCTCTTTTTTTTTTAGCTAAAAACAAGATCATCATCTCATAGAATTTTGGATACATTGTATATGTGCAGATTGCGATTAATTAGAAGTAAACAGCCATTTTTTGTACTGGAAACTTTAGCCATTTTCCATCGTCCCATATGAATCAGAAGCGCTGCACGCAGTCAAGCTTAGTGTTCTTGATGAAAGAATAGAATACACGGACAAGCCAGACCAAGCATGTGGGGCTTCCTGGCCTGAAGCATCCAGTACATTTGAAATATTCAGGTGTTGACAAAGTTATAGAGTTAGGCCATCGCCGCACCTACAGACATGCAAGGCTTGTCCGGTAGATGTCCGGCAATTCCAGTGGCCACAATGGTGTATCCAATTCACGTTGTTTTTTTCTCGTAGAAGGATGAATGTTTTTTCTGAAATAAAACTGGGTGCTTTAATTAATTAGCTTCCCCTTTTTTTGCATGGCCACAAATTTTCATTTATGATTAATCAAACTGATTTTGAGAATGTTCCATCGGGATCACAGAAAAAAACGAGGATATTCTTGTCCATTTTTTCCTACTCCCCCTTGTAGAAACGGTCGTTAGGTACAATATATATATATAAACAGTATACTACCAGACAAGCACACATGCAAATTCCTGCCTAGTTTTCCTTAGCCAAGCCACACACAGAGAGGGAGAGGGAGAGGGGGAGAGGGAGAGGGAGAGCGAGTGAGAGGTGTGAACACAAAGAATATCACGTCTAATCTTTGCCTGGCGAATCTTATGAGATTATTAATTACCATGTATTTATAGCAGTACTGGGGCTTAGGTAGCCATATAAACAATTTGCTTCTCATCTGCTTCTGCAACCATAATCATCCAATTTCCAACATATGGATTTTAGCTCTATATCCATTGTTCTGAGGGTCAATGATTCTTCACATGGGAGATCTTGTCTGGTTTATCCATATGATCTTATGGAGAGAGAGAGAGAGAGAGAGAGAGAGAGAGAGAGAAGAGTGGGGAGGTTGAGTTTATTAGAAAATGAATGCCCTTCACATGGCTTCCCACATGCATCACTCTTTCATTTCTCTTCACAGCCAAGGATTTCTTTATCTTCTCGCCCACCCAATTTCTTGTCACCTACTCCCATCAATCATTCATCACTGCGTCTGTCTATATTTAAGCATCGCTTCTGTATTACACCTTCTGAAAATGTAATTCAGCACTGCTCAAAAGAATAAGTTGCTGTGCTTATTGATTGATTATATTAGTTTAAATTTGAAATATTCTGAATTATAATGTAATTTATGTTGTTATTATTATTATTATTATTATTATTATTATTAAATTCAGTATAATAGTTCAAATTTGAAATATTCTGACTGGATTTTAATTTAAATTATATAAAAAATATTTCGATGTGAATCTCTTCACTAAATAAATCTAAAAAAAATCATGGTTAAATCAGTCAACATATAAAATCTATAACCCGAGTTATTAGTTATTTTTAAAATTTTATTATAAAAAAAACTATTATGATAAACTCGATATCAAATAATAAACACTACTAGAAAAGGTGTCTGTTTGCAACAGGATTTTGTTTAGCAACAGATTTTCCGTTGCTAAACAAATTTTGGAAATTAAAAAAAAATATGGTTTGCAACGGATTTTTCGTTGCAAATTTAATTTGCAACGAAAATTCCGTTGCAATTTAAAATCATTTGCAACGGACGATCCGTTGCAAATGAAAATTACTTTGCAATGGATATTTTGTTGCAAATTAAATTTCATTTGCAACGGAAATTCCGTTGCAATTTAAAACCATTTGCAATAGATTATCCGTTGCAATTTTAAAACCATTTGCAACAGAATCTCCGTTGCAAATTTAAATTGCTTTGCAATGGAAAATACGTTGCAATTTGAAAATATTTGCAGCGCCCATTTAATATATAATTTATACCACATGCGCAACGCCCATTTAATAAATGTTCTTTTTCTTCTTCTTCTCGATTGTTCTCTCTCTTTAACACTTCTTCTTCTTCCAGCAAGGCTCCACTGGATCCCAAATTCCACAATCACCTCCTCCTCTCCCGCTCTATCCACGGGAAAGAAAGAATAACGAACATTGTTTTTCTTTGCAAGTGAAGCTTGCTTTTCCTTCCCTTTCTTTGTTTCTTGATTCTGCTTGGTTCGTTTTGCAGATGAAGTAGGCGAAGGCAAGAATAACAACTAGGCTCAAGGTGCATCGGTTTGTTTACTTTAATAGCAGGCTGATTATCGTATCAAAACGGAATTTCTAGAGATTCAGCCCCTAGAGACTAGTTAGCCTTCCTTGGCTTGGGTGGATTGCTTTGAATTTGAATAGAGATGCTTTCTCTGGTTCACTGAGGTAGTTCGACTAGCTGGAACGTAGCGAAGGTTCAGTTGCTCTTCCAGGGAAGGAATCCTTTCACATTGATTTTGTTCTTAGTTGCCGAGATATTAGGATTCCATGATGTCAAGGAAAAATCTTGACACACATTTGATGCTAAAATTTGCAAGAACGAATTTAATTTTATTGATTGAAAATAATCGAGGCTCGAGGGATCAAATTAAAAACTAAAAAAACTCCAAGGACTACAATTTAATTTCTCATGTGACGTCATCAATAATTGTACTTTGCAATTTGCAACGGATTTTCCGTTGCAAAGAATGAATTTGCAACGGAAATTCCATTGCAAGTGATTTTGCTATCGCATAATTGCAACGGAACACGTCCGTTGCAAATTTCGTTGATAATTAATATTAGCAACGGATTCCTTTGGTGTTTGCAGCGGATCCGTCCGTTGCAAACCCCTCTTTTCTTGTAGTGAAAATTAGCAATCAAAGTTAATATAAAGCAATTAAAAAAATCATTAATATGATTCATTATTCACATGAATATTTAAACTGTGCTCATATGTTTTAGTTGTATATACGATTTATCTTTTTTTTTTCCAACAAGGTGCTCTAAATTATCAATTTATACATTAAATAAAACAGATTGTTTTATGTCATTTTAAAAAATGTATACTTTATATTATTTTGGTGTTCCGAGGGATACAAAATTCCTTAATGTTGGAAAGAAGGTTCAGACTAGAAAATTGAAAAAGAAAACAAATATCCTTAAACACCTTTTGTACTCCTTAAGATTATTATTTATCTATCAAAACTCAATAATATTAAATAACAAAAGAAAAATAAAACAAACCTCGAAATTAAAGAATAAGCGGGCCACACAAGACTATGGGCCTGGAATTATTGGATGTCAAACCATGGGATGGGACAGGGTATTGTTATTTAGGTGTATGATTCAAATTATTATTATTTTTGTTAATATATTTATTAAAACTATTTTTCATATTAATAAATTAAAAAAATATGAAATTATTAAAAAATAATAAATAAAAAATATTTTAAAAACACAATCCGATTCCACGGCATCATGATTTTGCTCGACCTTCTCTAATTAATAAATATGCTAATCATTAGCGATTCAACACCTATTTGAAATTTCAAGCATTAAGATTTTTATTTTTATTTTAATTTAAAAAAATTTAATGTTCATAAATTATTTTCATACATTGATATCAAAAATTATTTTAAAAAATAATATTATTTTAATATATTTCTGATCAATTTATTTTAAAAAAATAACTTCAAATACATTCCTCATATGCTGCAATCATCCATACATGGATTGTCGGCACGAGAGAAACCACAAAATCGAAATATACCATGGAATGAGGGGGGACCCCTTAATAGTGTGTTTTACATCGCATTTCTATAGTTGTCCATACGTGTTTTCAAAATATATTTAGAACGAAAAAAATGTAAAATTAATATTTTCAATGCTTTTCAGTAATTTTAATATGTTAATATAAAAAAGTTATTTAGATTTATTTTAAAATAAAAATTAATTTTAAAAACCTCTTGTTAAATTAACACTTTGTCATATATCTTTGGCCATGTTTATTTTTTACAGTGACAGTTTTTTTTTAAATTTATTTTTACTTTTAACTTGTAGTAATTCTAAACTGTTATATTAACGTCATTTAATATGTAGGAATCTTTTTTCATGTTTTTCAATTGTTATATATGTTGATTTTAAAATATATTTACATAAAAAAATAATTTTTTTATGTAAATATATTTTAAAATAAAAAACACTAATATTATTTCTGATGGGCAAAAATAGTGCAATGGCTAATGGAGGACCCCGATTTTCAGTTCTTGGTGAGTATGGGGGCAGATGAAAACAGGGTAAGACAGGACAAGGCAATGGATAATTAGACCCTACCACGTGGAGCATCAGTCAGCTTGCCGCATGGTCAGCGTCCCTTTCCTATGTGTGGGCTAATCTAACAAAACTTCGGATCTCTTCATTTTTATTTTATTTTCTATAAAACTAAAAAAACAATTTAGAGTTACTTTTATTTTAAAAATATATTTTAAATATTAATACATGAAAATAGTCTAAAAACAACAATATTTTAAAAATAATTAAAATGAGTTTAGAAATACCGTACAAATATTTGTCTTTTTATCTTGCAAGTTGCGCGACCAAAACAATGCCTCGTTGCTAGAATTCCCGTGTCCAGTCACACTGATTGAGCATCTGTGAAGGGTCGAAGGCCTCTTTTTTTCATTTTTATTATTTTTGACAAATATGAAAATTTTCTGACTACTCCCGGGCAGGAGGCACGACAATCTCTTCCACTATTACATCACAGTACAAATGTATAGTTCAGGTCCCTAGAATTAAAGACACTACTTGGATCATCTCTCTATTGTCTGCGTATTCAACCTCGTGATATTTACAGAACCTCCCCCTGTAGTGAATGTAATCATCCCAGGTTCAATTAGAAAAATAGACCTCGTCTCTATTTCTCTCCTCTCCTCTGTGTAATTGGGTAAGAGGCCTGGGAGTGGCAAAAGGAACCAATGAGCTGAGATTGCAAAGAACAGTCATAAAGGCCAAGTTGTCAAGATTTTCCTCCAACGAGTTGAGCCAGAGCAGCACCAATCAGGCCTCCAAGAACACTCCCTCCATTTGAAATGGACACAAGGGTTGCAAAAAGTGTTGCTTCCATGCCCTCTGGCGTGAAAGAAGCCAGCAAGGTGAATAGGATAAGGAGTAATGCTAATCATTACGCACATACACGAAATTCTGATCGCTGTGTTGCCTGCCACATGAAAATAAAAAATGTGGGAAAGAACACATTGGGCTGCTTAGCAGCATTCCACAACTGAATCATATGACGCTTTGACCTTTCCTGGAAACCAGGACTCGTCAAAGCAAGGCTCGCTCCACTTGTGGAACCAAGAACACACTGTTCCTTCACAAGAACAGCGACAGCAGATGTTATCAGAGGTAGCAACGCTGTAACACAAAAACAAACCTGAGATTGAAACAATCTGCACTCGTTTGATTAATTTAATTTTCATCAGTACCAAGAGATTACATTTATCGGAACCTCCTTCAATTTCCTTACACCACAAGCATCCACCAGAGAGCCACTAAAGTAGGAGTTCACAACCCCATCAAAAGCTGATGACCCCCAACATAAACACTGAAGAGATCCTAGCATGCTCTGTGAGTCAACACGAGCCCTCTCTGCCACCATAGAATCCACATCCTACACAATAAGCCAATTTCAATGCGAATCACTGTCATGTAATTATCCACTGCCTTTCAAGAAAGGGTACCCTACGCCTCTACCAGCAGAATTTCTTGTCCTGGCAAGCAAACACTGACAAAGAATGCTGATATAACCAACAGGAGTTGAAAATCAATATCCTTAACAACATCAAAAAAAATTAGCACCAGCCCTCGCATGAATTTGCTGGTCAGTTCCGCTAACCCCCAAACAACAGCCCACAACCACATCATTAAAGAAAGGGGTAAACCTTAGTGTGACACTGTCAGGTAATCAGTGGCTGGCATCATGTTAATGCAAAACAATATTCCAATTAATAATTAATTATATATTTTGAAGCATTAGCTTCTTTTAATGAAATATTAAACTGATACCATTACATTCAGTCATAAACACATTTTATTCTCCCAGGAAGCCATAGATTCTTAACCAATCCTTAAAATTGATGAGCATGTGCAGTATGCGCCGACAATGAAGATACTTACAGCATCCGAGAAGGATACAGAAAGCGATCCAAGAAGTATGGAGAAGGCAGCACTGTACTTGCTATTAGCCACAGAAGCAGTAACAGTCGGCAAATCACCAACGATCAAGTTAATGCAGAGTCATGGAATGGAGTAAATGCAGGATCAATAACTCACGGGTCAACACAAAAAGGAATTCACAGTGATATCAAAGGAAATGGGGTTGGTGACAATGACTTCCTAAGGAAACAATATCTCCACGTAAATGCAGAATCAACACAAAAAGGAAATTCAGCAGAGTAATTATTTCATTCCTTTTGATTCTTTCCTTCTGTATGAAGATGTATTAGTGTATAAAATCGCTGGATACAATGCTGTAAAATAAGCTTGGAATAACAAGATCAATATCATACTCTGTCTCTCTACACAGTTTTTCTTCTCTTGCTACTAACAAAGGTAGACATCGAACTCCAAGAAAGTGCACCAAGAAGTTCTGAAAGAACCAAGTACGACGACCAAAAGTGAAACAGAAACACCTTTAACGACGAAAATATTTACTTCAGAGATATGCAGAAATGTTACAGCTACTTGCTCCT
Source organism: Salix arbutifolia (assembly GCA_025169955.1). NCBI lineage: Eukaryota > Viridiplantae > Streptophyta > Magnoliopsida > Malpighiales > Salicaceae > Salix > Salix arbutifolia. The sequence continues at coordinate 9,283,499 of CM045909.1, forward strand.
GATGAATCAAGAGAGAACAGTAAAACATACAGACAATAAACAAAATCGCATCTAATAAACCCAGAAACAGGTTTGATAAGCCAAGGTAACGTAGGAAAAACAGATATCGTAGCTGTCCAGTCAACCATGTACATTGTCAGTACTCGGATAACAAAACACATATAATTAACATTCATTATGACTATAAATTTCATCTTCTAAACGACCAATTTCATAAACAAAACAAAAATCCTTCAAATTTAAGAGAAAGATGGGCCACTGGTGAGAAAACAAAAATAACAAGTTCATTAACCGGATAAAAACTCCATTAACTATTTTCATCACCACATTATCATATATAAAACAAGCAGGACAACATGCCTCAGCAGGATCTAAATGCAAATCATTTTTCAAGGCCCAAGACACCTTGAACAACGTACACCATTGCTACTGCAATGTTATTTGGTGATAAGTCCACATCAAAGCATATTCTACAAGTAATATAACTGCTTTCAGGCATAGCATTTTTAATAGGTAAAGCCCTCTCTCCTTCAACGTCCGCTGTTCACATTTCTCCTTCGCAGCGCTTAGGCCAAGCATGAACACGCGTGTACTAAACACGTTATCTGATCTAAATAAAACTTCTATGAATTCTTAACTTTTTTAGAGTTTTCAGATTATTAAGAATGAAAATCTTTAATTCCAACTCGTGATAAATGCCAATTCATTCGATTTTTATTTATTTTAATTCATGTTTAATCTCTGAAATGTCTCTTAATCTATCAACTTCAGTAGCCACTACTAAATCTTAAGGGCAGGTGCAGGTAGAGTCGTTTTTGGGATATCAAAAGGAAAACGAAATCATAGAGAGAACTAATAAATTTCTAATCAGTTAATTTGATCCTTTTCTAGTTATTTTCTTATTTCTCTGGCACCTAGATATTATGTTTTTACAAACAATAATAATTCAGCTTCACCACGTAGCATGGATCCTCGTGCAGTGCTGTCACATCTACGAGACGAATAAAAATTCCAGGGTCTTAACTCCCCTGGACTGATGAGTCTCTGGTCCTGATTTGATTCTCTATCAGGTCTCTCCACTATCTACTGCCACAGAGCACGCAGTACTGTTGGGCAGGACCGCCTTGTGAGCTGTCTTTTACCATTATAAGAGCATATCCAGCGGACGACGCGATTTAAAACAAATAAATTTGTAATATAGATTCTGAAATAGTATAGACGAGCGAATTTGCCCGCTCTGCTGGGCTTTTTTTATATATGTAAAAAATTGATTGATTTTATAAATATTGTATTTTGTTATTTTAATATTTAATTAGTAATATTGTAATTGATAAAATCTGTTAAAAATGGTTTTTTTCAACTAAAAAATGATTGAATATTGCTATTGCTAAAAAACTTTTGATAAAATTTGTTAGAAAATTTACTAAGAAGGTGAAATGATTTGTTAGAAACTTGTTGTCACGGAAACTCTGGTTAAAAAAAACACAAAAAAAGAAACTGGTTTTAAAAAAAAAAGATTTGAACACGACGGTTATTAAAAAATAAAAAACAAATGTGAAAAAAAGGTTATCGTTTATTAAAAGAACTAAAAAAAGAGTATAAAATAGAAATTTAAATTCAAAGCTAAAGCCAAAGTTATATTTATAAGATTTATTAATCATATTATTATATTAAATGTATTCAAGAATACCGATATTAATTTTTTTTTGCAAGAAATCGTAGGTCATTTTTTTCTCTCTATATATATTTTTAGGCGATAATATTCAATAAGTATTAAAATATATAATCAGTCTTACATATTTTATAGTGTAATTGAAATGGGAAGTGGGTCGTAGATTTTTTAATTGTAGATAATTAAGGTAAATTTGTCAAAACAATTTTATGAGTTGCCTTTTTCCTCTTGTAATATTAGATCTGACACATTATAAATAAAAATATTGTAATTTGTTTTTAGAAATAAGCCTCAAGTCTTTTGCATGCTATAATTACTTATCTGTCGTCTAAAAAAACAGTGCAATCGAAACGGGAAGTGACTCGAATATTTTTTAATTGTAGATAATCTAGGTAAATTTGTCATTTTTTTTAGTTGTATTTTTTGCCCAGTAATATTAGATATGAAATATTAAAAACCAAAATATTATAAATATTTTTTAAGAAATAAACTTTCAAAAACAGAGCACAAAATTAAAATTTGAAGACTTTTTTTTTTGAAAAGATTTATTCTTTGTATTATTATATTAAATGTATTACACTGTTGAAAAAAAAAAGGTAGACGTGCGCCGCGATGCATTGGAGCAAATTGTCAATGAATAGTGACTATGAGTCACGGGCTACAGTAGAAAACCGAGTTGTTTTAGCTCTTTAGGTAATAAAAAAAACAATAATGAGCCCAGGGATTATTCGCGGCGCGCTCAGTTGGCTAGGAAAAAAAATATACTTGGGAAAAAAGAACCGTGGTGCGTGTAAGCTGACCCGGACACCTCGGTTAAGAAAAAAAATGTATAAGTAGAAAAAAAAAATAGGGAAAAAAATATAAAAAAAAAAAAGTTGATCCAGAGATTAGTCGTGGTGCACGTAAGTTGGTGTTGACACTTTAGTTATTTAAAAAAAAATTGTTTTTTGGAAAAAAATAAAAACAACAACCAATTATTAAAATAATTCATTTTTTTTTGCAAAAAAAAAAAACCAGTTATTAAAAAAAATCTTTTTTTAACAAAAAAACATTTAAAAAAAACAGTTTTTTTAAAAAAAACAAATCAGATTTGTAAAAAAAACAACAAAAACCAGTTATTAAAAAAAAAATCTAAAAATAAACCATTTAATTTTTTTTTTTCTCTCAGTTCTTAAAAAAAAATCACATTTTGGTGTCCGAGCGGTTTGAACTCGCGCACGCCTGTGTTGGCAGCGCGCGGACAACCGCTCGGCCAAAGCTTCTGATATGTTATTTCCACCATAAAAAATACAAAAAGAGTCCTTGTGTAAAAAAAATATAAAAAAAGTGAATCCGGAGATTAGTCGTGGTTCACGTAAGTTGCCTTGGACACTTTAGTTATTAAAAAAAAATCATGTTTTTTTGTAAAAAAGTAAAAACAACAACCAGTTATTAAAAAAAAAAATTAACAAAAAATACAATTTTTTTTTTGTAAAAAAATAAAAACAACAACCAGAAAAGAACATTTAAAAAAAACAAATAAGATTTGTAATAAAAAACAACAACAACCAGTTATTAAGAAAAAACAGTTTTTTTTAAAAAGAAACCATTTTAAAAAAAAATTTAAAAAACAATATATTTTTCAAAAAAAACATGTTTTTTGAAGAAAACAGTAATAAAAAAAAGAATTTTTTTTTAAAAAAAAACAGTAATTTAAAAAAAAACAATTTATTACAGCAATAAAAAAAAGAAAAACGTTTTTAAAAACATGTATTTTGAAGAAAACAGTACTAAAAAAAAGAAAAACTTTTATTTAAAATAACAGTAATTAAAAAAACAAAAAAAAAAGATTTATTACAGTAATAAAAGAAAAAAATATTTTTTAAAAAAAAAACAGTAATAAAAAAAAAGAAAAACGATTTATTTTAAAAAACCAGTATTTGAAAAAAAAAAGAAGAAAAAAAAGTAATAAAAAAAAAGAAAAAACGATTTAAAAAAAAAACAGTAATTAAAAAAAAACGATAAAACCAGTATTTAAAAAAAAAAAAAAAAACGAAATCAGAATTTCGTTTCAATTCGGTCACAGTAATGAAAAAAAAACGATTTTAAAAAAAAAACAGTTATTAAAAAAAAACGATAAAACCAGTATTTAAAAAAAAAAACGAAATCAGAATTTCGTTTGAATTTGGTGGCCGAGCGTCTCGAACTCGCGCGCGCCTGTGTTGGCAGCGCGCGAGACAGCCACTCGGCCAAACTCTTTCATTTGTCCATTTCCACCATAAAAAATAAAAAAAGAGTCCCGGTTAAAAAAAAAAAACACATACACCCGCGATTCATCGTGACAAATTGCCACTCCACAGTGACAATAAGTCACGGTGAACAGCTCAAAGGACGAGATGTTTTAGCTCTTTAGTAATAATATATTATTTTCTTATACGGATTTAAATGTTAATAAAATATATTATATACGCAATTAATTTAATAGCTTGATATCATCCTGACGATTATGCTGTCCTTCTTCCGAAGATCCTACTCGTGTCAGGTTGGTGAAAGGCTACATATCTTACTTGTATAAAGATCATACCATTACCTTGTCCAGCATCATTGAAGGCAATCCACCAGTGTTCCTGTCTCATATTACTAATATTTTCAGGGCAAATAAACGACTTGGCATCAGGAGTTTAGAGAGCCATCTTCTCTCTCTCTCTCTAGTTCTTACTGTTTTGTTTCGAAACAAAGCATAAAAAAACATTTGATTAATATTTTAAAAATCAGTTGTTGATTTAACTTTTCAAAAAGCTGATTTTTGTAAAAACATTTTGAAGTTATATTAGTTTTCATTTAAAAAACATGTAGAGTAATACTTTTTCAGATACAAGACAGTTTTTTTTTAATGAAACCCAGAAAACATCCATATCTTTGACTCAAACTTAAAAAATACTATATAGATCATAAGTTCTGTATCATCACATCATTCCCATAGGACTATTTTTAATGACGCATGTATATGTTTTAAAATAATTTACTTATTAAGCAATTTATTTTGTTTCTTAAAAGTTTTATTTCTTAAAAGATTGTTTAATTCAAGTGGTTTCGCTAATAGAATTACATGATATACAAATATCTCATTAAGTTTATCACTAAATAATTGAATATCTGAGCATCGCGAAACACATAAAAAAATGGAGATTTATTTCGTGTTCTAACTTTAGCATACTTGATCTGTAAAGGATTTTGGTGTCACGGAGAATTATTCCCCTGGAACTGTTCCCTTCAATAATTATGAGTGTTGCTTTCGCCATTGGGAGAGAGAGAGCTACTAATTAATGCAAGGAATTATTTATTCAAGGCAGGTTGACAGCAATTTTTAATTGGACGCGGAAAAGAAAAGAATCTACTACAGTTGAGATAATTGGACTGTGTGTTTAATAAGTTTTTATATTATAATGATAAGTACAACGTAATATAAAATAAAGATAAGGTGAGTTTCAGTCACCCATCATCATCACACCAACTCAAAACCATACTCTGTGGCCAAACCAAAATTATCACTTCATTATAATCAAATTTACAGACCATATTTCAGCTTTTCTGGGTCCCCGTCTAGCTCTACAAGGAGAGTAATGAAGAGAGAAAACAGAGGAGAAAACATGAAAACAGATTCGAGCATAGGCATTGAATTTCCTACCATCTTTGCTTACGCTTTTATCAATTACATCTGTCTTCGATTGTGACAAAAATATGATTATTTCCTGGATTGGTCCAGCTTTCAGGCTAAGGGAGACTGCTCAAAATTATGAAAAACTGGTATCAGGTACCTTAAGCATCATCATGGATCCACTTCATCTATTCCCTCCTCTAACAGCATCGCCTGGTGGCGGCATTCATTGCTGCAGAAGGCTCTTTCCCCTCTGGAACATAGAATTAGATCATTCAGAGAAAGCTTAATTTTACTGGTATGAAATCGGAGATGAAACTAGAAATAACACAATTGAAGTGCTATAAATGAATCATAGCAGGGCAGTCAAATGCCAGAGGTATTCGTTTTCTTTCTGCTCAAATTTTTTACCTATCAAAACAGGAAATAGTTTTGAGATCCCAAGAAAGGATATGCAGGTTTATTGATGGAATATCTGTCAACCTTTTACAATTATATTACTATGTTTGAGCCAAGTTTCCATGTTTAATATGTAAGTTAGCAAGCTTAGCATAGTTTTCACGTAAATCATGTGGAAAGACAGCAGAAACATGCGGGGGGGAACTTAAAACTGACCTGTACATGTATATGTCTTTTCCCTGCTCAAGATTTTTCTTGCAAGCAGAGCAGAAGCTTAAGAAATTATTAGGCGGGTAACTTGGCCCATCACCCAAAAATCTATTATTGTCTTTCTTTAAAGAAGTAGAGAAGCCAACAATACCACAGCAGCTCTCGACAATGCAATTATCAAAAATATGAGTGGTTCTAGGAACAGGCCCGTGAGTGATTACACAAGTATAATCCTCAGAGAGCTCCATTTCACTAGCAGAGAGACACCCGGCGAAGACCCGGGGAGAGTTAGGAGTTTCCATACCCGAATTAGCTGATCCGAATAATGATTTTTTCACTGGAGAAGGGGAAAACCCAGAAGAGAAAGAACCCAGTTGAGAGTTTCTTGTTTTAATACCAAAATCACCTGGGGATTTGGGAGATTGGTCTGTTGGGGAAAGAAATGATGGGGGAAAAGGAGGGATTTGGATCTTCAGTTGTGACCCAAATAGAACTGTTCTGCTTTCGGGTTTCGACAAACTGGGGTCAGTTTTTTCATCATCTAGAGCATCAACAAGGCCAAGGCCAATGCCTTTGGAGTCTAGCTTGTCCCAGTGGCGCCTGGTCTCAGGTCCCGGGGTTTTAGGACTGGGGTATGGGTCCGGCCAGAAGGGGTTTCTGAACCCTGAGAAGGGCTTGCTATCAAGAATTGAAGTTGGGCTCATGATTGCCTCCGGTGTTTCTGAGAAGCTCTTGAACGTGAAGCCGGTTAGCAATTTCGGAAATGAAGTAGGTTTTCTGAACTTGTCTGTTGGAGATGGGATTGAGCTATGCTGTGACATTAGAGCTTGCTTGCTTGTTGCTTCTCTTGATCTCTTTTTTAGCATCAGTCGAATACTATAACCCCACAGTAAGTACGAATATATATAAATGTATAAAAAAAAGTGATGACTTGCCACCAAATTTAATTAAAAAATCATGATAAATAAATAAAAATGACAGGAGATTTACCTGAAAGGGTTTTTGCTTTTTACCCAGAGGCATGCAAGAATTCCAGGGGCTGGGATCAAGACCAGGTTCGAGCTCAGAAATATGAAAGAAACTCTCGAATAAGCGGCTTCTTTGAAGTTTCTACCAGGGAGAGAGAGGCAAAAGACTGGTGCTAGTGCAGTCAAAATCACAATATCTAGCAAACCCAGAAACAACAGATCGGGTAATAGGATCCATGAACCCCTCTGCTTCCACTATAGCTCTGCGATCACTTTCATTTTCAAACATCAACTGAAATAAATAAAAACTAAACCCCAGAAGTTCTCGCTCTTTAAACCTCGATTCATCCGAAGGAATCCCTGAGTTCATAGAACAGACATGCAAGGAGACCCCCAGGAGTCATGATCGACAGACCAGACGTGCATGCCTCAGACACCACCAGTGACAGAAGAAGTCTTGTGTTTTTGTTTTGCTCTCTTTTCTTTTTTTCTTTCCTCTCTTGGCTTTGCTTTCCCTCTATCTCTTTCTTTATGTTTCTTTTTATGCGTCCTTCGATCGTATATTTCAACTTTATCATTAAAAAAAAATCATCAAATTCAAAGACTTAGAAACAGACAAGACCCGCTAGCATAAACCAAGATAAGAAACACAAACTGCAACCCATACATGAACAGAGTGGATGACTGTTACTCTCTTTTCCTTTCAGTGGGTTATCTTTTTAAAATGCTTTTTGACACTTTAAACCCACCATTTCATTCTTTCCGTAATTAGGACCTGAAACATCGGCATGAAATAGCAGAGTACAATCAAAACAAAGAAAGAGCTCGTGGGTTTGAGCGGTGGATCTTGAAGGAAGTTCTGCATGGGAATCGGCGGTTTTGATCACCAAGTGCTCTCTCTCTGTGCCTCCACTCAATCAATGTACTTTCGCTCACGAAAAAGCAATTATAAAGCTTTTATTTTATATAATTCAGATACAATAAATTGAGTTTATTTTTAGCAAAATCATCGTAACTCCAAACCATGGTTAGAAAAATCCCTCGATATTCTCCCTGATTGTAATTGTTAGAAAAATACAGAAACTTGGAAGATAGCCAGCCCCTGCAGGAATCTACAATCTATAATTTCAACCCTGAGACTAGAAAGTTCTAAATTTTGACCCTCCCTAATCCCCCCCCCCTAATTTGCCCCTCACTAACTAAGAGAAAACTGTAATTGGTCAAGAAATTTAAAATGGCTGGAAACTGGAAAGGAGTTTTGTACTGACCAACAAGAGGTTGATGGCTTCATCTTTGAATTTTCCTTTCCTTTCTTTTTTAAAGATCAGATTACAGCTTTGAATGAGTTTTTTTTCCTCCTCAAAAACATTTTGTTATTGGATATGCAGCCCTTTCGATGAATTTTCAAGTGATTAGAAGCCGCCCACCCCGTAACAATCATTCATCTCGCGACTAGTTGCCATTGTGATATCATTATATGCTCCGAATCCCATCAACTCAAATCACTCGGTAACAAGTTCTAGAAAAGAAAAGATAACTCGGCTCGGGCATAGGAGGAGGAGCCCAGAAGCTTGGTGCAGCAGCACCCAGGCCTTTCGTGGGGATTGGGAAGTTCACGATCTTTGACCGGGTCCCACTTAAAAAGAATAGACTTCTGATCACACCTGGCCCCACCGGCAAAGGAAGGCCCACACTGGCCCTATTCTCTATTCTATTACAATAAGTCGTGTCATTGTCCAATGCTAGCATTTTTTTGGGTGAGTGAATTGATGGTATTAACTTTCGATGACTGAAATACCCTTTCAAAATGAATCAATGTTCTTGTAAATCAGGGACCGGTTTGGAAGTTAAGCCGGAAGAAGGAATATGGAGGGCCCGCTTGGAAATGATGGGTCTGCAGTGTGATTGTGGCGTAAAATCAGTTATTTTTTCAATATATATTCATTCTTTTTTAAATTTACTTTTTTTTATGCTAGTAAACCCTAAACCGTATTGCAAATTGGATAGGTAAATTAAGATTGCAAATTGGGTAGGTAAATTAAGATTAAAATTCTGAGATTTACAAAAGAGATACACGTTTTAACTCGGATTTAAAATTTATTGCACAAATTATAAGATTTATATTATCACACCGTGTTTTTTGGACTTAAATTTTGATATTAATATATCAAAATATTTTAAAAAAATTACTTTTGATATTCATATATTTAAATAAGATAAGAAATTATTTTTAAAAAATACTAAAACAATGTAAACTAAGAGGGATCTCCATTTTTTCTTTTACTGGAGAGAGGGCTGTCGACTGGCCTAGGAAAAACTTCTTACGAGTAATTTCGTTGATTTGGTCATTAAAATCTTTATATTCTTTTTTATTCAGTATATATTTACTTTTTGACTCGTAAATATAAATTGCTAGCCATTTAATGGAAAGAAATAATTTAATTCGGAAAAGAGATTGCTCGCTAAATAAATAATTATTTGTATAATAAAACAAAATTTACAATCCTAAAACTATCAATTATTATCCATTACATGTTCAGTATAATTAATTACTAAAGATACTAGATGTCAAATTATGTAAGTTTAAATATCAAAGTTCATTGTTGTCCCGAGAAAATATATAAAAAAATAATACAAAGTCCAGTAATTTATAAAACATCACCCGTCACGACCAAAGATATTTATTTATATTTTTTAAAACAAGCTGTTAACTTAGTCCTTGTTGCGTATTTAAATTAAATCAGAAAAATATTTTAATATATTTTTAAATAAAAAATATTTTAAAAAATAATCTCAACTAAACTCTCAATCACCAAAACTAAAAAGTGTTATGGCCTTAAATGCCCGTTTGACATTGTGGTGCCACCGGCGTTTGCAAATCTATTTATTGAATTAAGTGTTTGGTAAATCTGATAAGTAGAATTTAGACATGGGGCCAACATCCATTTTTTTGTCAAATACCAGTGCAAGAAAAGCAGAATTTTGCTGCTTTTCTTGCTGCGATTCGGGGAGCTTGCTGGGTGGGTGTGTGTATATATATATATATATATATATATATAATCTAAAAATTAATTAAAATATAAATAATGTTTATATAATATATGTTTATTAATATAAAAAAATATATATTTAATATTAAATAATCTAAAAAATAATTAAAATATAAATAATTTGAACCTCAGACTCAACCACAATTTTAACCAAACACTTCACTGTTTATTTTGAACCGCAGTAAAAATATTTTTTTTTAAACTAGTTTTTTAACCTCAACCATAAAAACAAAAGTAATATCAAACACACTCTAAGCCGGTAAAAAGAAAAAACTGAGGTAATTGGCGAATGGCAAAGGTGTTGAAGAATCAGGAACGAGGGGCAACTGTTTAGGTATATCCAAGGTTGCCAACAACATGCTTTTTTAACATGACACAAAAAAAACCTAGTATAAATTCCGATTGTAAATTTGCAAATATTTTTTTGAATTAATTATATATTAAAACCTTTTGTTAATAAATTAAATTATATTAAATTTTGAAAAAAATAACTATATTATAATCAATGAGTGATTTAGATAAAATGAAAAAAAATAGATAGTGAAAATAAAAAATATAATGATATATACAAATAAAATATATCCGAATAAAACTTCTAAATACAGGACACAGACACAACTTAGTTTTACCTGAAAAATTTATCACAACATATTTTCCCGTATCTAGTTTTTTTCTGGTAAATTTTAATTAGATCTAATATATAGTTTGAGAGTCATGTCCTATCTCACAAACCTCATCAACAAGCATTTTAAGGTGAAATCCAATATATATAAAACGCATAGGTTATTTACTGTGCATCCACGCACTGTGCACATAGACACAGTGCACGGTGGATTGCAATAGTTTTTTTTTTTGTTTTCTTCTGATTAGTTTTTTTTCTCCTTTTTTTTTTGCTTTTTTTTCCTAATTATTCTTTTTCTTCTTTTTTTTTCCTCCATTTTTTGCTTCTTCTTTTTTTGCCTTTTGTATTTTTTTCTTATTATATTTTTTTTCTTTTTCTACTTATATATTTTTTTGGTTTTTTGTTTTTTAATAATCAGGGTGTCCGAACTCGTTTAAATGCACTACGAGCGTAGGTTATTCACTGTGCATCCACGCACTGTGCACATAGACACAGTGCACTGTGGATTGCAATAGTTTTTTTTTTTGCCTTTTGTTTTGTTTTCTTTCTTCTTCTTCTTCTGATTACATTTTTTTTCTCTTTTTTTTTCTATTTCGTTTTTTTTTTTTCCTAATTATTCTTTTTCTTCTTTTTTTTTCCTCCATTTTTTGCTTCTTCTTTTTTTGCCTTTTTTTTGTATTTTTTCCTTATTATATTTTTTTCTTATTATATTTTTTTTCTTTTTCTACTTATATATTTTTTTAGTTTTTTGTTTTTTAATAATCGGGGTGTCCGAGCTCGCTTAAATGCACTACGATTAATCTCCATATCCAAATTTTTTTGATAACCAGGGTGTCCAGGCCAACTTATGCATACAACGATAATCCCTGGACCCACATTTTTTTTCTAAAATGCTTTCCTGCTGGTATATTTTTTTTTCTTTTTTTTTATACTTTTGTTTTATTCACTTATACATTTTTTTTATAACCGGGATCTCCGATTAGCTTAAGCACACCAAGACTAATTCTTGGGCTGAATTTTTTTAAAAACAATCTGGATTGCTACAGTGCTTTCACGCTTATACTTTTTTTTTGTTTTCTTTCGCTTATATATTTTTTTGTAACCATGGTCTCTCAGTCAGCTTAAGCTCTTTCTTTCTTTCACTTATATATTTTTTTTATAACCACGATCTCCGGGCCAGCTCAAGTGCACCACCACCACTCCTCGGACCGAATCTGTTTTTTGATAATCGGGGGTGTCCAGGGCAGCGTGGACACACCATGACTAATCTCCGAACCAATTTATTTTTATTTGTTCTTTGGATTAGATGATTTTTATAATTTTATTATTTGCGCAATAGTAATGATAATTTTAGTGATTATTTTTTTATAAAAATCTTTTGATTTTTTTTTTTAAATTTTTCCTAAAATTTTAATTTATATCGGCGATCATTTTAAAAGTAATATTACTCTATTTTTCCTTTTATTCGTTTTTTTTGTTTTCTGTTTCTTTATTTGTTCTTTAGATTATATGATTTTTATGATTTTATTATTTATGCAATAGTAATGATAATTTTAGTTATTATTTTTTTATTGTTGTTTTATAAAAATCTTTTGCTTGTTTTTTTTTAATTTTTCATGGCAATTTAATTATTTTAATTGTTTTGGCATTAATGTTAGTAATAATTTTAGCTTTTATAGCAATGATAATGGCAATAACGTCAGGATGAATTTTCAATCTATGTTTTTGTTTTTTTGTTGATAGAAAATTAACAACTATTTTTTTTATTTGATTATTGTAGGTATTTTCACAATTTATATTTTATTTTTGTTTGATTTAAATTGAATTATAAAATGAACTAATCTTAATACAGTGAACTTAATAATTCAGATATCCGAGTTTTCTTGCTTTTTTAATGATGACGATAAATTTATGCTGATTATTTCGTTTGAAACGACTAAACAGATAAATTTATATCGATTTTAAATTCATATATTTTATAGAAAACTTGCACTTGACATGAATTCTGCACAGATTTATTATTTTATCTAAATTTATATTATAATAAAAAAAATACACATAATTAATATTTTTTATATTAAAAAAAATATTGTATCACCCACAACGAAGCGCAGGGGCATTTTCTAGTATATACATATCCACCGAGCTTGATTGTCCGCGCGCGGTAGGCTGATATTATACCATTCCACCTTATAAAGAGCGCTGATGTATATGATTTAAAAAATAAAATAAACAGTGAAGAGTTAAAGTTGGGTACTCAGAGAAGATATCCAGAATCACGCTCGGTGGGACTCGAACCCACAATCGTCTGATTAGAAGTCAGACGCCTTATACATTAGGCCACGAGCGCCTCATCAGCCAGTCACCATTCAGTCCTCAAAATCTTTTAATTACCAAACCAGTGACCCTTGATTTTTTTCTGCCTCTCTCAAGGTTGCTGAACAAACATACACCGTACACGTGGAATCGAAGAAGGTCTTACGAATCAATCTCTCAAATCGCGCCACCAAGATAATTATCTTTTTAAAACTTCCTTTATGATCTCAATACTCTGACTATTTTGTCTCCAAACCCCTCAGTTGCACCAAGGCCCCTCAATTAACTAAATATTACAAATTGCAAAAGATTCTCCACTTTCTCTCCTCGCTAATCGCTATCTTCACAACAATTCATTTCCTCTTTCATTTTTATCTTATTAAAATGGTGTGGATGACAGAGCCCACATAATCCTATATCAGTGGTGGCGGGGTCTACTACTCATTATTGCAGACTTGCCGTGGTTTCAATGGTGACATGGTTTTTTTTTTTTTAACGTTATTATTTGGATCAGTTTATGTATATCTAGATCAATTTTATGGGTTCTGAAATTAATGATTATATAAATTTTTAATGATTATTATATTAGTAATTATAGAACTCGAACCTAAGTCCACGAGAAAAGCAAACCTCTTAATCATAAGTTTTTATTGCTCAATCATCTACTAGATGGTTGTTAGGGTAATTTACGTGTCACATGAATAAAGGAGGGATACGTGAATAATGCTTTTGTAATTTGGAGAGGGTTATTCAAAAAATTTGTTGCAGAAAATAAACCAGCACTTGCAAGCTCTTGTATATCTTAGATGATCAATGCAATAGAACACACTTTACCAAGCATTGCCATCATAGAGCAACAGGGGAAGGAGGAATCACATCACAATGTCGACATAAAACGATCTATAGCTTTTTTATTAATCTAGTTGACGAAATGTGGTGCCAAATTTTGTTTGTATCGTTGCATGTGCAAGATAGATATTGCCTCTCATCTGCCAGGATGCGTGCCCAGAACAAATTTAATTATAGTTAATAGACGAGGATATTATGGTGCTAAAATATATAGCAAGGATTTAAAACCAAGCCCGACCAATCAAACAAAAGCATATAAAAAGGAAATGTTATAAGTAATTGGATGATCACCTACAGCTCAGATTTTCCCTCATCATCAGTGCAGGTAGAACAGCTCTTCAACCAGCCTAAGATTGCTATGCCCCCGTACAGCTGAGATGAACCCTCCCCACTTGGATTTCTAGTTATGCAATTTGTTCGGAGCTATGAATTTCCTACTTGCGAGGATCATGAACAAGGTGGCCGTGACATTAGCACCTCTAGCAGCCATAATTGTTCCTTTTCTTCTGGGTAAACTACTGCTTGTCTACTTGATACTTCAATCATTTTAGACATCCAGTTCCTAAGAGAATTGCCAAGAACCCGAAGCTTCTGTTCTAAAAAATGATCATATCGGTGAAGTGTACAGATGAAGCAAAATTCTTTCACATCAGACTTCTTAAAAGAGGGCGGTGATGAATTCTCATATCTCACCTCGCCCATCGGACCTCTCCTACATCGATGAGAAAGTTGCTCTTTTTTGCCCCTGGGAAACTTACCCTTAAAGATGCCATGGATTCCATAAAAAAATGCTGCTCCACCTCCACATCCATGGTTCAAGGCAATATGCCTTAGCAACAATCCTATAGGTGCCATTTCTGCGACAAAAAAATCAGGCAATTTCTTATGTGGAGGTGAAATTGGCTATGTTTTGACATCTCGATATTAGGGTAAAGGTTTTGCAGTCTCTAAATAGAATGACGTGATGATAGATGAATTAGTATCTATACAACAAATTTTGAATTTAAATCAAGATATATATTCTTTGTAAAAATTTGGGACATACAAAATTTTACTCATTTATCTTATACCTCTTTCCAGAGATAATGTTTACTCACATCTAAAAAAACAAAAAACAGAAAAGTAAAGGGTTTGCAAGAGGTTGCCAAAACTATATGTATTGAGTGGCCATTTCTAAGAGATTAGCCCTACCTGGGATTGCCATAGTTTTTTTTTTCTATTTTTTCAATTTCACTCCATTAAAATTAGAGTTACACAAAGATTAGCGTGGACTAATCCATGTAGATATGAGAGCTACACAAGACTTTTTCTCACGTTTTACGGCTAATTACAACTCCTATCAATATTAAAAGAAAGCCCTCGATTATTATAATTATAAAAGAAACTAGAAGATCGAAGGAGAAGAAATATTAACTATCCCGTTTATTTCCAACCAGCTAACTGCCCCGCGCGTTACTGCGGGTATTCTTGTGTATATAATTTAACATAATTAAATCTATAACGATAAATTTATATGATATAAGAAAATAAAAGTTATAGATTAGGAGATACAATGTAAAAAATTTTGAGTTCAGTTTGTTACGCAAGCATAGATTATATTTTTTAGAATATAGGTATTGCGTCATAAACGATCACAAAAGAACGCGAACTAACATTAAAAAAAATGCAAAATATTTTTATCAGGGGAAAAAAATAATTACTGAAATCATTATTGTGCAAATAATTAAATTATTATTATTATTATTATTATTATCATCATTATCATTTATTTTTTTATTTTTTTGTTAATCATGAAAGGGAAAAAATGGAAGAGAAAAAAATATCCTAAAAACTGCAACAAAAGATTAAACAGAAGAATAAAACAAAAACAAAAACTATCGTTGCTATCACTGCCAAAACAATAAAAATTATCAAATTTTCCCGAGGAAAAAATCTTCAAAAACATTAACAAAAAAGTAAGCAAGAAAAACAATGGAAAATTATAATTTATGATAAAACAAAAATAGAAATTATTAGCTGAAAAAAAAAATCTAACTTGAAAATATTAAAAAAAAACCAATAAAAAACTAAAAGATAGAGCAAATAAAAAAAAATATTATAGATGATAAAACAAAAATAAAAATTAATAGCTGAAAAAAATCATTTAATCTGAAAATTTAAAAAAATATATGTTCTACGTTGCGGGTTGAGCGAACAATTTTTATAGGATTTGCTGGATCACAATTAAAATATAATATTTATATATGCAAAATTTAATATAATAAAATAGCTCAGCACACCTTATTATCACAGTAGCAAAATCAAAGCCTTAAAATCTAAAATTATCATTGCTTTTACCATTAAACAATAAAAATTATTAAATTATCCTGAAAAAAAACATTCAAAAACATTAACAAAAGAGTAAGCAAGAGAAACATTTAAATTATTATTATTATTATTATTATTATTATTATTATTATGTTAATAATGAAAAAAATAAAAATAAATGAATGATTGAAAATATCCTAGAAACTTTAACAAAAGATTAAAAAAAAAAGAAGCTATCATTGCTATTACTGTCAAAACAATAAAAATTATCAAATTATCCGGAGGGAAAAAAACATTAACAAAAGAGTAAGCAAGAAAAAAAATAAATTATTATCATTATTATTATTCTTATTATTATTCTTATTGTTATTGTTATTATGTTAATAATGAAAGAAATAAAAATAAATGAAAGACTGAAAATATTCCAGAAACTTTAACAACAAATAAAAAAAAATATCATTGTTATTACTGGAAATTTTTTTTATCAAATTATCGGGAGAAAAAAAAATAACAAAAGAGTAAGAAAGAAAAATTATTATTATTATTATATTATTATTGTGTTAAATACACTTATATATACATGGACAAAAGTATGGATCATTCTAAAAAAAAAAAAAAACTAAAAGTATAAGAGCTGACATGAAAATCAAATATAAAAGGATTAAATTAAAAAATTAAAAGTCAAAGGGCTGAAATGGAAATTACATTTATTATCAATTTAAATTGAAGGATGAAATTGAAAAAATCAAAACTCGTGTACCGAATTCATTGAGTTATTTACAGCCAATCCAAAAATCAAAAGTAGCAGGATCGAAGTGAAACTTTGACATTCAATTAATTAAAATCAGAGGACCCAATCGAACTAAATCAAAACTTATATAACAGAAATCAGGAACAAAAACCAAATTAAAAGTCGAGGGACTGAAGTGCAAAGTCACACACAAAGGGGGACTCTCCCGCACATTTACGTGCAGGAGAGAGAGAAATGTGGTCGGCGGCTTTAACCGGCCTCCGCCGCGTACACGGCCATTTGTAGGTTACACGCGCCACCGCGGGAGGAAGACTACGCGGTGGCGCATCGAGGAGGACTCCGATAGCCAATTTTCGGCCATCGTATGACGGCGCACGCGCCACCTAAAGAGGGCGTGAGGCGGAGAACCGTATGGCACCTGCGCCTCACGCCTTGACAGACACCGCATTAAAAAATTAAAAAATAGAGTGAATTACCGTTCTAACTCTGCACCCAATTCAGTATTTTTGTCTTATTAGGGGCTATAACCGTATTTAGCCATTTAAAAAATATTAAAAAATTAAAAAGTTGCGGCGGACCGGACCGAACCGGACTGGTCCGTACGCGCGCAATTACGCCGGTGCCCCTCATCCGGAGCTGTTATTTTGTCTTATTACCGGTGACAAAATCGTTAATGCACTGTTCACAACTGATTATTTTTATAAAAAAAAGGACAGAAAGAGGAAAACACGAAAATACCCCCATTCAACCCCTATATTTGGCTGCACGGACGAAGGCCAAAATCGCCTCCACACTGTTGCAATCCACAGTGATTTGTGAGAGAAGCTACAGTGCAACACCCTACGCGGTTTATGTGTTTTGTAATGTTCCCTACACTGTTTGTTTCTATGGTACCTTTTTTTATTCATTGAGATTTATTTCTATGGAATTTAATCATTTATAGTTGTATTGGCATGAATTTATATGTTTTTTCTTTCTTTTTTTGTATACTTTCGCATATACAAAGTGTTGAAGAGTATTTCGATTTATTTTTCATTATTTTTTAAATTTTAATTAAATCCTCTATTTAAAATAAACTGTTTTGTTTATTTTTTAAAATAATAATTAACATTCCTAATTTATAATACTTCAAATCTATTATTATAATTTATTTTAAAATATTTTTTATATATCTTATATAAATAAATTATATTTTCATGATACATTTATAGAACACAAAAAATATTTGTTCTTCACGATTAAAATTAATCATATATATATATATGATTAATAAAAAATATATAAAATAAAAATGATAATCAATAAAAAACATTTGAGCATGGATATATACTTTTCTCTTACTATAAATATCACCTTTTTTATTTTAATTTTTAATTAACATTAATAAATTATTTAGCTTAGGAAATATATCTGTTATTCATTTCATTAAATATAAATATTATCTTTCTGTTGTTAATTAAAAAGTACTCGAAAAAACATGCTGTATAAATAGTCTAATCAAACAAACAAGCATTCGAAATCAACCCATTTTTTGAAATTATTTTTACCCCGACCAACTACAATTCTTCTTGTGTACTTGCAATGCACACGATAAATACACACAAATACTGAAATCTGCCTCCCTCCACTCCGGAAATTCTAAGCAAATCTCCCCCGAAAAAACTCAGCTTATTATCAATGGATCCACTCTCAGCTCTCCGCGACTTCACCATCCGCGGTGACCTAGACAAAATCATCCGCCTCAAAGAAGAATTCCGCTTCGGCAATGAGTACACCTTCCCTTGCTCCACAAGAACCGCTTACCGTTCCAAGCAAGGCAATCTCTACACACTAGAAACCCTAGTTTACTGCATTCAAAACACCAGAATCAAGTTCACCGACTACTTCCAAGACGCTCTCGCTCTCGGCATCCCTGCCGTCACTTACATCGACTGGAAACCCGTCAAAGAATACCTATCTGGCAAACTCCCCTCTACCGACTCCATCGTTTTCCCTCTCCCCCAAGAATCTCAAAACCCTAATCTTAATTACCGCCCCGATGATCCCATGCTTCTTGATTCTCGCGTCGATGATTCCGCCGCAGCTGATAAGTTGGAGAATGAGAACGAGATTGTTGAAAATGATATTTCTGTGATTTACGCCAATGAGAGGCCGTTGAAGGATAGGGAGTCGTTGTTGGAGTGTAAGAATAGGGATTTTTATGGGGTTTTGGTTGCGTCCACTCGGCGTGAAGAGGAGAGGCAGAGATTTGAGAGTCAACATAGGAAAGATGGGTTGGTGGCGAAGAGTAGGTTAATGGGAGCCGATGAGAGAGGAATTGGGTATGGTGGTGATGAATTGAGTTATGATTCGGCAGCCAAGCCCAAATTGCATTTGAAAGGTGGGAAAATCGGGGAGGGAGTGCCCATAATTTTGGTACCTAGCGCGTTTCAGACTTTGATTACAATTTATAATGTGAAGGAGTTTTTGGAAGATGGGATTTATATTCCTACGGACGTGAAGGTTAAGCAGATGAAAGGGCCGAAACCAGAGTGTGTTACAGTGCAGAAGAAGTTTAGTACTGATAGGAATAGAGTGATGACGGCTTATGAAGTGAGGGATAAGCCATCTGCACTTAAAGCTGATGATTGGGATAGGGTTGTGTCAGTTTTTGTGTTGGGGAAGGAGTGGCAATTCAAGGATTGGCCTTTTAAGGATCATGTTGAGATATTTAATAAAAGTAAGTGAGGTTTGGTTTTTGTTGGATTCAGTTGGTAGTTATATTTGGGGTTTCTACTTTGTTGGTGATTGGTGGTGGTTGATTATCCAGGCTTTGCAACAGATTCTTACAGTGTGTTGTAGTTTATTTGGAGTCATATTTGGACTCGATTGGAATAACATAAATTGTTTAAACCTGCAGTTATAGGTTTTTTCATGCGGTTTGAAGATGATAGTGTGGAGTCAGCAAAGATTGTGAAGCAATGGAATGTAAAGATTATCTCGGTGAGCATTTTTCCTCGTTCATTATATTTGCTTTGTTGGATGGCTTTTTTGCTTTTGCCCTGCCTCTTCCATTTCAATTGCTTTATGTCATTTAACAATCAATGGGAACTGTTGTTTTACATGCGCAGATTAGCAAGAACAAGAGACACCAGGATAGAGCTGCAGCATTGGAAGTGTGGGACAGATTAGAAGAATTTGTGCGTTCACGATCACACACTTGAAGTGGGCAGACTTTTAGAAGTTAGTATCCTTTTTTTTTTTCTTCCCTTAAATCCTATCTATGTTTGCATATCTTTGAGTTTTGCAAATCTATATCAAGGTATCTGTCAACATGGTTCTGGCATCTGGTGAATGCATTATGTTTAAACGGTGGGTTAAACTAATTGATTTTATTTGAAGCATGCGTTGTTTGTGTGCTAAACATTCCCTGAAAGTATCAGTAGCCATATTCCATCCATATGCTTCACTATTCTTAGAAGCATATGGATGGAATATAGTATTTATGGTTAGATAACATGCCTCTCCATCGAACCTTTTTTATTTTATAGTTTCATTGATGGTGATGCGTGGAGCTATATTCTGTATTCTTTTCTTTCTCTGGTTTTTATTTGATATTGATCTTATAGTTTTTGACCGACTGTACCTGCCCTTGAATAATATATCAGTGTAAAAGTTGGCAGTGACATAAACAAGATACTTGTCCAAACTGGAGCAATATGTAAATGTGGAGTATGATAGTTTTCACCCTGTTAATCATTGTATGTCATAACCTGAAGATATTAATGAATACCCATTAATATAAAGAATAATGGAGATTCCATACTGATTGTTGGAGCAGATTAATTTTGCCTGAAATGAGTAGGTAACGTAAACAATTTTATCCTAATCCATAATGGGCTGAATGATGTTTGCTTGATCCTAGTTTCTACAAACATTCAGAAAAGAAACCTGGAGTTAGTTTGATAGGTTCACCAGCATTATGATGAATATTTGCAAAAACATGGTTTTTGGATGTGAGCTTTGAACATATGCTAGAACCCCCTGTGCAGTTAGCAAATTTGCTTGTTCTTCAACAAGCAAAATTAGAGCAATTGAACAAAAGAAAAAACAAAAAGGGCTAGACTGAATCTGCAACCACTTGAGCCAGGAAATCCTGCTCCATGTTGTTTCATGGTGATTGGCTAGTATTATCATTCAATCTGAGCTTTGATGTTGCAGCTCGCTCCATTCATCAGCCTCTCCTAAGCTCAATCAAAGAAGCATTTATTACTGTAGGTAATGCAATTGGTTCTGCTCTAGCCAGGGCCTATAACTGGGGCTTGATGTTCTGCATCCAGAGCTTCGTTACAAATCAAAATTGCCCACTGAAAGAATTAGGATATTTGATAGCCCATTTGCTCTTCTTCATAGTCAATGGATTTAACACATTTTAAAGATCATGCTTGGAGTCTTTAATTGTGCTAAGAACAAGGTTTTGTTGAGACATTTAGTATATTTAAATATGGACATGTTTTTTGAATGGTTTAACTGGTAGCTAAATTAATTTTTACTTGCCAAGAATTGGGGTTTTCCAGTTCCTATTCTTTTTCAAGATCGGAGCTGGAAGACTAGTTTGCTATCAATTGTTTTATAAACCTGTAATTTTATTATGATATGAGCTTCAAAAAATTGCTAGTTTTAGAGTGTTTGAAGAAAGCCATGCAAAGCAGGTTGTGAAATTTACTGCATCTTTTTTTGGGACAGTTGTGTCAACAGAAGCCATTCTGTAACGACTACAAGCTGGGTAATGTGCAGAGGTGATGTGAAAGGATGGCAAGCATTCCTTCCCTGAATATGTGGATGTCATGGTCTCTTGTTGGTTTCATTTTGTTAAAGTTATTTTCCAATGGGGTGTCGTAACTGAGAGCTGGCTTGGTTTTTGCAGGAGTGAATCTGACAATTTGAAAGGCAGGGTTTACAGCACAAGGTCTGTTCTAATTATGTTTTCCTCTTTTCTTTATGTAGTGATGTAACCTATGGTATTAGATGGAGGAACATGGCTGACATGGTTTGTTTCTTAGTGGGATATTGACTTCAGTACATATAAAACTGTCAAGTTAATACCTTTTACAAGCTTCTTGATTGTTCTTCATTATTATGTTATTCATTTCCATCATTTTTAGCTCAGCTTATGTTCGGTTCCTTTGAAATGACAACTTTTAAACTCTGTATCTGTTTAATGTCTGTATAGAACATAAAAAATCTGTCTGATGTCCTCTAAGCATGGATCATATACATGTCTTATTGTGAAGGGAAGAGAGCAAAATGTCTCCAGTAGGGGTGAGCATTTTCGGTTCGGTTCGGTTTTTTGTCAAAAAAGTAACCAAACCGATTTTTTTTTTTTTTTTAAAAAAACAAACCGAAACCGAACCGAATCTATTCAAAACCGACCACTTTCGGTTCGGTTCGGTCCGGTTTTTTTGGTTAAAAAAATCATAAAACCGGATTTGGTTTTTGGGCCATCTGATGGGCCTTCTTATGGGCTTTTTTATGGGTTTTTTGATGGGTTTTCTAATAAATTTTCTGATGGGCTTGAAAAAAAAGAACCCAAAGTATTTTTAAATTTTTTTTGAAACAAATTCAAATATTAATGTATTAAATTGTTAATATAGTGTTTATTAAGTTTTTTTTAAAACTTTCTAATACTTTTGTTTTGTGTAATTTAGCATGATGAGAAATAATTAAAACTACACAAGTGAACAAATTTAAATTACAGAAAATGCCTTCAAAGGGCTTCAAAATAAACAAGCAACATTAACATAAAAAACTCCCTTGCGAGGACCATTTTTAGATTTATCAAATGCTGCTTTAGTGATCAATCTCAGACCAGAGGTCAGAGCTCCTGATGCAGCCAGCCCATCAAAGAAAGACTGCGAGAAAAGACATCCATGGTGCGGTAAGATGCAAAGTTCCATGCTTTTTAGAGTGGAAGAACAATTGAAAAAGAATCCCAAGAAGTGTAACCTGCATGAATTCTGGACACATGAAAGCCATGTCTCCGACCATCCCACCTTGGACATGAGCATCTGCAATTCCAAACGCAGCAACAACTGCACATATTCCGACAAAAGGTCCAATGCCTCCTCTTCCTCATGTGGCCAAATCCACCTGTCAAAATTATCAGAATCAGTGAGTCATGAATTCAAAATTGATGGGAAATAAATTAAACCATAATAGATAGGGATTGTTCAAGCTACTTACAACTATGAGCATGAGAGTGCTTGCAGTAAAGAGTATGTAACCGGCTATGTTCCGCTTTCTAGTATTGATCTTTGCCTCTTTATAAGCTAGTATTGCCATTGTTCCAAGGGCAAATGGTTGGTAAACAAGGGTAAGTACCCTTGAAGGATGGTATTTCTTCAAACAAAAAGAAAATCATCATCAAACAGATAGTTTTTCTAGTCCAGTTGACCATATTGCCTTGCTTAGGCTCAAGACTGTTTAAACATTGAATCTCAAAACCTTAAACTCTACCATACTTTTAAGAACAAAGACAAATATAACTTACGCCAGAGATGAAAAATAATATTTATGAGAAGACTACCAGGAACAAAGTATAGTAGTAATCTCCTATGGTCAGCATACTGTTCCATGAGACAAGAGAACCAAGTCCAAGAAACCAGCAAACTTCAATTCCTTTAGTTTTTCCCTGGCCATCACAGAAGAAGAGTTAGCATATCTTTAACTTCATCAACTGGAAGAAACTCACTATCCCATGAGTAGCCAAGCAAAGAAATATTGATGCAAACCCCAGTTCTTGTTGCAATTGGAGCATCATTTTTTCCATTTGCAATAGTCATGGCTAGCCCCTGCAAGATAGTAAGCCAGTGTTAATATCATGTATCTTGAAGCATAAAAGCATGACTAAACAAAGAACTGTCAATCTGGAATCTTAACAGCAGAACAAGAAAATAGTTAAATTTTCTCCATTTAATACATCAAATTTTAGCACACACCACCAATCATAATAAGTAAAAAAAACTTGGATTTGAATAACAATGTTATGCATCATCTTTCTTCAGCTCAGTCAAGGCAAAGTCCCATTAACACTAATAAAAAGCTTATAGTTAAATTCATCGACAATGTAAGGGATCACATGAAGGAAACATGAGCATAAACAATCAATCTTATTAAAATAACAATCTTTTGACAAATACAGTCACTCTTCTCGGATTCATCATGAACAAGTGCATTTTTTTAATATTGTCTGCAAGTATTAGCAACTCCCAGTTCTGGATTTCCATGTAGATCTTATACTACAACAATCAGATACCGAATTTCGTGAAGCAAACATGAAATGAAAAAGAAGCAAACAAGCCCTAATTATACCATAAAACCCTTCAACCCCCAAATTCTCCAAACCTAAGATGCGAAAGAAACAAGATAAAGAGTAGAGAGTCAGACCTGAAAGACAGCAACAGGCCAAGAAGCGAGAGGCGAGAGGGATGAGATTTAAGATGCGAGATGAACGGAGATTTAACTGTCCGGTTTTTGGGTTTGCTTAGATGATGCAGAGACAGAGATGCGAGAGGCGAGAGGCTGCTTGCTAAGGTGTTAGTAAAATTAAAACCGAGAGGCTTAGTTTAGGCTTAGTTGCAGAGCGGCAGAGCCAGAGGGAGGCGAGAGGAGAGAGGCGAGAGGCGGACGGTAGGTAATGTGTTTTTAGGTTAGGGTTTCTTAAGTTTCTTTTTATACTAATACTTCAAACCGAACCGAACCGGTTCGGTTCGGGTTAATCGGTTTTGTCCGTACAAAACCGATACCGAACCGAACCGGACAATTTTTAATAATTTTGTAATCGGTTTAATCGGGTTTTTTTTTCGGTTCGGTTTTTTCGGTTTTTTTTTTTCGGTTTTCTCGGTTAAATCGGTTATTCGGTTCGGTTTGCTCACCCCTAGTCTCCAGCAGTACAAAACTACACCAATCAATTAAGCGCTTAAAAAATAAACAATACATGCACCCTCAACCAAGATGACACTCGGTAATAAACTATAAAATACAACAATGACCAAGAATATGCAAGATACGAGGTGTAGTGAAAGGTGTTGACCGCCTGATCAGAAAATCTTTGTGAAGGCTGAAACATATGAAGCAGAAAAGAGGAGGAGCAGTAAAGGGATTGAGAATTCGATGGAGCCTGCACCTGATGTTCCATCAGTTTGTGTTGATGGTACAGTTTTGGATCCAGTTCCTGCACCAGTGAATGTCACCACGAGCAAGTTAGTAGGAAAATAGAATAACAGGATAGAAAACTTTTTCTCAGGATCTATTGGTGTCCTTGACCAACCATATGGTGGCTTTCATAGCAAGTAATCATATGCTACAATAAAGTTTGGGTAAAGAGGCATTCTGATTAGTTTAAATATATGTTACTTTCAATTGCTCTGTATACATTTTATGCTGTACCTGAAGGGGAGCTTGGAGCTTCTGATGCTCCTGCAGGTGAGGCCGCTGGAGAGGCACCTGCCCAATACAATGATGAGTTAGGATCCGAATAAAATTTTGAAACTGTGCACTGATACCTTCGTGGCTATATAAATTTCATCTTATTTTTATTTTGCTGTCTCCCCTAGCTGTTGTCCAGCGAGATCTAGCATCTCTGATTTTGGCACAGGAGTTTTGACAGGGAAATTCAAAGGAAGTTGAGATTGCAAAGAGAGAAGTGAACCAAGTTCTTTCTTACCATTGCAGCTGCTAATGGGCGGAGTCTGCACCTTGCAAGCGCCAGGTAAGGCTATAGCCTGAGTTTGGTTGACATTAATCCCTAGTGATGTGCCGCCACCATTAAGAACTTGGCACAAGCACTGGGGTGATGAGCGAACTACACTAGCTAGCTGAGTGCAGCATTGTGAGGATGGAGTTGAGGAGTTCCCTGTAATGTAATTTAGGCACGGTGACATGCTGATCAGAACACTTGTGCAATCTGATTGAGCCATGGCTCGTGCACAGAGCATGTTTACTAGGACCATGGCCAAACCCATTGACATCGCTGTGCGGGCCATTGAATCTCCAGTCAGGTGTCGGAAATGCTCGTAGAATGTGAAGGTCTCTTGGTTATTATTGAGTTTGAGTAGTTTGATGGGGCGAGGAGAAAGGAATATGGCTTTTATAGGGACCTGATGCAAGTTTAGGCAAATGAGAAACCGGTTGTGTGGGTGACCAACCCCGCCTAATTTCATACGGGTTATTAATCAGAGAACTACGCCAGCTTGGACCTGAAGATGTTCAAAAGAGGAGACTTTGATAATTAGTTGTGAGGCTTACATGGGAGGTTTCTGAAGGTCGGCTTTGTGGGCAAACCAACTCCTCCTGTCTGACATGTTTTTTCGTTGCCCAGCAGCTTCGATGAATAAGCTGGTCAAAGCGGGGACTTTTTAGTTTTCATAGACATGCCATGCCCCAAGAAGAAAGCATAACGTGTTTCTGACTCCACCTTTACTGGGATTTGGCTTTGCACCTTCCCTTTAAGAATCAAGGAGACGTGTTTTTTGAAAGCAGAAAATTCTTCTGGAAGAAGATCGAAGAGACCAATTGCCCTCTCAGATTATGACAACTGTCATGGTGGTCTACCTTCAAACCTAAGAAAAAGTGATAGTTATATTCCTCCTTCCCTATGAACGAGGATCAAACTTTTGGTCCAAGAAAAAAGTGTGGTGGCAGCAGCTGTGCAACTGCCGTGTGACCAATCCTCGATACTATTCTCGCATAGTTAAGTTGAAGTTCCTGTCCATCAATCGGTTATATAAATTTAAACATTGCAACTTATTTAATGGATAGAATCTGGGAGTCGACAACCCCGGGAGAGCTCAAGTTACAACGGAATAGGTTTTAGAAACACATGATGAGGTGAGTGATTCATCATATCTTTGGATCCGAAATTTAGCTTCCTGTCATCAAATCAACCTGTCTTCTGCTAAGAAAATTATAAAAAAAACAAAAAAAACACATTTTATTTCAAAAAAATACCTGTTAATTAAACTTCTGGGCACAGAAAAGAAGAAGAAGAAGAAGAAGAAGAAGAAGAAGAAGGTAGCCTTTGAGGGTGGCCTGTGAGATTAAGGATGGAAAAAGAAGCTCCCATGAACGTGCGGGAACCATTTTAGCTAATAAACAAGCATTTGCAAGTAGATGCACAAGATTTGGTAATTAAATTACTGCCCCAAATGCAGGTTCTGATTAACAGCAAACGCGATAGCTTGCAAGTTCCATAAAACTACAGACAAGTACCAGGTCTCTCCTCTTCCTCAAAATATTTGATTGATACAAGACATAAAGTAGGGGGGAAAATCATCGTAAGACAATGCCATAACTACCCACAGGTAACAAATGGCATGTCACCATCTGCTGTCTATTCTAAATCTCACCCCAAGAAAACAGTAAAGCTACACATAAGCAGCTGGATTGGCATGAACACAATTAATTAACAATACTGGTCCTGAGAGTATAATATATCTTAAATATAAATTAGCCCTCGTTGACCCTCGAGTGAACTGGTGAGGGTTCACTTCAGAATATGTATAAAATGTAATTCAGAGAAATTGATACTGGAACAGGAAGACGCTGTCGTCCAGTCACCAAAACACAGATTGCAAGGGCATTTCAGTAAACTCGCGAAAGAGGAATCTACATTCCCGCCATTTCAATTGATTACGCATGACAAACCACTTAAAACTCTCTCTCTGAAACATGAATCACACAACAATCTCTGAAACATGAATCACACAACAATCATCATTTTCCCACCCGTTTTAGCCTCCATGCTGTTGGAAAATTGAAAAAAAAATTGATATCAATTAATTCAATTGAAAAATTCTAGCCCATAATTAAGAATTAATTGAAATATTTCAGTCCATAACTGAGAACAAAGAACAAAGAGATTAATGGGTAAAAATCCAATATTTAATTTTTATTATCATCACTATAATTGTATTTATAAAAAAAATCAAAGTCATTATAAGAATCCTAATCAAACACAAACTCTTAAACTAATCTTATCATAGATAAGATTTAAACTACAAGTAGAAAAGAATAATCAAAACATATTATTAAATCCTAGAATTTAAATGACTAATATTAATAAAAAAACTTATCACTAATTTGTAACAGAGTTGGAACCAAATTCTTCATCACATGCTCCTCGCCACCGCTGCACCCTCGCCAGGTTCTCCGTCTTGGTTCAGTGACGAGTTGGTGGCCTTCTCTCCCTGTCTCAGCCACGTCTAGGCACCGCAAGACAAAGCCACAGACACTGCAACATCTCAGTGCTGCGATGCCTTGTCTAAGCTAAGGCATTCAATTCCGGTGACGGTAACTGTACATTTCAATTACCTAATCAGGCAGCCTCTAATCTTCGGATTCCCATCGAACGAATCCAAGTGATTGCTTTACCTTCTGTTTGCGCTCTATCAAGTTCTGTATCTGTGGACTTGCTCTGCTCCGGCACGGAAAATTAAATGGATGCTAGTTAAATTAATCTCTGTTAATTTTGATTAGATTTTGCTCCTTTTTTTTTTTAATTAGATGTTTCTGTTACTAGATTATGGCGCAAGGTAGCATGCTTTGGAATAAATAAAGTCCAGCGAGGTTGCACTTGTTTTAACCAGTCATTGGCACAACAAATTGCAAATTTGGAATAAATAAACTCAAGGAATCTAATTGAGTACTTCTTTAATGCTGGATTAAAATCTTGATTATTAGTTAGTATGTGATTTCATGATGATATCAATTAACAGCAAGTTTTCATTACCTCCGCCCACTTTTTATTGTTATAAATTCACTAGTAATCTGTATTCTTTGTGCTGCAGGTTCACCAGCATTGCCCCACTGAGTCTGGTAATCAGCTTAATCATTTCTTCTCCACTGATTTTTTGTAGAATCAATCAATTGTTTGTTTAAAGGACATCTCAATTCTAATTTGAGTAGTAACATGCAAAAAGAATACTAGTTTTTGTCACAGTTTTGCAGGTCCTGATGATCTTTTATTAGCACCAAATTTGCCACCAGATTCTGTTGATAGATCACCCAAAAGCCCAGTTACGCCTCTAGCACCAGCGTCGCATTCTTCAGAAGAGAAACTCAACAGCAACAACTGGTTTCTGCCTGTTGTCCTAGCTTTCATTGTAATCCTCAATACCTGTAATGCTTCTATCGTCATATATTTACCATTTGATTGGCATTTGAAGTTGTTTAATTATAAGTTCATCACTGCAATTGCAGGTGTTTACAGGCAAATTTGACCTTTGGGATGGCATTTTTTTTTCCAGCAAAAGGTAAAGCGTTCTTGAGATATACCGCTGTCATGAAACCACCTATTTATCATTTAAATTTTCATAATTATATGAAATAAAATTCCAGTACCCTTTCTGCAAATACAATCGATCAGATTTCATGGCACACCTAAAGCCGATTCTGACTCCTGACTCATCATGTGTTTCCCAACATAAGAACAGCAGAAGAGGGCCGCATGCAGGGTAAAAAAATCACACTATAAAATAAAATACTCATCCCTCCTGCTTTCATGTAAACAGACACCAACTAAACTTCACCGCCAACCATCGGACCATTCAGCTTCATCTGTCACGGGTTCTGGAATTTCTGCTTGAGGTAACCCTGGATGATCCCATCCCGCTTCTCCAGAGGATGAAGGTTGTTCTCCATCATAGTTGATGCGATCCTCATATGCTGGATAGTTGTCAACAGGCTCCAGACTTTTTTCTGGAAGAGCACAGCCCTGATAGGAATCATGATCTACACAGTGCCATAGAAGTTTGTTCCAGTATTCGTCCTGCATATAACGAGGGAGAAAGTAATTGATAATATAGACAGCTATATGGGGGCGGTGCAAGCATAAAGTTCCAAACTGCACCCACGACTACTAAATGAATTTCATAATGCTGTGGCATGTAAGTTTGTGACGTAAAATTCTTGGAGCGCTAAAATAGTTTGACACACAAAGTTCCAAACTGCATCTACACGGTGCCGGACCCGTACCACAAAAATTCTCTCCAGCTCAGGGCTGCCTGAGAGGAACTTCTTATCATCCATGTAAAACACAGCTAATATGCCCATGGTTGGCAAAGAAGAGGCATCCTTTACCTGCAACAAATTTGCCCAGGCACATGTATATGCAAGGAACAGCAGAAAATATCAACGTCATTTAATTGGCGTTAGCTATTGGCTTGCCAACGCCATTCAGTCTTCTTTGCAACTACAGAGACAGATATCTATGCAACTACATGTAAGAATTTATGGAGGTGAAGAATGTTTGAGCTAACTGAGATGCGCTCTCTAAGGAAAGGTCAACATCTATGTATTTGCTTTAGCTAATCTCTTATGATGACCTGTGAAAAGAAGCAATACCTTACTAATAATGTGTGGGTTCCCAGTAACAATAAGCAGTGATATAGCACGAGTAATGGCCACATTAAACCTTCTAGGGTTGCTTAAGAATCCCAAACAGTGGACTCTGTCAAAATCATTGTGTTTGATTGTTGATCGGACAGTAGATACAATGATAACCTTTTTTTCTTGTCCTTGGAATTGTTCTACGCTCCCAACTTTAATGTCAGGCATATCTATGTTTTCCAGTGTCTTCTTTAGTTTGAGCACTTGCTGCCTGTAAGGTGTAATGACCCCAATGTCACTGTCGCTCAGGTTACCCCTAGTAGTCAGTTTCTTTATGATCTCCACTACCTTGCTTGCTTCAAATCGATTAAACCACGACGGGTTATTTCCTTCCCTCTCATCACAGCCCTGGATGCCAAAGAAGAGAACAGGAAAGTTCTTTCCTGGAAGAAGGTTTGTCAAAGTCATCAAGGAAGTTGAATCATCATTGGACTCTTTGCAGGCTATCAATTCTCCCTCATAGAACAAAGTTGAAGGAAGATGCAGAATTTCTGGGTGACATCTGTAGTTTCTTACCAGTTTTGTCACATAATTTTCATCTCCACTGGAATAAGATTCATACTCAAAGAGCCTCTCCAAGTATGATTTCCCCAGTCCATAACTCTCTGCATCTCTGGAGAATATTACTGGGCCCAATTGCATGGGGTCTCCAGCAAGAACAACAACTGTATCCCTGTTGCAGAAATTTGATATAGAAATCATGCTTTCAGGTTCTGAAGCTTGGCCAGCCTCATCCAAGAAAATATGAGAGAACTGTCCTCGCTGGACACCTTCAGCATTGAGAAGAGAGGCACTTGTATAAGTTGATATGATGATTCTATAACGAGTAAGAGCACCGAGTGGAGGACATGAAAAGATATGCTCATCAAATAAACAAAAACGAATAAGATCAGGCTTGATGTCCTCGAATGGACGAGATGTTGCATTTAGCCTGAATATTTCTTTCTCTTGAATGTGAACAGCCTCCGCACTGAGAAGCTTCTCTAACAGGTGATCTGCTGCACTATTTGAGGGTGCACAGACAAGAATCCGAGCCCGAGCATGTTTTCTGTTCTGATAAAGCTGGAGAATTGCTTCTATAATTGTCATGGTTTTGCCTGTACCTGGAGGCCCATAAATCACGTAAGGCGGGCCTCCTTTGCAGCCAAGGATCATCTCCACTGAACAGATCTGCTCCTCATTAAGACTACAAGATATAGGCACCAGAGTAGAAGTTTCAATGAGCCTACTTCCATAGGACTCCGATGGAAATAGCATCTCCATCTCCAAATCCTTTGAAGCATCAATGGCCTGATACAGTCTTCTCATATTGACTCGATTATATTTGAAGTGCACATTGTAAAGATGTCCATCATTATGGCACGATTGAAATTCATTGTAAAATTTCAAGTACACTTCATCAGCCTCGACCCGGTAAATATAGCCCTGCATAACACATTATTATTACAAGAAAACACCAAGGTAACTGCCAAAAATACAACAGATAACACATAAGATGACAACAGAAACTATTGTAATGCATCGGCAGTTTCCTAGCAGTTGGGTTCTATTCAATCTGCAACTTTAAATCTTGATAACATGAAATTCTTTTACATGAATGGGCAGAAACCTGATATGGAATTGTTGTGTCATCCGCATCTGCAAGCTTTACAAAAATATCATCCCCCTGAAGAAGGGAAGGCCTCCGTTCAGCAAGCCCTGGGACCACAAGGGAGAGATAACCCCCCCTCCTCCTCATCGTAACACACTCCATGTCATGCCTCCCCATGTCTTCCTGAAACACAAACCACAAATTTCAGCAGGGAATTGAACATGCATTTCATACCATGATTGCTGTCAATCTGCATAATTTAAATGATACCTCAAGCTGTATTTCTTCCATGATCAACAGTGTTTTGAAGTAGGAAGCATAATTGTTTATCGTTAGACCTCCTGTGATAACATCAGGGATCTGCTTGCGCTCAATTAATGCTCTAATATCTTGAGGAATATCATAACGAGGAAGCCTGTTTTTGTACGCTCGACCCGGTGCCCTTGCTGGACGTGACCCCGCAGAAACAAAGTTATCTGTGGAAAATTTTTTCTTCCTTTGGCTTCTTGAGTAAGGATTTTTGGAAGCTAAAGACTGAGATATATTATCATCAGCCAACAAAAAGGCCACTCGTTCTATCCTATCATTGCCAGCATCAAAATGCACCACAGTAGTGTACAATCCAAGTTCCATTGGTTTGCAGGATAACCAAATGGTTAACGCCTCGCCAGGCTGAAGCATTCGATCCTCCATTACTGAAAAATCTATGAAGCCGGCCTGGCACTTAACATCATTAGTTGATGGAGGTTTCATCAATGAAAGCTTAAAAGAATCCTCGGGAGTTGAGGCATAAATCTTGGTCCATAAATCAACAGCTTCAGAGGTGGTGTTCGTAATAGTAATTGAATCAATAGCAGTTTCCCCTACAAACACTGATCGGGGCTTCCCCTCTACAAAAGGAAACGGGGCAGAAATGACAATAGGACCCTCTTCACTGGGATCATAACTACACACAGACTTGTCATTTTGATAATCAATATACTCAATTTCTCCTTTGTCTCCAATGACAGAGTACTCGTCACCCCACTTATCATCAACTGTGCCCATCCTACCACAAATTGAAACCAAAACACATTAACAAAAAATGTGTGAACAAAAGTTTAAGCACAGTCAACTTGAACGTAACATTTATGGACAAAACTTAAAATGGTGATTTTTTAGAATTCCCCTGTTTTGATGGGCTAAATCTGACAAGATTGAAACTAGATATAAATCCGAACCGAGAAGCAAACCCACAAAATCTATGACAGAAAAAATGTAAGACTATAAACTCTTCAAAAACCCAAAAAATTACACGAAAAAAAACGCAATCATTCACCTTTTGGGAGAACAAAGAACTAGTTGTTTTACGAAATAAATGAAAAACAAAGCATGCCCATAATAACCGTGTCCTTAAAAACATTCTTGAACTGTCATCTTCCATATTTGCTATGCGAACCAAATATATACGAATAAATAAATGTACCATCATCATATTATATGGGCAAAAAATAAAAAGCAAAGAAAGGGAATGAAATCAGAATGAAATCACTCACCTTTGATGATGAAAAATCAGCTACCAAAACCTTCAGAGAGAGAGAGAGAGAGAGAGAGAGGCTGGATAAACGCAGATTTGATTGAAAATACAAACGAAGACACCCTACTCTATCTCTTCTTCACTTTTCAGTACAGAAACTTTACACGTGGCAGCTTCTCATTGCAGACTACCACTCGCTCTCACACAGACGTAGACAAGTCTGCTCGACAGCTCGAGTGCTCTCTAGTCTCTCCTTATGAGGTGGGTTACGGTGTCACAGACTCACAGTGTTGTTGTAGATTCCAGGACGGAGAGAATGTTAAGGGAACGTGGTGTGCAGAGGGGATTCCATTTGGGAGGGTATGCCGCTTGAAGATTTTGTGAGAGACGACTGCCTTGCTTCAGCTTGCCAGTGTGAAATCGTTGGGTGTGATTAAGGTCTTGCGAATTGCCATGCCTGCTTTCTAGGGCTGCTCCTACAGCTGCTGGATCGTTGTCTTGGAGACACAACCTGGGTATCCTTTTTTGTGGGCCCTACCAAAAACCAACCTTTCCTCGTCGCTTAATGATTGGATACCACAGTATAGAACTATAGATGGATGGTGCTTGTTTTATAATTATTGAGCGGTATCTTTAGTTGAATACATTTGTGGCGAGTGGTCGGTCATGCAAACCTTTCAATGGGGCAATGCAATTAATCAAACAACCATTGAGCCGCCGCAAACCGAGGAAGGCTCTGCTAATTAATCAATCTCTCTCACACGCGCGCGCCCCGATTTATGATAATGGAATTTAATCACCCAACTTATATTGACATTCTCGTGACAATTGGCAAAACCATTAAAAGACCTTGCGTGTAGATTATTTGAGAGAGCAAAAATAACCCATGCATTCAGACCTGTAAAATGCAGGCAGTATGAGAGCAAGAAATTATAGTTATAAAGAGCCTTTCTAGCCAAGAGAGACTTGAGAAGACCAGATTCGGAAATCCAGTAACATTCCAAAATACAACTCTGGAACGTCAGCGAATATAACCACACAAATAAGGTCAGCCAACAGCATTTGGAAAAAAGTTTTAGGTGATCAGATCCATTTAAACACCGAGAAGAAAAATCAAAAATCAAGATCTGCATAACTTAAACTGCTAAACCCTCAGGCTGGGCTGCTGGGGTATCCTTGACAGATTCACGCCACGCATACTCTCTTGCTCCATCCCTGTCAATAATCTTGATCACAAAGTTCGGCGGTGCCACAACCAACCTGGATCGAATCTCCATTATGCATTTATCAACCAATTCAACTGCTTCTTCCACTGACATGCCACTGTGGTAGTGTCTGTCCATCATGGAGAGACAAAAAAAGGACCCATACCCAAATGCTCCCTTGTCAACCTTGTGAAGGGTAGCGATATAGTCGATGTAGTATAGAGAGGGGCCTGTCTCTTTGTCAAAGCCAGCCAGTAGGATGTTTACCATGTAAGGGTTCTGAAAGACAAACAATCATAATCAGTCGGTATATAATAGTCATATAAGTTACACATGAGACATCGCGAATAAAAGAAACCAATAGAGACGGACATCATGAATGAGCACATAAGAAGAACCCAGACCAGTATCTTGCATGACCACAAATCACAAAAAACAATAGACATCTTGTGCTCTCTAACCAACTAATGCCTACACAAATTTTCGGAAACTAAAAACAATACAACACACAGTAAACAATTCTACTTCAACTTGGGTTGAATTACAAACTTGTTGAAATGTTCACTTGAAAAGTTCTCCAGAAATCCACCACAACTGAAACTTTAAGGCAATTTACAATCATGAATTGACATTATAAGCTACCATTAGACATAAATGAACAAGCTCCTTTGATATATCATGTCTGGTTGCCCCATTGCCCAGGTAGAAATCCATATCTTAAGTTTCATACGATTGAGGCCACAATGAACTAACTCATGGCAGGAAGGATATAGTCCCTTTTTATGGATGGTAAGGGAGATTTTTCAACAGCTTCTTTTTCTGGAAAAGTGAAACATAACGCAATTCTGCCAACATATTGAGCATGAGACAACTAAAATAGGGAAATAAAATGAATTTAGATTATCAATTCTAAAAAATAAGACCAGAACACTCAGTCTTAAACGCTAAGCTGTTATCTCAATGGTCACCAATTTCAACATTCACTGGTGCAGTAGCCACACATAAATGTGTGAAATACCTCCTTTTAGATGCCATGGGCACAAAAGAAATAAGTTTCAGTTTAATGAAGTTCCTTGATCCAAACAGTAACACATTAGCAATACTTTAGTTCACAGGCATGATGCCTTAGATTTTTGCTTGTTAACTAACACGTTGGTAATTTTTTATTTTCTTCAAGAACTGATACCTCGGCATTTAATAGTTTGTAATCTTAGTTGCTTATAAGCGCATAGATAACTCCCATCTGAACCCCCAGACAAGAAAGAATCATAACGCAACAAATAGTTTCTTTCCGTTCTCTCTTTCTACTTTCCTTCTCTTCAAGAGAAAGCACTCTTTATCCAGGAATCGCCGGAGGAAACCCCACATCAATGTAATATCCACTAATATCAAAGCAACCATTAATCAAACAGGTCAAAGATCAATCTACACACCAAAATTAGGTAAGGAAATTCACTTAGGTCTACTTGTTAACCAGTATCGAATAGCGAAGAGTCACTTCAGCCCAGTACATAATTTCATAAAACAAAAACAAACAAAAAAAACCCTAAAGCCCCAAATCTAAAACAGTAAAATCAAACTAAAAAAAAAAGTGATAAAATGAATTACCTTTCTCAAAGCAGTAGCTAGCTCTCCACGAGTAAAATTAGCAGCAGCTGCGGTGGTCAAGGGAATCCCATTACGGAAATGATACAAAGCCACGTTCTTCTGAATAAACTCCGTGAATTGAACTCTGGAAAAACCCGAAAAAAAACACAAATTAGCCAAGAAAATGAGTAATTAATTAATTGGAAGCTAATATTATGTATTGGGTAATTAACCAACCGGTCACCGGACTCGCCACTAGCAGCGATGAGCTTGTGAGAGTCGAGCTTCATAATCTTGTCTTCGTTGGTTTTATGAACCAAGATACTGTTAACGGCAGATGCGTCTGCTACCACGATTACGAAATCACTACCTACAAGTCCGAATACGCACTCCATTTTTCTTCTCTTTCACCCCCTTGATCTGTTGTTGGATCTCTGGTTTTGATTGCTAGGGGAGGGAGGGGTATGTTTATAAAGGCAGGGGGGTCTTCTTGTTCAACAAGTTGGGCTTTCTTTGTATGGGTTCGGCTATTGATGGGCCTAGAATCTTGATATTCTTTTTGTCAAGTTTAGTACTTTCGGGCCTTGGGAGCTCTGGGCCTTTTATTTTCCTTCGAAAGGCGTTCAGGAATATTTTGTTTTTGTTTAATATCTACGAGCTTGACCAAAACTCCATATAAAATCACCAGTTTCTTAATTGAGGACTCACATTTAA
Source organism: Salix arbutifolia (assembly GCA_025169955.1). Taxonomy (NCBI): domain Eukaryota; kingdom Viridiplantae; phylum Streptophyta; class Magnoliopsida; order Malpighiales; family Salicaceae; genus Salix; species Salix arbutifolia. Next base: position 9,320,318 of record CM045909.1, read on the forward strand.
TATTATAAAAAAACAAAACTAAGTTACTAGGTGTTTTTTCTATGTATTTTGTGTTGTGAACTCGCTCATAAATCATTGTATATTTAAAACTATTTTTTGAAGACTTTTAATTTGACTCTCAAACTTTGTTTCCTAAGTTGCATTTTTTTTAACCCAAATCAATACTCAATTGATTATTATTTTTTAGCAACTAGTTGGTTTGGAAGATAAAATGCCAAAATAATAATAATAAAAATATAGGTGTTAACTTTGAATTTCATGTGAAAAGTTCATTTTAGTCCCTTTCTTTTAGTTAATAATTTAATTGGTCCATTTAGTTGTTGAAAATTTAATTTTAGTACAAAACTTTATTCTTCTCAATTTTTAGCCTCTAGTTTATTCGAGGATAGAGATACTTGTGAGGTTTTGGAGTAGAGAAAGAAAGTCATCATTGATTAATATTTTGGTAATTAAAATGATTGAAACTAGTGTTAATAAGTTTCACTTAATATAGTGAGTGTTATAATGGTTGTTTAGAGCTTTAATATGGCCTAAAAGACATATCTTAGTAGAGGATGAATTTATTTTTTTCCATATTGATTTTATGATTTAAATCCTTTTTAGGTTTGTTGAGTTGATAAATTGGTTTTTTTTTTTGAAATTATTTGTAAGGTATTTTTAGGTTGATGAAATGAATTGTAAAAAGGTTTTATTGGAAGAAAAAACTCACTACCTCAATTTTCAATCATCAACGTGGCGACTAGAATCTAGAATAACAAACAACAAGTCATTTACTACTTTTTTAAATAGAGATAAACAACAATTATTTCATCCCTTTAAAAGAAAAAATAATAAAAGTAAGCTAGTGCATAAATTTTGAGCCATTGGGCTATAGGCCCACATGCCTAGGCTTTTTTTGGGGGGGTTTTATTGTGTTTTTTTCATTAAAAATTCTTATTTTATATTTAGGTTAAACATGAATTCATCGGGAAAATTATTGAATTTGATTGAGTTCATGGCTTGAATTGCAAGTTTGATGGGTTAAGTTATGATGTCCATACCATTATTGTTTTTATTTATTTATTGTTGTTTAATGTGTTTCCCCCCTCTATTTTAAAAAATACAATTTCACCTTTTGTTATTGATGATATATATTTTTAACTTCAAATTGAAAAAAAAACACATTTACCATTTGTTAATTATTAATGATCTTTTTTTTTGCTATTTTTGCCCAACATGTTTGTCATGTACGTTTTCTTTTTAAAATATCTTATAGAAAAATTTCTCATGCGTTTTATTTTTTTACAATTAAATGAAAAATAATCCGTGCAAGAATTGTTTTTATAGAATCTGATGACATGCATGACTTGTGTTGTAAAGTTTGATTGGTTGACTCAAGTTTATTTGTAATTGTTTTAATTAAATGTTGTTTTTTTTATCAATCTTGTTTTTCAATATTGAGTTAAACGAGAATCAAACTTCTGAATTTATTTTTCTCAAGATTATCCCTATAGGTTTCACACATCAATCTAAGTTGATTCATGTAGATTCAATATATTTTTGTCTCGATGCTAGATAAAGATATCGTCTAGTATACAACCACTTATGAATTCATTGTTACAATATTTGTTTTTTAAAAAAACATTAATAATATTTAAATAATTTTTTTGTGTGTCTAAAAAAATTCTACTTCAATCCACCGCATAGTGTTGACTATTGTTCTCAGGCTTGTTAATTCTGTTCTGTTTCGGCTGGAATGGCCGGAACGATCCGTGCCATTAAAAAAACCAAGACAAAACGGTGTTGTTTTTGTCTCGGTTTTAATTCCGGTCCGTTCCGGAAATTCCGGCTAAATTCCAGCCGGAACGCCTCGGTACCGTTCCGGCTCAAAATCATAATATTTTTTTTATTTTAGAATATTTTACTATCATAATATTTTGGAATTTTAGAGATGTTTCTAATTTTAAGATTATGTTTGTTTGACTTTGTATTTGTATTGTTTAATTTAAAGTTAATTTATCTTGAATTTAAATTATACTTGTTAAATTAATATTTTAATTTTTTTCATATATATATATAATTAATTATATATGAACAGTACAACCTCGAAACAGCACGCCAAAACGCTTCGAAACCGAAACGCTCTGTTCCAATAGAAAAATCAAAACGGCAACCGGAACGATATTGACAACCTTGATTGTTCTAGTCAATTCTATAAAACATTCTCTAGCTCATTCTACCCATTACTTCCTATTTTCTATTTTTTACAATCTCAAATTTAAATGTTTCTAAAAGTCAAAATATAACGAGTACTATTTTCATTCACTTTCTTTATTTCCCTTGAATATTTTTTAAATCTACTCAAAACAAGCATTAAAATCATATAAATATAGCTAGCAGTAAAAGTGAAATAACTTTTTTTTTTAAATATACTCTTAATTAATTTTTATATTTCTAAAAAATTATGCAAAAACTAATAGGACATTAATTATCTATGAGGCCGGGATGTAAAATATAAAAATCCACTATTTTTTGAAGAAAATTTAACAAGCCACTAATTTCTTCCTTGAGAAGAGGAGCTAGTTTCGTCGACCTTTTTTTTCTTTTTCATAAGTCTGTATTTGCCATATTCTCGTCAAGATCCACAAATCCGACTCCAAAACTAGAGATGCAGAAAAAACGTTACGCAAAAGTCCATGCATGTCTCCGTCTTTTGAGGCTCACCACTGGCTGGATTCCGTCGAAGCCTCTATAAAAACTGATTCTCTTCCCTTCTGCTAATCAAGGGAGTAAATTGAAAAACATCAAGAGTGCAAATTAAGATCATCTTGGAAAATGGCAAACAAAATTGCTGCACTTTTGGTCTTGTGCCTTGTTCTTGCTGCTGCAGTTGAGCTTCCCAAAGCTGCTGCTGATGCGTACGGCTCCTGCTTCAACACCTGCGAGCAGGAATGCCGAATTGGAGGCCAGGGCCAGACCTTCTGTGAAATGAAGTGCGACACCGACTGCTTCAACAAGGACGTCGCAGGTAAGATGAACATGGCCTCGTAACAAAGTTGAGGTCATCACGTTTTTCTTTTTTTTTTCTGTCCTCACAGAATGTGAAATGTGTCGTTGATCTAACATCTTTTTAACTGTTCCTCCTGTTTGTGTTTGTGCAGCCAAACTGCATATCACGGCTCCTTGAGCAGCACCGCCGTGTAAACTTGGTGAATCGATGGCACCCTTTCTCCTTGTAAAAGACAGAATTGTATCAGATGATGGAGGAATTCATTAACGATAATTGGTTTCTCTCATCATTTGCAATAAATCCATAAATGTACCAAGTTTTTTTATTATATCTTAAAGCAAGCCTGTAATTGCCTCTCTTTTTCGTCTCTTGTCTACTGCTCTTTCCTCGCATGCGTGTAAGCGACCAATCAAAACTCATGATTGGATGAGAAAACGTAAAATACAATTGCAAGACAAGATCCAATTGCAAGAGATTGAAAAGGGGAAAAAAAACATCTTAGCGAGCTCAAGAACATGGTTAATGAGCTCGGAGGTCTAAATTAATACTTTGGATTTTCCTTAAAATAGTCTCTTACATAAAAGAAAAAAAAGTTCATAGTCAAGTCCTTATACTTCAGGCATGTTCACAAGCAGGGGCGATGCGGAGGGGTGGCCCTGGCTCTCGAGGATAAAGAATTTTGCCCCCTCCTCCCTATTAATATAATACATTTGATCCTTTTTTATTCGAATCTCTCCATTTAACCCTAAAAATGTAAACACATTAATCATTTTTAGCCTGACAAGTTTAGAAATTAGCTCTCCAATCTCAAAAGATGATCGATTTGGTTTGATCTTCTCAAAACTATTTTGGTTTAATTTTCAAAAACAAAATCCTTAAAAAAGTGGTTATATGGTCTCGATTTAAATTAAGAAGATAATTAAAATAATAAAACAATTGGTTATTGATTCAATTTAGAAAATAAAACTACAATATAAAAAAATACCCAGATTTCTCTTCCCTATTTTCTTCAAAACCCAACCATTGAAAACCATGCATGCATGGACTTCAATGGTTGTATAGAATACATTCACTAATCCTTCTCTTCTCTCTACTCGTTAATTATCGTAATAGATCATGATCAGTTTCCCAAGTAACTCCACCATCTTCCTTAATCATTTCTTAACTCCTAACTCCGGTGCTTTCTTCGGCATTCAGAAAACTTTTACGTGTATATTTCACAAATTAATAGAAAGACAAAACCCCGGACTAGCTCTCTTTGTTTTAGGTTCCACAAAAACATGAATCCTTTCATTTTTGTTATTATTATCACTTTAATTTACCCTAAACCCTATTGTGTTCGTGTCTCCATTGTCTTCGAAACGGACTCTTATTGTCCGGTCATTGAACCAGGGAGAAATTGGTGTGTCCAATGAAGTCTTGCCAGTCCAACCCCACCAGATAGCTACTCGGAAAGAAAGCGTGCGGTCCCAATCAATGACTTTGAGGTATCACCATCGGAATTGAAGAACCAACCTCGCCGGGTTGTTGTGTTCACTTTTGTGTCGCCTGGGAGGGAGATGACGCATGCCCAGTTGTCCAGGATGAAGAAGCCTAGAGAAGGGTACTAAGCTCTTGCAATATCTGAATTTACAATGACAACTAAAAGACTTTGTTCTGTAAATGAAATTTCCAAAATGATAATCAGCGGTGACAGAATAAATTAAAGGAAATGGTACATTCTTCTTGGTCATTGTTAATCTTACCTAACAAGGAAACACCATTGTATTGCTGTGCTTTATTTTATTCAGTGGGATTAAATATCGTCAAAGTTAGAGTATTTCACTATAATACTACGAATAATTTAGGGTTTTTGTTCATGCAGTAACCTGTAGGTGCATTTTGCTCCCGTGAACGCGGGAGCGATTAGATTGTATTGGAGGGATTTGATGGAGCGGTTGCTAAAGATTCTCTGGCAGAGATGAAGGAAGGCAGAAAGAGATCCCTTTATACAAGATGCCAGCAACCTGGGCTGCTAGATTTAAATAATCGACTGAAATCTATTTAATTGCAGGAGTGGACAGCTGACAGGTTTTTGCGTTCATCTTGCACATTAATATTTTAGAAAAGATGCAATTTCGTGCTAATTGCTTATAGTGGCCATGTCAGTGAATGTTGTACAGTGTAAATTGCAGATATAGAGAAATCTTGTTTTGATTAGGATTATACTCAATTAACAAGCATATTTTCTTAATCATTTACTGTTCTTTTGATACCAGGCACGCGTTTGTGCACTAGTTCAGATTATATCGTCGTTTCTGACATCCTTCCAGCTGAACCCCATGCCTACATGTGCGCACAATCATTTAGCTATAGAAGTAAATTTTAAGAAACGAAGGAAAATGAATTAGAGAGATTATTGTCTATTTATATTTAATTTACTTTTGAATAAACTATAGAAAACCTAGAATCTTGCCGGGTTTTTTACTTTCCAAATATCAGAGCGTAGAGGATAGAGTAAGACTGGTGCTGATTTAAGAAACAGAGTAGCAACAGTTATCTCTTCCTATGTTCTGCACTGCGAAGACAAAAGAGAGACATGCTTTTGCCTTTACTGCTATTTGTTTTGCATATGTTGCTTTCACCTCCCACTGACGGATGACAACGCAGAAACCCCAGATTTTTTTCTGGGGAGATTACTTATCCTGAAAGCACTTTAAAAATTAGTCAGATCGCAAAAACAAAGCGCCCAGGTTGGAGGTTGAGTTGTTTGTTTCACTTTATTTTCTTACATCTGTGAAATTTAACAGAGCGATAAGAAAGCAAATGATAATGAAGGTGGAGGTAGCAGAAATCATCACTTTCCAGTAACTTAATGTGCGGCATGTGTACTGTTCGCCATGCAGATAAAGAATATAGCCAGGAATAATTTATGTTGTCTTTTACAGTGATTCATGCGCAGAGAAAAAGCAAACATGATACTTTAATCTATACCTAAAGATTATTATTATTATTATTATTATTATTAATGCACAATAAGGAAAAGAAAAGAAATTTACCTAAAGTTATGACTGAACAATATGCCTGAGCTCATGTTATTGTAAGGATGGAGGTAGTCGAACTATGGGACAGGAGTCGTGGGACATGTGAACTATGGACTGGAGCATTAGCTATTGAATGTAGAAATTAATTAGAGGATTAATGTTAAGTAGACATTAACAGATGACGATCTAGAATATTGGCAGTCTGTAATAAATAATTTATATCACATGCTATGAAAAGCATAAAGAAAAAGGAAAGAAACAAGAGGAACTGCACTTTTATCAGTTGGTGCATGACAGGAACGTCACACTGCTTCCTTTCAGCCGGGGACCAGCGAAAAGGAGGAGCAAGCAAAGGACCTGCAGAAATGATTCGACAAGAAATAATGAAATAGATTCATTTGCATTCTTCCTTTTTTCTGTCTTTTTTAGTGCTTAATTAGTTTTGTGATTTGTAACATCAAGTGTTTGTGTAATTTCATGCATGCAGTTGTCGTTCTTTCTGTAAGATTCAAAATGGTTGATTTGGGTTATAATTAGGTTCACTTTGTTGACTTTCTCATGAATCTCTCGGATCATATCTATAAGCAATGCCCTTCCTCTAATTGATTAAATCTGTCTCTCCTTCTAGGATGTAAGCCATCAATTTCTTCTGCTTGATCGATGAACAATAGTGGAACTAGAATGTCGGCGATGGTATAATAATTTTTCCAATATATATATATATATATATATATATATATATATATATATATATATATATAAAGGCCAGCTATTGTACTGAAACGAGAGGTTGAAAATCAGATGAACCAAGTAAATATACGAAGCTGTTGCAATAACGATAATTAGCCCAACCATTTTTTGTTGACATTATGGTTCGTAACTAACTTGACCAACCAGAATAGAAATTTAATCGTGTGGAGTGTAAAATTAAAGCTAATCACAGCGAGGTGGTGATTGTCTAGCTGGGCCTTCACTGCTCATCAGCACTCCAGCATTGAGACAAACCAGGCAAAGCAGAAGGCGAGACAAATTCTGACATGGAAGGTGAAAGCTACAAGCAAAGTAGGTTAAGATATTAAGGTAATGTTATTTAATAGAAGGAGGAGGTGTCCTGTAATGTAATGAAAACAGTTGCTCAAAACATGTAAGAAATCCCCCCTGCATTATAAACCCGGGAACAGGCTCTTGGTTAAGAACACCATATCTGACAAAGATTCTTTTTTTAATTAGCTATCCCGAATCCCGATGAGAATTTGACAATCTGAAGGGAAGAATCATTACTCCGGTACAGTTAATTGGTTTAGACATTCTGTATATTTCTGGGCACCTCCAAGTTCATTTTCCATGCTTCTTCCTTTTTGGTCGGCTCTGCGCGCAGAACCTTTTGAGATGCCACGACATTGAGGAGTGGGAAAAAGCTGGGGGGAGTAACTCTCGACGTATGGCACTCCGAAGGAGTTTATCTAAAAAGTCATGTCTCCGCCTAAGTCCTAACAGGCCTGCTAACGGCAGTGTATATGTAGATTATCAAGAAACAAACTTTTCAGTAAATCATTAGCAGCAGCAGGAGTAACGTAAATTTCGATATTTTATATTTTTTTTCTTGTCGCTTTGGTAATGAATATCCAACAGATCCCTACTTGCTTCTACATTTAAAACAAAAGAAGTGGCCAAAATGATCGTATCATATTCTTTCAGTCATCAAAAGTGTTGCCTAAACTAAAAAAAAAATCATGAATAAATAAATAAATATTCTAGTCAGCTACTTTGCAGCTCCTGATGGGTTGAGCAATTGAGTTCATCCTGCCAAAAAAAAAACACCATTGTTAGTTGGCCCTATTTATCTTAAACTGAAGTATAAAAGCAACCGAGATAACAAACAAGAGATTGTACCGAATTATAATGAAGGACCGAAACTTTGCAATTGAGGAAGATGTTTCTTAATCTGGTAACTCAATTATGTGCCGACCAGAAACTGGAACGTTGTGATGATCGAAGTTACATTGAGTTGATGATGTGTGGAGTTAATTAGCTAACAAAATTACAAATATTTACACCTGAAAAAGAAAAAAAAGCAAATATAAGGTCAGGCAAAGAAACAAAAATGTACATCAAGACCAGAAAAGGTAAAAGAGAGGAGAACCAACCTTTTTCAGTCATTGGGCAATGGAGTGTCTCCATCACCCTTCAAGGCAAAATTTGTTCAAAGCGACTCCGGCCTGCAAAAGGGGATCAAATGCTACATAAGAACAGGAACAACCAAAAGATTTTCTCAAGAACACTTAAAAAGACAAGGGATTTTATTGTATGGAATACTTCAATAATATGTAAGTCTATATTCTGTTTTTTACCTTCATTGTCATTAGATTCACAAAAGTCTAGATAGCCTAAAGCAACAATATTTCGTTTCTTGGGCTCAAAATCTACAGACCAAAGGTGTTTATCTGAGGACCACCATAATAATGGATCCTCGCACCCAAATCCATTTTTGTATCCCATCCCAACCATTGCAATGGAAAAGATGGTGAAAAGGGAAAAACATTTTACAATGATAGAAGTAGAGTGGAAGTTTCGCCCGGGTGATTGAGGATGCCAAACCACACTTCATATGCAAAAATAAATGTAATTCTTGTTAACATTTTTATTGCCTGGTTATACCCCAAGAGAAACACTCAATCATGGAAAAGAAAGTAAATTCCAACACCATATATTCATAAGCTCAAGGAAGATGCAAAGAATGCAATAAGGGACTACATGAAGCATTATATCCACAAGCTCAAGGAAGATGCAATGCAGCAAGGGATTCCATGTAGAGTCTTGGAGCCCAGCTATTTAGTTCATTGAAAAAAAGAGTCTGCGATCACATGTGTGTGTTTCTCTATGCACATGCACACTGGTGAGATAGAAAGGGAGAAAGGCATACCAATCCCATCAATCTTCAAAAGAAGTTCAGTTCTGTGTACCCATGTGAGTAGGGCAAAAGCTCCTCTACATCAATTCTAGAACTAGAATAGCTAGTGCTTTTCCTCAATGGACCATGACTAGACTCAACCTCTGCCCAAAATATGCCATAGACAGGCCTATGATCTGAGAACCGAGATTCCCCACGTACATAAGATGATTGTTGGAGGCCTTCTCCATACCACAAAATCCTGTCGCACCTTCAACATAAAATTATTTAATCAGCAACTCAAGTGATTAGTATTAAGAGCTTCAACCATGTGTATAGATATTGTAACCTTCACTTTTTTCTAATTTCTATAAGAATTTGTAGTTCTGATTTTGCAGTTAAGAAAACGTTCTTTTTTTCCAGTTGCATACTTTCTTGTATAGTTTGGTAGGAGGGGCTGTTCTTACCAAGCTGGTGTTCGACGTTTCTCCTTAGGTTGCATATCATCTCCTGCATATCTGTCTGAATTGGTTGAATACTTGTAGGTTGGTGGAAAATAAATTTTCCCCTCGCTCCATCCCCTAAAAACACGACCTCGCCTCTGCTCTATCCTTAACTGCAATATAACCATCAGCATATCAGATGGAAGCTGACTTATATCTCATAAAATTGATTGTATTTCGAAAAAGAGAAAGGAAACTGACAACAGAAAATATGGAGAACATATGTAAAGCGTGCCTGGTCATTCTCTAACAAAGCTCTCCAGTTTTGCATCTCAATTAGTGCCTTGGCAGCTCGATATGACAGGGCAATTCGATAATTCAAATCTCCAAGCCAAATAACTCGACTACAACAAATATCATCCAGAATTAGAACTTTGAAAATGAATGTTGAATAATGGAGAAAAAGAGGGGGTGAACAATATAAATCATTTACTAAGACGTGCTTGTGAATTTTATTATTAAAGCTCAAAATTCTCATAGGATAGGTTTGTTGTTAGGACTTAACACCTCAAAAACACAAATAATTCATTGGATCTGTTTAGTAAACTGTAATAGAACACATCTGATTGCCAAGCAAAGTGAAACGCATCTCCTTTTCACCTTAATGTTAAATCCTCATAATCTTTTCATTCATTTTAATCCTTTTTCAAAGCAAGGCATAGTTTACTTGATAGCTGATCAGCAAGGTTGGTCTTACTCATGCTGAAGGATTGTTTCTGGAGATTTTTCATCACCCGAGTTATGAACCCGTGGAAACCTTGTCTTCTTAAGAATCTCCATGACATCTGCATTCCTTCTCAACTCATCACCTTCCTTCTGCCCAGAGGTTAAATGGCTGCAAATGAAGCAAAAGCTTGTTTGGTGCAAGGACATGCTGACTGAAATAGATCCCTGCAACGTCAAGCAGATTATTAAATGTATATTCTCTTGATAGTCAGCAGTTCTGATTAAGTTGGACAATCCAAGTAATGTAGCAAAAATGAGACACTTCATGATTTACTTGAGCAATACCTTATTTCCTAGGTAACCCATCAATCCTCTACCAACACAAGAAACTTTCATGTTTTTGACATGCTCCCTCAATTCACTCCTCACCCATATTGTCAGGAATATGCCAACCATTTGCTTGCTTGCCACTAAGCAGTACCTTGAATGCCCTGGCCTCCTATATCCATCTTCGGTAGACGCAGAAAAAGAATTACCATTTGACATTGGTGAGTATAAAACAGTACTTGGTGATTCCCCAGGCCCATTGTCATCATCTGAGGAACCCCATCTGGAGTAATCACTAGGCCTGGAGTAATCACTGGGCCTGGAATAATCACTAGGTCTGTGACCCCATTTATTGCTAGGATCATAGTCGCTTGGCCTGTGACCCCATTTATTGCTAGGATCATAGTCGCTTGGCCTGTGACCGAATATTACACGATCACATACACTGAATCGCCGATCAAGTCGTGGCTGTGGAATTGAAGGATCATTGTCCATTCTCCAGCTATGGGTTGTCTGGAATGACCGACGATGAAAGAAAGAAGCATTCTTTTGTCTAGATGATCCCTCGAAATCTGCATTTATTTCTACAATTGGCTCAGGGATCGGAGATGGTGTATAGCATCCACCACTTCCACTATTTCCAGGAAGATTGTTTAGAGTCTTTCTGATGAGAGCAAGCCATTTTTTGGCAGGGCCATTATCTTCTGCACCAAGAACATTACCAGCATTCAAAGGAACTATCTCTTGAAATCTGTGACACAAAGATAAGTAGAAATGTTTCCATCACTAATGGGCAATCACAGGATTTAGTGACAGGAATTGTGAAGATAATAACCACCAAATCATACCCAAGAACATAAATATCTGCTGGAGGCGAAGCATGAAGCCAGTCATCAAGACTTAAATTACTTGGAGGGGATCTTCCAGCCACATTCCAGGAAGCTACAAAAATGCTGCCCAAAATGGAAACAGAAAAGCGGTTGGTACTTAAACATGAAAAATACGCACATAATTAAGGAAGAAAAATGTGAGAAGAAAGGAGATCTAAGGCATGATACCTGTAGTTTTGCACGTCTATAATACGAGGATGGTCAAGATTCATTCTGTTCCGCCGGACCTGCTCTGGATTCTTGCTGAATTTCTCTGCATCAAAGAGATGAAAAAAATACTAAAGAGTTACGGCACTGATAGGAATTTAAACCCAACTGAGACATATTCACCATATGAAATCTTTAGATTATGATGGTAATGCACCTGTTTTGCTCTTTTTGATTGTACATGGCTCCCTCTCTGAGAAGCTAGTCCTGTACTGAACCTCACCCCCTGATGAAAAAAAAAAAAACACTTATAAAGCGATCCTAATTTTTAAAGGGAGGGTGAACCAAAGATGAATGTGGAGAAGTTGAATTGATAACAAAAACAAAAGGAGATTATAACTTAAAATTGTCACGAGTAGATACAGTATTAGTTTGGTTGCAGAGAAACTGTAGGAATTACAAGAAGATGGAAATATGGACAATCTTTTATTTCTTTTACTCCTTGGTATACAAGAAGGAAAAAGACATTTAGCCTCCACCTAACTCAGGCTTGTTCTACTATTTGGCAGAGGTGAATAAAGTTTATGATATTTGAGGATCACAATACCATCAAGCACCAAGTTCACAAGGATATTCCTCCTCCTTTTTTCTGTTTTCTCAGCAACCAACCAGAGGATGAGAAACCGTAGTATAAATAAAGCTGACTGTTTGATTCCACTGAATAAAAAAACCGAGTTTGATTAAAGGTAGTCGTCACGCAGAAGCCCAGGAAAAGAAAATGCCTACCGTGAACATCATCAGCTTGAAATTCCTCATTTTTGCTCCTGATGTTGAACCACTTTCTGACCATTTTCTTGGACCAGGAAAGCTTCACCCCAAAAAAAAACACCCAATGAAATCCAAAATCATCATAATTGCTCGATGAAAAAATGATGAAAAAACAACAATTAACTAATGAAAAAACAGAAATACTTGGCATTTATATATAGGAAAATGAAAGAGAAAAACCTTGCTTTTCTTGGAGTTCCCATCAGTCATTTTTCTATATTAATTCATATAGCTCTTCTGTTACTTTCTCCCCCTCCCCGGCTTTACTTGATACCGCCAGAAAAATGATCACTAACTCAAAGAAAAAGAGCTCCACAACTGGAATTCTCCTTCCACAGTTTATGAGCTCTCACTATTATCAAGCTTTGAAACAAGTCAAGAAGGTCTTTACTCCCTCTAAAAACCACTGAAAGCTACCAAAACCCAGCCGGATACACCCAATAAAGCTACCAAAACCCAGCCGGATACACCCAATCACAAATGGGTTTCTTGGTTAGATGAGCCAAAAGGGACCGAACAGCAAATGAGTTTTCTTGGTTTCCTTTTGTACTACCTGGTTAATGCACTGTATGAGACACTTGAGAACAGTAAACGAGAAGAAACCCACAAGATATGAGAATACAATAATTAGTCAAGAGAGACAAAAACTTCAATGCGTGGAGGTGAGATGAGAGATTTCTGAAGTAGAACAAGACAATGTAGGAGACACAGATGGAGAAGTAAAGGAAAGCAAAGGTTTTTAGACTGAGAGATGATTAAGAGAAACAAAGCTTATAGCTTCCTCTCTGTCTCCCGAGGCCTCGTTCTCAGCAAACAGCAAAGTATCGAATTTGAACAGAATAAAGTGTGGCATTGGAGAGAGCAGAGACACAAGACTTGGTCTTAACGGCTGCCTTTTTCTTTTTCTTTTTCCTTATTTTATTTCTGGATTTCAAGTACTTCAAATTTCAAGGCAGGGCCAACATGATGGGACAAACGGGCAGTCATTTAGTGCAGTATCTCTTGCAAAAACCGGCAACCAAAACCTGCCCACGGTCAGCAAAAGTGCTGAGTGCGGGCTGTTGCCTGTAGCTAGCGCCCTTCTCTAATCTTCCCATTTTGGTCTTCAAAAATGAAAAAAAGCAGTTAAAGAAGGAAAAAGATAAAGGAATGTGACAATGTGCAGCAGTCCTCTATGTTTTTTGTTCCTGTTCCTCCATGTCATCTCCCTCTCTCTCTCTCTCTCTCTCTCTCTCTATATATATATATATATATTATTTTTTTCCTTTCTTTTCTTTTTCGCTTGTGTTATGGTTTGAGTATTGACAAAGGAATGCCTCCTGTATTTTCTTTTTTCTATTTATTTTCATGCTTGGTAATATTTTACTCTCTCTGTGTAGATTTGATTGGATAGGCTGATCACAGTGGAATGTTTTCACCGATTTGATTCTTCTTTTGGCTCAGTCTTGGGATTGTCCTTCAAAACAAGGGCACCTGTCCCCATATTTATGTGCTTGTGATCCTTCCTTTTCCTTGCTGTGCTCTTTCGGAACTAGTATACTGTTTACTAGAGGTAATGTGCTCTCCATGAGAGATAGTGGATCTTAATTTCGTGCTTTTTTTTGTCACACGAGGTGTCGAAATCCATGGTTAATCTTGCTTGATGTGCCCCGCCGCCCATGCTTGCAGCTTTTTGGGCGGCTCCGCCTCGGACATTCCATGATCCAATCTATGGCTCCAGTACTGAAGTGAAGACCATCGTTAAACAACAATATCATTCGGATTTAAGCTCCCTGGTTCGAAATTATAATTGACCGGTCTAAACACCCGAGAGGGAGTCTCATGTCTGTTAGATTGTTGCGTTTGTTTTTGTTGCTAACCTTCATGATTGATGGGCCTCGGACATTGATTAGCGACAAATTTTATACTATAATTCGATGATTATATTTATTGGTTGACGGCGGATCATTTGCAGTAGCCAGTTGGGGCAGCATGACGGATATCATGACTGTTTCGGAGTTTGTCTTAGAGTTTTTAAATATAAAAATAATCTAAAAATATTATTTTTAATTTAAAATACTAAATAAAAATAAAAATAAATTCTTTTTCAGAAATTTTTGTAGGTGTCGAATACCCAATAAACTATAACTTGCACATTCCAAATGGAAAACTCATGTGATCATCATCACTCGCCAAGTAGAGCTTTGAGTGGTGTTATTGCCAGTCGGTCCCAATTAGAGATGATTAGGGTTTGCTTAAAGGCGTCCTTGCTGTCCTCTGTTGACAAATTAAATCACACCCAGGTGCCCCACATGAAATGGTGTCTGGTTTTACTCTAACATTTTCAGGTGAACTATGAAAATACAGCTTGCGTTAACATCTGTGCGCTTGCATATTCATAAATCGTGAATTTTTAACATCTTCTGCATAAATATTTATTTTCGACTAACCGACAACCGGACTCGGAAACACTTTTCACCATCAAATAGTAAATAAATCAAATTTCGATTTAGAAAATCACGTTTATCACTAGATTAGTGTAATGCTTTCATTGTGGAAAATAGCTTTGACCTTGTCAAACCCTAGTTACGATGAATGGGTTTGTTTCACGCACAATCATTTAAGACTCGTTTTTTTTTCTTCATATATGCAAGGAAAAAAGTTTAGTCCCGATCAGAAAGTCAGCTCAAGTATATCTTAATTGATTGTTTTTTAAAAGAAAATAATAGAGCGGCTCTCATTTTTTTCAAGACCAAGTGGTGTAGTCGGGTCAATTTTGAGATGTAAACATTGAATCTAGCTCCGTGGTCCAGTTAATTAATGATAGGATATCCATGCAAGGAATTTTACTCGTCATTATCCTTATCAAAGATTTAAGACGACGACGATTCAATCTGTCGGAAATTTAAGCCCGGATCCGATATTATAATATAGCAGCCCGGCAGGGGAGAGGGGGCCTCAAATGGAAAGAGACCTAGGGGGTGTGATTTGGCTAAACATGTATAGTGAGTGGACTCCATTGTGTCCAAATCAAGGTTTTCTAATCAGCATGAAAATCGATTGGCTCGGTGAAAATGGTAGGTGACGTGCTTTACTTTTGTATGAAATTTAGAGAAATTACAATATTTGTTTTTGCGTCTCGAATGTGGGTCTTCGGGAATCATTTCGAGCAATGAGGTGGAAAGGTGAATGTCGAATAATACAAAGAAATTTGCAAAGTGGAGACTTGTACCGAGGAGTAAAGAGACGTGGGCCATGTTCGGCACGCAATTGGATCTCTAAAGAGCCAGAAGAAATTGTCCTACGATGCGTTCTGCCCCTTTATTTTTTATTTTTCACTCGACAAGAACCACATTAATGCAGCTTAACTGGGATCTTAGGGATGCCAAGGTTTTTGGATTCGTTGAGGACATGATGAAAAGTGTTGTTCGGATACTTATTTTCTTCGTGACTTGTTGTACGGGTGGAAAAGACACCGTATGTTTTGTATATATTCCATGAAATTAAATGTTTTCTTTCTTAAGTTTATGTATCCCATTCCGTCAAAAAAAAAACAGAAGCACGACCTTCACTCAAAACCAAATCGATTTGGTTATTAATTACGCAAAGTACCTTTCCGGGATAGCACACACATAGAATAGTCAATTAAAATGTTTAAAATTAACACAATTATTAAGGAGCCTTTAATTATATATTTATATATATATATATATATACTTTTTCTATATTTTATAGATAAGAAAATTACTTTTTCTTCTTGATCATTTTTCATTAGAAGTGAATTACATCACGAATTGGTAAACTATAGTAGTCGTTTGAACAATACCTCAAAGGAAAGAAAAATAATTCTACCGCCTTCCTCGTCTATAAGAATGTGACAAAATATAGCATGGTAAGCTCGTTTTTTTGTTTTTCCAACAAAAAAAGTAGTAAATGAGACTCTTGTGGATGCAATTTCAAAGAGTGGTGGCAGCTCTTAGGTAGAAGATGAACGGCAGAGAAAAGCTCAACAAATATATATGAAGGCCCCGCCGCCCACCCACTCTTCGTGCCTGTTTGGGAGTGTGATTGCGGTAGCTTTTCAAAGTGTTTATCGTGCCGAAATACATCAAAATGATATTTTTTTATTTTTTAAAAATCTTTTTTGAAATCAGCACATCAAAATGATCTAAAAACACCAAACCGCCGGTCTTTAAAATGTAAAAAAAAATAATTCAAATTTCGACCAAAAGCAGTTTCAATCGCAATGCCAAACGGGGCCTTCGTCTTGTAATCAAAATTTGGTAGTCGAATATCCTTCCATTTCTGAGGGAAACAATTTGATCGATAAGGAAACATAAAGTTGAGAGATTCAACGAGGGAATAATGATCTTGCGATTCTACGTATCTCTCGCATGGAAAAAATAGTGAGGTCTGTACAAGCTTAGGCACTCCATTTTTCATATCACAATATGGACCACACAAGATATCGTTTCAAGGATTTCTTATCTCATTTGTTAGCTATCAAATATTGTTGTGTTAATGAACGAAAAACAAGCAAAGAAAACAATTAAACAAACTTGAGGCGTGCCTAGCACTGTCCTTAAGGATATTTCTCTAATAATGAGGTACCCTCCAGGATTCAATAAGCTCTTCCTCAAACAAAGAAGGGAACACAATAACAGCAAAGAAACAAGAGAAGAGAGAACCAGCAAATTAGAAGAAGAAGAGAAGTAGATTTTTCGGATGTGTTTTGTTTGAAAAATCTGTATACTCTAATATAACAGTTATGCTATATTTAATTTATAAATTTAAAGTGATTGTTACAATATAAATATAGCTGTTACAATAATTTAAATTATAGGTGTTATAAAATTTATGGTGACAGTTATAAAATTTATGTCTATAATAATTAAGAAAATCAAAACCGAAATTGTGGTTACAAATTTAATGTTTTCAGTTTAAGGGTCATCAAAATATTTTAACAAAACTCATCCTCATGTGCACGAGCTCACTTCTACTTCCTTTGTTGGTTACTACCCCATCTCAAGTTTTAGTATATAAACACTTGATGAAAGTCTTATTTCTCCAATGTGGTATAGTAGATCCTATATATACTCTTTGCACTCAAGGAGTCTTTTGTGTTTTACCAATATGGAATAGTCTTTTGAAATATTTATTGTAATTTTTACAACAAATATAACATCACTGGATCAAGTCTGCATGTGTTATAAACACTATATATATATATATATATATATAAACATGCAAACAGGGATACACAGAATCATAAGGATATCCATGAACCATAATTCCCTAATGAAGACAGCCGAGTTGCTGGATGGTGCGTGTTGTCTGGTGATAATAGCTAATAACCGAGCCATCATGGAGGGTGTGTGATAATTAGCTAATTACAGGCAGCTCAAAAGCCACCACGCTCACAATTAGACGAGTAAGATTTCGTTATCAGGCATCGCAATCTTTAGACTAAACGAGCCTGCAATGATATCAAAACGGGTCAAAACAACACAAGGAATTCCAAGTAGATCTCTGCTTTTGTCTTTTTCTTTTTTGTTCTCTACCCTCCCCTCCCCCACCTTCGGTGAATCCAATCAAGATTTACGAGGCAGTCAAAGGAGGCAGCAGCATGTTTCTTTCTTCAAGATTCCTTTTTTTTTCTGGGTGCTTTTTCTGCTTGACGAGCGAGGCCCCATCCCTCTCTTTCTCTTTGCCAACGTTTTTATGGGTTTCAAGACAAATTGGGTTTTTATCTTTTGATTTTACTTTTATAGTGTACGGACCCCGGTCTTTCTTTACATACATGCCATTACAGATAGAATCTACCGCGGGTTCAAATTTCCCTGAAGACCAGAGCACACGATCAAAATTCTAATGTGGACACGTCTTACGCGCAAGCGTGACTTGTGTGTCGTGCGTTTACGTATTGGATGTCGACGTGTCCTCTATCTAAGCGGTGTGTTTTCATTTAATTCATTTTTATTTATTATCTCGGGAAGTCGATGTACTGTGTACAAATTCATGTAAATTAATCCAATACAATCATTTTTCTTCAATTCAATGATTTCCAAATAGTAATTTCTTTTTTTCATTTCACACTGTGTTGTGTTAAATATAAGTTATTAATTTAGTAAGTATTTTAATTTTAAAAAACTATTAATTTGATTCATAAATATATTAATTCATTAATATATTTGTTTTAATGTGAATTTATCTTGTAAATGTACAATAAATTGTAGTTAAATCATTTTTCTATAGATATAAATCAGGAGAAATTTATAATATGGTTTAGTTGGTCAACTTTCTTAGATTTTATGGATAGATACAAATATACAAGTAAAGATAAATTAACTATATGTTAAAATTGGAATGGGTAGGAAATATGAAGGGAAAATTACCAAACCTACCAAGAACCAAGTACAGGCTTGTCTAGGTTGAAACATAACTAGAGCAAATAAGCTTGTTGATGATAGATTACGAGGTTGTTTGGAAACTATTTGAAAAGTGTTTTTTTTTAAATTAATATTTTTTATATTTTTCAGGTTATTTTTTAATATTCACAATTCCGTCCTCGTGGCCATGGTCCTTAAAAAAAACTATTCATCAAACTGTTATTAGGATTTAACCCACTTTGCTACTTCAAAATTCTCAAGAGATTACATACTCAAGCACTAATTATAAGTCCGTCGGTCGGAATTCAAGGTGAGCTAAGACACACATGTACATTACAGGGATGGGATTGCACAAGACTATTATAAAATTCAGTTCATCATTTCAATTATAAAATTCCCATATTTAATAACATGGTCATAATTATAAAACGAAACAATCAATAGATGATGCTATGAACAAGAAGGGTAGCTAGGAATTTTTTTCTGAAGTAGGAAAACCTTAGCTCTGTAAATAGCGAGGCAATGTACGATTTTCTTTTCAAAAACTTTATCCACTTGTGTACTGATGCATTTCCAATTAACGTTAGTTAATATGGAAGATCATATATTAAATGATTTCATAAATACCTTGAATAAATGCAGATGAAGATTTTGGATGATCGGAGGTTTAAAGAGCGAGAGGGAATAAAATGGGTCACAAGCGCCGAGAACCACTCCCCTGCATTGACAAATTGACGTATTTGGTGGCCACACTTTCCCTCCCCATCCTGCAATGTACACCACCTTCCTTGTTGCCCTATCAAATCAAGAGGTTCCTGTCATTTTCAGACATGGCCTTCCACAGCCCCGCGTAGTTAGAATTTATTGACTGATCGAGACGGAGTTTGACTCGTGTCATCTTCCACACCTATCTTCCTGTTGATTGCTTTCTCTCTTTTTTCTTTTCAAGCTCGGTGGTGATGATATTCGAAGCATCTGTCATCGAGAAATTATCATGCCCTCGACCAGCTCCTCGGTGGACTATTTTGCGCAGTTATCATCACAAACTCACACCAATCAAATCTCGATGTGATGAAATGTACTAAATTCGGAGGTTAATTAGGCACTTCCGGTGCATTAACGCAGAGTAGGATCTCAAGCCACAGAATATTTACGATCAGGGGGATGAAGAATCAATAGAGCAGCCCACTGAGGTATATGGGCTAGTTTGAGCCCCTTAAACGAGTTGTCTTTCGAAACCGGGAGCCTAATCACTGAATCAGTGTAATCAATATTCACAAAAAATATATATTATTTTTTCTAGAATTCATCAAGTTAATGTGAGAAATATATCCTTAAAATCATTTGAAAAACACTTAATTTAAACTAACATGTAAATTAGTCAAAAATATTCAATTATCATTTTTGTAATCGAGTCAGATTGAAAATACCTTAATTTTGATTCATTTAGGTTTAAATTGCTTTCAAATGTAACGATGAATTTTATAATTGTTCCAAGGATATTACTAAAAAACATCACTTACTAAAATATGACCTATCATTATCATTTATAATAAGCGGGTTTCGAGTTCGAGTCAGAATGTGTATTCCTTATAAAAAATTGGGATAATCAAATTTTTATTTGCTCACTCAAACCTATAAAATATGCTTTCCGGAAGGTGAGGTTTACTTGTATAAAAAAATATTTAATTTAATTTAATTTAATTTAACGAGCTTTAAAATATGGAATAAAACCCTTATCGTTTCCTGCTAAAGTAAAAAAAAAAATCAATAGCAAAACTGACTCCATCACCTGCTCAAAAAGTTTTAAGAGAAACCTGACCATGTCAACAAGGGCTGGGTTTAGTAGTAGGGATTGGGCTAAGCCCTTCTTGAGATAGCAAAAGGCAACATAAAGGTTGCCCTAAGCTTTAGGACCAAGGAATGTTTTCAAAAACGACAGCATTTTGAATAAGCTGGAGTATAGTTTGCAAGAAAAAACATTGTTGAGTAAATAAATACAAATTTGGTTTTCTAGCTCTTCTTCAATTGATTGTATTTTCATACTGGAGATTGTTGAGTTGGAAGTCCATGACTGGTATAGAGTTTTTCAGTTAAAAGGAAAAATCTTAGGGGGAGAGTTAATTGGGTATTGTGCAGTAAATGGGATCCAATTGAGAATTGTTTTATAATCGGGGGGATGATTATGTCGTTTTCAAGAAAAAGCCCTTCGTGGTACTGGTAATTCTACTTCTTGGCATCTAGCACAGAGCACAAGCTACGACGTGCCAGTCAAAACGCTCTCTTTCTCCGTCAAGCTATTAGAAATTTAACGGTATTTTTTTATCACTTGCAATTCACACAATCCTCCAAAAAGGGCAATTCCGTGTTGTCTGCACAGGTGACTCTTCTCCATCGATGTTTTTCATCTCTTTAGAAACTGATTTACAGATTGCATTTTGCATATTTCATATTCGTTTATTGGGTAAAGAAAATCCTAAAGCTCAGAAGACAGTTTTTGCAGTGACCTAAAAATTTGATGTTTTCTGCTCGATTAAATGCAAAAGGCAGCAAGAGCATGCAAATTTAGGGTAGAAAATTGGATGAGAAGTACAAAATAAAATTGTTTCTGCTTTCTTGAGGGAATGAAGCCAGAAGGGTTTTAGAGTGACCCGGTTTGGTCTTTTGCTAATTAGGTGGAATTTTCGAGTGCTGGATTGGATTAGCTTGTCTTTTAGGAAGGTTTGTTGAGCACGAGGGTTTACTTTCTTCCTTATTAACTGATGAATTTTGTGGTGATTTTACTTGGGAGTAATTGCATGTCAATGTAGATGTCACTCAATTTGTTTACTTGTTTTCTGTAGTCTATAGGCAGAGCCTGGTATAGTTATTTTGTTTATAAACAGTTTTGGAGATCTCTGGGTGATTGATTGTAAATAGAAATTTGATTTAGTTTGGATTCGTGTGCTGGTGATCGATATAGGAGGGGTGTTACTTAAAGGTAATGCACACACTATGTTTGAGGAAATGCCAAACACACGACACACATATTCCATAAGCTTTGGCCCCATATATAGGCCCTTACACAGACAAGAACAAAGTCTGTTGAAAACAGAAATAAACAAACAGAAAAGGAATAACAAACTTCCCTAACAACAATCTGTTAGAACAGACTGTCAGTAAAGCAATAACAAGAAAGACAGAATAATAATAATAATAAACCAAGCTAATTTCCCAACAAACCCTCCCTTAAACTAAATTGCTGCAATGCAATTAGTTTAATCTATCTTTGAACATACACCAAGCCTGTTACGTAATTCTAAGAATGCTTCCAATTTGAGGGGCTTTGTCATAATATCCGCAAGCTGCTCTTGTGTGGGACAGTGTATTAGTTCAATGGTTCCTTCTTTAGTTAACTCACGTAAGAAATGAAATTTTACATCTATATGCTTACTCCTCCCATGCATGACTGAATTCTTTGAAAGTTTTATGGCTGAACTGTTGTCACAATAGATGATTGTGCACTTGTTTTGAGTTTGTCCCAATTTTCCAAGAATCCTTCTCAGCCAAATCCCTTGACATGCACCGAAAGCTGCTGCAATGAATTCTGCTTCTGTTGTGGACAAGCTCACAACTGGTTGTTTCTTTGAGGACCATGAAACCACACCAGTTCCAAGCATGAAAATATACCCAGAAGTTCTCTTCCTATCATCAATGTCTCCCGCATAATCACTGTCAGCGAATCCTATTAATGCTTCTTCTTTGTCTCTTTTATAAGCAATCCCTAGCTCAGCCGTGCCCTTCAAATACCTTAGTATTCTTTTTGCAACCTGCAAATGTAGCTCAGTAGGTCTTTCCATGTACCTACTAATCAAACAAACAGAATACATTAGATCTGGTCTCGTAGCCGTCAGATACATAAGGCTGCCTATCATCTGCTTGAAAGTTGTTGTATTGACAGCCACTCCTCCTTCATCTCTTGATAACTTACACCCTGGAACAATTGGGTTGTTCACTGGTTTGCTGTTCATCATTCCAAACCTCTCTAGTATCTCATGTGCATACCTCTTTTGAGTGATAAAGATCCCATGCTGATTCTGAATAACTTCTACACCAAGGAAATGCTTCATTTTTCCGAGATCAGACATGGCAAACTCATTCTTCATTGACTCCTTAAACCTCACAAACATGCCTTCATTGTTTCCAGTAAAAATTAGATCATCTACATAAAGACTGACAATAAGAATGTTACCTTTTTCTTCGGTCTTTATAAATAAAGTATGTTCGCAATAACATTTCTCAAAGCCTTCTTTGATGAAGTACCCTTCAATTCTGCTGTACCAAGCTCTAGGAGCTTGTTTGAGCCCATATAATGCCCTCTTGAGTTTGTAGACCTTGTGTTCCTCTCCTTTTACCACAAATCCTTGTGGTTGGTCAACAAACACATCTTCCTTTAATTCCCCATGCAAAAATGCGTTTTTCACATCCAATTGAAACACACACCAATTCCTTTTTGCTGCTAAGGCAAGAATTACTCTAATGGTATCCCATCTTGCTACTGGGGCAAAAACCTCATTGTAGTCAATACCATGCTGCTGTGAATAGCCTTTTGCGACAAGGCGAGTTTTAAATTTATCCACTTCACCCTTCTCATTAAGCTTGGTTTTATACACCCATTTTACCCCTATCTTCTTTGCCCCGTCTGGTAATGTTGTCAGCTCCCATGTCTCATTATCTGTAATGGCTTTGATTTCCAATTTCATGGCTTCTCTCCAATTTTGGCATTTGACAGCTTCTTCGAATAAGGCAGGATCTTCAAAGACAGCAAACATTGCCAGGTTCCCATCTTCTTCAAGCAAATCTTCCCCTGACACATAGTCTTGCATCCATGAGGGCTCCCTTCTGTTTCTTCCTTGAACTGGATTAGACGAGCCTTCTGCTTCCTCATTTCCAGTGTCCACATGTGCTGACCCTTCTGCTTCAGCATTCTCTCTTACCTCAGAATGATCTGGACTCCTGACAGCTTCTTCATCATTTAACCCATCAGTTTCTAGCATATCAGCCTCCTCATCAGCCCATTCTAGCACATCACTCTGTTCTGCATTTTTTTCTCCCCACTCCCATTTCTCATCTTCAGCAAATATGACATCCCTACTAGTTATCACCTTTTTGGAGACTGGATTATACAACCTATAGGCCTTCGACTCTTCACTTACACCCAACAAAATACATTTTTCACTCTTAGCATCCAGTTTTGATCTTCGATTGTCTGAAATATGGACATGAGCAACACATCCAAACACCCTAAAATAATGCACTGAGGGTTTATTACCACTCCAAGCCTCTTCGGGTATTACTTCTTTCAAGGCTGTGGTTGGACATCGATTCAAGATGTGTGTTGCCCAATTAACAGCCTCGGACCAGAATTCCCTAGGAATTTGCTTCTCGGACAACATACTTCGCACCATGTTCATGACAGTGCGATTCTTTCTCTCAGCCACCCCATTTTGTTGGGGTGTATAAGAGGCAGTGAGCTGCCTAGCTATTCCATTTGAACTACAAAAATGATTAAATTCTGTCGAGGTGAATTCTCCACCTCTATCAGTACGCAAACAACAGATAAGTTTATTGGCTTCCTTTTCAACAAGTGTTTTGAACCTTTTAAACACATCAAATGCTTCAGATTTTTCTGACAGAAAATAAACACAGGTTTTCCTACTATAATCATCAATGAAATTGATTAAGTACCTTTTGTGGCTATGTGATTCAGGTTTGACAGGCCCACAGATGTCTGCATGAATTAACTGGAGTTGTTGAGAGGCTCTCCAAAGACTTTTCTTGGGCATTATCTCTCGGTGTTGCTTCCCCACCATGCAATCAGAACATATTTTTGCAGAGGTTTGCAGCATTGGTAATCCCCTTACCATCTTCTTGTAAGCCAAAGTCCTTAGCCCCTTTAGGCTGAGATGCCCAAATCGGCAATGCCATAGATATGAACTATCCTTGATCACAGTTTGAAGACATGTAGACTGTTGTGAAATTACTGAAGCCAAAATAGTAAACATCCTATTTGCTGACATCTTAGACTGCATAATTAACCCCTTCCTAGGATGATAGATTTTGCACAACCCATTCTTGATCAAAAACGTAAGACCCCTTTCTAGTAACTGCCCCACACTTAACAGGTTATTTTTTTAACTCAGGTGCAAAGTAAACTTCAGTAATTACCTGAGTCATTCCACCAACTTGAAGTCTGATGTTGCCCTTCCCCATTACCACCATTGTTGAATTGTTCCCCAGCTTTACTGACTGCCTGAAGCTTCCATCAAAGTCTGTGAAAAAACTTCTATTACCACATATATGGTTGCTGCATCCTGAGTCCAAGAACCACACACTCTCCCTGGCTGTTGACTCATCAGTGTAGGCCATTAATAGCATCCCTTCATCTTCAACAAGCATACTCTCATTTGTTATTGACTTATTCATCTCGATATAAGACATCAACAACATCTTTTCATCTTCAACATACTCAGTATAGTTTGCAACATTTCTAATTTGAGGGCATTCAAATTGGAAGTGTCCCAATTTGTGGCAATTAAAACATTCCACAAGACTTTTATTGAGAGGCTGTCTGTTCCAGCTGCGACCTCTTCCTCTAAAAGTCCCTCGAGCTCTTCCTCTTCCTTCTATTCTGTAAGCATCCCTTGCCCTAACCCTCTCTGTGTTGGTGATGTTCAAAACATGTTCTTCCTCCTTCTGCCCAGTCATTCTTTGTTCGTGAACCAAAAGACTACTCTGGAGTTCATCCACAGTCATAGTGGAGATATTGTTGGATTCCTCAATTGAACACACCATATAGTTGAATTTGGGTGTCATCGATCTTAGGATTTTTTCAATGATAACACTTTGCTCCAGTTTTTCTCCTTGTGATCTCATCTTGTTTGCTATAACCATTGTCCTTGAGAAATATTCATTAACTTTCTCACCTTCTCTCATACCAAGAAGCTCGAACCCTCTTCTCAACGCCTGCAGCTGGGCACGTTTTACTTTCGTAGACCCTTGATACTTCAAGTTCATTGAATCCCAGATGTTCTTTGCCGTCTCCTTATTGAGAATGGTCTCAATAATATTTCTATCTATAGCTTGGAATAGATAGTTCTTGACTTTCAAATCCTTGAGTTTCAAATTAGCAATAACCTTACATTGTGCTTCTGTTGCTTCTCCTGTTGCAGTTGGTATTTCTTTCTCAATCAAGTCCCAATACTCCTTGGACCTGAGAAAGTTCTCCATAAGCATAGCCCAATGGTCGTAATAGCCATCAAACCTTGGAATTGCAGGCTGCACGAAGCTATTTCCCTCTGCTGCCATGGTGTTCACTCTCTTTGGTATATCACTCTCTTTCCCTTAATGTGCTGAGATGGTGTTTCACTCTCTTTGGTGTTTCACTCTGTGTTTCACTCTTTTCCCTCAATATTTTCCTCACCCAAAAGAACAGGTCACTGTGAGACCAGCTTTGATACCAATTGTTACTTAAAGGTAATGCACACACTATGTTTGAGGAAATGCCAAACACACGACACACATATTCCATAAGCTCTGGCCCCATATATAGGCCCTTACACAGACAAGAACAAAGTCTGTTGAAAACAGAAATAAACAAACAGAAAAGGAATAATAAACTTCCTTAACAACAATCTGTTAGAACAGACTGTCAGTAAAGCAATAACAAGAAAGACAGAATAATAATAATAATAAACCAAGCTAATTTCCCAACAAGGGGGACATTTTCAAGCTTTTAACTCTTTTATGTTTGCTTGACATTCTTCTGAACTGGAGTCTGGTGATCTCTGTGCAGGGTTACATTGTATGTGACATGAAGAGGACAATACCATGGACTGACTCGGTTGATGTTATATCATCGGACGAATCTTCTTCCTCAGATTCAGGTATAGAGCTTAATGATGGAATTGGTGGCCAGCGGTTATCCAGTTATGGTACAATTGATCAACCCATCAAAGAGATGACATCTGGGGGTACTAACACCTTTTTGGACTTGGATCCCGGTTATATATTGTTTTGATAAAATTCATTCGTGCATTGTGGATTATGCGACCACCAAGTAGCTTCACCCATATGATACCCTCTTCATCTCTTTGAATGACCTGTAAAAATATTCCTTCTAAATAGTATCCCGATGCTAGTCCATTTGTTGTTGTGTCTTGTGTTGAAAGTTACTCTGGGCAGTCATGCACTTGGGTTTTGTACCTGTTCAACAGATGTGTTCAACCATTCACCTACATTTTTGCCTTATTAAATGTGTTGTTGTTCAGGTTTGTTGATTAGAAGGGCAGAAATGTATCAAGATTACATGAAGCATATCCCTATCCCGGCACAACGTGGCTCTGCCATCCCATTTTCCTCTTGGGTGGGATTGGGCAAATCCGTCAAGCAACTATATCAGCAGCCCTTGCATTACCTCACCAACATTCTTCTATATAAGTGGGATCAGCAACGAATTGGCAGTGAGGACGAGTACACACCCTTGGATACCATGATTCATCCTTGTAAAGCTGAAGCCACCATCTGGCTTGTTGAAGAAGTTCACAGGCGCACATCATCACATCATCACGTGGCTAAAATCTGGCAATCTGATCCAATGCACCATGCTTTTGTAGACTCCATTTTCCCACAGTTATGAAGCACGTCTCGACTTTAAGCTGATTTTGTGGGTTGTTCCCTAATATCTTGGGTAAGAGCTTTGAACTGTATAACCTGCATCTGAAATGGAACCGAAACTTCTCTTACGGTTTGTCCTTGGTTATTATTTTTTTTCTTTTGTACAATTGTCACTTGCATAAATAGCCATATTTAGCTATCTTTTTCACCTTTGTTCTTGATTCCATATAATGTTCTTGCGGTTGGAGGGTCGGGAATTGCTAGGACATGCTTTTTCAAAATTGATAATTCTAATTTAATCTGTAATAAACGAAGAACTTGGGTTTGTGTAGCTCACTGGCATCTCTAAGATGTAGACTTTGGGAACAGCAATATCATATCAATTACCAGTAATAACCACAAGAACAGAAAACTTGCTGGGAAAGGTGGAAACGATTATTACCTCGAACAATGATTTATCGGCTGTATAATTTTGATAAATGCTTGGGAAATGGGTGGCAGTCAGTGCATATTCGGAGATTCTTCGCAACACGAATTGTCATTCCTTGACCTTTACTGATAAGTGCAATGCTATCGCTAGTTTTTCACTATGTCAGTCTGAACTGGTACTCTTTCTCCTTGTTAACATCAAGCAGAAGAAAATTCGTGAGGTCAGGAACGTAGCCATTGTCTCTTTGTCTACAGCAAATCTCTTTCAACATAAATTCAACTGGGGTCATTTCTGGGTGTGATTCACCCCCTGACGTGAACTCGTAAATTTTTCATTTGATCTCTACTGAGCTTGATCCAGGCGTTTTGTGGACTCCTTTCTCCTTCAGGTGTAGCCTGACTTTGCGACATCATTGCATCTTCCAGCGGAGGTATATACATGTTCGACAGAAGCACACGAATCCCAGTCCTCTCAGGATCCAATTCACTTAGCCTTACAGCTGCAACACTAAATTTTTGTGCATCCGGCAAGCAGCTGAAAGACCTCCCCAGATCACGTCATTAGGCTCATTTGGCATGGTATTTATAAACCTTAAGAGCTTCGCTCGATAACCCAGCTCGGCCGAGGAAATCAAATTTTATTACAATGGTATTTATATTCCTTCAAATGCTGCCACCTAATATCAGGTTGACATTATTGTGATGAAAAAGTTCCACATTCTATACCTAGATTCAATTATTCAAAACCATCATATATGAATGTTCTTAACAAATTCCTGGGGAGACGAGAAGTTCAATATCTATACAGGGCCATCATTTTAAGCCTATAATTGAGAGCCAACGTTTCAAATGCCAGGTTGCATAAATCGATAATTCAATTAAAGATGTAGCTAACCCTACTGTTGTCCCAATTTCACTTGAAAACCTTGCCGAAAAAGAAAGAGAGAAATTTAATGAAAAGAAAAGGACGAAACTATATTTATTTTATTGAGATACACAGAGAAGACAACGTTACATGCACCCACCAGGCTTAACATTGGGTTACAAGGGCTCTTGGTGAAACAAAAATGGGCTATCAGATTATTATTCCTGGTTTCTTAATCTTCACATGATCGCCACTCAGTTTTTTTTAGCACCTGAAGCAAATTTAAGGACATTTGGAGAGAACCCTGCTTATAGCTCTGATGGTATTTGGCGTAGTCCGGCAGCAGCCTCCAAATAGAGAAGCCCCGGCTTCACGCCACTTGCCTATGTATGAAACAAAGTCTTCATCTACTACAACTCCACTTGATTTCTGCAACAGTAAACATTAAATTCAACTTCTGAATCACTAACGTTAAGGAAATGGTACAAGTGATTCATCAAAACAGAACAAATTGAAGCAAAAAGAACAGCATCGGAATGCTCACCGTCCACTGCTTAAGCCCGGCATTGTACGTCTCGCCGCTGTTGGGATATATGACTATTGGCTTACTTGTTGCCTGCCAGATTAATCAGCAAAGTAGCGTTGGTCCCAGAAGTTGATTAAGTTGAAGCAGAGGTTCCTTTGGAAATTTGGTTTTAACTAACAACAATATTATGAACTTCAGAAAAACAGACCTTTTGGATGGCGAGAACGAGTCCATGGATAAACCTAGGAGGGGTACAATTGATTCCGACGGCAACAACTCGTTTGCAGGAATCTGCAATGGAGGCACACTCAAGGATGGAATCACCACTGACGACATTGATTCCATCCTTGGAATTAAAAGAGAACCATGCTGGGATATTTGTCTCTTCCTCCTCAAGAAGCTCAGCATAAGCCTGATCAACAAAACCAAGCAAAATTATTATAATTAATTGCCAGAAAAAGTAAATGTTATGACATCCTCAGTAAAAGTCACAGAATCATTGATTAATCTACTCAGAAATCAACCAATTCATTCTGATTTGTGTAATTAAGAAATATATATTTTGACTACCTTTGCCTCGAGCTTATTCGGAATTGTCTCAAATGCAATCAGGTCAGCACCTGATTTCGCTAGAATCTGTAACCTTCTCCTGTGAAAATCCTTCAAAGTTTTTAGAGTAACCGCATCACCATATTTCCCACTGAAAAGAGAGACAGTGGCAGATTGTTGTCAGGTACAAGAAAAGGGAATTACAACAAGGCATGATAAACTTGTACTAGAAATACTGTCGCATAATCTGACAGCACGAGCAAATACTATGATGTTAATCATTTAGTTTCTTGCCTATACTCGGAACCATCGGCCAAATAAGCGCCATAGCTGCCAATGGAAGCAGCAACTAAAACAGGACGTCTTGAGATATTTCCACTTTCAATGTAATCAAAAGAACCTTCGGTACATTTGTCAAAGTAAATTTCCCTCGCCTCACATGCAATTTCAACACTTCTCCTAAGCAACAACTCAGCTTCTTCTTCAGACAAACCTTTAGCCACAAAACCCTGAATAGTAGCCTGTCACAATTTATTTTTATTTTTTGATAAAAACATGTTAGCTAAAACTCTCTCTCCACGAAAACTAGTATAATATAATTGGATTATGAATATTAAAAATACCTGATAAGATGCTGTTGTTATGATGCTTGCACCAGCATGAAGATAATCTAGGTGAACCTGTCGTATTAAACACGAGTACTCCGTCATTGACCAACAAGAAAGGAATGCCGTGGAGAACAAAAAACTTATCTAATTACCCCATTTTAGCAGTCCATTAACGTTTTAAGGTTGTGGACTCACGAAAATGAACACGAGATCCATTATGGTGTTCCGATTGCACAGAAAAAATGACACTTCGAAGTTCAAAAGAAATGGTGTTCCAACCTCGTACACTACATTGGTCATGCAGTCAAAACCAGCCAACTTCATGCCGACTAGGGACCCTTATTATCTTTCTATAGACAAACACTTCTTTAACCTCCCCGCCCGCCCACTTAGTACTTGTTCAAGAGTATATTTAAATTGTTTTGAAATTGTTTTTTATTTAAAAATATATTAAAATGATATATTTTTATATTTTAAAAATTATTTTTGATATCAAACCAACAATATATGAAATTGACCTAAAAATATTAAAAAAATTTAATTTAAAATAAAAAATAAAATTTATTTAAAAAAAAAACACTTTTTGAGACGCCAGTGCTAAAAAAATCTCTACAAATTTGTGAATCATGCTTTCAAAGTTGTCATCCATGCCACAAACAGGGTTCACGTGCACTCACTCTTTTTTATTATCAGTTTCATTTCTTTGATTTTCCCGGAATATCTTGTTTAATTTTCACACTCCCAATACTCTTCCATCACGCAATAAAATAATATTTTTGTATCCTCTCCTTCCAGTTCCTGTATATGTAAAAAGAATTATCATATGAAAATTTAAAAATAATTTGATAGTGAAAAACCCCACATGATAATTGACACGTCAGTAAAAACACCAACGCTTTGGGCAAGAAAGCTACTCCAGCTTGTCGAAGGGAGCTTGTTCCCTTTGTTGGAATGTGTTTAATTTGCAAGAAGACAGGAAAGCCTTTGCCACGTAGTTTGTTAGAAGATGATAACAAGCTCCCTTATATCACACGTAACTTTTGTTTACTTCATTATTTCTAAGACGCAAGTTAAGAACATAACAAAATCACAGGTATTATCAGCCACCAAAAAATAGCTTAGCAGCCGAAAGAGGGGAAAAGAGATTGTTTTGTGTCAATGAATCATCTCACCTAAAATCTTAAGCTATTAGTTGAGACTCTAGAATATGATTTATATTATTTTCTAACACACCTCCTCAAATAAAAATCATTTGTGTTTGAAACTTGTACAAGTTCATATTACCTTGTTCTTGATATTTATCAAATAGAATGGAGATTGTGAGATTCGAACTCGTGACCGCTGGATCAACAAGTCTCTAATACTATGTCAATGAACCATCTTATCTAAGAACTTAAATTATTAGTTGAGACTCTAAAATATAATTTATATTATTTTGTTACATATGATAACCCAGGTGATAGCTAAGAATCGAAAGCTTAAGTAGCACACGCCACCTCTTTTTCTCACGTAATTAAATTAATTTAGGTGGCTACTAGCCATGTTAGAGCTCTTTATATACTCTAGTCATGACCATGCATATTAACAATCTAAGTAACTATGTAGAAAGAAATCCAACGTTAGAACCAGGAACACGATCAAAACTAGATACACAGCAGTACTGGTAAGAAAGAAAGAAAAGTTCGTGCAGGTTCGGAAACAACATGACAATAAAACACGTGATGAAAGGAATCATATTTTCCAGTCAAAGACATCGATCGGATTTAAAACCGGAAAAAGAAAATGGAAAGAGGAGATCTCTGTTAATTTTTCTCTTTTATGTTCACGAAAAGAGGAAAACAAATTAACAGTTAATCTGCACAGAGAAATGCTTGCATATTTAGGGAGCGGGTGAGAGAGGGGTACCTTTCTAACAAGATGAGGAGAGCTGAGGAGGCATTTGGCACTCCAGAGAGGGTCGTTAAGGTCAGCACCATGCCGTTCAAGTTCAGTGGCAAAGCCTCCGTCAACAACAGTATAGCCACCGCATTTGTGGAGGAAATCTGTCATCAACGTCGACGAAGTTTCGACGATTCCCAATTCCATGTTGTCAATGATTATGATTAAGAAGAAAGACAGGAGAAGTTGAGAGAGATGGCGAGTAGCCAATATGGAAAAAGAAACAGGAAGCACCGAGTTAATGCGGTCCAAATTCTTGCAATCAATTTATAGAGAGAGAGAAAGGAGAAGCTGAAATTATAGTATTGCCCCCCGTGGGACATGCAAATGATAAACTAGTTATAACGTGTAACAATAAATGACGTGTCGGTCTTGCGTGATGGAATTCTTTTGATTAAAGATGGTAATCGGGCTGACGTGTAATTCAATTAATTTTTTAAATTCTAAAGTTAATAAAAATATAAGTTTTCAGTTATCAAGTAACCATATTAGATTAAATATGCCAAATCATGTTTTAATCAAACTTGTTATTATCTGATTTAAAGAATGATTACTATATAGCAACTCTCATCCTCTTCTAAGCATCAATTAAAAAATAAAAACCAGATAAGGATTGAATTCCTTTATTTTTGGAAACTATCCGTGCAAGTTTAGCAAAGCTTTTTAAAAATATTTTTTAAAAAACAATTACATATATAGTTTTTGTTTGCAAAGCGTACTACCTGTTATGCGTTTTAAAAATATTTTTTAAAAATATAATAATAAATTTTTATTTTTATTAAGTTATATCCAGATTATATTAAAATGATTTTTTTATTATTATTTTAAAAAAAATATTTTGCTATTAACACATCAAAATTTTAAAAATATTAAAATATTACTAATTTAAAACCAAAAAAAAATTCAAAAACATTTTAAAAATGCAATGAAAATCATAAACTAAAAAATAAAAGGTTGAAAAGTACATTTTGAGATTTTTTACCATGGAGTAATAGGAGTATATATCCTAAATTGGATATGAGTCTTCTTAATTTATATTTATTTATATTTAGACTCTTTTTATTTTTGTTATTAATTTTTTGTTCTTGTTCTTTTATAAAAGTCTTATTTCTTTTTATTTGGACCTTTAATTCGACTATATATATATATATATGTTAAATTCATATAACTATTGAACACATCTGCCTTTATAATAACAATAAACTTATAATTAAAAGAACTAAAAAAAATTAAATCAATAATATTTTATATTATTAAACTTCTATAATGTTTTATTTACACTTAATAGCTTAGTTATTAATAGCAACACAAGCAATGATATCAATCTATTTATTTAGTGGTGAATAGAAACAATTCCTGACAAGCATATCTAAGCCATCCAACCAATATAAAACTAGACACAGTTTGCAGCACCCAACCAGCTTGAAGTCCACTTTCTTCAGATAAAAAACTAGGAAAAAATACAACTTATGTATTCCAAGCTACATAGATGTGTGCTTGAATCTAATCAAAACTCAGTTCAGGTTCTGTCCATTTTAAGGCCATGGAGATGTCTGCTTGAATCTGGTCAAAACTCAGTCCAGGTTCTGTCCATTTTGTTGACAGATACACAGACGAACACAATCAAGGAGACAATCAATCCAAGCATTAAGGAAATAATCATGCAATCATAGCTAATTGTGCAGCGTCTCAAACCTAATTATAGAATGTATAAATACTGTAATATAGTTTCCTTCTATAGTCTTTAACTAGTGCATTACATTACTATTGTATTCCTCTATATAAAGAAACTATAAGAGCCATAACACCGTGTGGCAAAGATTAATACATTCAAGGTTTCTTAAATCCTTTCATGGTATTAGAGCCATACTATTAACCTCATTCGATCTTATGGCCTTAGAAAATCCTTCTTCTACTCTCTCCTTCAACACCATGGTTCACATGGTCATTGTCAAGTTGTCCTCCATAAATTATCTTCTCTGGCGCAGCCAAGTAATACCTTTATTGCAAAGCCAAAAGTTGTATGGATATGTTGATGGATCAACACCAATGCCATTTGTTACCACTAATACCACAACTCATAACCTTTGGAAACAATTCGATCAACTTGTAATGAGTCTTTTTCTTTCTTCCCTTATAGAGGAAGCACTCGCTATTATAATTGATCTAACAACATCAAGAGATGTCTGGAACTCTCTTGAAACCACTTTCAGCCAAAAGTCTAAGGCTCGTGAACTCCAAAAAGATGAACTTCATCTCATGAAACGTGGCTCCAAGAATATCTCTAAATACTCTTGAATATTTAGAGCACACTGTGATCAATTGGCAGCAATGAGATGACCAGTCATTGATAAGGTGCACTTGTATCTGCGTGGCTTAGGCCATGATTTTTCAACCTTTTCTATCACTTAACTTTCTTTATCCCCTATCCCAAGCTTTAAAGACATTGTCCCCAAAACAGAAAGCTTTGATCTTTTTACAAAATCCATTGACCATCATGTAACAATTCCTACATACGTTGCCAATTTCCTTGTTGCTCCCTTTAATGGTCACAACAAATTTCAAAACTATTCACAAAGATACAAAGGATGACCTTCAAAAGGCAACAATTGCAACAAACAACAATACTGAAGACCTCTTTGATGCCAAATTTGCCATGAAGAAGGGCACTATGCCACAAATTACAAACACAAATATCTTAAATCTGTTGCAAATCATGCCAACCTTGCCGACTGCACCCTGAGCAACAAATCTGTAAATTGGTGCAAGGGCACAGGAGCATCTGCTCACATGACAATTGATGTATCCCAACTTAATAAGGTTGAACCTTGCACTGGTAAGGAGAAAGTGATTGTTGGTAATGGATCATACCTTCCTATAACTCATGGTTCTTGCTCTCTCACTCCTTCTGTCAAATTAAATGATGTGCTTGTCGTTCCCAATCTAAAGAAAAATCTACTCTTTGTCAGTAAACTTACCAGTGATTATCCCTTACTATTTCTTTTATTGATGACAAATTTATCATACAGAATCTTCACTCTCGACAAGTGGTGGCAAGCGGTAGATGTGTTGACGGTCTTTACATCCTGAAGAGTGGACATCAAGTTTTCGCGACAATGACTACAAAATCTAATATTTGTAACTCTTTCGCAATCTTGCATGGATGCTTAGGCCATGCCTCCTCCTCAATGATTTCACTTCTTAATAAACAACGGTTTTTATCTCTCATCTCTCTGTTACCCAACCCATCTCTGTGTATTAGTTGTCAAAAGGCTAAAAGTCACAAACATGCACTTCTAACCAGTGACAGTCGTTCTAAGACCATCCTTGACCTTATTCACTGTAATCTATGGGGTCCTGCACCTATCACTTCCATCTCAGGATATCATTATTATGTTATCTTCATCGATGATCACTCACGCTTCACCTGATTCTGTCCATTAAAACATAAAAGTGACTTCTACCAAACATTCATCAACTTTCAATCTCTGGTGGAGAATCAGTTCTAACCACAATAAAGAAATTTCAGAGTGATGGGGGGTGAATTCATCAGCAAACAATTACATTCTTATTTCTCTAAATGTTGTATTCACCACCAATTATCCTGCCCCTATACACCATCTCGGAATAGTCGAGCAAAGCGCAAACACAGACACATCATAGAAATTGGACTCACGATGCTCTTTCATGCCAATGTTTCACTTCGCTTCTGGGTTGAAGCCTCCAGTACAGTCGTCTTCATTATCAATCGCTTGCCAACATTAGTCTTACATGGGACATCTCCTTATGAAATTTTGTATGGTAAGTCTCCCATTTACTCAGCTTTTCACAGCTTTGGTTGTCTATGTTTTCCAACCCTGCATGATTACACCAAACACAAATTTGAACCCTGCAACCTTCCTTGTGTTTTTCTTGGTTATCACTCTTCATACAAAGGTTTTGATGTCTTGATCCTATTTCTAATTGTGTTTTCATTGCTAGTTTTGCAAGGTTTGATGAACAAAGTTTTCATTTCTTTTCCTCTACCATGCAACCATCTAATTCCTTTTTGGATTGTATTGCTTTCTGTGATCTTAGTCTACATTATTTTGTTTTGCCTAGTACTAACCCCTCTGTTGGAACTCCAACTTCATCACCAATCATTTCATCTTTGTCGTGTAAGTCTTGTGCCTTGGAGTTGCTACCATCATCTCACAATCCAGTATCATTGCCCTCTTTTAGTGTTCCTATCTCCCCTGAGGACTCCCCCATAGTCTCATCTTCTCTGACATCCCAACAAAATTCTCATCCTATGATCACCCTTGGCAAAGCAGGCATCTCAAAATCTAAGCACTACAATTATATTTGTCAACTTCCCCCTTCTCCACTCCTATCATCTCTGTTAGTCACCAAGACCCCAAAAGGATTCAAAAGTGCTGCCAAATCACCAAAATGGCTTGCTGCCATGGATGATGAAGTTAAAGCTCTACAACTTAACAACACTTGGGATCTCATCCCAAGACCACTTGACACTAATGTGGTTGGCTCTAAATGAGTTTTTCACACAAAATGCAATCTGGATGGCTCCATTGCTCGACTCAAAGCACGCCTTGTTGCTAAAGGCTATACCCAACATCATGGTCTTGATTTTAATGACACTTTCAGTCTAGTTGTTCGTGCTTCTATAGTTCGTATAGTGCTCTCCATTGCAGTCTCTCGTAGGTGGAACATACAACAACTTGATGTGAAAAATGCCTTTTTGCATAGGATATTACAGGAAACAGTTTATATGAAACAGTCACCAGGCTACATCAGTCCCTCTCAGCCACACCATGTATATTGTCTTCAAAAGCAATCTATGGCTTAAAGCAAGCACCGAGAGCATGGTTCCACAGATTCAGCAACTTGTTCATCGTTGGATTTACTTACAGTACAGTTGATCCCAGTTTATTTGTTCATTCCACAGCTCATGAGCTCATCTATTTGTTTCTCTATGTCGATGATATTATCATCACAGACAACAATGAATCTCTCATCAATACTCTCATTCACAAGTTTAGCCGAGAATTCTCTATGAAAGACCTTGGCTCTTTGCATTACTTCTTGGGTCTTGAAGTTACACATTCTGTAACTGATCTCTTCCTAAGCCAATACAAGTATGTCAAGGATCTTTTTATTTAAGCTGATCTTGTTGATTCAAAGCCAGTTAGCACTTCTATGGTTGTCTCTCAACACCTACAAGTTGATTACAATGTTTTCTCTTCTATTACCACCTATCGTTTCTTAGTTGGAGCTCTTCAATATCTAACTATTACTAGACCAAACATCACCTATGTAGTCAATTCAGTTTGTCAGTTCATGCATGCTCCCAAAGATCATCACTTCCAAGTTGTAAGGTTTCTTAAATCCTTTCACATTTCAGAGGGTTAACAGTAATTTGGATTACGATGCTTGTTATAATAGAAAGCAAGGCTTGAAATGACCAAAAACTCATCGTTTTAGGCACAGAAATTTCTCGACGACAGGAAGTGGTGGGCGAGCAACATCAATATAATCCGACTGGAGTTCCACTTATTGTTGGAAGATGTCGAAGAGCTTGTGCACTGGGAGACAAGTAATGCAAAGAGATAGGATAGCCTTATCGTGCTGAGCCAAAATGGAGACACTTCTTTTGTGGCATGGATTAAAGCTTGCTCACAAGCTAGTGGAATGAGATTATTTTTTTCTTGGGTTTTGTTTACAAGTTAGGAGAAGGGTTAGAAATTCTAAGCCTGAAATCTATTTAATTTGAAGTTTTCAAGTTTAGCAAATGGGTTGTTGTCGTACACACAAAAGTGTCAGGGTTTTGTGCACATTAAGTCCAATATCCTCTTAATGGGCGGGATGGGTTTGATTTGAGGCTGAATATTGGGCTTCGGGTGGAGTTGGACAGGCATGGGCTTAGCCCTGGGTGTGTTTCTTCTTGATTCGCAAAACTGGACATGTATACTTCAAACCAAAAATTAGCAGGTGGTATAGAATTTCAACCAGGAAAAGGCAGAAGCGGCAAGAATTGTAGCCGCAAAATATGTTCACAGACTTACATCCTCAAAAGGCTGCAATTCCATGAAACTAACCGGTTATTCACACATCCGACCCAATCAATCTACCAAAACTGCTTTCCGAAAATGCAAGTGCTATCACACATGAACTGCAAAGCCCTTGCAATGCCACACATCGCGAGCAACAAGCACTGTAGCTTGTAATAAGCAAAAGATTACTACTTTTTTTTATATAAAAAAAACATTTATTTCCCTATTCTTGCACAGTAATGAGACTGTTTTTCATCCTGTGAAGCAAAAGTTTGTAACCAATCGAACTAAGAGCTAGATGTCGCAACTCCGACTCATTACAAGATGAAAGGGGGAGAGACAACGAGGAGGAAAGTAAAGAACATAACTTAGGGTCCGCGAGCAGGGGTCAAACAGAAACAGCCAGGTGCCTGGTCTTCAGGTATCATCCCTCCTCCCTTGCTTGTATCGACGGCTTCCAACATTTTCACCACCTCATCCATTTCAGGACGTTTTTCTGCATTTCCATCCCAGCATCTTCGCATGACATTTGCTAAAGAACTTGGACAACATCTTGGAATCTCTGGCCGTAAATTCTGTCAATAAAATCATGCAGCGTGAATTTCCCAATATGAATAACCTTTGGCAGGATGCTAGATCTTGGAACCTCGAACAAAATTTAGCAAAAGAACAAAATGTTTTCATAAAATGATATCATTTCTCTTAGGAGCTTTACAGCTAGCTAAGCTCAGCTTTTTCCTCCCTGACTTGTAAAAACCAGGGAAGGCATTTGAAAGCGTTATGAGGGATATCCAGTGATGTCAATTCCAACTTGCTATTTTGCTAGAAGTACTTGGGATGCATCAATGTTGTACAATTAATTAATTAATTAGAAGAAATGGACCAGATTCGTTCATGAACTGCTGAAAATGGCTCCCTCACATGCGAGATGCCAAATCACATGGCATGTGGATAACAATATGGTTGCAAAATTATTTACTAAATCCATTAATTATGAACGGTGATAACAATCACATTGTGCCTCCTCAGGTCACCATATAACCAAAAGAAAGAAAGAAAAGAAAATGATGAGAAGAAGAACTAGGCATGAGGACTTGCTTAAATTACAAACTAACCTGTCGAACAACAGCAGAGGAGACATCGGCGAAGCTAAGATTGGGGTAAGGCATGTCACAGCAATAAATTTCCCATAAGCAAATGCCAAAGCTGTAGACATCACATCTTCTGTTATACGGCTTGCCATCAAGAACCTGCATAAAGTATCAGGTTGGATAGTTGCAATTAAGTAACAATTCAAATATGCAAATTCAGTTTCATCTCATGTCCATAATATTATAAATTTATGATTGTCAGAAAAAACACGTATCACAGATTCCATATTGAACACGGCATAAGGATTGATTTTATCATCATTACACATCATTTATATGCATTTCTCAACTTGATTAAATAACCAACCACTTGTTAATATACATTTTAAAAAAAAAATACTTCTGCCTAGTTAAGAAAAGGTTTTGTTAAAGCATGAAACACCTCTGGGGCCATGTATCCAAGTGTGCCAGTTTCACCGGTCATCTCACATGGATTCTGAGCTTCAACACGAGCAACACCAAAATCAGCAATTTTGAGATTTCTATGCGAATCTAGTAACATGTTTTCAGTCTTGACATCACGATGTACAATCTTTTTTGAATGTAGATAGCTAAGACTGCAAATTAGTAAAACTAGTCAGTAATTTCATTTTTTAGGAAATTTTTCAATAAAAGAAAATTAACAAAACTAAAACTCACCCCCTAGAGAGATCCAAAGCAAGCTGGATCACAACCTTAAATGCAAGTTTTCTTCGACTATTTCTTATTAAGTAGTGTTTAAGTGTCCCACCAGGGAGATACTCAACAACAACACAGCACGCCATAGCAGGAAGGGAGATGTGACCATCAGATGGGTTTTTGGCGGGAATTTTCAGGTTTGAAATTCCCATTGATGCTCCAACAAACTGTTAAAGAAAATTGGAGCATAAAGCATCAGAAATAAAAAATAACATAAGCTTAGCTAGGAGGATGATTCCTCAAGCATATGGTTTCAACTCAAAAATCTTGCTTAAGTA
Source organism: Salix arbutifolia (assembly GCA_025169955.1). Lineage (NCBI taxonomy): Eukaryota > Viridiplantae > Streptophyta > Magnoliopsida > Malpighiales > Salicaceae > Salix > Salix arbutifolia. The sequence continues at coordinate 9,360,676 of CM045909.1, forward strand.
GCAAAGCATTTCCCTGTTGATGTACGTCATAATTTACATACAGTTTATTAATTCCATCCACTATGATAAGATACAGAAATATAACTATGTTTGAAGCAAAGTATCAAGAAAACTACGCATGCCAAGAGGAGCTTATAATGTAATTGTTGGCAAGGTTATACAAGATGGACAATTGCATGACCCAAAAAAACTAGCTTTCATGAAACATGATGCTCATAATAAAACGAACATGAACATGACAAGTTTAAGAATGAGTTAGTACTTTTGTAACATTAGGATGGTCAAGCTTGTGCCAAACAGCAACCTCTTGCTGAAATGATGCCCGCACAGCAGCGGTTTCAGCAGTTGTGGCAATACCATCCTCCCCCCAGTCCAACAGTTTCACTAAAACATCCAACAACAGTTCAGTGAGAGATCAACATCAACAAGAACAGTGTTGAATGCTAACAATCTCTCTAATTGAAACAGGCCGCAGTTTCATCAATGCTTATCAGGAGTAGTAGTGAAAAGATTTTGCAGGCATTAGATATCAAACAAACAAATTCAGATAGAGAATGACAAAATTACTGAACTTCCAATGACTTCTTCAGTAAGACAAGGAAAAATTAGAGAGACATATAAATATCCAAAAATCATCACATGATAGTCAATAATAAAAAGATGATAAATTTCAAAGGAATTGCAAATTTAATAATCACAAGCTAGGTTCTTATAAAATGGATAATCCAAACGAGGATGTCAGCATATGACCCCCCCCCCCCCCTAAAAGATGCTCCCGCCTCCCAAGCATGGAATACTAATGAAGATGAATGGTTTGCCTTGTTACTTTTTCCTGTTACCTCAATCCAGGCAGGCAGCATAAAAGGGACACATTCAAAAGCTACCACATTAGCATACAAAAGGAAACGCAAGAGATAGAGGAAACTGTTTCACTCTCCAGCATGACCTTTATAGAAACAGAAACGAGATTAAGAACTCTGAATATCAAAACACTAAGAACCACCACATAATCATGAAGAGACTACAAAATGAACGCCGGGAAACAGAGATCAATTACCTGCAACATCTTGGTCATCATAAGTACCACGATAAACGGTCCCAAAAGTACCATGGGCTACCTCGTGCCTCATCTCCAATTTTGACAAATCAATTTCCCACTCTTCTGTAGGCCTGTGGATTTCGATGTTCCTTGACCAAACCCTGCTCAGGTGCTTCTCGAGCTGTGCATCTAAGCTTTTGAGATCGATTTTATCAGCTCGAAAAAACATATCTTTGCTACTGACACCCCCTATACCTTTCACCTTTGAATTGACACTACCTTCCTGGCTTGCCAGTTTCTTCTCTGGCATGACATCACCAGCATCACCGCTTGTTTTTGAATCCATTATAAAGAATCAAATACAAGACAATAGCCGTGAATCGCAAAGACAACCTTAAATTCTAGACGACAATCCTAGAAAAGTAGAACAAAAAAACTTCAATTTTTGATCATCATATTCATTGCCCTCGAATTCGCATGAACTGATCAAAATTTGAAAGATCGAAAAGGTAAAGTTTCAAAATTCCTATGCAATCACAAATTAAATATGCAAAACAAACCTCTCCTAAGATCAAATTATTAATCAGTGACAGCAATAAAAAAAATTGATCAAGTAGAAACACAGTTTCACCAACCCAAAATCCTATTCAAGTTCCCTCTAATATTGACCTTATAACCAAAAAAAAACACTATTTGTAAATAGATTGCCTACCAATCAGAATTGGAAATAAAAATTATTTGTTATTGTGGTCTATGAATTGCCCTTACAGTGGTTCAAAAATCAAATTTGCCATCACCGTCTATGTATATGTTTATTTCACGTATCCGAACGAAACAAAACTGCGAACAAATACAGAAGGTAAACCCTAAGAAAACGACCCGTTTCCCACCATTATCTAAACAAAGCCCAATAAAATAAGAATGACCCAGAATTCAAAAACTAACAAAATTTCGAAAAAACAACCCTTTAAGTATAATAAAAAAACAGCACGCATGCAAGCAAGCAAAACCTATAAATCAAAAAAAAAAGTTAAAGAAAAGGCGATAAAGTTGACTTTGAAATCTCTTTGAAGGGATACGAAGAGCAAGGATAGTCCGTGAAAGCTCAATGATGTCATATTCACCATCATCATCATCAACATTCCCTTTTTTTTTTGTTTTCTTCCAAGCAATATAAATGGAAGAAGAGAAGGTGGTTTTTCTGTGTGGATGGGATTTCACGGACAATATCAACTGAAAAACAATCAGATAAAAAATAAAGCGACTGTTATTAACCAAATAAACTATGGAGAGAGAGCGTGGGAAGCGCTGAGGTTGGCAAAAATTGTTGTAGCTTGGTGGGGAGGGAGAGAGAGTGTGTTTCTAAATATAGCATCGGAAAATGTGTTTATAAGAAAAGTAAAATCAAAGTACAAAACCAATGTACGAATACCATGTCCATGTGCACTCTGATATTCTCGAAAAAACAAATCGGACCATCCAAGACAAGCTAGAGTATCTCCGAGGAAACAAGATCGAGTTATAAATAAGTTGGCTAACTTGACGAGTGATTTGGAACCATAATTGTTCAGATCGCCGTTCCATAAAATCTGGGTCCTGATCGATTTTGTTCTATTAGCGATGGAAGTTTTCTGTATGTCTAGTATTTTAACGTTTGTCAAGCGGGTATCCTATCTTGTCATGGATGTCCGATTATGGGAATATAAAAAAGTGAAGGGACAAGAAATGATTTCAGCCCTTTTTATCTAGAAAATCTAAATCTAGAGTAGTGGATTTTCGGAGCCACCAAACCATATCTTATCAGCAAGGATAGCAAATGCTTGCTCTGTTCATTTGTCTTTCGCATACATCAACTTCTAGATAATTATTACCATGCCAATTGAACTAGCAGTTATGATAGAGCTTTACCTGTGTTCAATTCAAAGTCATTCATTCCGTGTGCCATTTATTTAATATCAGGTTTTAGTAAAAAATATATATGTTATGATTGTTACTTAAATTAAGACAAATATCGCTTAAGATCTATAACAATGACAAATATAACTGTCTTATAGAGTATATATAGTCCCGCTGCCAATGATATGATGGAAAAAAGCTTGCGATCTGTACAATAAATCTCGAGTTCGAGTTAGAACATGTATTCATTATAAGAATCTAGAACAACCGAGATTTTATTCGCTTACTTGAATCCACAAAATACAGTTTCTCAAGAGTTGTGTTTTCTCTTAGTCCAGAAAAAAAAAGTATACATATATTAGAAAATTTATTTTATTAAGTTTTTTAGGCAGATTTCTTTGAAAGATAATGTTATTGCAGTGGCTCTTGTGAGGACAGTTTCAAACATGGCTATATTATGGCGTAGTGATGTTAATAAACTGATGTAAGAATACACACGCACGCGCATACATGTATAATCTTAAATTATTTTTATCTTAAAAAATATTTATACAGAAATAATTTATACCTAAGTTACCAAACACATACACAACTCGAATGATGTAGAAATAAAGGGATTTTTAGCCATGAAGTTGTTTTTTTAAAATAATTTAAAAACATAAAACAATAATTAAATTTTATTAAAATTACTTTTGAAATTCCGCATCAAATAATCACGTAATAATAATGCAGTGTGATTTTTTAGCCGGGTTATGAAATGGAATAAGAACATGATATTGTTCCTGATGAAGCCTCAGATTTTCAATTCGAGCGCTCCCGTTCCTCCATCTTGATAGACTCTGTCAACGTTAGTTCACGGGCTTCACTCCATCATCCTCATTCTAGATTTACAAAGATTCATGTGTTTGTTTCCTGGGTTAACAACAAAAGTGCCTCTTGATAATATATTTTCTTGCTAACAACACTCTACTGCTTGCTAAATCAACTTTAACTTTAATCTTATCTAGTTGTTTCGACGTTGTTTTTCGTTCATTTTCTTTCGAGAATAGTTCGTAGATTCGATGACACACACAAGAAAATCTAGCATGGGATAGTTACGACAAATTAAAATCGGTTTTGAAAATAATCAATTCATTGCAGTGTTTTTTAAATAAAAATAAATTGTTGTCATTGTTTTTTCTGGTGAATTTGTTTGCGTGTGACATGTGTTTTTTTAGAGTGTTTGAGATTGCGGTAATAATTATTTTTCAAAATGTTTTTCATTGAAATAATATTTTTTTTATTTTTTAAAAAATATTTTTAACAGAATCACATCAAAATAATTTAAAAATATAAAAAAATCTCAAATTTAATGAAAAAGAAGTTGAGTTACCTAGCTAAATATACCGTTATTAAAGTTAATTATTTCTGACTCGACGAAACAAAAACACTAGAGAAATCATCAACTAACTTAACCTTTTGTATTTGTGATATATAATTGTTAGAATTACATTTAAATATGATCATATAATGTAATTGTATGTTTAATTGAGAACTAAGATTCTTGGAATTAATTGTATCCTTGTTGTGATTGGTTTGTACTAGAAAAATTATGAAAATTCCAAAACACTTTTACTATTGCTAAGAAAAATAAAAATAGGTTAGTAAACTTAATATTGAAGATGGAGACTTTTTAGTTTTTAAAAATAAATTTTATAAATCCCACTATCTTAGGAAATGTGTTTCTCCTCGTTTTAAGATGCATCACATTCTCATCGATCAAGAAATATGATGTCTCTAATCATCTAGCTAGTAGATGGTTTAGTGGTAAGAGCTTATAATCAAAGGGTTCGCTCTTCTTTTGGTTTCTGATTTGAGTCATATGGTTACTAATATGATAGTCACTAGAGACTTATATAGTCGATAACTTCAGGGTCTGTGATATTAGTCAAGATAGCCGGTCCGGATATCCACGTTAATAAAAAAAATGATGTCCCATTCTTAATATAATAAAATAAAAAATGTCATGCTATTAAAATAAAATGTTATAAGAAAGAGTCATATATATAACATTTATAACAAACCAAACATTATTATTTCTTACATCTAAAATGTTTTTTGATAGAAGAAATTGAGAAACTCTCCAAATCGAAAGCTCTCAAAAAAGTGAAAATTGATTCAATCTATTTTTGCTATGACAACATGGTTAACAAGAATTCATCGTGGGTAATTTAATTTCGCAGCTCACTTTTTTTCCCCTAGACCAGGAGGCCAAGATGTGACATGTCAACATCATATTGCCAGTAAGATAACATTTTATCCTTACAAAAACACTGGTAGTGCCTTACTTGGGAAATGTTTTGGCAGCTTCGTTATCGATGTCTAGATTTACCAGAATTGTTAATTAACGTGTGCTCTTTTCTTTTCTTTTTTTTTAATTTTTCAATTTTTTTTAAATTCAAGAAAATCATCCTTCAAAAAACGTACTTTATGGGTCCAGTTGAATGATTAAAACTCTGGCTGTCTCAGCTTCTTACAAGAAATGCATGTTCTGACTCGAACTCGAGACCTGTTGTGCAGATTTTAAATCCTTTACCACCCCCTGGGGACTTAATTTGTATACTGTTACCTTCTTAATCCCATTATTGTATGTTAGATTCAAATTACTGTTACCTCCTTAATCCCATTATTGTATGTTAGATTGAGTTTGATGGAGAGTGAAAATTATACAGAGAAAATATTAAAATGATAAAGTGTAAAATGACATATCTGGTTTTTGTTAAAGAACCATCTCACCTAAAAGATTAAGCTGATAGGTGAGGTCCCAGAATATGATTTATATTACTCTCTAACACACCTCCTCAAGTGAAAGCCTTTTGGGCTTGAAACTTGCACAAGCCCACATTACCTTGTGCTTGATTTTTTTTATTAAATAAAATGGGGGTGGTGAGATTCGAACTCGTGACCGCTGGGTCAACAAGGCTCTGATACCATGTTAAGGAACCATCTCACCTAAAAGCTTAAGCTGATAGATGAGGTCCCAGAATATAATTTATATTACTCTCTAACAGTTTTAAATCATGAATAATTGTAATGAAAAGAGCCACAGTGTAATATCGATTATGGCCATGGCTAATCTTGTTCAAGATACCTATCTCGAACACCTGTCATGTGCATAATTTAAATAATACAATTTATGTAATAAGAGTGTTAATTATCTATGTGAGTCAGTTAATTTTGAAACTATAGTTGTGAATACACAACCTGAATCAAATAAAACTTATAATAATTAGGAGAGAGCATATATTAAAAAAAAACATTTATTTATAGCGTAACGGTGGTTAAGATCGAGACAACAGACGCTACCGTTGCATGGGGTCATCAAGGTTCAAAATTTCTTCACATAAAATAATGAGTATTCTTTTGAACCAATTGAAATGATGTCCATGTTTGGCTGGAATAATAATGGATCTCGTATGAATAAAGTTGAATTTTAATTTAAATATAATAATAATAATTTAAATAATATATTTGATTATTATTATTATTATTATTATTATTATTATTATTATTATTAAAAAGAAGCACATTTTATTCATTGGAAACAAGGGTTTTTTTGGCGACAAGGGCGTGGCTAATGGTATGGAATGCAATCTGATGTTTCTCGAACTTAGACTTCATATGCGGGCCCTGGTTTTATCAGTTTATTCTTATCAAAACTGGGCCTGCTGGCCTTTTCAATTAGCATGATTGGACTCATAGTATACATTTAATCTAACCTGCTACTTGTGGACTTCGTATGGAACTAGGCCCAATATTACAGGACACCTTGAAGCTGAAGGCAACGGACCGACACTAGGATTCCAAGATCATTCAGTCCATTGAAATGAAGGTTTACATGTTTCGGTTAAAACTTTTTTAAATAAACTTAAATAAATAGGGTGGCAGATGGATCCCCATAATCCAACTCTACGCTAACAAATGAGTGCCCTGCGCATCACAGATTATTTATCTCCATCGCAAAAGGCCATCCACTAGCCTATACGGACTAAAAGTCAACACAATTTTCATCTCGTCTGGTAGCCATGTCCGTTTGGAAATTAGGAAAGTTCCCTCGGCAAGATATCAATGAAAAATCCAAAATCCTGACCACACCACGCCATTACAACATTAATTAATAAAGCCAGTCGCCAGAAAAAACTCGGAACCCTGAATTTTTTTGTAGCAAAGCCCGCTTTACAAGACAAGATACAAAATGTTTTTGAGGGACTGGGCGTCTATATATAATTATTTATATAATAGTAAGCTGTACTAACTAGTAAGACACTGCCTCTCATGATTACTTAACCTGTGACTTTTCTCGTGGTCGCTTGCAACTGCCAGAGCATCCCGAATCAAACAGTTAAAGTCTTTGGTAGTTGGTCAGCTAAACTCGTGTCTAATTCATAATCTGGCATTCACATTAGGTCTTATAAATAATTACTATAAAATTGATTACCTTGCATATAAACATGTGGAGCGTACTGTCCGCTTAATTCCACTGATTTTCTTTTCGTGCTATGTGTGTTGCTTAGGCGTTAATTTCAATGCTAACAATATTGTCTGATAAATATGTGAAAACAAAGTTGTTCTTTCCTGCAAGAACAATAGAACATGCTATAAAGTACGCATGTTAGTCGACACTATGATTTTGGGCATGAAGTTCATATCCCGCAGAATGTGGGGAGTTGGGAAAGAACAAATAATTAATGTACACCTACTCATATTTATCATTATTTCATGAGCTGCTTGCTTTAATTTGCCCGAGCCTGTTAGGTCTGCGCTTTCATGCAAGGATCGGGTCTCACGTGACACACCGATCTTCATTCGTAAGGGACCACATGCACCCTCTTTAAGGACCCTCCCCCCATTGTTACTGCTATCCACCCAGCTTTGGGAAAGTGAACGGCTTCTAAAGATGAACCCGAAGAGGCTCAGGTGGCTTGTTGGCTTTTCAATGCGCCACTTACTCAGCATATAAAAGGGGCATAAATAGGAGTAGGTGATCGAGACAGGAGGGTTTTAAAACTTTGACGTGAAGGGCCAACAAACACTATAATTAACGTCCTCGGTAGATGTTTTTTCTCTCCTCCTAGTGACATTATTGATTTTTTTATGTAGATGAAAAAATTAATGTTGATATAATTATAATGAATTATTGGCCATCCATGTATTTTGGATTTTAATATAAAGTTTGAATGGGGTCTTTTAATTGGAGGGTGTATTAACTAGGATCGGTAGAAAATCGGTAAGGTCTATTACTACTTGTGGCGGACCTGAAACCTACCTTTTGAAATCTTTGCGCGCCAAAGCCTAATATCGCCAGGTGTCACTGCCGTCAGCCACAATGATCCTTTGAACGGTGTTGTTTACAAGCATCTGGATTTATCTATCTTATCTAAAATCGTAAGAAGCAGCCCTGTCTGAAATTTAACGGGAGTTTGTCATTGTGTTTTAAAATTATTTCTGAGAAAAATTATTTTTTATTTTAAGTTAATTTTTTTATATATTTTTAAATTATTTTTATGTGCTGATGTTAAAAATATTTTTAAAAAATAAAATAATTTTAATTTTAATATATTTTAAATGAAAAATACTTTAAAAAACACCTACAATCACACCATCAAACAAAAACAAACACGGGAAGAACATAATAGCCATAACAGTAGTTGATATTTTGGATTGGAAACATTAAAGTAAAAATCTAATGGTCACGGGAAGGACAAGTTCACTCAGTTGACATTCAATGCCACCACCCATTTTTTTTCCCATATCAATACGGCATGGTGGCGCTTTCAAATAATACGTCGAGCTATATTGCCAGATCATATGTGTAGAATCAATCTAATGGCGATTTGTTCTTCATGGAATCTGTGGAGAATCAAACGAATGTACTTGATATACAATCAAAGCACGAGAGGGTTGCTATATCTGCCATTAACGTACGGCAACAGTTTTTTTGTTTCATCAACTCGATAAAAAAATAGCGATGGAAACTCCAACATGAGAACTATCATCACGACCTTTTGTTTAAACAGCTGTCATGAATTTCTATAATTTAAGATGATCTTGGGATAAAGGTTTTTATGATCTCAATTATTGACGAATCTGACCAGTAATGGCATGATTGGCATTGCCAATTTATTCCGTATCTTCAATATTTGTTATTGTCTTAACTAAAACCAATTTCCTACCGCTCACTCGTCAACTGAGTTTGCTGTTTTTCCTAGTGTGCAAGAATTTGCCTCTTTTTTTTTTAATAATCGAGATGTTCGGGCTAGCTTGTGTGTACCACAATTAAATTTCCGAATTCACTGAATATCCTACAAATCCAATAAATATATAAAACACCACAGAAATGATATATATAACTAACTTGAACCTGGAATTGGAAAAAAACAAGTCCTCTTTCTAACCACCAGTCAAATACCTTTGTTGTCAGAATTTGCCCTTTTCCTCTGCCTAATGATATGTGCTCGAAAGCAAAGTCCAGCCCATGACTTGTAACACTAAACATAAACCAGGTAATTCCAATGTCAATTAATACTGAGTTTTAATGATTTCACAAGCTAATTTACGTGCTAATTAATATTAGTTTTTATTTATGGACGGTTTTAAAATTTTATTTTTCTTACGTTGACTCCGTGTATTTAATAAAATAAACTTAATTATGTGATGAGTGAGTTTTAATTATTTCCAAATTATTATACTAAAAAATCGGACAGCGCAGATACTCACAAATTCCAGATCTAGGCCACGTAAAAAAAAATCCGATGCAACATTACTTTGTGTTATTTAAATAATCAAATAAAAAAATAACTAAACGAGGCTTGTATTTAAATATATAAAATAACTGTAATTGATTAACTCATCATTTAATCTTTTTTTTTCTGGGATGGTATTGGAAAAAATGTTTTTATAATCTCAGTTGCCGATGAATCTGACTAGTAATGGCATCAGAAAGCTTAAGTTGTACGTAATTTACCAATTATAAACGCAAATATAATGTTTTATTCCTTTAAAAAAATACCCAGTTGTTATTTATTGAAAGGATCCTTTATCATTTAAAATATGATAGCAGTTAATTTTTAAAGTATTTTAATAAAAAATATATTGATTTTTTTTATATTAACACATTATATAATGATAAAAAATAATAATTTAAAACATTTTTTATTTTTAAATTTTAATAAAAAAATTAAACTCAATAATAAACACTCATAAAATAAAAATAGCCTAAAACAATAAGCTATGATTGCAATTTGATTTCATAGTATAACAACTGATCCTCGAGGAAAGGAAGCATGTACACGGAAGACATAAATTAGACAATGATTCATATATATTTAGGGGTGTTTTTGTTTCAAAAGTTCTTTTGAAATAAATTAACAAGTTTTTATTTTTATTTTTATTTTTTATTTAAAATTAAATTTTTTTGGTGTTTTTGGATTGTAAAAATTAATTTTTTAAAAATAAAAAATATTATTTTGACATATTTCTTAATAAAAACACTTTAAAAAACAACATCAATCATACTCTCAAACAATCAATTAATATTCTACTACAAAAGTATAAAGTAAATATTTTTTATTTAAAAATATATTAAAATATTGTTATTAGTTATTATTATTATTTAAGATTTATAAATAAAAAAATAAAAAAAAATCATTTAATATTTTTCAACAGCATGGTCTAGCTGAAATGGCAAACGCTTAAGTTAACACCGCTCACTCCTCACGCGTAATCAATTTTCATTATGTTCGAAAAAGAATTACTCCACGAAAACAGTATTAGTCAACAGCAGTAGACCCCAAGTATAAACAGCTTTAATAATTTTCAATAGAAAAACGGAAAAAGAGAAATCTCTTACAGCAGTAAAGAGAGGGGATACGTTACTTTTTGAAAAGTAAAAGGTGAATCACTCCTCCGCCACGTACCTGAAATAGGGGGATGACAGATGTGGCATTGTGGGGCTGGCTGTTATCTATGGTGGTGGGTGGTGACTCGTGAGAGTTGAGAGAGTGGACTGGGTAGAGCCTTGAGGCGAGGCGAGGTGGGTCAATAAAGTTATCTCTACGAGGAAAATCCAAGCTCTCCCGCTTTCCCGCTTCTTCTCTTGAATCTATATCCTCCTTTCTCTTTCTTTCTAGACAAAAACAAAAAAAGAAAAGAAAAGAAAACAAGTGAAGTGATAGAAAGCCAATGGAGAGAAACAAAATCAAAACAAAACTGTAGTTGTTGCCTGGTAGTGTAAATTCTTCTCTTCTCTTCTCTTCTTTAGCTATGCGGAGCAGCTTCTTCTATGGCAATGGATACCCCAGAGAAGACCCAGATCACCTCTCCTCTTTCTAAGTTCGAGGTAATTCCTTGCCTCTCCTATTCTGATCTCACTGACCCTTTTCCATTCGTGAATTGTATGTTTGGTTGTTTTGATTCAATGCATGCGCTTGGGTCTGGTGCCTTATGGTTGACTTGCCTGTGTTTTATCAGAAAAGACTCGCCCGTTTTTTTCTGGGATCAGCGTCCTGTCTTGTTAACTTGTCAGTTATGTTAGTTTTGTGTCTGAATTTTGAGTTTCATGTGGTTGACATCTCTAATTTAAGTTCAATTTTTACAATCTGGTTCTTTCTTGTGTTACCTTCATGTCTCTTGAAATGTTATCAACTGCGAAGGAGCATTTCAATCTTGAGATCTTAATTTACAGTCACATTCGTGAAATAAATAAAAAAAATTCTCCTGATTTATCTGGATCTGTTTGATGTATATATCGACTTTTGAGAAATTCTCTCTTTTTATTTTTTTTATTTGTATGGCCAGTGTAAAAAGATTACTGTATTTTTTTTTAATTTTTTTATCTCAGTAATAGTTTTGCCTTGTCTGAACGAATTTTCTTATTTGATTCTAGATCAGTAATTTAGGATTTTGTATGTGTTCCATCTGGTTGCTTCTTTGTTCCATGATTGACATGAATTTTTTCTTCTGGGTGCAGGATTCACCTGTTTTTAACTATATCAATAGCCTTTCTCCCATCAAGCCAGTGAAGTCCATAAACATTGCCCAAACATTCCACTCGCTTAGTTTTGCATCCCTTCCGTCCGTTTTTACTTCGCCCCATGTCAACTCTCACAAGGAAACTAGGTTCCTTAAGAGGTAATTGACTTTCTTGACAATCCTCATTGGTCTGGACTACAATAAAAACATATTTACTTTTGCTCAACTTCACTCTTCTGTTGCAGGCATAACTATGTTGATCTCTCAAAACCAGAGTTTTCGTCTGAAAATGGGAATGAGGTCTGTAATGATGAAGGGGTAGCTGAGGATGCGGCTCAGCTTTATGATAATTCAACTGAGCTACAGGAGAATTTTGATTCCGGGGTGTCCATTAGAGATGGTTCAGATGAACCTCCTAGTGAACATCTGAAGTTCACAATTGAACTTCCACGGACGTTAAAATATGATTGTGGTAGCCCTGATAGTGACCAAACACCTCGTTGTGGTACTCAGGCAGATATTGTGTCCAAATCAGCTGGCACAGTAGCGTCACTTGCTCCATTAACTGATGTGGCTTCTCATAAAGATTCCCCTGAAGGTCAAGTGCATTTAGCAGGGTTATACAAGATTGATAGTAAAAAAGAGGCTACAGAATGTGACTGGGAGGATTTGATTTCAGATGCTTCTGATCTGTTAATTTTCAATTCTCCCATTGACGCAGACGGTTTTAAGGAAATTTTTCAGAAGTCACCAAACCCTGTTGTAGGATTTTGCACCTCTTTTAATGAGGTGCGCAAAATGCAAATAGTCAATCCTTTTGGTCCTGGTGAGCAAAATGAGAAGGAAGACCCCTTCACTCAACCTGGGGAAACCATTGAGCTGACGCAAATGGACCCAACACATGACAATCTTGCTGCTAACGAGGATCCAGATAAATACATAATTAGCAATCCTTCTAAGGTAAAAAGATGCATTTCATATCCGTTCCTGATATCTACTGCATAATTTGCATCTTTCTAGTTGATGAAATTGTTTTGATTTATTTGTTTTGCACTTAATTGTTAGTTGTGTCATGCGAGCATGAACTCCCTTCTACTTAATAGTAATTATTCATATTGATATACCAAGCAGGAAAAGAATCAAATTATTATAAACATATTTAAAGTGAGCACTGCAACCTTTTGTGCTTCCAACTCTCAGGGAAGCTAGGCAGGTGTTAAACAAAACTCCCTTCCACTTACTACTAATTGTTCGTGTTGATATACTTAGCAGGAAAAAAATCAAATTATTATAAGCTTCCTGAAAATGAGCACTGCAACCTTTTGTGCTTGCAACTCTCAGGGAAGCTATAAATAGTCATGCTGCACCAAGCACAGGCAGTCTGTCAGCTACTATTCCAACCACAACTCTATTGTGGAACCTAAAAAGCATTTCCTGTTTTCTACCTTTAAACTTGTACTAAAAAATGCCTTCCCAACCCATATTCAGTTTTATGTTTACATGTTCCACTGAATTCTTCATAAATCCCATTTAGCAGCTTATCACATAAAATATAACTATGTAGGATATAGAATTGGCAAACCAAAATTTTGTTCCGTTAATCAATCTACAATGGATAAACTTGTACCAAGATTTGATATGTATTTTTATGGTGGCATGGTTTCCTTAATTTGCCGCTTCAATTCCATTGCATTTTCAATTCCTAAATATAAACACTCTGTTCAAAGTTTTCATGTTCTTTAAGATTGACCCCTTTGTAATTTTGAAGGTTTGTATTTTACTTGACCGAAATTGTTTTCTTCCTGTTCTCCAATTCATAGCTTTTGAGGAACTCGATGACTTTTCTGACAACAGCTCAATTATTTTATGATTCTGTAGGCTGTTTCTAATTTGCACCGTGGCATGCGAAGGCGCTGTCTTGACTTTGAGAAGGTAGGAGCCCGTAGGAAGAACATAGAAGATGGTTCAAGCTCTAGTTCGGTGGTGGTGCAGTCAGATGAGAAAATTACCTACAAAAATACACAATTGGTGCCTTTTAAGCCCAGCAGTGATTCTTCAAGATGCATTTTACCTGGAATTGGTCTGCACTTAAATGCTTTGGCAATAAATGTCAAGGATAGCAAGAAAATCAAGCATGAGACTTTCTCTTCTTCCGTTACTTTGTCGGGTTCTGCTGCCTCCTTTCACTCCCCAACAAGTGGTCAAGAACTTGATGAATCATTGACCTTAGTGTCTGCTGAAAGAGACATGGATCCTAATGACAATGTTGTTCCATTTGTGGAAGATTTCAGCCAGACTAGCCCGAAAAAGAAGAGGCATGTTATTTGACAATGTGTTTCCTGTACAGTTATTACCTAATAACGTTTAAACTTATTAGTATGTGTATGCATCTCTCACGTTTTTATGTCATGAATATTAAATTTATTTCCAGGCGAAGGGTGGAAGGAGAAGCTGAGGCCTGCAAGCGTTGCAACTGTAAGAAATCAAAGTGTCTGAAACTGTAAGTAGTTATCTTCTGAAATTTTATTCAATAAGGGATGTTGTTTCCAGCTAGTGACCCAAATAAATATAATCAGATGTGCTATTCAAAAATAGATCTCTGTGCTCTGGTGTCATCACAAGCTATGTTTTATCCTGTGTTGGGCAAGATTTCACAGTTTGACTGCTGTTGTATCTCATATGACTTCTCTTATCTATGGAAGTATAGGCAGAATTATTTAGGAAAAAATATCTTTATCAATGAAGATCCCTTTCCTCAAGGGCCCTTTTCATGAACAGGGTCCTTACATGAACTAAGCTTCAAACTTGGATCTAAAGATCAGCTTAGTTTCCAATTTGATTATATCCTCTTGTTTGGTATGCTTGAGGTGACTGCTCAAGTTTTTTCATTCCTTCCCTTTCGTCTCCCTCATTTATTTGACTCTTGGCATGTCTATACATAACCTTTAGCTGGTATCATAATGATCTTATATTATGTAATGTATATGTACACCGTGCAGATACTGTGAATGTTTTGCTGCTGGTGTCTACTGCATAGAGCCATGTGCATGTCAAGATTGCTTCAACAAGCCAATTCATGAAGATACTGTTCTTGCAACTCGCAAACAGATAGAGTCTCGCAACCCACTTGCATTCGCTCCCAAAGTGATTAGGAGCTCTGAACCTGCACCTGAAATTGGGGTCAGCTCAAATCTGATCTTGCCTTTTGCTTAGGCAAAACAGTCAAACTTTTATTTTAACTTGAATTCTTCTTCAATCTAGGATGAGTCCAGCAAAACACCTGCTTCAGCCCGGCATAAAAGAGGATGCAACTGCAAGAAATCAAGTTGCCTAAAGAAATACTGTGAATGCTATCAGGTAGTTTCCTTGATATATTCCGTATGCTTTTGATGTTTAATATAAACTGATTCATCAAATCATGGCTCTCTTGTGAAGGGTGGTGTTGGATGCTCCCTTAACTGCAGATGTGAAGGATGCAAGAATGCGTTTGGAAGAAAGGATGGTAAGTTTTACCCAAAAGTTTGCTTTCATACATATTAGCAACTTATTACACAGGCAACCTTCCTCTAATCATGTAGTGGCTTTAAATGTTCCAAGAAATAAATAATCTAATTTCTTATTTCGGTAATGTTAATTCTAAAAATTGTTGTTGCTTCAAAGACTTTCCAAATTTAGGATCTGCTTCAGTGGAAATGGAAGATGAACCAGAAGATGAAACAGAAGCAAGTGAAAAGATTGGGGTTGATAAAACATTGCAGAAAACTGAAATCCAGAATAATGATGAGCAACATCCACATTCTGCTCTACCCACAACACCATTACGGTTTTTCAGGTTTACTTTCTGAACTATTCACTTCCTTAAAGGTTGATTTTTTTTATTTGATCTTTACTGATGTTTTGAAATTTGATGCCAGACCACTGGTTCAGCTGCCATTTTCATCTAAGGGCAAACCGCCAAGAAGTTTTCTTGGCGTCGGATCATCTTCTGGATTGTATACTGGCCAAAGATATGGAAAACCAAATATTCTTCGACCTCAATGGAAGTTTGAGAAGCAATTCCAAAATGTTCCAGATGATGAAATTCCTGAGATCCTTCGAGAAAACCATTCTCCGAGCTCTGGCATTAAGACTTCTTCTCCCAACAGCAAGAGGGTCTCTCCTCCTCAAAGTAACTTAGAACCATCCCCTGGTCGTCGGAAGTTGATACTACAATCCATACCCTCATTCCCTTCTCTCACTCCCCACCATTGAAAGGGAATGTAACCCATAAAATCTCGGATGAAATTCTTTTAAACCTTTGTAGGCGTTGAGAGGCATATTAGTTTAGCTGTATGTTATTTGAGTTTTTCCCGCTCTGCTTGTATAATAAAATGCAATCTAGTAGTCATAAAATTCAACCACTCTTGTATAATATTGTAGCTCTATTTTTATTTTCTTCTTCGTCTTCCTCCAACAAGGTTGATTTTTAAAACTTCTTTAAGTTATCAAACGCGAATTGAGACCATTTCTAGTGTTTCACTGAGGCTAGAAGTCGAGCAGCTCTTCTACCCTTTAATGAATCAAATATTCCAATAACTGTACGCACAATTCCTTGTCATGGAAAAAATATCAAAACACTTGTATTCATCCTGGCTTGAGTTTGATCTGGTCAAGGGATTAGGTCATCATTCAGGTTAAATTAAGTCACCTAAAATAAATTAAAAAGATATTTGAAATTTTAATATTTGAAATTATAGCTGGAATGGTCGGAACGTTCCGTGCCATTAAAAAAACCGAGACGAAACGGTGTTGTTTTCATTTCGGTTTTAATTCCGGCTGGAATGCCTCGGTACCGTTCCGGCTCAAAATCATAATATTTTTTTTATTTTAGAATATTTTACTATCATAACATTTTGGAATTTTAGAGATGTTTCTAATTTTGAGATTATGTTTATTTGACTTTGTGTTTGTATTGTATAATTTAAAGTTAATTTATCTTGAATTTAAGTTATACTTGTTAAATTAATATTTTATTTTTTTTCATATATATATATATATATATAATTATATATGAACAGTACAATCCCGAAACGACATGCCGAAACGTTCCGAAACCAAAACGTTCCATTCCAATAAAAAAACAAGAACGACAACCAGAACAGTATTAACACCCTTAAGTAAAATAACTCGGATCAAACATCTATTTGCTACGTAGCTTTGTAAGATAATCAATCTCCTAAAACGATAGAAAAAAATAGGAAAATCCTCCGGAAGAGACTACAATTCTTAGCCTTCTGAAGAAGACAAGGACATTGACGGCTAAGAAAATATAGGTCTTGGAACAATAATTTTTAATTGTACCCTCCCGTGTATCCTAATTACCCTTTGTTTCTGGACTCATTTGATGATCAAGAAAGATTTGCTATATTTCATAGAAGATCTATGCTATGCTATGCCTGAAAAATACATTTCACCCTCACTTTGGTCGAGAAATATACATCAAACCCAGGGCAAAGTTATTGAGCTAACCCATGTATGCCCATGAGAATCAGCCGCTTCTATGCCATTTGCGTCGGTGAATCTTTCACGGCACAAATGGAGAAGATAAAATTAGATGGGAATCATGAGTGGAATATGTGACATGTGATGGGCATAAATATGACCCTCATATTTTTGGTGAACCAGTTATTATACTATATAATAGAATAAATCAGTAATTTACTGTTCATTATAAGTGCTTTTACTGTGAATTTCAATAGTAGTTTTGGGTCGGTTTGGTTCGCGTGTCTGGGTCACAGTTTTTTTCATTTTTTTATATTTTTTCATAGTAAAATAATTATTCTACCCTCATATAAAGCAAAAATCAAGAATTACAGGAGAGGGTGTCATAGTAATTTCACATTTCATTACACAGTACAATAACCTTTTTACCCTCTAATAAAACAAAAACCAAGGGTTGTCTGTGAGGTGTTTTAGATATTTCATATTTTTTGAAAATATCTAAATACTTATCTGTTCCCAATAAAACAAAATAGAAGAGATGGATGTAGGGGTGTTTCAATAATTTACTATTTTTAATTATTTTTTTCTGTCGAATACTGTGTACACGTCTGACACATGCACCGACAGTATTCGACCTCATGCACACTTTGGGTGGCGCGTGCGGAGTTGTCCGGTGGTAAAAAAATGTCCACCTGGCATCTCACCCGATATGCCGCCATATACTCTATCTCATAGTGTGGCGCGTGGCCTCACACGGTGGACAAATTCATAACGGTGGTCGGTTGAACTTTTTCTACTCCTTTTCTCTCTGCATGCTAAATTACACACAGCCCCCTATGTTTATAGTGTTTTCAGTTCAGTCCTTAATCTTTTAATTGTTTTCTATGGTCCTGATTTCTATTATATAAATTTTGATTTGTTTTAATTGTGTCATTCGATTGAAAGTGATTATATATTGTGTTTTTATTTTAGTCCTTATTCTTTTAATTTTGGGTTTGGTTTTCAATCCTTAATATTTTCGATACAGAAGTTTTGATTTTTTCAATTTTGCTCTTGGATTGAAATTGATAATATATTTGGTTTTCATTTCGGTCATTATACTTTTAATTTTTTATTTTAATTCTTTTGTATATATATATTTCTGAAATATTTTCTATTTTTGTCCATGTTTATATATATATATATATATATATGCTCTTAGCTTTGGTTTTTAATTTTTATTATTTTTTTATTTGTTGAGGTGATATTTTTTGAAAAATTTAGTTCTTAAATCTTAGGTTGTGCTGATCATTTGAAAATTGATATTTCTTATTTTTTTTTCCGTTGTTCATTCTTTTAGTTTTTTTATTTTATTTTCAAGTCAAATGATTTGTTTTTCAGCTAATAATTTTTATTTTTGTTTTATCATTTATTTTATTTTTTGTTTGCTCTTTTGTTAAAGTTTTTAGCCTTTTTTTATTATTTGATTTAATTTTGTTTTTTCCGTTATTAACGCAATAATAATAGTAATTTTAGTTTTTTTTGCTTGATTTCTCTTTTGTTAATGTTTGAGTTTTTTTTTTCTTGGGGTAATTCAATATTTTTTATTGTTTTAGCAGTAATAGTAATGATAATTTTATATGTTAAGACTTCAATGTTGATGTTATTATAATAGGATGTGTTGATATATCTCATTGTATCAAACCTTGCATGTATAGATGTTATATTTTATTTTTGAACTAATAAAACCTATTAATTACTTCAATCCCAACAATTATAAAAATTATTTATTCAGCTCGCAACATAATGTGGACAATCTAACTGGTCCATATATAAACGTTCACAAATGCCACCTCGGTTTTGAATCTGCAGGAATTAGATGGCTGTTGACCATGTTTTTTAAGCATTTGCGGATTTAGGGAAGGGTGGAAGTCGAGACAGGTGATTTCCTGACAGCAAAATATTTGAAGTTTTTAAAAACTTCTCAATTTCAACTCGCTAGGATGATATTGGTGACATTCAGCACGATGAGACCTTTTATACATGGAACTTAGATTGCATTGGCGCAGTTCGGTTGAAATTACAATGGTAAGAAGGCTGGAGAAACATGTACTATTATTTTCTAGATCAGCCTATTCTCAGGTTTTACTAAGCTAACATGAATAGCTTCGGCCTAACTTAATCTCTTAAAATACACAAAAATCTGGAATACTTCAAGAGCTGTAGCTAGAAATAACAACGAGCTAAACTTAAAGTGGTCACCTCAGTCTTCAATGGTTGAAGATCTTGCACACCCACAAAAACAACCCTTCTTCTGCCTCCTGCTGCTTCTCCTGCCACTGCTGTTTATGAAGTCTCTCAAGAGGATGCCTGTTTTACTTCCAGAAAATCTGTGCTTACTTTTGCTTTTCTTTCCATCCTCCAGTTTTAGCAGTGTGTACTGGATACTCTGCACCTCAAACTGTAACCTTCCGATCTTTTCAGAACTTTTCCGTGCTTGTTCTGCCACTCTTTTTCTGCGCATGGTGCCTGTCTCTTCCATCTCTACTGAAGTGTTCCCCTCCAAACAAGGGGGACTCTCTTCGGCATCCTTGGTCAGCTGATCATTGGTATCAACCAACTGCAGAACACCCTCCTCAACTTCTTGTAACTGTCTTTTCACTCTTTCAAATTCAAGATCATTGACCCTCTTGCCTCTCTTCCTCAACGCCATTTTCTTTTTCAAGTCTTGCACTGTTGTTTGAAGAGAAATTAATTTCTGAGCATCCGAAGCAAGCCTCTCCAAGATCTTTCCTTTGTTTCCATCTTGATTGGGTTCTCTAGTGATGCTTGTTGATACCTCTTGCTTGTCAATGCCCACTTCCTTCTCAATCTGCAATTCCAAAGAGGGATCCTGACTCTTCCATTTGGCGTTTTTGAATTGATAACATTCAGCTACATTCTCAGTAGGGGCTGGCGGCTTCTGTTTGTCAGCAAGCAGATCAAGGCAATCTTTTTCAGCAGATTCCCATAATTCAAGCATCTGATCATCTTTCCCAGCATGCTCTCTCTTGCTTCTCCTGTATAATGAACATTCCGAGACCTGATCAAGTGGAATATCTTTCATCAAAATCTCATTCCTCACTTCAGAAATTTCAGATTTGTTCTTCAGTGTCTTGGCTGCATCAGTGGGCTTGTTTGCAAGTTCCATCTCATCCTTCTGGACATCCTTTTCTGCAGCTGATCGGCCTCTCAACTCTAACTGTTCAGCCCCTCTCATTAAGGGTTCCTCAGTGTTCCCCATTTCCTGCATTTTAAGCCTATCCATTTCTTTAACCACTGCCTCGCCCACTGCATTAATTCTAGACTTCATCTTCAGCAAATCTGAAATTCCATCCGTTACTGCAACGCTTTCATCATTTATGAGTTCTTCAGGGCTCTTTTCATGAAGTTGACTAGTCATCTCTACTCCCTGAAGAAAAATGAAGAAGACCAATCATTAGAATGCACACCATCCGCATAAAACAGTTGAATAGAAACGGACTAGGAGACAGCTTAAATTATTGGCTCATCATGCTTGAATTCTAATTAACACGCACATGCACAGACATCACTACAATGAATTTGCTATGAACTAAGGGAATAAGCCTATAGTTTAAAATTCAACGCTTGAAAAGTTAAAAATGATATCTGTCGAGTCTGATGATAAAGTTTCTACAAGTAGAAGATAAATCTGTATTGATTGAACGAGCTTACAAGGGCTTATTAAAGTGTAGAAACTCTTTTTCTTGTTAAGCCACACACAAAGGAAAATAAAACAAGTCAAATCTAGCTTGGACTAAATATGATGAATTGCTGCAATAGTTAGCATTTTCTAACGAAAGAAAGAACAGTACCTTTTGTCCTCGACTTGTCTGAAGAACCACATTGTTCTCAAGATTTTCTATATTCTCTCTCAATGAAGTTATGACCGGAACATATGCCGACAAATGAGCCTTCATTTTTTTAATTTCGCTTTCCAGGTTACCAAACCTTTCTTTCATGTTTTCAATCTCAATATCTTTTTTGCCATTTTCTTCTTCAAGACTTCCACAAACTACAGTCAGCTCACGAACTTTGTTTTGAAGCAGAACTTCGTGGATGGAAGATATTTGAAGATCAAAGAAGAATGATGAAGCCTCAGCTTCCCAGAGTTCAGTCTCATTGCTTCTTTCTTGAAGCTCCAAACTCAAGTTCTCTTCCCTGGTCTGTCTTTCCTCGATTTCCTTGAGCAATGTAGCCATTTCTGACTCCAGATCATCTTTTGCTTCGTTAAGGCATTCGATCTCTACTTTCTGATCTGTGCAAACTTGGGACAGTTCAAGAATACGCTTATCTATGTTCTCTCTTGCAACTTTTGATGCTTCACATTGCCTCTTAAGCTCCTCAATAGTGGTGTGAAATTCTGCATTTAAGTTGTTGGTAGCTGTGATATCTTGTTCCGCTAGGAAAAGCTCTGTTGCTTTCTCTCGAAGAAAATCTTTTTCAATTACAATTTGACAGTTTAATTGATCTGTCAAGTCTTTTTCTTCCTGCAGTTCCTGCTGCAACTCTTCAATTCTTCTATTAAGATGTAGACTTTCTGATTCTTTTGATAGCAGCTTATCCCCCAACACTTCAACCTTCTGCTTGAGATCACTGTTCATCAAGTTTAGAAAGCTGATATCTTCAGAAAGGGATTCAAGTCCCTCAACTTTCTCTGCTGCAAAGCTCTCAAACACCGATGAGAGGTTACTGACAGTTACAGCTTCCTGGAGAATGCTACCGTTTTCCTCTTCAAGTACATGCATTTCCTCTTTGAGGTCCAAAACTTTCTGAAGCAAAGATCTGTTCTCTCCAAGCGCCTTCAGATTTTCTTCTTTCAATTGCAGGAACGAACCCTGCAAACTTGCCAGATTCAAATGCTGGGTTTCAAGTTGAGCTTTCAATTCCTCTTCCTGCTGCTTTCCCTTGCTCACTTCCAATCCCAATTGCCTGTTCATCTCTAGCAGTTCGTGGTTACTTTTTTCCAGCATAGTATGTTGCTCTATCATTATCTTGAACTCTTGCTCTATGATGCTTTTCTCTGTCTCAAGCTCAACACCATCTAATCTCAGCTGTTTGAGTAAAGTTAACAACACCAAATTCTCGACCACCAACTGCTGTTTCTCATCCTCCTTTATAAGGAGCAAACTTTTTAGGTCATCGATATTGTCCAAAATACTTGCAAGACTCCCATCTTCATGCTCATTAACTGGATCAAATTGAAGAGTCCTCAAAACTTGAATAACACCCATCCTAAGCTTTTCAATTTCATCTAACAAGAATTCTACTTCAACCTGCTGCTCAAGATTCTCAGTCTCTAGCTCTGATATCAGTTTATCCGAGAATTTGGAGGCTTCGACATGTTTCTGACACTCAATCAACAGGGACAAATTCTTCTCTTCTAAATCTTTAATAAACTTCTGCAAGATGAAGATCTCAACCTGAGAATTTACAGCTTTATCCAGTTCTTCGAATTCTTTCGTGCTCAACCTTCTTTCTTCATGCAGATGACGGACCTGGCTTTCCAGATTTGCAAGTC
Organism: Salix arbutifolia; assembly: GCA_025169955.1. NCBI lineage: Eukaryota > Viridiplantae > Streptophyta > Magnoliopsida > Malpighiales > Salicaceae > Salix > Salix arbutifolia. Next base: position 9,383,661 of record CM045909.1, read on the forward strand.
GAGAATCACTTGACTGTATATAACATGAACGCTCTTGTTTTTCTACACCAAGAAAACCCCACAGGTCCTTTACCTGAGAAAGTGTAGAATCATTTTCCTTCTCCAGATCAGTGTATTTCTCTTCTAAACTTGTAAATCTCCTTTCTAGGTTTCCCAGTCTCTCTTCAACATTTTTCAGCTGTATGACCAGGGAGCTTCTTTCATCTTCAAGATTGGATTTCTCATTCTTTAGCGTCTGGCAGAATTCTTCTAAGCTTCTTGACCTTGTCTTCAGACCTTCAAGCTCAATAGTAGCACCAGAGAGAGAATTCTCCAGCAAGGCATTTTTCTCCAAGAGCTTCTGCAAATTCTCTGTCATAATCTGTAACTGAGAAAGCAGGATGGATTTTTCAGCAACAAGACTGGATTTTTCTCCCTGAAGAAACTGGGAGGACGCCTGCAACTCTTTAACCTTCTCTCTTGACCCTTCCAGCATGCGATTCAAATCTGAGAGGGACCTCTCCAGAGCGACATTGTTCTCCATAATGTTATACATTGCACTCAACTTTTCATGGAGAACTTCCTTTTCTTCTGTGTCCTTTTTGCAGACTTCTTTTAGTTTAAAGTTTTCATCTTGCAAGTTCTTCACAGATGAACCAAGGTGCTCTGGATTTAAACCTACTGAGTCCACTTGCTCCATTAAAACCCAATATCTTGTATTCAAACCCTCAATTTCCTCCTTCAGATGGAAAATCTCTTGCTGTAGGGAATTGCTCTGTGCTGCTTGTAGGGAAACATCCTCTTCAAGTTTCTCTTTCATTTCCTTCAAGCCAATAATTTCATTTTTCAAATTTGCTGTTGAAATAACTGAATTACTGTTCAATTCATGGAGGTTCTGGTTCTCTTCCTTAACCTGTTGGAGGTTCTCCTGCAGATCATGGTTGGATATCTCTAAATCCTTCAACATTTGGAAGCGATTCTGCAGCTCAATTGCCAAAGCTCTCTGCTCCTCTTGAGATTGAGAGTGCAATTTCTGCAATGTCTGCAAAGTGGCTTCAACTTGAAGAAACTGTGACTGCTCATCTTGCAGCGAAGCCTGAAGCTTCTCCAACTCATTTTCCTTCTCTGAAAGTTCTCGATCCTTTGTTTCTATCTTCTGTACTAGAGTATCTGCCTCTGACTGCAGAGATTGATTTGATCTCTCTAACAGGAAACACTGTTCTTCTACGGTTTTCAATTTTGCAGTCCCTGTCAGAATTTCACTGTTTAGTTGATTGACATCCTCCTGAGCATGAAAAATTTCACTCTCCATCATAGCTATTTTCTCTAAACACAGCTCATACCGAAGTTCTGCAGCTTCTTTCTCTTCCTTCAATTTAGCAAGGCCCTCCTTCAGTGCTTTAGCTTCAGTTTCTGCTCTTTTGGTTTGTGCATTAAGCATTCTAACATTTTCCTCTGCAATAAAGATTTTCTTCTGCAAATTGGATATCAGTTCAAGACATTGGTTGTACTGAACAAGACTAGCTTCCTTTTCAGCTTCTAATCCTGAAAGTTCTTGCTTGAGATTTTGAGCTTCTATTTCAGCTTTAATAGCTCGTTCATTGAGTCCTTTTGCATCCTCTTCCATTTTAGAGATCACATTCTCTAAAGCAGATGTTCTTTTCAAGCATTTGTTGTACTGAAGAAGACCAGCATCCCTTTCAGCTTCTAATTTAACAAGGGTTTCCTTCAGGATCTTAATTTCAATTTCTGCTCTGCCTACCCTTTCATCAATCCCTCCAACATCATTTAGTTCTCTCTCCAGGCTGGATAACTTCTGCAAGCTCTGCTGGTATTGAAGAAGAGCAGCTTCCTTCTCAGTTTGAATCTCTGAAAGAGCTTTCTTTAAGATTTGAACTTCAGTTTCAGCTTGCTTTCCAGTGTCAACCTCTGCTGCTTCATGAATCTTCAGGCCTTTTTTCAATTTTCCATCTGCAACTTTTGAAACTTGAGATACTGCATGCCGTGAGCCAAACAACTCGTTGAGCTGCTTTAAACCTGTTTTGTTAATAGAGAGTCCAAATGAATCCACATGCAGGTCATCCGAGTCAAGAAATGCATGAATGGGATGTGGCATTTCTAGAGCATGTGGCTCACCCTCGGGGCCAGAAGATCCTGAAGGTGAATCATCACCCGGTACATATGGTACTTGGTTGGGAAATGCTTCTGCCATTGTTCGATGAGCCTGGCGGAGCTCCACAGTTGCATGATCATATCTCTCTGCTAATGCACGGTAAGCTCTGTAGAATTCCTCCACCAGTTTCATCAGTTCAGGACGCTTCTTATAGTACATTTCTGCCCTTCTTGCAAAAGAATCGGCATCTTCTTCAATGACCTTGATCATTGCTTTGACTTTGGCATCCATATCTGTTGAAACAAATCCGTGCTCATTGAGAATGCGGCCCATACATCACATCAATAGATACATGTAATACAGAAGCTTCGTTTATTGTCATCAAGGCCGCATAATCTTATATAAATTATGCCAATTAGAGTATGAGGCTACGCATTTGACAAGATTCAAACCAGACATGCATTCAGTTGATAACAAGGCTTTTAATTAACTAGGGAAAAGTAATTACAATTGGCCTGTAGATGAGATTTATGATAACTGGATTCTTTTTTTCTTGAATCAGAAAAAGCTTTCCTTGACTTAATATCTACAATCAAAAGCAGAGAAAAGAACATCCAAGCATAACTTCCTATGCATCAAGCATATATATTAAGCAGATAGAGTCCATAATATTTGACAAAGATCCAAGAAGAGAATGAAGACCTGTGAGATTTTCTTGAAGCCACTTCGAATTCTTAGGACTAATGTGGCTGTCCCACCACCAAGAATATAATCTTCTGGAATCAGAATGTAAAAGTGTTGCCATGACCCCAGCCAAGAACAATAAAGCGACTGGCTTGGACTTTGGAAAAGCCTGGTTCCTGTACCAGTAATAAAAACCCAAGTAGTGAATCCAGGCCAGAACAATAATTTAAGCTATTCTAGCTACTCAATATTGCTCCAAAGGAATCTTCAAGATCTTCACTTCATATGTCACTTGTTATACCTACACAGACCATGATTATCGAGTTACAAAAGAATTTAATATTTTCATTATATGTTCTAAAAATTTATAAACAGTTCATATGAAGACTACCTGTTTGTTGCTTGTGCAAATGGAACTTCTTGATCAAGTCCACTGTTTGTGTTGCAAATAGAACTCCTCACATCAATAACCTTCAAATCTATGAATTGAAATAAAATAAAATAGATATTACAAATTCATAGTGTGCAAAGACAACCACGCAAGATAAGGCAAGCAGTTCGAATGAATGAAAAGAAAATCAAACTGGAGAAAGCAAGGAGTCAAATACTCAAAAATTCAGGATTGCACTGTTTGATTTCCCAAATTCAGGATGCAAGAAGTAGTACTATGCAGCATTACAAATAATTGACCAATACTGGCCCAACATTAGTCCTAATGTAAATAACTCTAGAAGAAGTAAAGCGCAACTGAGCAGCCAACAGTGATCCCAAACCCAGGAGGAGTTCATGAAACTCGATCTACCATTCAAAGGAAAAGAAAAGCACGATTTTGAACTAGACTGATATCATCTTGAACTCGGAAGGTACCTATGAGACTTGGAACTTGCCAAAAGAAAGCAAAATTACATTTACACAAACACAGAAAGGATCCTTTATGTTCAGTGATAAAATCTGATGACGGTATTTGATAAGCAACCAAGAAACTACCAACTACCATGTAAAAGAACACAAAAAACGCAAACTTGAAGCAAATGGGAACCTACGAAAACTGGAAATAATGATCACTTATGAACATCACAGATCAAGAACATACCAAACAAATGAAACCCGGTAAAATAATGGGGCTGTGATCATGTGATACTACCCCCAGCTGCATATCTTACTAGCTCACCCCATTTTCCCTATCAAACTCACCCGCACTCAATCTATCTCTCTCTAAAACGAGACTCCAGCATTACAAACTTTTAGATTGATATGCTCACACTGTCAAAAACTGATAAAAGTGAAGGCAAACAAAGACTATAGCAGCAGGTGGGGTGAAGTGAGGTAAAAACCTTTTTTAATTTGTTTATTTTTTAATATTTACACGAGAAAAGGCTTCATGTCATTCTCTGACACCTAAGTGTAGCTTAAGAAACTAGGTATACCTATTTCATACGAAAAATAAGTGTGGGATTATCTTTGTTAATTTGTGGTTAAGATTTGATTTAATCGAGGATACTGTTGAACGGTCATGTTCAGCAGTTTTTGCTTTCTTTTGTCGTCACCTTGTTTTATAAGAATTTCAGATGGAGAAAGTACCGTGAAAAAAGAAAAGAAAACTACAATGACCAATCTGCCCTGCCCTGCCCTGCCCTGAAATCTCACTAATGTTCTTTCTTGGGCTCCTCAACCTGTTTACTTTCTTGCTTTTATTTTCTCTTTGACATTAAAGAAATCACTCGGCTTCACTAGTCTCTTAATCATGGAGGTTTACAGGTTTCGATTTGATTTTTGTGAGGAGAGATGTTGCTAGTATCGAAATATCCACTCGAGGTATATTTCTTTTATTATTACGTTACAATAATTGAAACGTGTATTCTAAGATGAATTAGATAACCTGAACAAAACACACACACACGTAAAAGACAGTGTTAGTCTAGAAATAATGCAAAGGACTCCGAGGAGTTATGTCCTGTCATTCGGAAGAATTCAGGTAATTACATGTTAGATTTGCTATTAATTTCTCAGCATCTGCAACTGCACATGGTAATTTTATTTCGATTAAATGGCTGGTAAGCTGTAGCCATTGCGATGTCTTTTTCTTGAAACTGTGGCCCTGCAAGTCTCGAGAGGTCCTGGTGTGAGAGTTCACGCGTTCGAGATTAGGGTTGCCGGTCATTGACTTATCGGCACAGTAGATCAGAAATTCAACCACCTATTAATTGAATCTCAAGCACCACACCGGCCTTCATAAAATGCTGCTGAAGGTCTCTTCCCCTCGTGTTATTAATGGATTCTTCAACAAACTAAACGTTGACATGATTGCTTCTGTTAGCAGTTTCACATGGGCCATGATAATTAGAGAGCTGAATTCATATTTCCTAAGTAGAAGATACACGCAGTTTCATTCAAAAGAAAAGTAAATATCCAGTTTTCAGACAGGGAATTTAGCTAAATTCATATTTTCCTAATTGAAAGATTTAAAAAAAAAAAAAAAGTTTATTGGAAGATTAGAGTCTTAATACACCTCGCAAGTTGCACATCATATGATCATCCTTTTTTTTTCTCACACATGATGTCTCACTCACATGATGCGCCATGGCTCTTAATTCCATTCCCTTCATGGACGAGAGCATGGTGATATAGACATCCATTTTTATATCTTTTTTTTTTGGATTCTATGAAATTCTATTTTTTATAGTTTTTTTTTACAGAATTAGATTAAATAAGTAAAACTCCAATTATTTCACTTACACAATTTAAATATACTCTTCCTTAAGATACCAATTTCCCTAACAACACCATTGTCGCGTTTTCAGAGCTTCAGAAGTGATTCATGAGAGTGCGGAGTATAATAACAGTAAGCTCTGTTGCCTTTTTTTTCTTTTTTTGTTGCCGACAACAAATTATTGCGCTTGGTTTGTCCTTTCTGAGATTTTTTTCTTGGTGCAGAAGGCTACCATACAAAAAGGGAAAATTATGATTGCAGACGAGGAATGGAATCGAAAGGCGTATTATAGTCATCATTTTCTTCTCTTGAAGACAATTAAAAATGCATTGCACATGAAACTCTTGGCGGTGGTTGTTAGCCGTTGTCATTTAGTGTTGTTTTCATCTTAATCATCCTTTTTTTAATTATCAAAACAATTCCAAATAAATCACATTCAAATACATTAATTTAATGTTTGCTCAAAAAACTGAACAATTAATTTAGTCTGAAAACAAACCATATCATATCAATTTCAACACTTGTATTATATTCAACTTCTCTCTGATAAACTTTGTGTCCTGTTTCGAACATTATTGTGCTACGATGACATCTCGAATATGACTAAAGCATCATTCTCAAAAGTTGGAAAAATAAACCGACATTAATTATCTTTTCGAAGTGATATCACAGAGTTTCGAATAACGCAACGATTAGCCAATTTTGCCATGGCAGTGCCTGGTGTTAGAGAATTGAAGGGGGGGAGATTGAGCCATGATTTAATTTTAAAGTGTGAACACTATTTTATCGAGCTGAAGCAACTCAAGCAGCCTCGGAAAATATATGTATATAGTTCAACTGTACGGCCATTCTCTTTTCCATGTCAAAGTTAAATTTGATGCTTACAACCCACCAAAGCTACCATGCTTTTAAGGCACTAGAGCTAGAGATCGCCGACCAAAGTGATGTGATCTGTCTGCCTCTCTCTCCTGAATTATTGTGTTAGAAAAGTAGATACTATCATACTAGCCGCTAGTACTGTATATGTGAATGGATATCGTGAAATTCAGACCATCACAGCAGTGCCAGCAGCCCCCACCAACTCCAACTACAAATTTGTCTTCAAAATCTCGAGGAGAAAATAAAAAAAGCAACGCAGAGAGAGAAGAGAGAGTGCAATGCAATGGACCCGGGAGAAAAGATAAATCCAGATTGTGTTTCTGTTCTTTTGTGGAATAGCCAGCCCGTGTTTCCCTTCAAAGACTTTGAAAAGTTGATGAAAAGTGTTCCATAATGTTTGCTGGGTCTAGCAATCCAATTTACCACAAAATTCATTGCCCCACATAATCTGTCATTTTGTAAAGGAAAAGGCCATGGCTTTCCATGTCTCGCCCATGCGCAGCTAGTTTCACATGCAGGGGTAGGGGAAACGATGGTAATCATCGTATCTTTTTAGACACCTGTCCTACAGGCTTCACTAATCAGCGCTAACTCTTGATTGCCTGCAATTAGTCTTGATGTACGTTTCTTGTTGTTCCAGTAAATCTTGATTGTAATCTGCAAATGATATCTCAATAGAAAATGATTCACTGCCCAGAAAACTGTGCATCGTCAACGGTAGTTTTTCTGTCAGTTGTTGCTGTTGGAATCAGTGAGGGAAAGAATGATGTCAATAATCACCGGTGAAATTCCCATAAAAGTAATTTTGTTAGTGATTATCGACGCCGGTGTTTGCTGGAAAAAGAAAACTTTATTACTGATGGAATTTCCTCTCAGGATTCCGTGAAAAAAAATTAAAATTCGATTCAATGGATAAAAGAAACCAAGAATTTGTGGGTCAAATAACAAGGAAAATTGGTTCATTTTAATTTTATTTTTCTATTGTCTTCCTTTCGATTTTAGTTTGTCTCCATCTTGGATGAGAACGAGAGGAGCCTTGAATCAACTCTTTTCATTTTCTTTTTTCTTCAAGCTTTGGACTCTTTTTCAACATGTTCGGTCCCTGGTAGTGTTTTATTTCTTTTGAATTAACTTTTAAGATGTTTTTTTTTCTTTCAAATTTTAGTTCAGGGTTTTTTTGGGTCCATAATTTGTCAGTAATGGGCTAGGGGTAAGTTGGCACCTTCTTGATAGAACCATTAAAAAGAAGGAACAGTTGAAACTTGAGCGTAGCACATTCTTTTATTGGTTGGAATTTTCTAAATATAGACTTGTTGGAAATTACATTTATATGGTAACGAGCGCACAGTGTAATTAAATATCAAAGGTGAGAATTCATGGAGCCACATCAAAGCCATGCATGCACTTGTCTATTTATATGGAAGATGATCGTTCGTATTTTCTTTGGGCCTTCAACTCTATCAAGCACCAGTTCTGTTCTGTCTATCAGAGAAATATTGACAAGAGTACTTGAAGCAGTTGTATTAGGGAGGTGTTTTTCGATACGATTTATAAATAGATTTTTATTTCTTATTTTAAATTATTTTTTAAATCATTTTCATTTAATAATTTTAAAAATCATTTTTTTAAAAAATATATTTTTTTAATATATTTCTAATCAAAAATCATTTTCAAAACCATTTAAGTCACATTTATAAAAAATAACATGGTCGCCATCATTGCATAACATTAATCTGCTTTATTGGTCAACAGCCTCAGAAATATCAAACCACGCATAACATTGACCGCGAGCCTCTTGGCATGAATCATTAACATTGACCTTCTCCGCCCATCCTTGACTACTATTGCACGCAATACACATCTTGAACTGGTTCAAACTGTTGCCTGACAGTTTAGTTTTTGCTAGATTTGTTGGGTTTTTGTAAAATATTTAAGATTGACAATAACTCGAGTTATAATCTTGATCAATTAAATAAGCTGTTTTATCTAAATTATATTGAAAAAAAAGTAGCATATATATATGACAATATAAACAAAATAATCTATTCAAAAGCAAAAAAGAAACGGGTCATATAAAAGTTAAAAGTTGAACTGTTAATATATAAAAAATTATGTTTCAGTTTTCTTTCATTCAATTCAGTTATTTCTAAAACAAAAAACATTATGGATTCAAACAAAAACGAAAATTTTCAAAAACACACTACAATCAAGATTGAATTGTGAGAGTAGTGTTTTACCCCCTAAGATTCATTTCTTGATAATTTTTAATTATCAGGATCAGATTCATGGTAGCAAATTAAACAAAATATTCCGTGGTACAAATTTTGTATAATCATCTATATCCATCTTAAATTAACACCCAGTTGGGCCCAGTACAGTTTTCCATTAAGGAATGTGACATTGTTCCATTAAATTTGACTCCCCATTCAGGTACACGAGTCGTCTGGATTTTCTTACAGAACAATTTCATCTCAATCAGATAAGATCCCTAAAATCACAAATGTCAATTTACAATGCTTGTTCCTATCCCACGCTATGCAGATCCTAAAATGCAATGCTGGTGCAAGCGACCATTTCCATAACACAAACCAGTGAGCAAACAATAAAAGATCTAAACTAAAAGAAGCATCAATATCTGCCACGTAAAACGCAAGTCTACATAGTTAAGCACAAAATTCATCATCAATAAAAACATTCTAAATCTCAGATAACAGGCAACAATTTAACATTCAGGAGATCTCAATAAGACAAAAATGTTGTATGAAAATGGACAAGACAAACGAAAATTCCCATTCAAGTTCAAGCAGCAGTTTCAGCAGGGGCCTCGACCATGGTCTCTTCTGCAGGCCTTTCCAACTTCACACCAACATCTTCAGAGTAGTCTCCATGAACCTGCGAATTGCACAAAAGATATTAGAATCACAAGCAGTTTACACTATCATTCATTCAGATCCAAAATTGCAGTTGCTTGAAGAGTTGAAGCAATTCAATATTTCAAAAAGAACCAGGAGAAGGGCCCCCACAGTCGGTGGATATATATACAAAAATCTCAAGATTCTAGCTGCAGATATAATGATATATGGAAAAAATATTTGCAGTAATTTTAAAGAGCTAGACAACAACACAATCAGAAGCATGTAGAGTAAGAGACATGCCTCCATCAATTTTCCAAGATCAAACTTTGGAGCCTTTAAGATCTTCACTTTCCTAATGAACACATTTTGAAGTGGGTAAATGCTAGAAGTTGCCTTCTCAATTTCCTTGCCAATGCTTTCAGGAATGAACTTGCGAACCAATTCCTTTAGATCACAAGAAGTTGATTGGGCTGTCATGATTTCCCTCATTTTACGGCGGATCTAAAAGAAAGCAAAGCAGATTATTGTTACAAGCATTTACATTACAAAAATAATACAATTAGGAAGGGAACATTAAACTTGACTCCATATGAACACATAGCAAGTTAACCCAGCAAAATGAATACAACTATATTTCATCATTTCAAAAGTTACAGCTCTCTACAACTTCGATGAAATAACTTTATTTTGGCTGCCACTAAGTATAAAACAGAAGAGTGTTCACATAAGAAAATATGGATCTTAACGGTACCCTTCAGACATTATAAATCTTTTTGAAGCACAGATTTGATTAGATAAGAGTATATTGCAACTAGGAGAGAAAAAAAAGCAGGCCATAATGCTATCTCAACACAAGCAATCCATATGATGAAATATTAAGATATGATTTGCATACTTGTCGTATTTGGCTGGACTGCGCATAAGTAGTCCTCTTGACCTGGTTGGGACGCCTTTTAGTGAACCCAATGCAAAACATTCTTAAAGTGTAGTTATCAGTGGTTTTCACATCAACATGAGCTTCAATCAAAGTTTGCCATTTCCTAACCAAAGACCTCAACTTGTCGGTGGTAAAATTCATTCCCTGCAATGTTTGAGAGAAATAATAAAAAAAGCACAGTTAAATTCTCATTAGAATAAAAATATAATAAGGTATAAAGGTAAAGCTTCCATTATCATACCCAGAAGTTAGTCAAAACATTCCTCCCCTGAACATCTTCAGCTCTCAATCGGATCTTTCTGTAAGCATTATCCTCATCACCTTGAAGGTCAGCAAGTGAGACCTCAAACACACGATGTTTGAGTCCTTCTGAAGCAATCTGTTACCCATTATAAAGCAAGTTATAAATGTATTTCCAAGACAGCTGTGGTTACATCAGTGCATGGGCAACAAATGCAAACTTTTCAATTATCATGCATGTGAAAGAAAATATGGCTGCACTCTTTCTTGTCAACCCAAAAGAAGTACAATGAGGATAAAAAACTTCTTTTCACTAATTAAAACACAAAGCAAACGCCATTAATAAAACACAAAGCAAACAACAAGGAAATCAAGTGTAGAAAAAAGATGAGCACAACTTTGTCTCAGAGAGATGGGAGGGGTAAAAAGTTTATAGATTTCAATTTTTCACAAGTAAAATCAAAATATTTAGTTTTTTCTCTACAGATAGGGATGCATTGTTTGATTATAAGCACAATTTACTGTGACCAAACAAAAATCCAGTTTTCCTGAATAAATTTGACGGAATAAGAAGAGAACGTCATGATCATCTTCCACCATTCACCGTATTTTATACAAAGCCTCTTAACAAGGTTTACAGCTTAAGCACGCCACCACACACACTGCCAAAGTTACTAAAAAAAATTGCATCTGTCCAGCTTAATCTCATTCGTGATGTTAAAAGAATAACAAATTGCTAGAATCTCGTTTCCCTATAATGAACATCATAACCACCTGTTCTATAGGTTAAATTTATTTTAAAACATATTCCATGATTCTAAACAAAACATTGTCCTGATTTTAGCAGTACAATTTTTTTAGACAACCCAACACCAAAGCATAAAAGCAAACCATTATGTTTTTAAGAAAAGAAGAAAAGAGAAGTAATCATAAAATCAAAAGCATACACACACACCTTGGTACCCTGAGTACGAGTAACAAGAGTCTTGCCAACATTTTTCACAGAAAAAATTGAAGGAGCCTTGATATCATACCAATCCTTCTTTGCAAATGGATCAGTTCTATAAAAAAAAAACAATAACAAATCAAAATGCAATACAGATCTAGGCAGCAATTGTTAACAGGCATCAACTTTTCTTTGCAATACTCACGCCTTCTTCTTTCCTCCCTTCTTTCCCTTGGAAATTCTCTTGTTCTTCCTGTTATCGAATACATGAGTAAATCATATCATTAAAACATATTCCATAAATTTATACATATAAACGCATAAATCAATGTAGAGAGAGATTGAAAGCGTACCCGACGGCCATGATTGGATTTGTAGTGGTGGTGGTGGGCTGCTAGCTGCTGCAGTATAGCAGTGATAAAACGAGATATGGCTGGGGAAGTGAAAACTCAAAAACCCTACTTTCTGCTGCGTTCTTTATATATCTATTTTGGTGAGGATGGTTTGGTCATTTAACTAGGAGCTGCGGTGGGCTTGGAATTGCCGAAAGCCCATCTATAAATATGGCACGAAAATAAAGTTAAGGGCCCATTATATGTGTAAATCTTATCAGCATTGTGCCACGTCATCTTTTTCTTACAGGTACACAAATGGTAATCTCGGTTGAAGGTTTCTTGTAATCAGAGACCTGCATCTGCTCATTTGATATGAAGAAGAAGAAGAAGAAGAAGAAGAAGAAGAAGAAGAAGCCTCCTCCAGTTATCGTATTTGTTTACTTTTTTTCTTTATAATATATTTTCCCAATTATTCGTATAATTCTTTTGAGAAATAATAATAATAATCTGCGATGAAACAAGCAATCGATAATTAATAAAGCCAACTGATGAGCATATATAAGCATAACGATAGAAATAAACATTCGTAAGTCAGAGTTTTTATTTTTGATATCATATTCAATAAATAATATAAAATTTTTAAATATTTATCAATTATTTATCGAATCACAAGTATTTATATATAATTATTCATTAATTACTGTTCAATAAAATATATATATATATATATATATATTAAATGATAAAAGTATAAATATTATAATCATATATGTTTTATATTAATATTATAGTGTATTTAGAAAACATGCTCTAGCAAATATATTTAGATGGATATAAATATATATATATATATATATATATATATATATATTATGAATTATGTTCAAGCGGCTTCCAAGACAAGTCGCAAGTCGCCAGTATTTATATTTTACTCATTAGTCGTTAAATAAAATAACTATTTGAAAGTAAATAAAATTACTCATTCCTCCTGTCACCATTTCCCGTCTACCTGAGGCACACAGTGGCTCACCAGAAAAGTAATTTAATGAGTATATGAAATTCTCCAACTTAGGCAAGGAACGTATACTCTTAGGAACTTGCCCGGAAATCTTGTTATGTGCTACATTTAGCTGCTCCAATTTCATAGTTGCTTTTATTTGTTAGAAAATAATATAAGTTATATCTTGATATTTTATTTAATAGATTTAATTTTTAGATAAAATGATTTCTTAACATAGTAGCAGAGTCTTATTAACCTAACGATCACGAGTTTGAATCTCATTACACTTATTTTATTTGATAAAAATTAAGCATAAAATGGTGTAGTTTTATGTGCAAGTTTCAAGTTCAAAAAATTTTCAATGAAAAATATATATTAAAAAATAATATAAATTATATATTAAAACCTCATCTAATAATTTTAATTTTTAAATAAGATGGTTACTTAACAAGCCCAACTATGTTAATGAAGCTAACATGAAGAACTGTCAAACCTCTTAGCAGCCCTATATCTTGTCATAAGCAACCTATTAAATCCTTATTAGAGAGAACAATCTCATCAAGGATATCTACCATGTTTGCCATTGGAGGAATGCAGCCGCTGATGTCATTGTTGGCTATCACGAACATTGAAACCGGAGAGTTTCTAGGTTATCAGGGAGGGTTGACTGAAATCTGTTATTGTTTATGAAAAGAGCATCTAGTTTTACATCAAAAATCTGTGGTGAGATTCTGCCCACAAATTCAAAGAACCTTACATCAAGATATTTGATAAAGTGTGCAAAAAAGAAAACAACACTAGGAAACGGACCTCTAGAGTGGTTATAATGTCTATCTCGTAAAGAGATTTGAGATGGGAAAAGTTATCGGGGATGATGCCAAATAAGCGATCGGAGTTTATGTGAAAGAGAGCAAGGACTTTAAGAAGGCCAAGCTCTTCAAGTAAAAAACCGGTTATGGCGGTGTGGTTTAGGTCTATGCCGACAACCGTTAAGATAAAAGGGTCATATGGGGTTGGGGTGTAATATACACCTGTACTGTAGTTGCACGCACGTGGGGCATGCCAGTTGGTTGTATATAAATTTTTGGGTCAGAGGTCACTGCACGTTTCCAAGCTTGGAGAGCTATGTAAGCCTCTGTGAATTGAGGCTTTGCGATGGGAAAATCAGGTGGATAAAAAGTTTGTTGAGTGATCTGGGAGAAGGAGAGCATGATATTGGTGAAACTCCAGGGGGGTAGATGGATGACATGCAAGCTCTTCATTTGGGAGAAGAATCTGTCATCGATGACTACAGGGCTCTGGTTGTCAGGTCCAAGCCCAACACATAGCTTAGACTCAAGGAAAATGGGTTAGAACATGGTAGCTCAAGCTCCTATGGTCAGCTTTGCCGGGCATGCACCCCAGCGTGGTGGGCATGACATGCCAGGTCGGCAGTGAGCATACATCCCGTAACCTCGTATCACCTTCTTAGGCTCGGGCGTGCACCCGAGCCCAACATGCTTGGGTCCGCACAACGTGCATGAATCCATTTATCTCTAGTGGGCTAGACACCTCCCCGAATCTAATACTTATCGATAAAAATTTTCATTCTCACACTCTTTGATATTTATCATTGATTTTATACATATTATTTTAATTATAGTTCAATTAAAAAATACAAGGATAAAATTGTATTTTAATTTCTCATTTTTATAAAAGGATAAAACTCATAAACTATAAAAATATCTCATTAATCATTTAAACTCAAGATTCATAATTTTTTAATTCCTATATATTTTCAAAATTTATTTCTCTAAAACATCATTATACTTTTTTCCTGCAAAGTTATTGGCTCTATCTTCGGAAAGTCCATATATTAATCATGATGGACCTTTTGAAAATCCCGATCAAATTATTTTTAGCTAGAGTTTCAAATTAAATCACGTGAAAGTTGTCTTGACATGATTTTCTTTACTAGTGAGTCAAAGAGAAAATTAATCAAATATTGAAGAATAATATTAAAAAAAAATCACATGTTAAATTATGGAACCAAAACAATAAATAAATAAATATAAAAAAGATTAAAAAAACCTTAAAACTTAAAAATCTCATATTAAATAATAGAATTTAAAAACAAATATAGAAAAGAGTGCAAAGAACTTTTATTGAAAAATTATCTACTAACTAAATACCGAAAGATAATTAAATAAAACTCCATATTAAATTGTAAAATTAAAAAAATATATAAAAAATGGGGCTAAAAAATAAAAACTAAATAACAAAAGTGAAACCTAACAATTTCATCATATATATGAGCCGATCACGTAATGATTTGCATACAGATCCAAATCCAGAGACACCATTAGTGGAACCTAGTGATGACCTGACTTCCGATACAACCGGAGAAACTTCCTATTCTGACTTGTCAATCTGGGAAAAGCGGAAGGACTACCGCAATCATACAAAGAGAAGGCAAGCAAAGCAGAAGTAGTTCGCAACAACAAATATCGACTAGCCAACAACTGGGACAACAGAAAGAGTTGCTAGATTCTTTAATAAGTCGGAACCACCAAAGTTGCATTGACCAGGAATAAGAACTGGAGGAAGCACACCAAGGCTTGCCTGACGTGGAAAAAAAGTACTATTCTATATTATCCATCTTTAGAGTTAAAAAAGTTCCCCATAAAAATATGTTGAAAATCCCTATTAACCGATAAAAAAACCATGAATTTATTTAAAAGTTGTATCGGATGATGAATGAATGCGGAGACTATGATGACAAAATTTCTATTAAAAATACGGTGACATATTTCCATGTTGATTTATTTTTTATTGGAACGGTTAAATTGAACTACATTTAAGGCGAGGTTGTTAGCAATGAATTTTAGCAACAAAATAATGTCGTTTATTTAGCAATAAATCAATAACGAATTGTATTTAATAATAATAAATTTAATGTAGATATTGTTGTTTTAAATCTGCAACAGATAATTTATTGCTAATTAAAAAAAACAAGGTTATTAGGAAGGAATTTGAACAATAGAATAATGTTGTTGCGATTTAGCAACCGATCAACAATGAATTGTGTTTAGTAATAGAAAATTCATTACAATATGTTTGTTTTAAATCTGTAATAGATAATTTGTTATTAATTGAAAAAATTGTTCAATGGATTAACCAATGCTAATTTTAAAAAAATATTTTAAATATCATAAATTATGTTTATTTTCCTTGCAATCATCCTTTTCACCCTTTTTTTGTCCCTTTTCTACCGGTTGGAAAAATTGTCGATTCCCTCTTCGGTGCTATGCTGTGTTAAAAAATTATCTCATCCAGAGGATTAATTTATTAGGTGAGATACTAAAATATGATTTATATTATACTATAACACCCTCTCAAGTGAAGTTTTTTGGGTTTGAAACTTGTATAAACATACACTACCATGTGCTTGATTTTTATCAAATAAAATGAGAGTAGTGAGATTCGAACTCGTGACTGATAAGTCTAAAAGGTTCTGATACTATGTTAAATAACCATCTCATCTAAAAATTTAAATTATTAGATGAGATTTCGGAATATAATTTATATTATTTTCTAGCATGCTGATGGATGTGCTTTGAGTCCTAATTCTAGATCAAGCATATGCTGCAATTGATCTACCAATCCTTGATCTTCTCTTTGGGACAATGGTTGCCGGTGTTTATCTTGAGAGAGCAATATGTTC
The DNA here is from genome assembly GCA_025169955.1 of Salix arbutifolia. NCBI lineage: Eukaryota > Viridiplantae > Streptophyta > Magnoliopsida > Malpighiales > Salicaceae > Salix > Salix arbutifolia. The sequence goes on from CM045909.1 coordinate 9,400,042, forward strand.
AAATACTCACGTAAGTTGCTCTCCTAGAAAAACAAGGGGGCCAAGGACCTGCTTTGTCGAATTTCAGTGATTTCTGCCATTTCAAGTGCTCTTTTCACTGCAAATTCAAGTGCTCTTTTCACCAAAGTTGTCAATTCCGTTCCGTTTCGTTCACAAATTCAAAACGAAACAGTGTTGTTTTTGTCTCAGTTTTCATTCTGACCCGTTCCAGAAATTCCGGCCAAATTCCGGCTGGAACATCTAGGTATCATTCCGGGTGTGCCGTTCTGGCCTTAAAATCCTCTTTATTTTGATTAACTTGTGATTTTTTCTTCTAATTTTAAGATTATGTTTGTTTAACTTTGTGTTTATATTGTATAATTTAAAGTTAATTTATCTTGAATTTTAATTATGCTTGTTAAATTAATATTTTAATTTTTTTCATATATATATAATTAATTATATATGAATAGTACAACCCCGAAACAGCACGCCGAAACACTTCGAAACTGGAACGTTCCGTTCCAATAAAAAAACCAGAACCACAACAAGAAAAATATTTACGACCTTGCTTTTCACTGCAAATTGGCTTTTAAACAAGATCAAGGCCTGCAATCTCAAAACAAAACAAGATGGAGATTTCCATTGCAACGTCTCCTAGAATAAACTTAAAACAGTGAAATTACGATTCTCAAGAGATGAAAGCATTATATAAAATCAACTCGGTTAATAAATCATGAGATCCATCGCCGATTAATTCTTCTCGTTTTTTTTAACACATATTTCTCATACTCGCCGAACATCAAATAAACATTTTTAAATACTTGTCATTAACATAAACAAATAATGGAAAATAAAATATGCTTTTAAATAATAATTTTCATATAATACAAATCAACAGAAACATTTACCCACACCAGTACACTTCATTTTTAGCTAATGGGCTTGGGCCCTTCAGTTAATTAATGGATATTAATGTTATAATTAAAAGAAATTGTAATGAACTGCCCGGATTCTTCAACATCGAGTCTTCTGTAGACACGTACCGCTCTGCTAGCTTTGCTTCACTTGATCCGTACACCCTTTGAGTTAGTACAAACTACAAACTTAAAAGAAGAAGAAGAAATCAAAGATCTCTCTCATAAACCCTAGTGAGAACCCTGTTACAATGGCGGGAGCAGAGAAAGGATCAGCTACGACAGGCTCCAAAGAAGGTGATGGTAAGGAGGAGATATCATTGAAAGACAAAGGCAATGAATTCTTTAAAGCAGGGAACTATCTCAAAGCTGCTGCTCTTTACACTCAGGCTATCAAGCTTGATCCTTCAAATCCCACTCTCTATAGGTAAAAGAAAAAATGACCCCCAAATTAGGGGTTGCTGTTGTGGTTAACTGTGAATGTTTATAAAAATGCAATTTTTGTTTTATTTCTAGTAAAACTTGACTCATTTCTCAATTGGATTTTTGACTGGATTTTTGTTGGTTTGTGATTGTCGTGGCTTCAGTTTCGATAGGAATTCCAGTTTGATGCCATATTTGAGAACTAGTTGATGTTAATTGTTTTGAATTGTTTTGTTGCCTTCATTCATCATATTAATGATTATTATATGCGATGCTGAACAGAATTTTCACCATTCTGTATGCATTTGCGTAATATTTGGAACATAGAGACTTTATTATGCCGTAGTCAGCTATCTTTAATCGTACAGTTTTGGAGCCGTGCCTTGTTACTTTCCAACTAATTTCTCCAGGCCTGCTTTATCGTGTTAAGACAGGAGGCGTGCTATTGATTTTTATTTTTTCTTGCTTAATGGCATTGCTATTCCAATAAAATTTATGCGGTTTTTGAATACATGACAGAATCGCAGAGCACATTTTTGCTACCTAAAGTAAGAACCCATGTAGTTTCCTTAATGCTGTCATCATAATTCATTCATTTTCATTATGCTCATGCATGTTTCATCATTGTGTACAATTTTAGTTTTTGCATCCAACTCATTTGAATCAAGATAGTCTTTTAATCCTGTTACGATTATTGATTGGCTTCTTTACGCCTATCCATCAACTGCATCTGTTAGAGGTTTTGCTGTTATGCTCAATGATCTTTCAAACACTGAAATTCCTAAATGGAAGGTTTTGTATGAGAAGTGAGTTATAATAATCATCTATTTACAGAGTTTGCTTGGCCATCTACAGCTACATTTCTTTTTCAATGAATCAGTTTGTGAATAATTATGCAAGTAATGTATTTGAACTCACACATCTTCTCTTTTATGATTCTATACTGGCCAGCAATCGCGCTGCAGCATTTTTGCAACTTGTCAAGCTTAATAAAGCACTTGCTGATGCCAAGAAAACTATCACATTGAACCCTCAATGGGAAAAGGTGCACAAATATGCATAACCATCTTTTTGGTCGGTTTACTTTATATCCCAATATTTTCTTTAATAGTTGCATTTTGTTGAAATTCTAGGGATATTTCAGGAAAGGGTGTGTATTGGAGGCCATGGAACAATATGATAATGTACGCCTGAATTCCGAAGGAACATTTTCACGTTTCATATTATTTGTTAGCTTTTTAGACAAGGTTGCTTGGTTTTCTGCTGATACATGTTTACTGCTTGTGTATTGTAGGCATTGGCTACTTTTCAAATAGCTTTACAATACAATCCACAGAGCACTGAAGTATCAAGAAAGATTAAGCGGATATCCCAGTTGGCCAAAGACAAAAAACGAGCTCAAGAGGTGGAGAGCTTGAGATCCAATGTTAACATTGAAAAGCACTTAGAAACATTGAAATCTGAAATGGTGAGTGTAGTTTATCAAGAAAAGAGTCACTATGTCCAAATGTTTCACCTCATATTTGAAACACTCATGTGGGACTAAGATGCATTTTGGAGGTGGTTGTTTCCCTCTAACCGTGTTTGCTTTTTAGTGGAAGATTGAATCTGGATAACTTTAACTTTTCAAGCTTTGTTTTGCGTGTGAGAACTAAGTTAGCCTTTCTTTTGTAGTCTAAGCTAGCCTTTCTTTTGTAGTCTAAGATGCTTGGATCCGAAGAACGTTTTAAGGAAATGTTCTCCTTTCTTGTTGAGACCATGGAGATTGCTGTAAAATCATGGCATGGAGCTTCTAAAGTTGATCCTAGAGTCTACTTTCTTCTTGACAAGGAAAAGACACAAACTGATAAATATGGTCCAGTTGTCAATATTGATAAGGTATTCACTTTTGAAACTGTATTATCTTCTTTGGCGCACCATTCTTGTGATGTATGATATTGTACCTGTAAAAAGATGATAATGACTTTAACAATTACCTTTATCTCACTTCTTTTTGCAGGCCTTTGAATCACCCCATTCACATGGCAATTGTTTCTCATTTCTTAGGCAATATGCAGAGGATTCTTTCTCCAAGGCAGCTTGCCTAGTGGTGCCAAAGAATATCATATCTTACCCACAGGTAATGATTTGCTTCTTTGCATGTGTGGTAACAATGTTTTGAGAAGCAAGCCTTTTTTTTTTTCTTTCTAGAACACCATACACACACATAATAAATGTTGTCACTCATCGCCGCGTGGCGTTCTAGAGAGTCTTGTTGGTGTTGAAGAGTCACCACCTAGTTGTTCAGGGTTGCTAAGAAAGCCTGGGTGTACTGATTTGAATATAGATTCAAGGGCAAGAGATTAGTTGTGTAAAGGATAGATATTAACACCTCTAGTACGCTTTGCCTGAGGTAAGTTGCATTGTGTAATTTGATGTGGTTAAAAAGTTTCGATGTATAGTATTTATTCATGTGAATAAATCTGACTTTTGAAATTTTATTATGGGCTCGTGTACTCAAATAAAATATAAGAAAAAATCCATGTAAATGCTCTAAAAATGATCATCTATCCTGGATAACTGAATGGATTTTCCACAATTCATGCGTCGTAAAGATAAATATTCCAATTAAAAATCGATCACGGCTCGGAATAACTGATAATTTTTTGGTTATTTCTAAATTTTTAAATATTAACCTACTTGTAGATCTAACATTTATTACCATAATCTTACACCATTAATTCTCATGAATTATTTAATATTGGCTAAATTCTTGAATAATTAATAAACTGGTTATTTAATCTTGAAACTGATGCAAATTCTTTTTTTTTTGTTTTCGTTTGGAAATATTGAACTATATTCCTCTTGTAATTTTTCAAGAGGCTTTGGCCGTATACAAATAAAACATATTTTTTGTATTAAAACAACAACAAAATCTTCATATAAGGATCAAAGTTACAGAGATAAGAAACAAAAGACAAAAAAATATATTATCTACTAAATAAGCATGTGCTCATGCCATTTTAAAAATATTTGATTTTTCGCTTCAATTTGACGTTAATATTTTTTTGTTTTAGAAAAACAAAAAAAACCCAACAATATCTTGATATAGGGATCAAAATTACAGAAATAAGAAACAAGAGACAAAAAATATATTATCTACTATATATATGTGTGTGCTCATGCCGTTTTAAAAATATTTGATTTTTCGCTTCAATTTGACGTTAATATTTTTCTGTTTTTAGAAAGAACCAAAAAAACAAAAAAAGCCCAACAATATCTTGATATAGGGATCAAAGTTACAGAGATAAGAAACAAGGGACAAAAAAATATATTATCTTCTATATATACATATGTTCATGCATGTAATAGGAGGAACCAATTGAAAGGAAGGAGCAAAATAAAAAAGAGAGATTTGAGGGATCAAAATTAATTTGACACCCTCTCTCCACACTCCACCCGTAAAAACCCTAAACCAAAAAGCATTTTTTCCCCTTCTCTCTCCCTCTCCTCCTGCGCCGTTAACAGCTGCAACCCTTAGAATTACACACACACACATTTACTCCATTTCAATTTGCTCTCCCTTTTTTACCTGTGTGGACACATGTATATATAGTAGAAAATATATTTTTTGGTCCCTTGTTTCCTGTCTATATAACTTTGGTCCCTGTATCAAGATATTGTTGGGTTTTTTTTAATTCTTTCTAAAACAAAAAGCTATCAACATAAAACTAATGCAAAAAATCAAAGATTTTTTAAAATAACACGTTAAAGGCTTAACGTGTTGAAAAGACCTTAAAAAATTAAAACCTTTTGAAATAATGTTGGAAAATACTAAAAACAACATATATATATATATATATATTTTTTTTTTCTTTCTTTCTTGTTTGCATGTTTTTGGTTTTTCCCTTGAAAATACTTCAACATGGGAGTCAAAAATTTGGTAACAACAAATGTCTTCTCTTTACAATACTTACGAAGCAAAGACTTCTCATATGCATTGCGTGGTAAGTATGTAAAGATAGACAAATTGTCTTCAAAAACTAAACTCTTATAAAATGAAACCCTAATCTAGCAATTTCATAATAGTTCGGTTGATTCTTTACTCCTCTCATCTTCATTGTAGGTTGAATTTCATGGTGTTTTCTGATTCCAGGGTTGACCTGAAATTCTGTATTTTGGTAATCCTTTTGGTGTCAAAATCTTTGCAAATAACTCGGTTAACCTAAAATCTCCTCTGACAATGCCCTTTAACCAGAACTTTGATCTTTATCATTTTTTTCAGCTCGGTCAACCTGTAAATGTCATCATATCTCCTTTTCTTTAGTGTTGGTCTAGATGTTTTCATATCTAGGTACAGCAGTGTATATATATGGCTATGTAAATGATAACAGAGTAACTGGCAAAAAGTTTGCTGGAAGTCTTGTTGCCTGGATGGGTCTAACTGCTTCCTGAACCTTGAGTCTATCTTCAGATTCTTCATTGCTAAATTTAGTGTGTTTTGCTGTTTCCTGGTTTAGGATTTATGAAAAGCAGTCTCCAACATCTTGCAGTTTAGAAATTGATGAGAGTGATCATAGACATAGTATCTACTTTGGGTGTCCTTTTTTTTCTTTTTCTAAGTAATGTATTTGGTGCTAGATCACTTCCTCATATAATGTTATAGGATGTGATTTGTAAAATAAACTTGATTCATAAAAATCAGCTTATTCTGTGGCAGCTGAATTAGAGTTGATGAGCTTGGGCTAGTAAGGTGTTGTTTGCAGCTTGCTTGAGTTTAACCTTTAATGGTAAAATTGGAGAAGTGGTGATGTATTTTGCGGCTGCTAATTAGCAAGTTGTTCTTCTAATTATAACAAAGCTATAGAAGATACAACACATGATTATCATCAAGTTATATACAATTCATAACTCTTTCAAATCTAAAACTGCACATATCCCTTTTATGAGGTATCATTTGTCCTAGCTGATTTGTTCTTTGGTGGGATGTAATACTGTACTCAACAACACGATCTTATTTTATCGCATAACATTTTTGCAGGTTTGGAAAGGTCAAGGATCAAGAAAGTGGAGGCATGGGCAGCATGATGGCTTCTTCGTTCAATATGAATCACCATTGATGCGAAAAATATGGTTTATTGCTAGCAGCAATGAAAAGGGGCAAACACTGTGCAGGTTTCTCTCCTCAGCCGTCCACTTCTCTCATATATACTGTTAATTTGTTGTGAAAGTTTTTATTCTAGTAGATATAGATCCTTCTACAGATGGCTTAGTAATGTATAACTGATATAAGATCTCAACTTTGACTTGTATCATGTTTCATGACCATCATTGCATATGAAGTCATATACTCTCACCCTGACAACTTGCATTAGAATGATCATCTAGTTTTTTATTGCACACCCACCAATTGCAGTCAATCATCTGGACAAACAAGCCTCCATAAGCTTTATCCATAACTATGTGATATTTGACGATTCCAGTTTTTAGCTGCATAAACTTGCTGAATTAGGATATTTGTGGACAGGAAGAAGGAAACTAAAGAGTAGATCAACTAGAACATGCTATGACAGTGTTCTCTAGCTGAATGATATGTTAAAATTTCAACATGATCATTCTTCATGAGATGGATGCTAGCTTTGACTTTTAATTTTCTAGGACTGTGCTAGTTATAAAAAAACTGGACATGAAACAGCTCACAAAATAAATCATGTCCATCGGGGCTCATCATTTCAATGGAGATGATTTATTCTGTCCCCTCTTTTTCTTTGAAAAAGAAAAAAATTCCCTCTTTTTACCAAGTCATCTTCAGAGAAAAAGAAAACATGTGCAATTTGCTTAGTCACCTGGTATCATCTTAGAGTTAGCTTAATTCATGACATAGTAATTAGTTAGAACTGGTCATCTCTTGAGACAATAACGATGTTTCTTTTCCCCTGATACATGTGGAATCTGTGTACCTTTTTTGCCAGGGATCCAGAGATTCTAGATATTAGTGCTCATGAAGTGCTGCCACGCCTATTCAAAGAAAATCTGCCAAATCCTTAATTCCTTGTATTTTATTGGCAATCCACTGGAGGATAATACAATGCACTCATCAACGGGAAATTTACATGTGAGATGAGAACAGACAGCCGCAAGCCTTTCTGGTTTGCCTTGATGTGGCGCTGAGTTCCTGGTTAGATGTGGTAACTGATAAGCACATGAAGAAGTTGTTTTTTTTAGCCATATCGATCAAATGCAAAGTTTTGAACCCTTACTGATATCTTGTGAGCTTCTCTGAGCCGTTGCATTTCTAGATTCATTTTCTTGTATGGTTTGCTTTCTTTGCATTGCTTGTAAATCGAGCGACTTATTTCATATCCCAGGTATAAAATGCTAGCATTGATGTCTTTAAAATTTGCAAATGGGTAACACAACTCAGTCCTGATTCTTTCAGCTATTTTATCTTTCTTCTTTTTGGCTTTGGTGAATGATCCAAATTGCCCCTTCTTTAGCGCTGTAATTGTTTTGTATTTTTTTTGAAGTTCTGGAGCATGTTAGCTCTTCTATCTTCTATCCCTTTGCTAAAATAACGGATAGTTATGGATTCAAACCTTACCTCCCTGGCCTTTGCTTCCCAGATTATGCCAGCTCGTGTAATAACTCTTTGTGGTATTATTTATTGTTAGTATATATTAGGCAGTCAAAATCATAAAATCAAAAGACTAGTTTTTCAAAGGGGCACCCTGCTCTTTAAAGCTTGGACTGTCGTTCACATTGTACATAAGTTGGGAACCCCAGGGAGCTCTGGTCTTATTCCACACTCACTCAACAATTTCAAACTAGAACTTGTCGATATACTAAAGTATTTAAGTATGCACCGAGTCCTAGTATAAGATTTTGCGACAGTCATAGTAGTTAGAATTTTTTGTTCCTATTGTTTCTTACCCTGCTAGTGCCATAACATACTGCTCCATTCACAAGCCGTCCAAAACTATGCTAATTTGGTAGAACTTCCAACCAAATATGATGCCATGATTTAATTGTTGATGCGTGGGCGCCATGGGAGGCCCCCACCACTTTAGTACGGGTTTGTAGCGTTGATTCTAATCTAAAACGTCAAATGTGAAAGGAATACAGAGGCCACCAGGATATGAACCAGCCCCTTGTAATTTCTAGAAAGATCTACATACTACTATGTTTGATATACGGAGATACAAAATCATCTGTTTTTTCCACTTCAAGATCAATAAGACTAAGTGGGGTTCTTCTTCAGTGGTGAACATTCACACCATATAGCTGTGGTTGGATCCAATTCTTCCCCTCTTACATCAGACATTATTGTGCGCGTCAAGCTCATCTGCGACCTGATTATTTGATTTGCTTGCATGAAGCTTAAAATTGCATGCTGCTACAGCCTCTCCTACTGTCAGATAGATCCATTCCTGACCAATGCTTTCGATGAACTTCGACTTTCCTAGCTTCTTAATCACCTCACTTCTGGGGTTGGCCAGCACGAGCTAGATCAACAACAAAATATGACATTAATAACCTAGGACTACGTTTGCAAAGAAGCAAGCTTAAACATGGATAAATTGATAACTGTTTTATACCTTGAGACCTCTTCTATCGATGTTTTTCTTTACTTCTTTGAACATGCTGATTCCACTTGTATCTGTGCTGCCAACAGCTGTGGATCGAATGGATGGAAACATTAGGGTTGAATTAAGCTACAATGTGCATTAGATAAGTCTGATGGCTAAGATGATTGTGGCTAGTTAAGACGCTTACCGCTGAGATCTAGTATCACATACTGTAAGCTTGATCCTCCTGTGGATTTTAGCTTTTCCTCCTCCTCGTAGATCCATCTTGAAATCCTGAACAACAAAATTTAATAAGCAAAGAAGATTTGAGTGATAATGCACATTGTTCAACATTTTACCGTTTAACGTCTAACTTTATTATTCTGCATACCTTTCTCTTAAGTAGTTTGCGTTCGCAAAGTAGATTGGCGTATCAATCTGGAGAATGAGAACTCCTGCAACATTGTTTGCAACCGGGTATTGGTCTATGCTCCTAAAGATCATGGAGTTGGGAATGTTGCCTAAAAGAAATGTCCTTGGCCTCGCTACAGACAGGAGCATCCTTAGCAAAGAAATTGTGACCTGTTCACATCAGGAATATTTCATTCCGACACTTGGTTTTGAGATGAATCAGTAGATTGTCTGATTTACTTACAGCAATGATCAAGCCAGTTTCCACGCTGCCAAAGACAACTCCAATATAGGCACTCATGCAAACAACGAAGTCGCACTTGTCAACTTTCCAGAGGCCAATTGCAGCTTCATAATCAATTAGGCCAAGCATCGCTGCAATGATTATGGAGGAGAGAACCACAACGGGGACATAATGGAATAACGGTGTCAGAAATAGCAACGTGACCATTACAGCTGCTGCCATGACTATGTTAGAGCCTGCTGTTTTGCATCCTGCATTAAAATTCACCGCAGTTCGCGAAAATGGTCCTGCAATCCAAAACCAAAGTAATTTGTTTGTAAGAGGATTATTTGCTGCATATGCATCTAACCCTAAATCAGCTTGTGAAAGGATTTGCCAAGTTAACACAGGACAGCGATAAAGATTTTGTCAGAAGGAAAAGACACCAGGAGTCGAAGAGTATTGGATATAATTTTTCCGGAGGGGCCTAAAATCAAGTCAAGCAACTTAGACCAAACCAGTCTCCAATAATGGATCCCTGATTCGTTCCAGTTGGGTCTAAACTTGTTAGATAGTACACACATAAAAAAATTAGTACCTGTGGTCAGATAGCAAGAGGTGCAAGAGCCTGCAATATTCATCATCCCAAAAGCGATCATCTCTTTGTTTCCATCAATATGATAATTCTTGAACATGGCAAAGCTCCTCCCAACAGCTACTCCTTCCTGAACATCGATTGAGCCAGTGTTTTTGTCAATTATTTTACTTCTGTTCTTTTGGGCCGCAGGTTCAGTTTATTGCCCAAAAATAAACGAACACCACTGAGCCTTTTCAGCTCTAGAACAACAAGATTTAGACCTTCACCCCTTCAGTCTTCACTGTAAAAGTTTTAACAAGTTCCATAATTTTGCTCAAGGAAAATCCGAACCTCAATTTTTTAGTCATTGAAGATTACATCATGTAAATTGAGCGACAACCCATTTGTTTATGGTTTTATTTATGGTCTAAAAACATAGATTAATATTCACTAATCTCTCTTACGCAAAAAGAAAAAATCCACTATTGTCTGCTTATGTTTTCTCTGTTTTTTTTTCACTCACATGCATATGAAAGAGCTTTGTGTATATCAATCTTGGACACGACATGATGATGTGTCACTAGACCAAGGCCAGTTTGGTCGCCGAGGTTTGCCAGAGCTGGTGATTACCGGCCAGGAGCATAGGAGGGAGTGGAGTTTGATGTATATATTAGAGGATGGAGAGATGTAGGGCTACTTACAGCAAGAGCTATGACACCAGTTATGATTCCTGTTTTAATAGCTGTCCCCAGATATGGTGACCCAAAAGCCAACTCAGATGCAGACACTGGATTCAAGCCCTTCTTCAGGTTACCAATCTGGACAAAACAAGCAAATCCAACAGCACATCATATATATATCGCTCATGTATACAGTATAATAAAAGACTAGCATGAACTTTTGCTCGGGAACGTGATTCGTGAGGAACACGTGCGTGTCTAGTTTTCTGCTCTTCTATTCATTGCACGGAGGCTCGAACCCAAGTCGTGTGTAGAAATCCAAGCGGAATGCATTTGCTATCCTGATATTTGAAAAATATACAAAATAATTGAATTTTGTTTTTTTAAGAATAAAATGATTATTATTTCTTTATAACAAAATCATGGCTTTGATTGGACTCCTCTCCTTTTACCGTGTAGGTGATGTCTTGACCATCGTCCCCATAATTGACAATCCATCCAGCAAAATGATTGTTCTGAGTCGGTACAGAAAGCTATTATATTTTCGGTGAGATTCTGAAAGTCTTCGGGCTTGTCATGAGTCGTGATTAGCCAAGGCCCGTTAAGATTCTATACCTCTCTTGAAAAAAGATTTTTGCCATGATCAGAGCAGCTTTTTCTCAAATTCTGTAATGATTTTGAGTTTTTTTTTTTATTATTAATATAAATATACGAACCAACTTACGTATATTTTAAATTTAATGATGATATAAATTTTTGATAATCATTATATTTATAATCATATAGCTTGAACTGAGATCACAAAGATTAAATTTTTTAGTCCCAAACTGGTTTTTTTTATTTATTTAATTGGATAATCGAGGACACCAAATTTTAAAACGTGCATATGAATTTATTGCTATGCATTGATGAGAGGGGAAGAGAGAACTCACCACTTGAACTCCGTATTTCTCGACGTGGGTCAAATAAACAAAAACACCTCCGACGATAATAGATATCAGGGGTGCCATCGCATTTATCCAGAAGAGGCATGGCTTTCTCTTGCTCTAATTACAATCAAATTATGAAATCACAAAGGGCAACACCAAAATTAGAGTGTGTGTACGTATCCTGGAATGGTGGACTTCACAAATAAAAAGGGAAAAATATAAAATTGACATTCTCTAAATTTGTTTTCGATTAATTAATTAATGCTATCTACCAAGATATATTAGGTGGACTTTTGCATTTTGAAATTAAAAAATCAAAAACTAATTATTCTCGAAGCTAAAAGCATCCTTGTTGTTAAAGAAAAACCTTCCAGAATATTTTCTGTAATTATTCTTGTTGGTGGAGGAGTTAAAATTTCTTAAAACTTTGACAATAACAAGTAGGTAGAGATGATGATGATGATATGAGAGTTTTCCTAAATAGAAGTGACAAATGATTTGGATTACTTACAACGTATCTTGTGAGAAGGAGGAAGAAGAGAAAACAGCAACCCAAGACACCACTTTCCCATCTCCACTGCCACCACCACCACCACCACCACCACCACCACCATAACAATGATAATGATTATTTTTAAAAAAAGAAGAAGAAAACATCGAGAAGTGGATTAAGCTATGCCATAAAGTTTTTAGACAAAATTAGCCAAGGCTAGCAAAAATATGTACCTGGTGTGTTTGGCTAAAGACTGAACGCATAACCGAGACAAGATCTGTCCCATGAGAGAAACGAACTAACCCCAGAATGCCTTTTAGTTGCTGCAGGCAGACAACCGTGGCAGCCCCGCCCATGAAACCCACTATTGTTGCATGGGACAAAAAGTCCACAATAAAACCAAGCCTGCAATTTAACAAATTAAATTAAATTAAATAACCTAAAGAAACACTGGTGCAATAAGACAAAATCAAAGTACCAAGGGAGATAGAGAGAGCAGTTTTCACTGGTCGGTCACTTGTTGTGTTAAAAAAGAAGAAGAAAAAACTGACCTTAAAAAGCCAAGAGCAGCTTGGAAAACTCCAGCAAAAAAGGTAGCAGTGAAAGCTAACTGAACGTAGAGCTTAGCGTTCTCGTTAGGGTTAACCTCCTTTCCTAACATGGAAGATATGAGAAGCGATGCCACTGCTACAGTCCCCACGGCCAAATCTTTTGAACTCCCCAACATGGCATACACCAAAGGTGGCACAAAGCTTGAATCTACACAGTAAGCAAATTGTGAGGTCAAACAATATATATAAGCACAGTCATATCCCAAGATTTGTAATTTCTGAGAGGAAATGAATAAATTCACAGACTCACATAATCCAATGATTGGAGGTAAGCTAGCAAGACTCGCATAACTTATCCCTTGAGGAACTGCAAGACTGGCGATAGTAATTCCAGCTATAAGATCAGCTTTGAAGAGCTCGAAAGTGTAACGAGGAGCCCATTCCAGGATAGGTACAAAGTACTGCATTCCCAGAATGAATTTCTTAGATGCTGGCTGGTTCTTGAGTTGCCTGAAAGGGTCATCGGGGAAAAGAGTCTCCTTGATACCTAATTTTACAGACTCAAGAAATGGTTTTTCTGGAGGTATTGCGACAGGAAGTGGGCATTCATAGCAGGGGTTACCCATGTCAAATTCAGATTGCTTCCCCGGATTTACTAGAGCTGGTTGATGTGCTGGAAGTTTGGGTATAGTGGTATGATGATTTATAGAGAGAGGGTGACGGTACCTGGTACAGACGTGCTTGATTTTGTGTCCTAGCTAGGGGGGATGCTGCTAGTTTGGTGACACAAAACAAGTTTTGCTTGCTATTGAAGGACGTACGTAAGTTGCTAGAGATTAAGAAGACAGAAAGACATCAAGCATGATGAGCTGGAGTATTTGTTGACTGGATGTTCATTTGCGCTCGCAATAGCCTCGATGGTTGTGGAGAGCTAGTTAGCAAGCTTACCTATATGAAGAGGTTGAGGGGTGAATGCGGAAGGTGGTTGGTGGGCCCCAACGGAGACGTGTCATGCCCTGGAACCCCTTGCTGGATATTCTCATTGACCACTCTCGTCTTTTTATCTTGTTTTTATTAGAAAAGAAAACGTCAAATTTGAGATTTCTATATTTCGCTGATATTAAAAAAGTCTCGTTTAATTTCTGTTTTACAAGATTTTTAAAAATATATATTTATTTTAAAAGAAATATAAAATTAATATTTTTAATATACCAATGCTAAAATAATAAAAACATTGATCGATGAGAAAGGTCAGTAACGTAGTATCATTGCAAAACATGCTCTAGTTCCAATAATCTTAAGAAACCGTGATAAAAAAAAAATACATTGCACGGAATCATGTTCTGTGAAAATTAAAGCGCCACCAAGCCCCACTTTACGCAGTGGCCTGATGGTAAGATCTTATGAAACATCATATTATACTTGGAGGGTATTTTACAAAAAAAAAACAATCTTAACTATACTCTTAAATAGTCACATAGATGTACTCATTCGTGTGGACAGTAGCTTCCTACATGGAGCTACAAGGCTCTGGGATTCCATGTTTCACGGAAGTCTAAATCAAGAGTTAATTAAGGTGTCTGATGCAGGCAAAAATGATGGAGGGGAGAAATTTTGGAGTTGAACAAAACTTATGTTTCACGGAAAATCCCATGTTCCTTTTCTCTTGTCTTTCTATATATCATAATTGCATCCCATAGAATTGGTACTGACGACATATTCCTCTTCCTGTCTCGCATCTCCGGAAGACGGCAACCACATCCAAATATATATGAAAATGGCCTTGTTGAGAAATCTAAAATGGTGCTACCGTGGATGGCGGGGTCAATCGCATCAGCTTGTATGTCATGATTCATGAATAATCTTAGCACTTGATTAATTATATGGCGCCACCATAAACCTGGCTAGTTGTCCACCCTCAGCACCAAAAACAAAAAAACAAAACTCAGCTGTCTACGGGGAAAAAAGGTCGTAAGAACTTGCCACATTATTGGAAAGAAGCTCATAGAAAGATTGAAAATACTATCAAATCAGCACTGGCAAAGAAAAAATGCATTGCAATACGCACTCGTGCATTGAATATAGCAGAAAGAAGTGCCCGGAAAGAGTTAGTGGTAATGATGGAAATTGCAAGAGCAAGCATGGGATTTCTAGTTCCTGAAAGATGACAAATTCCCTGGCCAGCAAATCGCAAGTCATTAATTAATGGCAATGATGAATCTGTAAGTTGCGATTTGCATTATTAGATGAGCATTCCACCAGATAAAACTGCTTCTCCTTCAGTTGATATCGATATGCCTATTCTTATTTAGGGATAGGATATATCCCAAAACTACCCTTGTCACCTTTCTCATTACTTGAAAACATTATCATGTAATCATCCTTATTTATTCCCAGGTACAGTATTCAAACTTGGACTTGTATATAAAACTGGAAAGATAAGATTTTGCAAATGTTAATTTTAATCCTTAATTTAAACGCTGTATTAATTAGAGCCCCTATAATCATTTATAATATAGATGCCCAGTCAATAAATAAAAACCAGTTGGGTTTAAATGAATATAGATGCCCAGTGCATCATATGATAAAACTTAGTGAACATTTGGGAGGCTAATTAAGGTTACTTTTTAAAATGATTTTTATTTAGAAATGTATCAAAATAATATATTTTTTATTTTTTAAAAAAAAATTGACATCATTACATTAAAATGATCTAAGAACATCAAAAATAAAATTAATTTTAAAACAAAAAATTAAAAACTTTTTTTTTAGGTTTTCCAAACACCCATTGCAATCTAAGTAGTGTCATGTCTTGTGAGAAAAAAAAGAATATTATTTCACCCATGCAGCGCAATCCATTATCATGGTTTATATGAATTTTTTGGTTTTATTTTAAAAAAAATGGATTTTTATGTGATGATGGTGGTGAATTTGCTTAGCTACATATCATATCATTCATTCTCAAGGCTTACCATGTAGTGATGGATGTAACTTCTGTGATCTTTGTTGGGCTGGGTGTGGAGAGCAAGCCCTAAATAGGTTACAGTTTTGATGGTCCAGGTTGAACTGCGCAAGAGGTCCTTGTAATATGCTTGGGCCTATGAGCTTTTCTTCTTTCTTCAGCTCGTGCTTCGAGTCCAAATTTCTTGGGACTGTTTATTTCCAAGATCACCATTCATCTAGTGTTTTTTGTTTGATTTGAGAATGATTTGGGAAATTCTCGATCCAATTTTCCACGCACGCCCGTTCCTGCTTTGATTTTAGGTAAGAAAAACATCTGCTAGGCCCATGCCGTACAACAGAAAAAACAATAGTATGCAACCAAATTTTGATTATTTTCATCAACCAATTGTTTTTTCTGAAAGCACAAAAGTTTATTCAATCAAAGTTGTCATGGTCTCTGTGCTTCTGCGAAGGAACACGTTAGTCCATGTAATAGATAAAATGAAAAACAGACAAGTCTACGTGGGGGTTTCCGACACTTCACTCCACAATGACACTAGAACGAAGAAAATGAAAAGTTGTACAATAATCCAGCAGCTTTCTGCGTTGAAGATTTAAATTTCTTCAGTTTTTTTCTTGCTTAAACTTGCATGGTGAAAAGTTGCACAACATTCAAGCATATGTTATTTTATTGGGGCACACAACATACAGAGTTGCAAAGACTGGGTAGTGTACTGTTAGTACCTATTTCCACGAACCTGCAGATTAAAAAAGCAATGATTTAACAGATTAGATTTGGAGTAATGTCACCAGTTTCATATATTCAATCTGTTTAGAATCAAAGCTTATTGTCGTGATTTAATCAAGGATGGCTCATGCTTACTTCAAATCCAACAAGAGATCTACTGCAGTAATTGGTGTTTGTGAGCACTGTACTCGTGGAGCCGCACTCGCTATCTTTAAGTGATACTGTTGTTCTGTCAAGCTTAATTGACCATGGATATTTATAATTTTGAGCTGCGGCTCCAATATGGGAAGACGACCGCTGCATCCGCACGGCCCTTGGGACATTCCTTCCTTCTATCGATGCTCTCTTACCTGGTTGCCTCTCAAATGAGTCTGGCCTTTGCTTTGGTGCACTATGTGACCGAACTTTGGCCCTGAAAGATTCTGTGTTTGCCATGTAATTTGGAAATAAGGGGTAGTCATAGGACAGAGATTCTGCGTACTCTGGCCTTGGTAAGGCAAATGGAATTCTTGGTGGATCAGGTTTTGATACTGCAGAGTAGTACTGAGGGCTGCTCTGTGCTGTGCCGAAGGAATTGTCCTCGAAATGCCCACTGCAAGCTCCGGGGCTCATATCTGTTAGAGCTGACGGAGCTGGAGAGACCTGGCAGTTCTCTTTCTTCGAGTATGCATGATTTGAGGCATGATGTGTAGAAAATCTATGCTCTGTTAGCTCTGTTTGTGGACGATGAGAGAAGCCATTTCTGCTCTTTATACTTCCCTTTGATTCTCCAACATCCACCTCTAAGATCCTGATGTTCTCCTGATCCATGCCTCCATCATTCTCCTACATGTACCGAAACAGAATTTCAGATCGTTCATAGAGGATTCAAAGTACTAATTTTATCCAAGTGAGTAACTGTTATATCTGCCTGCCATCGACAAGGTCAGAAATTCCAGAAAATATCTTTCCCCCCAAAAAGGAGAAATTCTAGACAGTTGCATAGATAAGAATAAAGGAAAGATTTTGTTCCGCTACTTTTAGATGAGAATACTAAATGTTTTATTAATCATTAAGGCCACATATATAGCAATACTTTTTTTAATTAAACTTCTGACAGTGTCTTTCTTCATGGTTAATAATTACTGTCGAATAAAATGGAAAGAAAATAGTTAAGAAACATGTTTTCGAGCATGCCTCCACTGCTAGATAACATAAAACAAGGTCATGAACTGGGTAAGTTCAAAAGAAGAAAAGAATCCTTACATAATTTATGTGCCTGATCCTATTCTCTTGTGTCGATTTTCTGTGGATCGAATTCCTCTGGCTGGTTTTTACGTCTTCAGCCATCCAGATCCTCTGAGCCCGAGCTCTAGCCTGCACATTCACCAATGCCTGCATGCACCTGAGTGTAGCAGTTGCCTGTTTCCTCACCAGTTGACCCCTCACGATTGCCTGCAACTTCACTAAGCCTTTAAGTGCACGTAATGCTTTTCTTGCCTGTTAAAAATACCAAAACCAATCACGCAATTCATCATTTTCATCTCTGAAGCTTTGGTTTTTGTAATTTCAGTCTTGAGACTGGTGCATTCAATAGACAAGAGCCGATGGAAATTCAAGAATTGCATACCAGATAAGATCGAAAGAATGATTGAATTTTTACGGCAGCAGCCTCTTCGATTGCACTGTTTCTCCTGGAGGTGCCAGAAGTTAGACGGATCGCAGCAGCTGCAGCCTGTGCAGCGGTCACAGCTGCATCCGCAGCAGCTGCCATAGCCATCGCGTGCAGTTTCTGTTCATTATCTGAATCCAACGTTCCCTGCACCGCAGCTGGTTGTGGGGAGGCACTTGGTTCTGAATAATTCGAGTCCTTCGGAGCAGCTGCAGTGGCTGACGATCTGCGAAAACTCCATCTTTTTTTTTCTTTCGGAGTAGTTGGTGGGATCGAAATTGGGGTCACTGGATTCTCAATAATAGGTGTTGAATTCTGTTGAGCTGAACCCTTCTTCTCCTTGTCTTTCTTCCCTGTCAAGAAACTTTTAAGCCATTTGCCTGGCTTCCCCATCCCTGACAAATCCTTCTAAGATACCATCTTATCTCAGCAAGAACATATAAGAAAGCAACAAATGAGATTCAGATCTCTCTTCTGTCTACTTATCAAGTTTGGCTCTCAGCACCATAATAGTCCGACTAGTTAGTACAGAATTTAATAACACCCTTTTTTCGACAGCCTAACAGTAATTACAGAATTTAATTACTGCTTTATTATTCTTGTCCTGCCACTACCTTTTTAGAGGATGATCTGATTTTTGTGCTATTTGTTTCAGCAAAAAAGTCTGCGAGGGAGAGCAGAAGCAGAGAGGAAGTTCCGGGTTTGCCCGCTTACCATCCTCCTGGGAAATTACAGGCAGAGATGCCTTGCCTTTGATGTCATTGGCGCTCATTCATGTATAGCCATTATGGACTGAAAGGGTGTGTTGGCAACTAAAAGTAGGTCACAGTGGCAATTAAGAAATGAGGGAGTTGCAGAATACCATGTGAAAATCAGTCAGGAACATGCAGAATCCTTGTAAAATACTCATCTCAGGGCGGAGGGACTCGTCCACTTTGGGTCCTGGAACTTAGAACTTGCTGGATTGTGGGGTCCTTGGAGTAAGGGGATGCACGTGCTTATCCTATCCCTGCTGGTTGATTCTTAACTGTCTTTTTTGTCAAGTTTGTTTTCAGAGTGAAGGCCGGGTCACCTCGGTACCAAGAATATTAACAGAGTCAGTCATCTTATTTCATTATCAATACCCACCTCCGAAAGGGTAGGGCTCCAGTTGCTTTCAAACCCTCTGTAATAGAAACACTGAGAAATGATGGTTGTGGTGGAAGAGCTGCTGTTGGGGAGACAGGCCCATGGCTGCCTACCTTGCTTGTATATTTATACTGCCAATGGTTAGTGAGATGATGTTACCGTTAGACGTAGCTTCTCTTTTTTTTTTAATTCGACAAAACTTTATTTTTTGAAAAGTATATTTTATGAGTTTAGGTAAGTGTGTAAAATCTTAATATTCTAGTCTCTTATAAGAAATACACACTATAACTCGAACCCAAGATCTACTATATAAATCTCAATTTTTTTACCATCATGAAACGTATCTTTCGAAAGAACTTCGGACCCATCAAGTCTTTCTGTATTTTGAACATTTATTGAAATTAACTTCGAGTTCAACAGCTCGAAAAAAAGCATAGTCGTGCAAGTATCATACCTAGCTAGCATTTATACATAGTCAACTACTGCTATTTTTTTTTTCTCGGTTGAGGAAAATCATTACTTCTCTAACCAATGGATTCGTCCCAAAACTGTCGAGTTTTCGATAGACCACAAACTGGTAGCGTCATCAGATTCCATAAAACTCCCACCCACATCTTCAACTCTAAAATGTATCGAATTCGAACGGATGACGTTCTGATTTATATATACACTTCTTTAATAATACTTGTAACTGTTTGACGTATCATTTCTTTTGTATACAAAACATCTTAGTAGAAAATTTACATCCAAGGCATTACAACTTTGATGCTGCTGCTGCAGCATCAATGTATAAAAAGCTTGTGTTTCAATTTAGGGGGGTGGGGGAAGGAATGGATTAGTAGCCAAATCAATATCATTGTATAACAACATATTTCTTCAATTTGTATTTTATTTTTAATGAAATCATTTTTTTTAACATACATTAAGTTTTTAATATCAAATCAACTCATCCTAGCCAATTACATGATATGTATATGATAGTAAATTTATACTTTAATAATTGTTAAGTTTTGAGGTCCTATATGTGCAAGCTACATGATAAGTGTCTGAAAGACATGATGTAATGATAAAATATTTGAAATTTATCTTGTGGGTCTCGGATTCGAGTCAGAATATGTTTACTTTGTAAAATCCTTGACAACTAAAATTTTACTCGCTTAACCGGTACTCGTAAAGAGTATTTAAAAAGAGTAGGTTTTTCTTGAATCCGAAAAAAAAAGTTACATGATCAATAATAAACTTGTCTAAACATCTCAATGGATTAAAAATTTAATAAAAATAACCGACAATAAATACTCTTACAGTGCCTGCATCCTTTCGTTCTTGATGTTTCTCTTGACTTTCATTTTATGTCCCGATTGCTTCTTCCATGACTCCATGCACTAAAGACAAATGCGGAAAAAAGAAAATCGTGTTTTACAGTCTCCAACTTCTAAATAATCGGAACGGACACCGAAGCCTCATTTCCAACACTGAAGTCTCATAAACTACAAGTAGTGGTCAGTGCATGAACATTGATTTAATGGCAACCTGGCCCGCCTTGCTGTTGAATAAATATATCTGAGGCATTTAGGATGCTATATATTACACAGAAAAATAAATATCACTTAATGATAATAAAAAAATAGTTGGCATTCACATGGTGTGCTTATTATATACGTCAAACCTTTTGGCAAGTCGATTGTTTCGGGGAAACACCATCCTGTCGAGGCTTCTTCATTGTTCCAATCTAACCTCTTTAATCTTTGAGCACACAATTATTGGTGATGTTATTAACTATTTTATTAGCATGCTGAACCCTAGCAGGAACACAGGAAAGTAACAAGATGGTAAGACGTGCGAATTCTTATCAGGTGTACAGGAGTTTGATACATTCGCTCTAACACTCCACTAGTTAAAGGTGGGAAATTAACTGTTACTTGGCTAGAGAGAAAAAAAATTAAAGTCGTTTATGATCATGCTGCAGAAAAGTAAGCAGAGTAAATTAAGAATTTAAATTATAAGTGAGATTTTGCAAAAAAAAAAAACATTAATTTGAGAAAACCCCACCTCCCGGAAAGCGCACTTTATGGGTTCATGTGAACGAGTAAAACCCTAATTGTCACATATTTTTACAAGAAATGCACGTCCTAACTCGAACTCGAGATCTGCTATACAGATCTTAAACCCTTTACCAACAAGTCATACTCTTTGGATGATTTTGCAACCCTCGGTGACGTAAAGTTGAATATAAAGCCCCTTACGTTATTTCTTTATAACCATGGTAATTAAAAACACGAGTCGACTCGCAAAATCGGACGATTTTGTGAGTCAACTCATGAAAACGGGTTAACTCGGAAAGAAAACTCGAATCCGATCAAACGCGGTCAAACCCGTTTAAAATGGATCCGAGTCATAAAATCGGATTGAATTGGTCCGAGTCGTAAAATCGGACCGGATTGGTCCTATTTTATGAGTTTATGGTGTTCGGACATCAACTTTTATTTTCAATTTTTTATTCTGTCAATTACATTCGAAGCTCAAAATCAAAATCTTCTCTGCTCTTCTCACCTCCAAATCCCCTAAATCATCAACTCTCACCCCCAAAATCTTCTCTTCTCAGCACAAAATCCCCCAAATCGCCAGTTCTCAGTTCGGCAGTACAAGCAAAGGCACAAGAAAGGGAGGGAGATGAGCACAAAAAAAAAGAGGGAGATGAGCAGTGGCGGCACAAGGAAAGGGAGATGTGGGGGGGGGGGGGGGCAAAGTAAGGGAATTAGGGGGGGCTTTTATTATAATAATAATAATAATAATAATAATACGTTTCTTGGGGGGGTGTTATAATAATAATAATACGTTTCTAGGGGGTGTTATAATAATAATAATAATAATAATAATACGTTTCGGGGGGTGTTATAATAATAATAATAATAATTAATAACTTATTGGGAAATAAGTTATATAATAATAATAATAATATAATTGTAAAAAATAATTTTATTGTTGTAGGGTTTTTTAAAAGCAATTATTTAATTATATAACTTACTCCTATTAAGTATATAATTAATTGTATAATTAAAATATATATATAATAATTGAAATTTATTTAAAATAAGATAAAAAATAGTTCTCCAAAATAATTTTTACCATTGGAGAACACATTAACAAAAAAACCATATATACATTATTCAAGGAGCTATTTTAAAAACCATATATACACTATTCAACAAAAAAAACCTTAACTAATGAAGTTTTATGGCCATGATTATGTTATATTGTATTCGAAAATATTTTACTTACGATTTTACGATTTTTCTACCTACACGATTTTAACTGTGATTTTATGATTTTTGTACGGAAAAATTCAGGTACGATTTTACGATCCGAGTTTTCGAAACCCCTTCCGTGTCGTATCAAAATCACGATTTTGACAACCTTGTTTATAACATAGAACTTTAGAGTAGAGATTCGAGAATGCATGGCTCACGTTTCCTCAAACGGTCTCAATTAATGACGAAATTTGTCTAAATCCGATAAATTGCTGACCTCTCAAAAGAGATATTGTTCCATATCCAGGCTCGTATATATTTTTGCAGACGATGTCCATAATAATAGTGGTTCAAATACGCTATATAGTTGAACTCTCAGGAGGTATTATCTCACATTTGATTTCATAACCTCACTGTGAGTTTTTTGTCTCAAAAATGTGTATTGTAAAGAGATAAATGATATTTTAAGTACATAAATTATGCAAGCTCTGAACTCCTCGCCAATGTAGAATAGCAGGAGGTATCATCAATTCTAACCAGCAAATTGGTCCGCCGTCTCGGCCAGCCTGCTCTCGAAAGAAAATGTCAAGAAACTTGGAAGATCTGTGAGCTGGGGGACACATTAGACATTTATGATCTCCGCTGTCGATGCTAATCATGTGAGAAACAGTCCAGATCCCTTCAAAGACATTCTATATATGTGTACTAATATTAAAATGCCATATTGCAACGCCAAATTATCTGTTAATAACATGATTAAATACTCGTGTCCATGTGGAGGGGAAAATAAAACGAGTAAGGCCCACGATTAGAAAGGCTGCACGAGCCCTAAGAGGGCTCATTAACCAGGCCCAAATAATAACACCAGCCCAGATCCAGCCCTCACCAGGAGTGTGCAGACTGCAGAGTGCTGTTTAAGTCTTACCTGCCATAAACAAGGCTACCAGATCATCTTAGCGGCTTGTCGGCTCGCGCAAGAGTTTATTCGAATTTATTTCATTTATGAATGAGTTGAAATTAACTAAACTTCGCAGGTTCATATCCCAGCTTAATTAGGCTCATAAGCCGGCTTATAGAATAAATAAACTCGTTTATAAACTCATAAGAACTTAAAGGGATAAACAATCTGCGTGACACTTCGTAAAATAAACTAATTTAATATGCAAATAAAAACATTTTCTTGTAGAAATTGTTTTAATAAGAAATGTAAACATATTATTCTTAAAATTAAATGAAATACATGTTTATTAGATATTGCATGAGATTTTAACTTATATTAAATTTTAAATCTAACTAGTTTATACACATGCTAAAAAAGTAAAGTACCTAAGTTTAAGTTTGAGCCTAAAACTACCCGACTTTATCCATTTGTTATTACCGCAACAAACTAAGCTAAAGTGATGTTTGAAATTATAGTAATAATTAAAATGGTATTTTGTTTTTATTTTTAAATTTTTATTTTTTATATCAAAACAATCGAAAAATACTAAAAATAAATAGTTTAAAATATTAATTAATTAATTAATTTTGGAAAGAGCTATCACGCTGCAATACGGGCCTGAGTATTATGCCTGTCATGAACATAAATATAGTTTGACTTCGTTACCACTATTCATCCACGTCTCGGTCACTTGTGTTCCACATGCACCGGCCACTGTAATGACATGATATGGCCAAATTCATATGCTTCGCTAGTGTTAATTAAAGGAAGTCAAAACCAACCATGATAGTGATTACGGTTGATTTTTGTTGATTTTTAATGAGTTTTTTTTATTTGAAAATATATTAAAATAATATATTTTTTTATTTTTAAAAAAATTATTTATGATTTCAGCACATCAAAATAATATAAAAATATTAAAAAAATATTTTAGAAAAAAAATCGAAATTTTTCAAAAAACACTCTTAGAAAGCCCCTGATCGGCAGTTGAGAGAGTTTTTGACACTGTGTTATAAAAATATTTAAAAAAAAAAATTATTTAAAAAAATATATGATTTATATATTTTGATGTGATGATATCAAAAATATTTTTAAAAAATTATATATATTATTTTAATATATTTCTGAATAAAAAATATTTTTAAAAATAACTTCAACCATACTCTCAAAAATGCAATTTAGAGTTTTATTTTGGAATGTTAATGACACGTACCTAATCGAAACTCCAATCTTGGCCGGTCATCATATTGAAATTTTTAAACCCAATAACCCTACTGTATTAAATAAGCTTTCAATTGTTATGGCCTCAAGTTTTGACTTTTTGAATAAGCTTTCGTTCTCCATTGCGACTCTGCAAAAATCACTATGAATAGATATTCGGACCACATTGATAAGCGCCCGTTTGGTATTGAGGTGCAACCTGCGTTTTCAACAAAACGCAGGTTGCACCTATAAATATGTGTTTGGTAAATAATAAAAAAAGCTTGTTTAATTATAGGACCCACTACTTTTTACTTTTCAACCGGCGTTTTACGGAAAGCAGAAATTTTCTGCTTTCCGTGCATTACACATTCATATTGTATATATATAGGGCTGGGTGGGCTGGAATATATATATATATATATATATATATATATATAGGGCTGGGTGTGTGTATATATATATATGTGTGTATATATATTTAATATTAAAAAATTTAAAAATTAATTACAATAAATAAATATATTAAAAGAATATCACAATATAATTTTTGTATTGCAATTCTAATTTTATTTTAAATAATATTTTATAATTGTTCCGGGATTATAGAGACCTTCACATATGGATTTAATTTGGATGAAATTACAAGTAGTTTGATAGGAGAATAAAAACAAGTGTTTAATTTACTTGAATTATTAATTATATTTTTTTTATAATTATTAAATATTTTAAAAATAATATATATATATATATATATGTGTGTGTGTGTGTCCGTGTGTGTGTTTTTTTAAAACTTCAAATTCAACCACAGTTTTAACCAAACACTTCACTGCTTATTTTGAACCGCAGTAAAAGTATTTTTTTTAAAACTGTTTTTTTTTAACCTCAACCACAACAGCAACCGCAATACCAAACAGACCCTTAACTCCCTGTTAGAAATTGAGTCGCAACAGTTTATGTGGAATGGATATGCACCGCACGGGAACCAGGCATATGCATGTGGTGACATCCGAGGGCCGCAAAACCATACCCAACTTAACTGCCCAGATCCTCTCCACCAAAATCTCAAACCAAAGTATCAACATTTATTGGTTAGTTAGGGTCGGGAAACCACGTTCTTACGTAGCTTTTGTCAAACAAGATTAAAAAATATAATAAAAAAGTCCCATGCGTGATCCAACGGAAGAAGCTTCCATTTTTAAAGTGCCTCCATCCTAGTTCTAAACTACACAAATTCAAGTACACATCTTAGCTCACCATATCTCTGTCTAATTCTCTGTTGTTTCCAGAGATGGCTTATGCTGTTGCCTGGATTGCAATCCTTTTTGTTTCGCGACCTTTGATTGCTGGAAGTAACCTTTTATCTCCCCTACTGTCCCCTATCCTTGGTACTTGTTCTTCAATCCTCGATCACCATCTCTTACTTTTGACTTCTTGATAATTAATTAGCTTCTTCTCCATTCATTTTTCTTTCATCGGTTTCGATCGATGTTAATAACGTTTATCAACAGAGTTTTCTTGGTTTTTCATTTTTCACCATGATTTTAGTTATAACATCATTGGATTGTGATTTTAATTTGGTTTTTGATTACTAGATGATGTGTGCGAAAAGGTGGAATGTGGGAAAGGAACTTGCAAGCCTTCTGACAATAGCACTTGGTTTTATGAATGTGAATGTGATCCTGGGTGGACGCAGACTCGCTTTGATCAAGATGATCATCTCCAGTTTCTTCCTTGCGTAGTTCCCAATTGTGAGTTCTCTGTTTCTTCTTTTGTCGCATGCCCTTCATCATGGTAAACTCCGTGTTGAAGGTCTATATGCTGATTTGGACGTCAGTGTACTTCGAATAAGACTGGGTTAAGAAAATATTGTTTTTTTACGAGGGAATGGAATTAACTAAAACAAATCATGCAAAATCTGAATCTGGAAACCAAATGCTGTTTTATTGGAGGTGGTAATGTGTGCCAATCACAACCTTTCAAGGACGTCCTGGGATGTACTTACTAAATTATTCAAGAGAGAAAACCAAATACTTGTCGAGGTTTATGGTGGTATTTACCTCCATCATCGAGTCAGAGATTAGCTTGTTGTTTAATTATCTTCAAAATATGTTGGATAAATAAAGTGAAAGATTAATGTGACCCGCAAAATTTTCTAATGATTCAATTTGTGGACAACTCTTTTGCAGCTTTGACTCTCCAGAATTCTGATCGATTACATGATTCTGATTTTCGCAGGTACCGTGAACTTCTCGTGTACGGCAGCACCCTCGCCTGTTCAAGAGAAAGCGAGCAAAGACAACCAGTCGATTTTCGATCGTAAGCCCTATGACAACCAAAACTTCACACTGTCGTTTGTCGTTCTCTTAATACATTCTTAGGCTTTTTGGTAAATTTGTTTTTGTAGCCTGCTTTTGGGCTGATTGTGGAGGTGGCTCGTGCAACAAGACATCTCAGTTCACTTACAGTTGCGCATGTGCAGAGGGCTATAATAACCTTCTGAACGTCTCCACCTTTCCTTGTTACAAAGATTGTAAGAGACCATCCTATGACTCGCTAAATATACGACCTCTCCACATAAGAATTTTCAGTTTCATTAAATATTTCTGGAATTAATTAGTATTTTGCTTCAAAAATATATACGTTTTTTCTGATTCTTGATTTAAACCAGGTGCAATTGGAATGGATTGTTCAAACCTTGGTATTATGATGTCAAACAAACCAGCTGCTCCAACACCAGTTATGGCTGGCAATGGTATGAACCAAGGTGAGGCTGTCAATTCAGGACTGTACCGTCTGTTTATCATCTTGTTATTCTTCGCAATTTCTCTCGGCAAGGAAAATTACATGGGCATGCCTTCCTTTAGTGCTTAATTGTTATTCCTTATCATCAAAATTTCTTGGCCATCTGACTCTAATTTAGCTGTTTACTCTCCATCTTAGTTTTGAATCTCTATCTATTTCGAAATGGAAATTCCTTCTCCGACCATATAATACCCGAGCCACCATGCAAGTCGTGAACTTTTCTTTGGGATCTACAGGTCTATTTAATTCGCTTAGAACACCAGCTTAAGTAAATGATTCCTTTTTTTCTTGGCTTAGAAGCATGCTTTCTGGTTTTGAGGTTGCTGAGTATCCAAAAAGGCCTGTTAAAAAGTTTTTAATTCTGA